>CM062816.1:901004908-901604908 GCA_031772625.1 Pinus tabuliformis | reverse complement strand
AAAAAGAAAAACACGATATAAAGGGGTGGAGAAACAAATACTGAGGTAACTCATTGTTTCCGGGAAAACTAGTGTCTTTTCAATCTGCTAGTCCCACTAAGATGGGTAGCTATCTTAGAAACAAACAATTCAAAGCGCTTCAAGATTTCCTTTATGTATGATAGATAAGAGAGAAGCAAAAAGGACCAACTTGTATCTTCCGCTTGGCTCCTTGCTTGTTTCCTCTCTCCCTTGATAGAGCTTGCCACTCTTCTCCTACTTCTCCTGCTTTAGAGGATACCTATAGAGGCAAAGTAACAAAACAACATCAAAGCATCTTGATCTATGATATCATAAACAATGCAGAATCAGAAATACATTAACCATATAATTGCATCTACAAATAACAAGATTCACAAATACACGATTATATGGAGGAAAACTCAAAGAACTTTATTGATAATAGAAATAGAAGAGAGGATTACAACCCAGCTGTCTAATCCAGCATCATCCTCCCAGCATGAAAGCCCTCTTCACCTCATGAAAAGCAAGATCACCCAACAATACAATGTTTCTTCTCAAAGAGAAACCAACAGCACTTCTTTACAAATTACAAAATTCTAGCCTTCTAGATCTCTTAGATGAGGGATCCATTTATAGATATTTGCAGAGGGGTGAGTCAGCTTCTGGGTTTTTGATTAGTGTCATTTCACTGATAGTTCTTGGTTCCACTTGGAGATTTCTTTGATCTCTTACTCATCCCTGGGCGAATTCAGAGAGGCAAGTGTCCTATGAGCAGTTTCTAGAAGATTCTCTGGGTTTCCACTTAGCAAACTACCTCTGCCATTTGTCTACTCTCACCCATCGCACCCTACAGAAGGCTCTTTCAGTATGCATCGCACCTGGCCAGTGTAGCAGCCAGTATGCATCACACCCTAAGCATGGAGTAGTTTGTATGGTCCAGTTTTGGCCAGTTCTGAGTGGTTTTTCAAGTGGAACTTTTGGGAAATGATGTAATCAGTTGACCATGATCCTTTAGGGTATGAAACAACACTTTTATGGGTTTAAGAGCCCTTGGTTTATCGACATATGTGATTGGGGTTGCAGTGCCCAAATATGTCTATAACAGTTGCCCCCTAAAGCATGAGGTCGTAAATCTTCTGATGTCGGGTGAAATGCTTTATCATGAGGATCCGAGGTATTCGAACTAGAAGGTGACCTGTATAAAATACAATACAATACAATACATTATCTTCATATTATTTTCATGATCTAACTGAGGCGGGCATTCCCATGCTCAGCTTTATAAATTCATTTTCATGTACATAGGACAAATAATCGTTTACTGTTGCAGACTGGTGATTCTTGTAGAGCCATCATCCCTTAGTTTGGATGATCATTTGTGCAGCTACAGTGTACATTTTATGTCTTTATCTTCCTTAATATATTGCAGCCCGGATGGATGAAACTAGATCGAGGGTCTTCAAAACTCATTCAATCTTCGCCTGATGTACAAGTCGATCTATGTGAAAAGATGTTCTGAAGTCGAACATGGAAAGAAATTACCTGATTACTAGCCAATGATGTAAGCTGTTAACAAGTGTGAGAGGAATCACCGATAATGATAATGACCCTCAAGGCACTGCAGTACAATTCACGTGTTTTGAATATAGGATCTGATGTCGAACGCCACGCAAAATCTTTCGGTCGAAGGCCATTGATGTAAACCTATCGCCAGAAGTGAGAAACATGCCATTGAGGCATGCAAGCTTCAAAGTACTGAAAGGGTTGTTCCTAAGTCAACTTCTTGGATAATGAGTTGATGTCAACAAGAAGTGACCCATCGTAGGAGGGCCTTAATGAATCCCACATCTACGACACGAAACGAAGCAAATGATTTTCTGGAGGTGAAAATGATCTGATGATACAAGGTTCAGGAATGGCGGTCATGAAAAATGGAGGGTGAAGGTATTGCAGTGGATGAGGCGTTAGCTGGGTGGTGAATTCTCTGAATGACTTCTCTTGAACATATCGGCGACACTGAGATGGATTGGTAGCGTTAACCCAAAAAATGGATGGTATGGAGGACCAATGGTGATGTGACCGGTGAACGGAATAACCCAACCCGACTCAATCATGGTGATGGAGTGAAAGTGTCATGTTCAAGAGCGACCTGCTACCAATGAAGTTCTTCAAGTTTTATTCCCTTTTTCCCCAGTCATTGCTGACCAGTACCTCTTTATTTTTGTCAAGCTTGAGGAGGATAACATATGCTTGTTCTATAATTTTCCCTTCGGGCAAACCTGTCGCTATGTTTTAGCGAGCCTAGCGACAGTGAAACTCGCTCTTGTCTGGATGGAAAAGTTTGTCGCTATTGTTTTAATGAGTTTAACGACAAAGATAACTCGGTCCTTTTCATGTTTAGAGAGTTTGAAAAGGGGCGAAAAGGAAACTCCAGCAATCCTTTTTTGTGGCATAATCCCTTAAGTTCGAAAAAGTATAAAAGAATACGAAAGGGATGACTTTTCGACCGCTTTAGCGAGTCGAAAAAGACAAGCGCTCGATCTTTTTGTAGAATGATCCCTCAGGTCCAAAAATATTAAAATGTAGAGGAGGGATGGCACTTCCCCTTACTTTAATGAGCTGGAAAGGCCAATATCTTAGCAATCTTTTCATATTTTATGAGTCTAAAAAGAGCTTAAAAGAGACTCGTTTTTTAGGAACAAGTGATGTTTTCGGGTAGCAACTGGTTCTAGGTAAGTTTGGAACTTCTCAAACACGGCAGTGTAACGAGGGTGGCTAATAGAATCACTCGTCGTAGCTGTTCCTCAAAAGGGTAAACAATCAAGTGGAAGTGTATGATCGGCCAAAAGAATGGAGGTGATGGTAAGAACACAACCAAGGCTCAAAAGGCTGATAGCAAGGCAATCACGAAGGTTATTTACCGAGGATGGATTCATTTTTTAATGAGCTTGAATCGGAAGAAACTATGCTCAGTGGTGGGTTTATTTTTTAATGAGCTTGAACCTTGTGGAAACATTGCTCATAGTCGGGTTTATTTTTTAACGAGCTTGAACCCTGCGGAAACATTGCTCATAGGTGGGTTTATTTTTTAACGAGCTTGAACCCTGCGGAAACATTGTTCATAGGCGGGTTTATTTTTAACGAGCTTGACGATATCAGAAACAGAGATTCATCCACGAATGATGCTTTAGATGTTGAATCGTTGGACGACGATGGGAGGTCGCATAGTAACTCTGCGAAAACTAGAGATTTCTTTGATTTGGATTTTTTGAATTCCAGATCAAACTCTTGCAAAATGGATATCCATTTTGAATATTTGCCCCCTAGTAATTGACGCGACAGAATGTAAGTCATAGGGTTGCAATCTGACAAAATGGTAGTTTTGCGAAAGAGGATATAATGTCAAAATCTCTGTACTGCTTGAACAGTTGCTAGAGCCAGCTTTTCAACATAGGAGTACTTGCTTTCTGTATCATTTAAGTTTCAGCTTAAATGGTAAACAGGATGTTCAATTCCATTGTCTTCTTGTATTAAAACCATTGCAATGGTTGTATTTGCTGCGGCGAGATATGGGTTAAAGTCCTTTTGATAGTTAGGAGCATACATTAATGATGCTTTTATTAGGGAATCCTTTAAAGCATCAAAGGAAGCTTGCACAACCTGATCCTAGTTGAAGGGAACTTCCTTTTTCAAAAGGCGTGTATAACCTTTAGCAAGTTTGGCGTAATTTGGAATGAACCTCCTTAGAAAGTTTGCTTTCCCTTGGAGTTTCTGAATCTGAAGCAAATTTGAAGGTGGAGGCATGTCAATGATTGCCTGAACCTTACATGGGTCGAGTCAAATTCTGTCCTTAGAAACTACGAAACCAAGTAAATGACCAGAACCGACACAAAACACACACTTGTGTGGATTGAGTCGTATCTTGTAGTGTCAGCAATGTAGAAATATAGCTCTCAAATGCTGCGGATGGTCAGTCCGCTTTCGCGAATGAGCCGGTAGATCGTCGAGATATGGTTGAACGATGTGTTTGATGTCATGGAAGGCGTAGTTCATTGCCCTCTGAAAAGTTGCCCCTGTGTTTTTTAAACCAAAAGGTAGTTTACGGTATGCGAATGTGCCCCATGGACATATAAATGCAGTCTTCGACTGGTCCTGTGGGCGGATGTTTATTTGATTGTATCTGGAAAATCCATCCATGAATGAAAAGATTTCGCATCCGGCACATTCATCAATTATCTGGTCGATGAAGGGTGTAGGGTAGTTGTCCTTTGGACAAGCTTGATTTACATCCCTGTAATCAATGCACACTCTAATCGTTCCTTTCTTTTTCATCACAGGAACAATATTCGATACCCAATCAGTTAGAGGAACAGGGTAAATGAAACCAGCATGTAAAAGTTTTTCAACTTCTGCCTTGATGGCAACAGATTTCTTCGAATGAACCTGTCAAATCCGCTGTCGTAATGGTTTAACATCTGGATACATCTTGATTTCATGTTCAACGATGCTTGAGTCAATGCCTAGCATTTCTTCATATGACCATGCAAAGAGAGCAGAGTATATTTCCAGTTCTGAAGAAGAACAAGATTTGCCAACATGAATATTCTCTACAACATTAGGTTTGGTCAAGATATTTATGGCGATAGTCTCTTCAATATTGGACAGATTTCACTCGGAATCCACCGTATTTACAATATTTGATAGAAAATCAAAAACTGAAGGATGATTAAGGTCGCTGGAATAATCTTCGTCGTTATCTTGAAGATGGGAATGATGGTGGTAATCTTCCCATGGTGCCTCTCCTATCATCATTGACTAAATGATTCCTTCGTCTGTAGAATGTATACGTGACCAAGGATCTGAAGAGGTGCCATATTCTAGAGACCTATCTATCCAAACACTTGATGAGTGTTGATTTGGGTTTGCCGCCCGACCCAGAAATTTGATTGCTACAAAATTTCTAAGGGGTTTGGGGGCAATACCTGGCGATGATCCATGCTAACAAAATGTTTAGAAATCTTCTTAATCTTTGCTGATGTAGAAGATACCATATGATAGGTTTCCACCGTGGCCACTTCCGCCAGATTACTCGGAGGCGGGAGGGAAAAAGTACCCATTAAGGCAGGGTCTTTTAGGAGGCCTACTTCGACATTTTGAAGCGATTGAGAGCTTCCATGGATCATTGGAATGCTTCCCGTAGCTTGTGAACTGTTGGGGAAAAAGGTTAGTTGGTCAATGATTGTAATTCTGCCTTGGAAGGGAAATGCAATCTTTCTAAAATATGTTGACACAACAGCAGCCATAGCATAAATCCAGGGCCTTCCCAGTAGGATATTGTAATCAAGGTTTCCATCGATAACTTCGACTTCAATTTCTACTATCTTGCCCCCTAGTTCAACTTGCAAGTTACTTAATATCCCATATGGCGTGTATGTTCTTCCATCGAATGCTTTTAATGTCGTTGATGATCATGACAAGGGTGGTGAGCCTAAAGTTTTCTAGCAACTCATTGACATAATACAGGTAGATGCGCCCTCGTCAATGATTGTTCGATGAACAGTTTTGTTGAGGGCTTTTACCTGTATAAGGAAAGCGAGTTGGGCTGGTAACTGAGGTTCATATCCTTTGTGGTTAAAGGCCACAAGATTGGAATCCATTGGGTCAATCCCACCTATCACTGATAATAAAGCTTTGGGAGGGGAAATTCTGCAGTACTTCTAGTGTCAACATAGTGGATGGCGATTGAGCCAGATCCTCTACTATATTATAATTCTGTGTTGCTCGAGCACGAGGATTAAATGTCGATTTATGTACTACTCCCTTTGGTGGCTTTATTGTTAGTTCAGGAATGATGGGTGGCACAACTTCTGACGAAGTTGTTGTCGAACTACTGGGTTGATCTGTAGCCTTGTTGTTCGACATCTGTGGATTCCCGTAATCTTTATTCCTCGTAGATATCAAAGCATCATTTTGCTGCTTCGAGATGGATAACATAAGCACTTGGGATGGGGAAGCATGATCGATAGCAACCAGATTAGTTTCTGGGTTTGGAAACGGATTAGTCAATACTGCTGAGGTGCTCGAAGTTTTTAAAAATTTCTTGACCTCAGCTCGATGCGGACAATTTTTTGTATAATGGTCCTCATTACATATGAAACATGGCTGATTAGGTTTCTTTTGCCCAGCAGGGTTTTCAGAAGATTTTTCAGGAGTTGAATCTTCCTGTTTCTTCTTTTTGTTTTTCCCTTTCTTCTTGCCCCCTGGTTGCTTCGGTTCTTTGCCATGGCATGGCATTAACCTCCGAGGCAGGAAGTTTGTCATTTGATTTTTTACTAGAAACTGCAAGGGATTTACCAGTTTGGGCCTTTGCGGTTTGCGCACTTGAGGTACCAATCATGACATCACTGGCATGAGAGTCCCTGTTTGATTTAGGAGGGGGAGGAACGGAAAATTCCGGTCTAGGAGCGTTAGGAATTTTGTGATAGAGTGTGCCAGACTGAGTATAGATCAAGTCTAAATATTGCACACGAGCAATGACTTGCTCTTCAGTGACAACTCCTCCTTTCGCCACATCTTCAGTAATAGAAGGTAATAATGACTTAATAAACCACTCAACTAGAAGTTGATCAGGAACATACGTCTTTACCATTTGACGACGACATCGCCACTCATGAATATGATCAGATATGTGAGTGGCTGTTGTCTGTTTAAAGTTGGTAAGGAGTTCTGTTCCCGTTTTGTACCTTATGGGTAACTGAAAGTGGGTTAAAAAGGTAGTGGCAAGGGCGCTGAAGTTATCGAATGAAGCTCTAGGCAATTTGATGTACCATTTTGCTGCTGGACCAATTAGCGTTCGTTGAAAAAGGCGAAGCCTAATCAAATCATCATTGAGGGTGTTGGATGAACACCACAAATGAAAGGTCATTACGTGATTCGATGGATCTTCACCCAAATTTCCATTGAATTTAGGAATATCTGAGGGAAGTTTATGAGGAATCGCTGGCCACCAAGGGGCGTAAGCAATTGGATCATTGGTTAACCGGTTCAAATCTAGTAATTCTAGAGTTGCTACAAATGGAAATTGTTGATTCAGGTTTGGCGAAGCATACCCAGGATAAGATGGGATCGCCTAAACAATAGGTCTTTGCATACCGGCATAATGTATCTGATGTTGATAACTTTGATAAGGTTGATGGGCATAACCATTATAGTATGGTTGTTGATAACCGCTTTGAAAATGCGGTTGTCCATTACCTAAAGCACCTTGTTGCTCAGGTCCTCAGTAAACTTGTTGGAATTGGGGTTGTTGATATTGCACCAGCCATGGTTGTTGAACCATTTGTTGTTGCCCAATACTGGATGATTGACCAAGATGCAGAGTGATAACACCTGTTTGAGCCTGAGTCGTTCCGGTTAAGGAAGCACTAATATGAGATTGTGACGGAGCCGTAGAGACAAGAGGCTATTGTACTGCAACCTGAGAAATTTGAGGTTGACATACAACAGGCTGTGCTTGTACTTGTGACACAGTCACAATAGCAGGTGTAGTGGTAATATTTGACACAGGTTGGGTTGGTTGCATTGAATATACAACCCTTGGTTGTTGAGGCAGTATTGGTATCCAAACACTGGATGTAATTCTAGTTTGACCTGAATTTTGTTGTGAGCTCTCATACAGTTGTTCTCCAAGAGGGAACAATGAAAAAGCATACTGCCCCCCATATGGTGGCAATCCAGTGCTCAAAGGATAGATTGGTCTTTGAAGACCGGGCTGCCCAAATTGAAACTGGTATGCAGGATCAATTTGCTGAGCTTCAACATAAGAAATGCCAGATGGGATCCCAGAGGAACCAATGGGAACATACCATGTCGTCGAAACAGTCCCTGGGTGGACTCCATCTAGTGATTGATAACTAGTTGGGATAGATGGTACACCAGCAAACATCGTAGGAGTGGTAGCAGGAAGTTCTGCTGCCTCTATATCAGATGACACAATCCTAGATGTTAACGGTTGTTCAGACATATTTAGTCTATCCAAAAGATTTCCTAGCGATTCAACAGGGACTTGCGTTGAAGGATGATTGAAAGAACTAACTTCAGGAATAGAAGGATATAAGTGGATCCTAGCTCCAAAATGTGATGGAGTATTGGATGGAATATCCTCTACAACTTCTTCTATTGCAATTAGTCCAGGTGGAAGAGGTAGACCGTCAGGTCTGTAAAATATTTCTGGGGCCGAAGAAGGTATAGCTTCTGCAGCGACAGATACTGTAGGGGTGACACCTTCTGAATTCTGGAACTCAACTCCTAGATGTTCAGATAAGTGAACTTCAGTTTCTGGATCAGCTCTAGATGGAGCTGTTTCAGGTATAGAAGCGTCTACCGTTACACTAGGGTCGGTTCTAATGTCCTCTTGTTACTGCGGAACTTCTTCTGTAAAGGTAGATGTACCAGAAATGATCGGAGTAATTGTAGTCTTTGATGATGTTTAAATACAAGTTCCAAATAAACCAGGAGAGGTGGAATCAGTTAAACGAGACCATTTCGCCCGAAATGGTTTCGTTTCTAGAGTCACAGACGGTTGACTCGGTAGCCTCTGCGAATGACGGGGTTTTGATTGACTTTCTTCCACGATTGCGGATTACTTGATCAACTCAAAATTAAAAAGGGGAAAATTTTATTCTGAATTAAATGAATTTTATGACGCTTTAACACAACTTTGATTTTTCAATTTTTAAGAGTCAAGAAAAAGCTAAAGATGACACTAGTTGCCTTCGATTTTTAATGAGCCTAAAGTGACAAGTGCTCAGATGGGCCTTTTCTTTTAAGGGGTTGAAAAGGAACGAAAGTGACTAATCTGGTAATCTAGACAGAGGGATTACCAAACCAATCGCAAAACTGCAATATACACCTTGGTGGTAAATTAAAAAGAATTTTCCAAGGATTTTATGTACGGTAGTCAATATTTCCGAATGCTATGTTCAGTGCATTGTGATCGATAGGGAGACAGACACAGCTTCCTAAGGATAAAGGATATCAGCGTATTGTGGTCTCCCAATATATATTCAATGGTACGGGGAGCACAAGTTCGTACTGGCACTTGTCGTATCAAAGAGGAGGAATCACCCAACCTTCAATGAAAATGATAGTTACCAGGTTTTACGACATCGGAATATGTCTTTAGCATAGACCTCTAGATGTATTGCGTTAAGTTCCAAAGCGTTTTTATGTTCATTGAGGTTTATTTTAGAGTTGATCTTTTTTAGAAGTTTGTCTTTCAAGGTTCACTGCATGATGTAGATGTAAAATTCCAAAATATGCAATCTAAAATGATAAAAATTCATTTGCTTTATTTTAACAATGAAAATCCTAGCTATTAAAGAAAGAAGAGTACGATTCTTTCAACAGAGAGCAGAGAGCACACACTAAATGCACTTTTCCTAAATCATTTCCTGCATGTAGTCTAAATGCAAATGCACATGCATGTATTTGTTTTTCCGTTTCCTTAATGTGAGAATGCCAAAAAGAAAACTAAGTACAGATCTGATTTATTTTCTTCAAAGCGACAATTCAACGATTTCTCTTCAAAATGAAAGGAAGACTAAGACGACACTTTCAATTTCGAATGGAAAACCGATTTCGACACTTCAAATATTGGCCATTCAAATCAAATACAATGGCAAAGGTGCAATTGACTATCTAGAAGAGGAATACTTTACGACACTCTTCTTTTGACTCAAAATGATAGTTACGACACTTCTTTACATAAAAAATGACAGTTCGATTAAGCTACTTTTGACAAAGGAGGACTGTAAATGATGAAAAATACATAAAAACATTCACAAATCCTGATCAATGGAGGCTGAATAATGTGAAGGAAGGAGGCTTCAGTAATGATATACTGATCATAAGCAACAAAACTATTGAATAGAGCTGAAAACAAGGAAGAAAAAACCAAATTCCAGAGAGGGAAACAGTATCATTTAGTCATCGCACTTGTCCTTAAGGGAAACAGGGATGCATCTCACCTGCAACACACGGGAGGTGCGATGCATCTAGGCTACCAGTTATAGACAATGCGATGGACCAAGGAACGAAACTAAGCTTGGTTTTCACTCAAAATTTGCAGCTAAGTTCAGTGATTTAGGGTGAGCTATGATAGACAGTAAAAACAAAGTATAGGGGTATGTTAAGTTATGGTATGTTCTATGCTTATAACAGTTTACTTCTTTTCCTTATTATATTCCCCAGATTAGTGATCACATGTACATAAAGTAAAGTGCAGATAGAACATTGAACGATCGACAGAAAACAAGCCAAGACAAGAGACACAAGATGTGGCGGCTAAACAGGGATAAACCCCACAATGTGTGGGGAAACCCTTTGATCAAATCTTCTTTTATCTTCAATAATTCAGCAGAGAGAAATAGTACAATAAATCTGATTCATATTAGCAGTAGCAAACCCTATATCAATAGCATCAGCATTAGTTGCTTCATCATCAAACTAGGGCAGACGATATCTCACAAACCGACCGTCGGATCGACTTGATTCCACTACCAAAAGCTGCGGCTTCTAGAGGAGGTTCAGATAAACCTACAACTTAGTTCAGATGAGGATATCTTCTAGTCCACGTAGGTCAAACTTTACTTCTACAGTTGCAGCTTCAGTTTTGGTAGCTTCCGGCTTCAAACTAGGGTAGTCGATATCTTCCAAACCGTCCGTTGGATTGACTTGATTCCACCACCAAAAGTTGTGGCTTTCAGAGGAGGTTCAGATGAACCTAGAGCGTAGTTCAGATGAGGAGATATTCTAGTCCATGTAGGTCAATCTTTACTTCTGCAGTTGCTGCTTCAGTTTCGACAGCTTTCGGCTTTAAACTAGGGCAGTCGATATCTTGCAAACCGTCCGTCGGATTGACTTGATTCCACCACCAAAAGTTGCAGCTTTCAGAGGAGGTTCAAATGAACCTACAATGTAGTTCAGATGAGGAGATCTTCTAGTCCACGTAGGTCAATATTTACTTCTGCAGTTGCAGCTTCAGTTTCAGCAGCTTCCAGCTTCACATGTGTGAGGGAGATACCCTTTTCTGTGCAGTAGAGAAGAGACTATTTTCTACACAGTAGAGAGAGAGATGTGATGAGATGAGTGAGTCCAAATGAGGAAAATTCCTCCTGTATTTATAGACAACATTGGTGTTTGAATAGATGCAACTGTTGGGCTTCTGAGCCTACATGAGTTGTTGGTCGGCTTGATAATAATTCCATAATCAAAATAAATTCATATGTACATGAATACTTATCAGAATCGAATGATATTTATATCAATCCTACACCTCTCGATGAGAGGAATCTAATAAAAATATTATCAGCCATGAATAAGATGACCCACATGAAGTTTTTCCCTAGTTTCCAATTTTAACACTCCCTCTCAACTAGGGAGAACTTCATCTGTAATCTGTCTATCAGTTGTTACTATTCATCCATCAAATGCACTGCCCTATACAGCCTGTCCCTTGCCCTGATCTGCTCTATTATGCCTGTTATGCTTTGTCTTGTTCTGCCCTGTACTGATCTGTATTTTTCTGCTCTGTTCTGCTCTGCTTTTATCCGAATTATGAAGAAGAAGAAATGATCGAGGATGTATCATACTGACTCAAAGTCAGTCTCAGAGTATGTACTACTGGTTCCAAACTAGTCTCAACCAACCCGAAGTTAGCGTCATAGTGAGTACAACTCCACTGCTCCCAGACCAGTATCATCCTCCACTAACTCAAAGTCGATCTCAGAGTGCGTACCATTGGTCCCAGACCAGTCTCAACCGACCCAAAGTCAGCTTCATAGTAAGTACCACTCCTACCACTAGTCCCAGACCAATATCACAGTCTCAGAGAGTTTACCACTGGTCCCAGACCAGTCTCAACCAACCC
This sequence comes from Pinus tabuliformis, assembly GCA_031772625.1. NCBI lineage: Eukaryota > Viridiplantae > Streptophyta > Pinopsida > Pinales > Pinaceae > Pinus > Pinus tabuliformis. Next base: position 901,592,976 of record CM062816.1, on the reverse strand, counting down.
GAAGTCAACATCATAGTATGTGCCACTCTCACTGGTCCCAGACCAGTACTTCACTGACATGAAGTCAGTCTCAGAGTATGTACCATTGGTCCCAGACTAGTCTCAACCGACCCGAAGTCAGTGTCATAGTATGGTACAACTCCTACCACTGGTCCCAGACCAATATTATTGACCCAGATCAATGGAGGTCATCCTAGTGTAGGGAGTATGGTAGATACAACGATGCGTCCATCGGTACTATTATGGTCCCTAACTTCATTTCCCTGCTCATTGATCAGATGAGAGGTACTTCCCATGAGTCCCAGACTGCATGGGTAGGATGCCTCAACGGGAGAACTTAATCAATCTCGTCCTCACAGGAGAACAAATCAATCCTACTACAATCGCCATGGAGAACACATCAATCTAGGCCACCATGGAGAACACATCAATCCAGGCCTCACAGGAGAACACATCAATCCTGCTACAATCACCCTAGAGAACACATCAATCCAGGCCTCACAGGAGAACACATCAATTCTGCTACAATTGCCATCGAGAACACATCAATCCAGGCCTCACAGGAGAACACATCAATTCTGCTACAATCGCCATGGAGAACACATCAATCCAGGCCTCACAAGAGAACTAATCATCCTGCTACACAGGAGATCAAATCATCCTATTCCACAAGAGAGCGAATCATCTTGTCCCACAAGAGAGCGAATCATCTTGTTCCAGTGTGCACCACCAGGGGAGGGTGAGTGACCCTGTGGTCCTATGTTGCTCCAGTAAGAACTGCAAGCCCTCAGAGCTCCTAGAGCTCAATGTATGCAACATGCAGGACCCTTGTATAAGGGTTTCTTGATGACTCCAAGTCGTTTGGGAAAATCACAGATTAGATCTTTCCTCAGGGCTTTGACAAGGTGTATCGACCTGTACATCATCTTAATGCGATGGATCCTCCTTGCTCATCGACTTACCATATCCTAGATGATGTCTATCTGCTGGAGCAATCGATGAACACGGGATTCCTCAATAATTGAATCCCACCTCTGGTTGTTACAGAGAATCACAGTGGTATCCAACGTAAATCCAAATAGCTCACTGAAGAGCTTTCGCAACCAGAATGCCTCACAGGAGGCCATGATAGCAACAATATATTCTGCTTCGGAGGTGCTCAAAGCCACCAACTTCTGCTTCCTGCTCATCCAGGATATCGAAGCGGATCCCAAGGTGAAATAACACCCGAAAGTGCTCTTACGGTCCACCACACTTCCTGCCCAATCAACATCAGTATATCTGAGTAGTCTCACATCTCCGGCAGTGTATCTTAATACATTAGTAATTGTGCCACGAAGATATCCCAGAAGATTCTTGGCATCAATCCAGTGAGGCTCAACCAAATATGAGCTCACAATGCTAACTGCAAAACATATGTTCGGACGGAGGTTCACCAAGAACATCAATGCGAATGAGTTTATGAAACTCAGAGGCATTTCCCAAATCTAGTCCGACATCACTACCATATAACTTCTAAAAGTTAGGATCCTCGAGGTAGTCACAGGCTTGCAGTCCATCATATCGAATCTTTCCAATATCTTTACCACATATTTTCCTTGAGATAGGAAAATTTCCCTTGGCTTCTGCCACACTTCAAGTCCTTGGTCCTTCATTTCAAATTCAGAAGCCAACTCCCTCTTACATTTGTGAATGAGAGGGTATGCACCTGTTAGAAAGAGGTCATCCACATACAACACCAGTATGAAAGGCTTGTCATCTTCAATGTTAAAGTAAAGGTTAGGATCAACTTCACTCCTAGTGAATCCCAGCTTCATCAAGTAGCTATCGATCCTCTCATATAATGCTCGAGGTGCTTGCTTCAGCCCATAGAGAGCCTTCTTCAACCTGCATACATGAGATTTTCAATCATAAATCTCAAATCATTCGGGTTGCTCCACATAGACCTCTTCTTTGATCGAACTGTGCAAGAACGCGGTCTTGACATCCATCTGATGTAGGTTCCATCCTTGTGAAGCCACAAGGGCTATGATCAAGTAGATGGTCGTATATCTGGAAACAGGTGTAAATATCACATCATAGTTTATATCTTCCTTCTGGGAGAAACCACGAGCAAAAAATCGAGCCTTATACGTTTCCGTACTTCCATATGCTGCATGATTTATCTTGTAAATCTAGTTTGAAGTAACAATTGTCTTGTCCTGGGGTCTGGGAACTACTTCCCAGACATCATTCTCCATAATGGTCATAGCATCCTTCCATACTTGATGCTTGACGACATCTGAGAATGATGAAGGCTCATTTTGTATGATTGTGCTCATACTGGTCAGGTATCCCTGATACCTGTTGGGTTTCTTACTTTCACGGAAGGTTCCTTGGGGTGCAACATTTCCTTCAACATCATCAAGTAGCCCCCTAAACCATGAAGGCCTCTTCCTGGAAGAGGAAGGCTTAGGTGGACAAATAGGATCCATCGGTTCTTCCACATCAGGGATTGTTACATCATCTATCCATAGAGACAGCTTCCACAATTGTATGGTACCACACCATTCTGCTCTGGAATATGTGGTGTAGTAGTCTCCCTCTTAATGCCAGCCTCAGATATGCCTGAGTGAACCAACTGTAATATATCGAAGGTCTTGCTTAGGCTTGAGGGGAATGGTCCCCTTTTGAGCTTTCCTTCAGCACATCTTGGACATACACCTTCTTTCTCTACTCGAAATTCGGGCATCCTTGTCACCATTTGTCTTACACTGAGTAGAGCTTTATAATGAAGGGGGGGAAACCTCCGATGCCAAAGTTCAGACTTAAGAGATGTGTCATAAGACATGACACCTAGCAGACTTCCATCGACCTGATATAATGAATCAACACGAAACCCAAGAGTAAAGGCATCTTTAACATTATTTTTCCATATACGTACCTTGCCATTGCTGAAGGTTACCTTGTAGCCTTTGTCTTTCATTGCTGAGATGGACACTAGGTTCTTTTTGAGGTCAGGTGCATTTAATACATCTTGGAATTTCTAGCCTTCTTGAATGGTTGTCCTCTTCCTTGATTCCCAACTCTACTCTTACCTTTGCTATTGAATTTGTCATTCCTTTGATTGCCATCAAAGGGATTTTGATCATCGTCCCGGTGTGAGTCCTTTCTATCAAGGAACTCCCTTGCATAGTGACCTGCTTTATCACAAATGTAACATCGTCCTTTTCTTCCATCCTTAGGTACAGCCTTTCCTTTTGATTTAGTCCTGGAATTATTTATTTTCTTAGCATGAGAAGAAAAGGTAGTAGGAGGACCTTTAGGCTTGGGCATTTCTTGCTCTTCTACCCGTGTTTCTTCTTGAATGCATATAGCCATTAATTCCTCGAAACCAGGAATTACATTATTGTTCAGAAGAGTAGTCCTGAACACGTACCATTCGGATGGTAATCCTCCAAGAGTCGTGAGTGCCATTTCTCTGTTAGTAATAGTCTCCCCAATAGATAGGAGGTCATTCTTGATCTTGGTGATTCTTAAGAAGTATGCTTGCATACTCTCATCTTTACCCTTATGAATTTCCTTCAGCTTATTTCTAAGAAACAAAACTTGATTTGCATCATTAACTTTAAATAAACTCACCAGTCTATCGTAGATTTCCTTGGAGGTGTCTAGTTCAGAGATGTAGGCCACCAAGCGCTTGTCAATAAAGTCTTGAATGATCTTCTTCACAATTTCTTCGTCCTTCCATTTGTTCCTGGTAGCAGGAGGTGCATTTGATGGGGGCTCAACAATATTGCCTCTCACATGATCCAACACTCCTTGATCCTCAAGGGTTAGATCGATAGACATCTTCCATCCGTGATAGTCAGCTTTCTCACAGAGCTTATCTTCGGTAGGAAAGAGTGTTGAGGACCCCATCGTTCTTTTTAGGATAGCCTTGCCAATCTTCTCTTTGGTGATTGCTCTTGCTCTTGCTCGGGCTTTGTCTTCACCTCAACTCTGAAACCATGTTAAGTTATGGTATGTTCTATGCTTATAACAATTTACTTCTTTTCCTTATTATATTCCTCAGATTAGCAATCACATGTACATAAAGTAAAGTGCAGATAGAACATTAAACGATCGACAGAAAACAAGCCAAGACAAGAGACACAAGATGTGGTGGCTAGCCAGGGACAAACCCCACAATGTGTGGGAAAACCCTTTGATCAAATCTTATTTTATCTTTAATAATTCAACAGAGAGAAATAGTACAATAAATTTGATTCATATCAGCAGTAGCAAACCCTAGATCAATAGCATCAGCATTAGCGGCTTCATCATCAAACTAGGGCAGACGATATCTCACAAACCGACTGTCGGATCGGCTTGATTCCACTACCAAAAGTTGCGGCTTCCAAAGGAGGTTCAGATGAACCTACAATGTAGTTCAAATGAGGAGATCTTCTATTCCACGCAGGTCAAACTTTACTTCTGCAGTTGTAGCTTCAGTTTTGGTAGCTTCCAACTTCAAATTAGGGCAGTCGATATCTTGCAAACCGTCCGTCGGATTGACTTGATTCCACCACCAAAAGTTATGGCTCTCAAAGGAGGTTCAGATGAACCTAAAGCACAGTTCAGATGAGGAGATATTCTAGTCCACGCAGGTCAATCTTTACTTCTGCAATTGCAGCTTCAGTTTCGATAGCTTCCGGCTTCAAACTAGGGCAGTCGATATCTTGCAAACCGTCCGTCGGATTGACTTCATTCCACCACCAAAAGTTGTGGCTTTTAGACGAGGTTCATATGAACCTATAGCGTAGTTTAGATGAGGAGATCTTCTAGTCCACGCAGGTAAATATTTAGTTCTGTAGTTGCAACTTCAGTTTTAGCAGCTTCCAGCTTCACATGTGTGAGGGAGAGACCCTTTTCTACGCAGTAGAGAAGAGACTCTTTTCTACGCAGTAGAGAGAGAGAGAGATGTGATGAGATGAGTGAGTCCAAATGAGGAAAATTCCTCCTGTATTTATACACAACGTTGGTGTTTGAATAGATGCGACTGTTGGGCTTCTGAGCCTACATGAGTTGTAGGTCGGCTTGATAATAATTCCATAATCAAAATAAATTCATATCTCCATGAATACTTATCAGAATCAGATGATCTTTATATCAATCCTACACCTCTCAACAAGAGGAATCTAATAAAAATATTATCAGCTATGGATAAGATGACCCACATGAAGTTTTGCCCTAGTTTCCAATTTTAACAAGGTATGATCTTATGAGGTTATTGAGCTACCACAAGGGCACTTAGGATGTTTGCAAGTCAGATGTTCAGTTCATAAACCAACTCGAAGATTGATTGAAGTAGCGTTGATCTACTTTGTAGTTGCATAGCAAAAGCAGTTTGAAGGCTAGTTGGCTTAACTTCAGGCTCCGTTTGTAGTTTATAAAGCAAACAATAATAACAAACAAACAAACTATTTGCTCCCCAGTGGAGTCGCCATTTTGTTTCCGGGAAAACTAGTGTCTTTTCGATCTGCTAGTCCCACTAAGACAGGTAGCTATCTTAGAAACAAACAATTCAAAGTGCTTCAAGATTTCCTTTATGTATGATAGATAAGAGAGAAGCAAAGAGGACCAACCTGTATCTTTCGCTTGGCTCCTTGCTTGTTTCCTCTCTCCCTTGATAGAGCTTGCCACTCTTCTCCTACTTGTCCCGCTTTAGAGAATACCTGTAGAGGAAAAGTAACAAAACACCATCAAAGCATCTCGATCTATGATATCATAAACAATGCAGAATCAGAAATACATTAACCATACAATTGCATCTACAAATAACAAGATTCACAAATACATGATTATATGGAGGAAAACTCAAAGAACTTTATTGATAGTAGAAATAGAAGAGAGGATTACAACCCAGCTATCTAATCCAGCATCATCCTCCCAGCATGAAATCCCTCTTCACCTCATGAAAAGCAAGATCACCCAACAATATAATGTTTCTTCTCAAAGAGAAACCAACAACACTTCCTTACAAATTACAAAATTCCAGCCTTCTAGATCTCTCAGATGAGGGATCCATTTATAGATATTTGCAGAGGGGTGAGTCAACTTCTGGGTTTTTGATTAGTGTCATTTCACTGATAGTTCTTGGTTCCACTTGGAGATTTCTTTGATCTCTTACTCATCCCTAGGCAACTTCAGAGAGGCAAGTGTCGTATGAGCAGTTTCTAGAAGATTCTCTGGGTTTCCACTTAGCAAATTGCCTATGCCATTTGTCTACTCTCGCCCATCGCACCCTACAGAAGGCTCTTTCAGTATGCATCGCACCTGGCCAGTGTAGCAGCCAGTATGCATCGCACCCTAAGCATGGAGCAGTCTGTATGGTCCAGTTTTGGCCAGTTCTGAGTGGTTTTTCAGGTGGAACTTCTGGGAAATGATGTATATAGTTGACGATGATCCTTTAGGGTATGAAACAACACTTTTAGGGGTTTAAGAGCCCTTGGTTTATCGAAATATGTGATTGGGGTTGCAGTGCCCAAATATTTCTATAACACTCATGCACCCATGATTTCTCCCTCCTCACATCTATACACCCAGGATGAGGTGTTCTATCATAACTAGTCCCTTTGACCATGGAGTTATTTTCCCCCTCCATTTCATCGATATTCTCATGGGACCTATTGATTGAAAGGTGTGATGAGTACATGTCACTCACCTTTGGGGGTTAGGAACACCTAATAGGGTCATCTATTAGCCACTCCTTCCTAGGGAGGTAACACCATTATGAGACTAAGGCCCAAATTTTGGAAGAGAAACCACATATGAAGTGTTGTTATTACCATTTATTTCAATCTTGGTTAATTTATATGCACTAATGATTTTCAACACTGGATATTATGTGTAATTGGCAAGTGGTTCCATCTATAGGTTTGGGCAACTTAACTGGGGTCCAGGTCTTCTAGAGGGACATATTGACACCTAGAAGTGATGTGTTGACATCCATGGGACTCCAGATAGTTGTAGAGAATAATTCACAACAATGGCCACCTTCAACACCCACAACTTCTACAGTTTTCCCTATATTATTCACGGGATGATGTAGTTGGACCAATTCCCCCTAGGCAGATTAGCATATATATATGATGTGGCAATTGATCTAGGGCGCAGATGAGTTGTGTCTTCGTACCTTAAGACATGGGAGGGCTAGAACCATCTTAAGTTCCCTCAAAGTTGGAGCATACACAAAATATTTTACCACTTGGATACCATGAGACCTAGATTTGTGCCCCAAAACCACATTTGGGGGCCATTGGATGATTTGCACTGAGATAGAAGGGCCAACCCCTAGATCTTGATTTTAGAGGCCTTTTACATTTTTCATGGCATGAAAAGGCCCCAACATCATCCCTAAGGAAACCAATGCGATCATGATGTCAATGTTTTGGCTAGCATTTGTGAAGATAAAGTTGATTTTGTAAAAGCTATTAGGTCGACTTTTGATCTAGGCATTCACACACTATTTTATTAGTAGAGCAGATTCTAGGCTAAAATAGGACTTGTAAGACCAAAAATGTATTAGAGAGATCTCATTTGAGTCTCTCATCATTATCACACTTGGAATTCAGCCTCATAGAGGAAACTCACATTTGCTTTTTCGTGGATTATATTGGATCTTGGATGCATTTTGATGTTTGGAGCTGATTTTTGGACATTCTTCAGAACTTATTTAGATTATGGATGGATCTCTTGCATTTTGTATTGTAAGTACTCATAATTATTGAATATATTTTTTTTAATATGTCTTTTGTATGAAATGGTTTATTCTAGTTCATGCTAAAATTGTGCCCTAATTTTATTTAGTATTAATTGAATGTTAATCTAGATGAATATTGCATGCATTACTCATACATGACATGTAATAATAATCCGGGTGGTGAACTCCTAGTAGCTCTCCCATGAATTTCCACTATTCCTTTAAGTGGGTAAATGTTTGAAGTTTGTTGCCAGGTGATCCAGGTGGATATTGGTGGCCACCCACCAGTTCCACATGGACCCCCACCATTGGTCTTTCAGTTTTTCAGTTTCCTTAATTGTAGCACAGTTTACTATTTTAAGCAGTTTTTCAGGTCCTAAACTTTCAGAGCCATTTTGAAGCCCTAAATGACGTTGTTTTGGCAATCTACTGTCAATGAATTTTGTTAAGTCATTTTTTCCATCATAGTCCTCGCAGAGATGTTTCCAACAGGGTATCATGCACGTTAAATGAAGATTATATGACCAAGTCACAACCTCTGGAAGTTGGCTGCCCAACTAACCCCAACGTGGCCCTTAAAATCTTGGTGTTATATCTCCTTGGTTTAGGGTTTTGGTTGTTTAGGGTTTGCTCTTATTGTTCAATAACAAAAAGGCCCTTGAGCCTCATTGTAATGTAGTTCAGAGGCATGTAGCCACCACATCTCTTCTTAGCGATAAGCGACCATCGTTGAGCTAGTATCATTTCCATATTGTTTGTAAGCATATTTCATTATTGATATTAATCAATGATACTTCTGCTGCATCTCTGTATTTATGGTTATATCTATAATTTGTTGCGTTCCTATTTAAATACGGATCAGTGGTATCAGAGCAGTATGCTCTTTCTATGTTTTTCTTTGCATGTCCCCAACGAGGTCAGGATATAAGGAGTTAGGGCTCGAACTGGTCGAACCTTTGCAAGACCAGCCTCGTAAATCCTGATGGCCTCCCATGGAGGAAGAAAAGAAATATGAGGGAGTAGGAGATCCTATCAAAATATTGCCAGAGGAGACCCTCGAGAAAAAAAGGAATGCGATGATGGATAACTTTGCCTAGATCCTTCAACGGTTGCCCACCAGTGGCACATCCACATCCAACAGCCACTCTAGAGGCTCCACACCTTTTAAGGTACAAGTAAACTTTGACATTCCCATATTTGAGGGCCAAATAGATGCAGACGCCATAGATAAATGGTTGAATATGTTAGAAGGATATTTTTCTATTCATGATTTTTCTAGCTGAGAAAATATTACTTTTGCTCTTCTCAAAGCCGCCCCCCATGTCAAGGACTAGTGGGAAACCTATTGTGAGTAGAAGGATGAAAGTACGAACTCACTGTTTTCAACCGCTCCCACTTGAAATTCATTCCAGGACACCATCAAGGAGCAGTACTACCATGTCAAGAGTTATGAGGACAATAACATAAAGTGGACCATGTTGTGGTAGGGAAGGGACCAAGATGTGCCAGAGTTTACCAATGTTTTTCATACCCTGCGCACGAAGTTGGGCATCAAGGATTCTGAGAAACAGTTGGTACTCAAGTACCGTGGCTGCCTACATAGATACATCCATGACGAGATGGAGTTCTTGGACATCTCGTTACTCGGCACGGTGTACCAATACACCATCAAGATCGAGCAGAAGTTTAAACAAAAGAAGCGAGACTTTGGATCTGAGAATCTGAAGCAAGGAAAAGGTTCCCCCAAACCGCAGAATAAAGGACAAAGCCAAGGTGGGACAGCCCAGGACAACCCGCCAAGGCCACAAGCAAAGGACAACATTACAAAGTCGAAGAAGGACACAGGAAAGTGGTGTGAGTTCCATAAGATCTCCACCAACAACACAAGCGAGTGTTGGGCCAAGCAATCACTGATGGTCAAGATGAAGGCTTCAGAATCAGATGCATATTCCAACTCTGAGTTAGAACTCGACAAGGGGAATGACGAAGGGAAGCAGAATATTGATGCGGAGCCCAACGCCACTGTCGCCACCACAAAGATCCCAAAGGAGGAACCCAAAGATCCAGAGGAGGAGGAGCGTCTCTTCAACTCCTAGATGTGGGAGAAGGGTTCCTCGCTACAATTCATTGTTGACAGCGAGATCCAAAATAACCTCATTGTAGTAGAGGTTGTGAAGCGGATGGGCTTATTGACCACAACACACCAACAACCGTACACCATCGGGTGGCTTCACCAAGGACAAGATCTATGCGTGAGCCAACAATGCCACCTACCATACAACATCAAGCCCTTCACGGATGAGGTATTATGTGACGTTGCTCCCCTTGATGTTTGTGATGTATTATTAGGCCAAACATACTTGTGGAAGCAACATGTTGTGTATGAGTCAAGGCCTCATGCTGTTATTGTTACATTAGGAAATAAGTTGTGCAGGATACCGGAGGTAGCCCTATCTACTGCCATCTCTCTGGTTACTACAAAACAATGCAGTAAGATAATTTCAAAAATTGGGAAATTTGTTTTCCTAATGATACACCCTCAAGGAAAGAAGAAGACAGTGGCCACGACCTCCAGACAAGGCCCCTCCACACAGCAACAACAGAAGGACAAGGTCGTGGAGGAGTACAAGGAAATCTTCACCACCCCTGTAAGGGTGTCTTCATTGTTAGGTCAAGCACTCCATTGATCTAACCCCAGGTGCGTCATTACCCAATGGACCAATCTATCGACGCTTTGTTATGGAGAACGATGAAATCAAGAGGAAAATTCAGGAGCTACTGCAAATAGGTCACATTCGACCGAGTTCATCGCCCTATGGGAGCCCGATCGTGTTGGTACAAAAGAAGGATGGGACTTGGAGACTCTGTATTGACTATCGGGCATTGAACAAGATCATTGTCCAGAATAGGTACCCAATCCCACAGATTGATGACCTTCTAGACCAACTCAAGGGAGGAAAATATTTCAGCAAGATCGACTTGAAGTCTGGATATCACTAGGTACCAATCGAACCCTCCGATGTGTGGAAGACTACCTTCAAAGCCAAGGAGGGCCTTTTCGAATGGTTGGTTATGCCTTTCGGGTTGACGAATGCTCCTGCAACCTTCATGAGGCTCATGGATGACATCTTACAACCATTCACCAACTCATTTGTAGTGGTATACTTGGATGACATCCTGATCTTCAGCCAGAGTTGGGAAGAGCACCTCCACCACATCCAATAGGTTCTCGAAACACTGTGGCAACACAAGTTGTGTGCCAATTTGGAGAAATGTACTTTTGGCATGACCCATGTTCAATATCTGGGATACATTATTGATGAACGGGGGGTGCATGTGGATCCATCCAAGATCCAAGCCATTCGGAATTGGCCAGCCCAAACCACTCTGACAGAGCTCCGCAACTTTTTGGGTCTTGCCAATTTCTACTGCAGGTTCATGTTGGGGTTATCTCATATCACTTGGCCCTTGAGTCAAGTCACTAAAGGAGGAGTGAAAGAAAAATTATTTTGGTCTGAATCTCAACAGAAGGCATTCGCATAGTTGAAACATCGCCTCTGCTCTGCACCAGTGCTCACATTACCAGACTTGCAACAACATTTGAGATTGAGACAGATGCCTCTGACTATGCTATTGGGGCAGTCCTTACTCAACAGGGGCATCTAGTGGCATATCACAGTGAGACACTTTCAGACACAGTCCAAAAGTATACCACTTATGATAAAGAGATGTATTCCATTATGCAGGCCTGTCGATAATGGAAGCATTACATTTTGGGGAAGGGAGCGGTCATCCACATAGACCAACGACCCCTACAATTCATATATATGCAAGGGAAGTTACAGAATGATCGCCATCAGAAATGGTCCACATACCTGCAACAATTCCATTTGAATATCAAGTACAAGAAGGGCATCACAAATAATGTTGCAGACTACCTCAGCCGACCACCGATCATGGCGTTAACTACCGTGCTCAACTCTTGTGGGCACGAGACTTCTAATTGGACACTTCTCTACAAAAGCAACCCAGAATTCGGCCACACATACCATATGCTCTTGGAGGGTCAGCAAGTTCCAGGTTTCACCTCCAGGATGCTCTGTTATGCCATATGGGACACCTTTGTGTTCCTTCAAGCGAGCGTGCGAAGATGATTTGGGAAGCACACAACAGTGGGGCCGCTGGGCATTTTGAGGTCGAGAAAATTGTTGCAGTACTGCAAAAGAATTTCTATTGGCCGAATCTTTGACAGGATGTCGGGAAGTACATTAGATCCTACACTGCCTGTGTCATCACCAAACTGACCATTAAGAAGCAAGGTCTCTATACTCTGCTTCCTACCCCTAGTCGACTTTGGGAATCCATGTCCATGGATTACATGTCAGGCCTTCCTTCTACTAAGCATGGCAACAACTGTGTTTTTGTGGTCATCGACCGATTCTTGAAGATGGCCATTATGGTGGCCTGCAAGAAGAGTATCACATTAGAAGCCACTACTAAACTCTTCTTTGAATGAGCGTGGGTACACATTGGGATCCCACAGTCTATCATCTCAAATTGGGACAACAGGTTCCTCAATGCATTTTGGTCCAGTCTCTGGTCGATCTTGGACACCAAGCTCACTAAGTCCACAGCTTTCCATCCCCAAACTGATGACCAAACAAAGGTCGTCAACATGATGATCGTGCACATTTTGTGCATGTACAACTCAAAGCATCCACACACATGGGATGAGAGCCTCCCCTATGTCTAGCATAGCTACAATCGGGCTCTCCACAACTCGACTGGCCACAACCCTTTTCAGGTGGGCTTGGGATTCCAGCCACTATGTCCCATTGATGTGGCCATACCAGTTGCAGCAACTCAGGGAGATTCGGCTCATGTCCAGTTCGAAGATGACAAGGAAAATAGATTCATTGAGCATATTCAACACATCCACCAATAGGTCCATGACATATTGGACAAAACCAATGCCAAGTACAAGCAGTGGCATGATCAGCATTGGGTGCCACACAAGTTCCAGGTGGGCGACAAAGTTTGGCTACATTTGCAGAAGGAGCGCCTCGCTGGGCCCCACCGCAAGATTCGCTCACTTCAATATGGGACATACACCATCACCAAGGCTGTGGGAGATAATGATTTTGAGCTCAGCATTCCCCCATTCGTTGGTCTGCACCCATTGTTTAATGTGGATTGCCTTCAGCCATACTTTCCACCATTACTAGACACATTCGACATTGCAGAACAACTCACACCAACAGAGTTAAATCTAGATTGCATGGAACAATATACAATTGATCGGATCATGGACACACAGATCAAGAACACTCGCCAAAAAAGATCCAACTGTATCAAGTTGTCAAAGCAAGCCAACTCCTTCACCAGGGCAAGTGGCTCACCAGGGACCAAGTTCAACAGAATTTTCCTCATCTCATGGAGGAACTCAACGATTCCTAAGGGGGGAGGAATGATCCAGGTGGATTTTGGTGGCCACCTGCCAATTCCACATGGACCCCCATCATTGTTATTTCAGTTTTTTAGTTTCCTTATTGTAGCATAGTTTACTATTTTTAGCAGTTTTTCGGGTCCTAAACTTTTGGAGCTGTTTTGAGGCCCTAAACGACGATTTTTTGGAAATCTACTGCCAACAAATAAGAATAAATTATTTTTTCCATCATAGTCCTCGGAGATATCTTGACAACGAGGTATCATGTGCATCAAATGGAGATAATATGACCAAGTCACGACCCCAGGAAGTTGGCTGCCCAACTAACCCCAACAGGTCCCATAAACTCTTGGTGTTACATCTCCTCGGGTTAGGGTTTTGGTTGTTTAGGGTTTGCTCTTATTGTTCAATAATAAAAAGGCCCTTGAGCCTCATTGTAATGCAGTTTAGAGGCATGTAGCCACCACATCTCTTCTCAGAGATAAGCTATCATCATCGAGCTAGTATCATTTCCATATTGTTTGTAAGCATATTTCATTATTTGATATTAATCAAAGGAAGTGTTATTTCAGCTACATCTCTGTATTTATGGTTATATCTATAATTTGTTGCATTCCTGTTTAAATCCAGATCACCAGGGCATCAAATTAAACCTCCTTAGAGGAAATATTAGCTAATATAAGACATCCTTTAATCCATATACCCAAAGGATATGGAATTAATTTAAATCATTGGTGATCAATCTCATTTTCCACCCATATTTTCTCCTTCTTGAATTTCAATCCTTTTAAGGATAAACTAGTCAACTAGGGATTGGTGCGAAATTCTAGGAAAGGATATTTTTTGGTGGTTGGAGATCCTAAAAATCAAGACGAGTGTCTTAACTACATGATCTTTCATTTTGGTGGGCATCCACTTAAATTTAATCCATAAAATCTCTTTCCCTAAGTGTTTTTCCTAGGAGGGAAACCCTAGTTTTATTCTCTCAACTTGAAGATTATGAGCCTTGACGTTGTTGAAATCAATCATAAGGAACCTTTTCTTCCTTCCATGACTCTTTGGAACTCCAACACTTTTCCTAACCTCTCAAACCCTACATCTTGTGCACAATTTTCTAAGCCTTCTGGTAGAAAGTAGATTTCTTCCTAGTGAAGCCTTAAGCCAAATATTGAGTCTTTCTTAAGGAGATCCTAGCTAATCACCTTATTCTTTGCCCTTAGAATCTATTTCATAGGTGATCTTATCATACTGAGACTCATCTCATTGGTGAAAGTCTATAAAGAGCAGGGATTTTTTGTTGTGGTGACAATGGCCCATTACCCCATTGTTCATTTGGTTGAGCTTTAGCCTTGTAAGGCTCCCTATTCTAAATTTGGTGGTAACAAGTCCATAGCTATAAGCGTAATGTACATAAATTACATAATAATAATAACAATGTCTAATTTAAGGTCACTAGCTAGAGGCTAAATTGATATGTGGGACTCATTTGTTTGTGGGACAATGGACACCCTCTCCACAATGATTCCATTGCTTAGCCTATAGAAGTGCACATACCATTACCCTCATATGGATTCAAACTTGTGACCTCCAAAAAGAAACACATGGTCCTAACCATTAGATCCACTTAGGACAATATATTGTATATGTTGGACAACTAATTCATTAGGGTACAACCAAAATAAACCTTATAAGAACAAATAGGATTCAATATGATGATGTCAACCATGGGGGATGATTTACCAGTTTTGGAGTAAAAATGTAAAAATATTAAAAAACAATAAAATAATAAAACTATTTTTTAAACTCGTATTTTCAACTTATCTCCTTAAGGTTTTACTTGGAGTACCCATGTTGCATACTTTCGATGGACCCTGCTACTTTCGATGGACCATGAACATGATTTGGTTGGTTTATTTAAATTTATGAAGGGAATGAAATGAAATACATATTTATAACCAAAAAATAGAGATACAATGAAACTTGATTTCAATTAATAAATGGAAAATGATGAAATTGTATACATGCAAAATGAAAGCAAACTAGCTTGAATGATGGTAGCTTATCTCTAAGAAGATATGTGATGGCTATGCGCTTTCCTGAACTGTGTTACAATGAGTCTTGAAAGCATTTTTATCATGAATAAGCAATGAGAAACCCTAAACATCCAAAAAATCTAACCTTAGGAGATGACGTGCCAAAGGATTATGGGCCTCAATGGGGTAAGTTGGAATGTCAACTTCCCGGGGTTGGAACTTTGGCATACAATATTCATTTGGAACGCACAATAGACTATTGGAAAGTTCTATCTAAGGAATACATTTTCTGACTATCATTCACCCGTTTCCCCAAAAAAACTATTTAGGGCCTCAAAATGGCTCCACAAGTTCAGGACCTAAAAACTGCCAAAAATAAAAACTACCAAAATAGGAAAATTGTGATGTGAACTAAGGGAATAGGTGTGTGGCCATCAATATCCACCTAGATTAATTCTCCCCCCTTAGGAATAAATTACTGCCATTGCATTGACTGCCTTCATGAGATGGGGAAACTTCTGTTAGACTTGGTCCCTAATGAGCCACTTGCCTTGGTGCAAGAGTTGGCCTTCTTTGAAAATCCAATATAGTTGGATCCTCTTTTGGCGAGTGCTCTTAATTTGTGTGTACATTGTTAAAAATAGAAACAAAAAATTCCAATTTAATTTGTCCTTGAATTAAATTGTGAATTAAATTGAAATTCTATTCTCGTAGCAACTTGTAATAGTTAATTAAGTTAAATTGACTTAATTGAATTAGGAAATTCAAGTTGGAAGTCTATCTACAGTAATGTAGAGTGATACCTAAATTTTAGGGGCCCAGGTTGAGTTCTTTTGAGTTGTAATTAGATAACTCAGTCTAACTGAGTTATAGTCAGTTAAACTATTTCTAACTGTTGGAAGAACTAGTAGGAGGTCTAGTAGTGGGGATGGGCACCCATGCATCCTCAGTACTGCACTAGTTAATTTAATATTCACTCATAAATAACTCATGCATGTTAGTTCAAAGGAAGACCTAGTTGAGATTAGAGTTCAGGGACAATGTACTATCAATTGTATAATTTTCCAAGTTGTACAGATGGTGCATGCAATCAGTTGAGGGCATATGGATGGATTGTGCAGTTATGGAGAGTGGATTTCCCAATTAAATATGGGCTAATTCTCTTAGGAATTGCGCAAGGAAGTAGGGGCTTGGCAGGCAACAAATTTGGCTAAGTGTTGGCTTGAACTAGTTTGTGAAGCAAAGAGATAGATTGTACTAGTGCAGGAATTGTTCAGGTTGAACAAGCATTGCATTTTCTTCTCAGATCTTTTGGTTAATGCAATATAGATAGTTGGGGTTTTTAGCAGTTTCTTTCCCCAGAGAAATATTGTGTTATGTGCGATTGATATTCTTTTTTTTATTCTTATTGTTTTCATCAATCAATTTTGGTTTCCGGTGAAGAGTAGAGTAGATTCTTGCTTGTGTTGTAGCATACCACATAAGCTGTTGAATCTATAGTAGAAATCTACGTCCACTATCTGATCAATGTTATATGGGTTGAAATCTATCAGTCTTAGCTCCTATGTGATTTTTGATGTGTCTAACAATAGTGGAAAGTATGGTCGAAGGTAGTCCACATTGAACATTGGGTTCAGGCCAATAAAAGGGGGGATACTTAGATCAAAATCATTACCACCCACAACCTTGGTGATTGTGTAAGGTCCATAGTGGAGTGTCTGAAGCTTCTAAAGGGCCCTTGCAATGGGTTGTAGAAATTTGAATAATATAACACTTATTCACAGAGATTATCCTGATTATACACTATTTGCGGAATGCATGCATAATACATAACCTCCTCTACTATTGATCATCAATTTGTGGAATTAAAAACAATCGCATGCGCACATTGAAACATCAATCACACATAACAACGCAGTATGTAATGGGGAAAGCATACAGCTGAAAACCCCCAACTATCTGTATATTATAATGATAGAGAACATGTAACAATACATAGTACAATACATAGTACAATACATAGTACAATACATAGTACAATACTCCTCACAAGTACTCAGTACTATCTCCACATGCTACACACAAACTAGCTCAGATCTGAACAAGTCACGGGTTCAAATCTCCTCCACTATTTGCCTGCCTCTACTGCACAATCCAAGTTGAGAATAGATCAGATCCAAGTTCGAATTCCCTTGGCTTATACTACGCAATCCTCATTGGCAATCTCAATCAATGATTGTGCAAATCTCATGCACAGCTATAGTCACAACTGATAGTAGTCTCACCCTTTCACCCACCTCTAACACTTGTCTCCACTGAACTGTCCATGCACTGAGTTAACTGATGTATTCTTTAGTTGATATATGAGTTAATAATTAGTGAATTAATTAATAATTAATTCGCATCACTCATCACTAGTGTATTTGGCAGTTAGACTAAATACAACTAGTTCAACTAAGTCAAACTGAACACAACTCCATCAACTCCTCAATCAACTCCACCAAACTCAATCACTTGAGTTCTAACTGAAATTCATCATGCAATAGCTCAACTAACCCATAGGAAAAGCATATTTCCTTCTGGCAGTTGCATGTGCCACATCCGTCGCTCGAACTGAAGTGCTACAAGAGGATAAGATAATGTTTATAGTCCAAATATTATTAAGAGCTAATAATATTCGTATGTTCTATTTTTTGACTGGCAGTCTAAAAATAGACTCCGCCCATATGTCTAAAAATAGAGGTCCATCTATTT
Organism: Pinus tabuliformis; assembly: GCA_031772625.1. Taxonomy (NCBI): domain Eukaryota; kingdom Viridiplantae; phylum Streptophyta; class Pinopsida; order Pinales; family Pinaceae; genus Pinus; species Pinus tabuliformis. The sequence continues at coordinate 901,575,020 of CM062816.1, read as the reverse complement.
TTACCAACATGACCAATCATCCATAAATAGCATCCTGCAACTCATAGACCATGATCCATATGTCTAAAAATAGACATAGTCTAAAAATAGACTTTGCGCCAAAAATAGCCTATGGGCCCACTTAGTGAAGACGACTTCTTTTCACTAAGCTCCATCATCTTGTTGAATTTTCAACACTCCCTCTCAACAAGATATGGATTATCTACAACCCCTATCCTACCTCTGTGGTATTCGAATTTGCTCCTGGTGAGCGCCTTCGTCAAGATATCAGTATCCTGATCCTCCGTGGGAATGTATGAAAGTAACATGATTCTTCGCTGCACACAATCTCTGATATGATGGTACCTGATGTCGATGTGCTTGGATCTATCATGAAATACTAGATTAGCTGAGAGTTTAATGCAACTCTGGTTATCACAATAAATCACAGTAGGCTCCAAGTGTGACTCGAACAACCCGACCAGGATCTTCCTCATCCATATAGCCTCGCATGCAGCCAAACTTGCTACCATATACTCGGCCTCTGCTGAACTGAGTGCCACGGATCTCTGCTTCCTATTGTACCAAGAAACTGTTGTCGACTCGATACTGAAGATCCCTCCAGATGTGCTCTTTCTGTCCGTTGGGCTCCCTGCCCAATCTGCATTCGTGAAGCCACATAGCTTCACCTCATCCTCCTGTCTGTACCACATTCCATATCCCGATGTGCCTCTGAGATAATGCAATACATACTTGCCTACCTTCCAGAAGAGCTTGGTTAGCTTAACCATAGTTTGTGAAAGCTGGTTAATAGCATAGCATATATCGGGTCGTGTATTGACTAGATACATAAGCGACCCCATCAACTGTCGATAAACAGTGGCATCCACTACCTCCGCTGAAGTAGCATCCTCCTTCCTCCAACCTCTAGGAAGAGGAGCATCAATAGGCTTGCAGCCATGCATGTTGAACTTCTCCAGTATCTCCCGGGCATACTTACCCTGAGAAACAAATAGTCCATCACTGCGCTGCCAAATTTCCAATCCCAGGAAATAATGAAGGAGGCCCAAGTCCTTCATCTCAAACTCTCTAGCAAGATCCTCCATGCATGAAAGTATCAACAGCTCATCTCCTGTCAAAATCAAATCATCTACATAAAGTACAATGATCAACAACTTACCCTCCACCACAATCTGGTATAGGTTAGGATCCGCCTCACTCTTGGGGAATCCAAGTCCGATGAAATAACTGTCTATCTGTGTGTACCAAGCACGAGGTGCTTATTTCAACCCATACAATGCTCTCTTGAGCTTGCACACATGCGACTCGCTGCTAAAGATCTCGAAACCTTCGGGCTGCTCTATGTACACCTCCTCCTCAATGACTCCGTTGAGGAACGCAGTCTTCACATCCATCTGATGGATGTGCCATCCCATCTACGCTGAGAGAGCAAGAATCATCTGTATGGAAGAATACCTTACGACAGGTGCAAAGGTCTCCTCATAATCGATCCCCTCTAACTGTGAGAAGCCTCGGGCAACAAATCTTGCCTTGTACTTCTACACACTCCCGTCAGCTACCTACTTCACTTTGTAGATCCATCTCGAACTCACCATTGATTTCCCCTCCGATCTTGGGACAATCTCCCATGCACTATTTCTGACAATCAAATCACACTCTTCCACCATGGCATCTACCCATGCGGGATCCTCCACAACTTCCTCGAAAGAGGATGGCTCAGTCACGACACATTTGCTCAAAAGAGCCATGTATCTAGTGTGTTGATCAAGTGATTGTCTCTGTTTGCGCTATGCTGTAGGTGGTCCTACAACCTTCTCTGCATCTTGAGCCAGTCGCCCTCTGATGGTTGGTGCTGCATGAGTGGTCTCTTCCACTCCATGAACTTCATCTTGTGGCTGATCCACTTCCTGAAGCTCATCCTTAGGAACTAATAGCTCCTCATCTACATGCAAGTGTGGCTCCCTCTCAAGCGAACACTTCATGGCTTTCTCCTCTTGAAATTTGATATCCCGTCGCACAACAGTCTTGCGATTGTCTGGAAAATACACAGGATAGTTTTGGGGCGTATCAGTGTACCCCACAAATATCCCAACCTCTACGGTCGGCTCCAGCTTCTTCCTGGCATCCTTCGTCACATGCATGTAAACAGGAGAACCAAAAATCCTCAAATGGGAAATATCAGGCCTCTTACCAGAATAAGCCTCCTCGGGTGTACTCATGCCAAGTATCTTTTGAGGACAACGGTTCTGCACATATATTGTGGTATTGCATGCCTCTGCCCACAAGTGAAGGGGTAGGCCCTAATCATGCAACATCGCTTGTGCATCACCCACGATCGTTCTGTTCTTTCGCTCAGCAACCCCATTTTGCTGTGGGTTATGGGGAGCTATGAGCTCTCTTCGAATCCCTTCTGTGCTGCAGAAGTCCTTGAACTTGCCAGAGATGAATTCACCACCATTGTCACTCCTAAGAGCCTTCACCTTCTTCCTTGATTCCTTCTCGACCAGTGCTTTGAACTCACATAACTTTGAGTATGTCTCGCTCTTCTTCTGCATGAAGAAGATCCAGCACTTTCGAGAGAAATCATAAACAAAGATCACATAGTACTTGTGCTTTGCTGCCGAAGCTACTGAGAAAGGTCCACACACATCTGTGTGAATTCTCTCAAGGATCATTGTGGCACGACTATCCTTCTTGTGAAAGGTGGCTTTCACAAATTTTTCCAAAGTACACCCCTTGCATTGATCTGACTGTGCAAGAGTGCCTTTAGGAAGCCCAGTAGAAATCTGCTGCAGTATCTTCAAGGCTCCATGGTGAAGGTGGCCCAATCTCCGGTGCCACAGCTCGCCATCATCTCGGCTCACCAATACTCCTACCTTGCATGCCATTGCTACGCAGTCATCTACATGCAATTGATAAAGGTTCTTGACTTAAACCCATATCTTCCGGGTTTCTCCAGTTGTCTTATTGCGCAGGAAAGCCTTTCCCTCGCTGAAGACAACATCATATCCCTTGTCTTCTAACATTGCCACAGAGATAAGATTCTTCTTCAATCCTGGAACATGCATCACTTCCTTCAATATGAAGGGTTTACCAGACTCCCTCTCAAAGGAAATGGTACCGATACCAGTCGCACTATATCTACCATCATCACCCATCTCAATGTGCACTCCAAGATCTTTCTCATCCAGATCAGAAAACAAATCTCGAACTCCTGTCATGTGAAAAGACGCACCAATGTCCAAGAATCATACCGATCCCATCACACTTGATACCAAGCATGCAATCAGCGAAAAATCCAGCTCAAACTGCGAGGCTAAGGCCTCTCCCGCTACAGATCCAACAACTTGCTTATTTTTCTTCTTCTGCGGACAATTTGTGGCATAATGTCCGTGCTGGTGACAGCGAAAGCACTTCACCTTGGACATGTCCTGCTTCTTGCCTTTTGCACTGGAATGAGAAGCTTTCTTGTTCTTCCCCTTCTTTGTTTTGGCAGCCAAAGCACAATTTTCTTCATCAGATGCCTTTGATGAAGATCTGTCCCTGGTATTCCGCCTGATCTCCTCTTGCACAAGATCAGACCAAAGTCTCTCCCATCCTGGCAATTTCTCCCGACCATTGATAGAGTCCTGATAGGAATGCCAACTCTTCGGAAGACCAAGGAGAGCCAAGCTCACCAATTCCTCATCATCGACAGTCACCCCCACACTTCCTAGCTCATCTCGACATTGGGTGAACTTCGTGAGATACTTGGGCATACTCTCTCATTTCTCACACTTAATGTTTTTGAGTTTATCCTTGAGCACCAACTTCCTCTGTTCGCTCTTGCTTTGGAATAAATCTATCAATGCTTTCCACATCAAGTATGGAGAAGCCTTTCCATGCAGGATGGATACAATGTGATCCTTCACGCCCTCCAACAGAATCCTTCGACACTTTTCTGTCTTCTTTTGCCAAGCCTCAACTTGAGCAGCATCAGTAGGCTTTGGGACCTCAACATCTATGAACTCCTTCAACCCATTGTCATCTAACACCGCCTCCATCTTGTCTTTCCATGCAATATAATTCGAGCTGCCTTCAAGGGCATACTCCAATTGCAATCCGTTAAAAGACATTTCAACTTCGACACCAAGAAAACACTGCTGCAAATTCGAATTCCACCAGCTCAAAACTCAACCGCTTCTGATCTAAAATTCGTGAGAACAAAGTATTTCTCGTACAGAGATTGACTATATGGGAATTTATCGGATATCTCACCTTCCAAAAGAAGGATGAATCCAGAGGCTACCTGGCCCAATTACAGACTCTCCCTGAAGAAATAAAATGTAATCACTTTCTGAATAATACAGATCTAATGATCAACTTCGCTCCAATACCATGTAGAAATTTGAATAATATAACACTTATTCACAGATATTATCCTGATTATACACTATTTGCGGAATGCATGCATAATACATAACCTCCTCTACTATTGATCATCAATTTGTGAAATTAAAAACAATCGCATGCGCACATTGAAACATCAATCACACATATCAACGCAGTGTGTAATGGGGAAAGCATACAGCTGAAAACCCCCAACTATCTGTATATTATAATGATAGAGAACATGTAACAATACATAGTACAATACTCCTCACAAGTACTCAGTACTATCTCCACATGCTACACACAAAATGGCTCAGATCTGAACAAGTCACAGGTTCAAATCTCCTCCACTGTTTGCTTGCCTCTACTGCGCAATCCAAGTTGAGAATAGATATGATCCAAGTTCGAATTCCCTTGGCTTATACTGCGCAATCCTTATTGGCAATCTCAATCAATGATTGTGCAAATCTCATGCACAGCTATAGTCACAACTGATAGTAGTCTCACCCTTTCACCCACCTCTAACACTTGTCTCCACTGAACTGTTCATGCACTGAGTTAACTGATGTATTCTTTAGTTGATTTATGAGTTAATAATTAGTGAATTAATTAATAATTAATTCACATCACTCATCACTAGTGTATTTGGCAGTTAGACTAAATACAACTAGTTCAACTAAGTCAAACTGAACACAACTCCATCAACTCCTCAATCAACTCCACCAAACTCAATCACTTGAGTTCTAACTGAAGTCCATCATGCAATAGCTCAACTAACCCATAGGAAAAACGTATTTCCTTCTGGAAGTTGCATGTGCCACATCCGTAGCTTGAACTGAAGTGCTGCAAGAGGATAAGATAATGTTTATAGTCCAAATATTATTAAGAGCTAATAATATTCGATTGTTCTATTTTTTGACTGGCAGTCTACAAATAGACTCCGCCCATATGTCTAAAAATAGAAGTCCATCTATTTTTACCAACATGACCAATCATCCATAAATAGCATCCTGCAACTCATAGACCATGATCAATATGTCTAAAAATAGACTTTGCACCAAAAATAGCTTGCGGGCCCACTTAGTGAAGGCGACTTCTTTTCACTAAGCTCCATCATCTTGTTGCATTTTCAACATGGGTTATTTCTGCAAATGAAACCAAACCTTATCTCCCACTTGAAACTTATGTGGCACTAGATGTTGATCATGTAATTGTTTATATCAGTATTGGATTTTTGCAAGATATCATGGACCTACTAACAAATGTGTTGAATTCATTTAATAAAATTGGTAGCTTTATTGGCTTCATATTGAACATGTGCAACTTCTACCAATGTAGTTACAAGGGGCAATGCAACATCAATGGGACCTAATGGTTGAAATTTGAGGCCCACCTAAAAGGTGTTGTGATCAGTTGAGATATGGAGACCTCTGTTGTAGTTGTGTTAAACATAGGGGGGACTCTCATCCCATGTGCATGGATGCTTGGAGTTGTACATGCGCAATATGCGCATGATCATCCTATTGATGACCTATTTCTAGCCATGATTTTGGGGGTGGAAGGTAATTGATTTAGTGATCTTGGTGTACAATAATGACCATAGAATCAACCATATTGCAATTAGGAACATGAAATCTCAATCTGATATGTGGTCCGTGGGATCCCAAAATATACCCACACTTGTTCAAAGAAGAGCTTGATGATGGATTTTGATGTGATACTCTTCTTGTAGGTAGTCAGGATGGCCATCTTAGAAAATCTATCAACAACCAAAAGTACACAATTATTGCCATGCTTCATAGACGGAAGGTAAGAAATATAGTCCATTGAAACAAATTCCCAAGGCTGGTTTAGAGTAGGCAGAGGGTTGTACAAGCTTTGCTTCTTAATGGTTAGTTTGGAAATGACGCAAGTACTGTAGAACTTGATATACTTGCAAACATCCTGTCAAAGTTTCAACCAATAAAAATACTTCCATATTACTGCCACTGTCTTCTCCACACAAAAGTTTCTTGCTACCTAACTGTAATGTGCCTCCCAGATCAGCGTGGGACACTCACATGAAGGAACACAATGGTGTCCCATGTAGTATAACTGTGTATTATGGAGGTGGAAGTATGTAACTTTCTTTCCTTCCATCAAAATATGGTATGTGGCAGCGAATTTTGAGTCATTTTTGTATAGTTGCTGCCATCTAGAGGTCTCATGCCAACAATAATTGAGATTGGTGGTCAGTGCCACAACTGAGCAACCACTGAGGCAGTTTGCGATGTGATTGGTGTTACCCTTCTTGTTTTTAATGTTCAAATGAAATTGTTGTAGGTATGTGGACCATTTCTGATGGAAATAATTATGTAAATTTCCTTTTGTCTATACAAGTTGATTAGGACTTATCAATGTCAATGATCGTCTACTTCCTGAGATTATAATGTTTCCATTGTCTAAAGACATGCACAATGGGATACATCTCTTTATCATAGGTGGGGTATCTCTGGACAATATAAAAAAGTGGCTCACTTTGATAGGCCACCAAATGTCCTTGATGAATGAGATCTACACTAATAACATAGTCAGAGGCATCTGTCTCAATCTCAAATGGTTATTGAAAGTTTGGCAGGGTGAGAATTGGTGTAGAGTAAAGGAAATGTTTCAGTTCATCGAATGCCTTCTGTTGTGACTTAGACCAATTTGTTTTTCTTTTTCTCAACCCTCGGTCACTTAAGGGCCAATTGATATAAGAGACCCCCAACATGAATCTTCGATAGAAATTAGTAAGGCCTAAGAAGATGTGAAGCTCTGTCAAAGTTGTTGGGGCCAACCAATGTCAAATGACTTAGATCTTGGTTGGATCCACATGCACCACCTTGCACATCAATAATTTAACCTAGATATTGGACCATTTCCATGTCAAAGGAGCATTTTTACAAGTTAGAGCATATCTTGTGGTATTGCAGAGTTTGATGGATTCACTAATCCAAAGTTTCACTTCTTCTATTTAAATTTTTGCTTAATTTTGATAGCATATTAGTAGGTTGCACCAAGCAAGGAGATGTCCAGGAACTCCATTTCTTAATTGATGCATCTATTACCACAAAATAGTACTTGAGCACCATATGTCACTTAGAGTCTTTGATACCTAGCTTGGTGTGCAAGGTATAAAATATATTTGTGAACTCCAGCATTGCTTGGTCCCTTTCTTGTCGTAGTGTAGTCCATCTCATGTATTGGTGTTTGTATCTCCCAACGGGGTAATGTTTCTTCTTAACAACCTCCCTAAAAGAGTCCCAAGTGGGTACAACTAAAAATAGTGTGTATTCCTCCATGGCCCTTTGCTCATAGAAAGTTTCCCACAAATCCTTGACATGGGGGGCATCTTAAGGAGTGTAAAGGAAATATTTTATCTATCAAAAAAATTATGGACCGAAAAATACCCTTCTAACATATTTAACCATATTTCTAGAGCATATTCATCATATTTCCTTCAAATATAGGAATATCAAAATAAAAATGTACTTGAAGGGGGGTGAGGTTTTCAAAGTGGCCACGTGATGAATATGTCTTTCCTATATGCATTCATTGAAGCATTTGGGAAAAATTATCCATCAACCCATTCCCTTGTGTACTTGAGGGATTCATCGAGAAACAATTTGATAAGATCTCATGCTCTCTCACATTTATTTTCATTTTCCATGAGAGGTCATTGGATTCTCTGAGGATGATCTTGATAGGGCTCAAATAGCTCGAGTCCCAACTCCTCATACCTTGACCTCGTTGGGGACATGCAAAAAATAACAGGGAAAAAGCATACTATTCTGATACCATTGATCTAAATTTAAGGAGGGAATGAAATGAAATACATATTTATAACCAAAACACAAAGATACAGTGAAACTTGTCTTTAATTAACAAATGGAAAATGTTGAAACTGTATACATGTAGAATGAAAGCAAACTAGCTCGAATGGTGGTAGCTTATCTCTGAAAAGAAATATGTTAGCTACACGCCTTCTTGAATTGTGTTACAATGAGGCCCATGGGCCTTTTTATCAAGAATAAGCAATTTGAAACCCTAAACATCCAAAAATCTAACTCTAGGAGATGAAGCACCAAACGCTTATGGGCCTCGATGAGGTGAGTTGGAACCTCAACTTCTTGAGGTTGTAACTTTTGCATACAATCTATGTTTGGCGCACGTGATAACCTATTGGAAATGTCTATCCAAGGAGTATATTTTATGACTATTAGAAAAAATATAATGGACATTGTCTGCACGTTTCTCCCAAAAATTTCATTTAGGGCTCAAAACGACTCAATAAGTTTAGGACCTAAAAACTGCCAAAAATAGAAAATTGCCAAAATATGAAAACTATGTTATGAACCAATGAAATACAAAGGGTGGATACTGATATACACTTGGATCATTGATGGCCTACCTTAAACCACCACCCACAAAATACTTTGGCTTTTGTTACCATTTCATCAGTTTATGATCATCTTTAAACCATCATTAGGGAGAACTTCCACTTCGCATAAGAATTAAGATTTTAGCCAAATTCAGAATTGATCCAGGAACTACTTTGATCCAAGTTCTAGAGTTCATGGACATCCTTAAATCATAATTGGTAGAACACTTTTGATTTTTATACCTCATTTAGTTTGTTGTCTTCCATAAATCACCACTTCAGAGAGCACGTCCAACTATTGTCTTCCATACACTCTTGAATTTCAGCTCTCTTCTTGGACTTACATACACCCCTTCGAATTAAGAGGTGGAATGTTAGAAACATAATCCTTTGGGATTATGTGGATTTGGAACATTCACTTAAGTGGAAGGTGAAAAGCCTCAAGTGAGGACAAAAAATTATGATAAGTCTAAGCGACCTCTTGGAAGATGAAAACCAAGGGTCACTGAAATTGTATTAATGTGTATCATATGAATGAGAAAATATCTCACATTTTTCTAATTATAGTCTATTATTTTTGTGAGTTGAATAATTGTATTAGAGTTGGGCACTCTCCAAAGCTTATTTCTCTCTAGAGCTTGCCACATATGCACCCTACTCATGCCTAGTATTTCCTCAACCCTTTCTCCGCTTGACACTTGTTTCTATGCTCACATATGCATTTAAGATTTTTTTACACGCAAAAATTCTCCTTGTCAATCTTGCATATATTGAGTTTCTTTACCTCTCCTAACGTGAAAAAACCTCGTGGGGTCAACCTTATGTCCAAGTCTTCATGCCTAATAACTTTATTCCATCATCAACTCTTGGTACTTAGATTGTTAAATCCACTCCAATTCAATTCCTAGAGATCTTCATGGATTTTGATTTTTTCTAGTCTTTCTTGCATTTGAGAATCATTCTGCAGACTTGTACGCACTGAATCAATAAAATTTTGAATTCCTCACTTCCCATCCTACATTTTCAAGCTTGGAAAAAACCATGAATTCCAAGGATCATTCCCATCATTTTTCTTAGGTTGAATTAGGTGCCTAGTGGTTGCTAGACATGCATATTTCCATCAATATGCTTGTTACTCCAAATTTTCCTCTAATCCTATGTCTCTCTATTATAACCCTAGTGTCTCATGTAGAAACCCTTACACCCTTGCTCTAGTATGTGACCCATTAGGTACATGTTTTTCCATGTGAGGGAGGATTAAATCCCATGAAATCTCTCTATTCCTACTTTCCATGGTTGCGAATTTGGTGACAAGCATCAAAAGAGTTTATTTTTCGACTCTATTTTCCAAATACTCCTATGGCCTCATATTTTACTGCATTCTTCTCATATTGGTGAATGCTTAATTGTGAAAATGATTTATCCATGTGTCGTTGGAAACCTTTTTCACTCTGGCAAGTGACTGCATACTCACTCATCCATTATGCCAAGTCCCCTTTTCTAGATTCATGGCCATGGATAGGGAAATCTGCACACTTCCAGTGCATGTTTTGGGCATCAAACATGGCTAAACGATGCCATATCTACCACTAATGTTGAGGTGGGAAATTCTAAAATAGTTTTCATGATGGGTTGCTATTGTGCAATCAACCAAGATAGTTGTGATGCTTATGTTGGTTTTGAATTGAGCATCGAAAGTCGTAAGAGACAATGATACCATAGAATAATTTAAAGGAATTAGTGAATAAAAGGAAAATAAATAGCATATATTGGAATTATTTTCATTATGTCAACATTGGGATAACTGTAGGGATGTCCAACAATCATTACATTAGAATTCCCCTTACGAGGGCTCTTGCCTTCCATAGTTCTTTGAAGGGATAGGGCTTGGAGGTTTCCTCACTCAAGCAAGTTAGGGGCTTTGAATTAGAATGACAATGTGCTTGTTTTCAGTGATGACGTCCATAAGAATCACCATAGGTATGGTAGTGAACTCCATAATGGAGTTCAATGAGAGAAAGTTGGAGGGAATTATCATTTTTGAAGGAATGTTAGGGATTTCATCTTTCATATATGTTTGCTATCAGAATTAAATAAAAAAGGAAAAATAACAAAAAAAAGGAAAAAATAAAAGAAAAAAAGAACAATTGTAACTTGTAAATGGTGTTCTTTTGTAAGTTTCCTAGTTAAATAAATTGCATTGTAAACATGGTGCATTTATAGTAAATTGACACCTCTGTTGAGTTGGCCACATTAAGGATCATTGTTTTTTATCTTTATTCATGTGATAATTGTGTAAAGATTCTCACCCTCTCACCTTGTATTTGACGAGGGGGAATTATATCAATTATTGACACTGATGCTTCTGGCTTTGAAGTATTTTCAATCAAGCATGTACCAGTGACCCTGAGAAACAATTAAAACTTGAGCCTTAAGCCTGAACCAGAATCAAAATTGTAGCCAAAATAAAATCCATGAGTTTGATTCAATTTTCAATAATACTCAAATTAACATTAGTTTGCAGTCTCTTCAAATCACCATTTGTGGCACTTCCAGTCAACAAAAGACAAATTTCTAGCCAAATTTGGAAATGTTCTTAGAACCATTGAGCCTTAGAGCTAAGTTCCTGTTGATATTCCAAGGGGCCTACTATTGGTGCCTTCCAGTCGTGTCAATCACCAGTGATCAAATATGCTCTTACAAGGTGTTGTTATGGTGTCAAGTCAATTTTTTGTCATTTTAGTGAGTCTTCAAATAAAAACTTGGTCACTGGATGTTGTGTCTAGGTCACTACTGGTCCCTTCACTTACTCATGGTCTTCATCACTCATCATGGTCATTGTCTTCTTCGAGGTATCATATCTTCATTTAAATGTCTTGGGTCATGAAATGGTTAAATTCCTCATTTTAGGTCATGGTCTAGGGTTTCACTCCATGTGTCATCATGATACCATATGTCAAAACAAAAACATGTCCATCATTTGAGTCAATGGGTAAAGGGAGTTAGAATCTTAGGGAAAGCAAAATAAAGGTAAAGGTAATGTTTTATTTCAAATAAGACAATGTTGCAGTACACTACCTCATCTCATCATTTCTCATAGGGACATTTTTGCTTCAAAATATGTTTTTGACCAAATGGAGAAGAATTTTACAAAAGTGAAAGAGGTTTTTGTCAATGATAGGCCAAGGAACAAAAACCTCCTTCAGTTTATGCACAGGTATTATGATTTGAGATAAATTCCCAAACTACACTTTCTATGAGAGAGTTGTTACACTTATGGACAACTTGACTTCAAGATAGTTTTTTAGGTATTTGGAACAGGTGTTGGTAGTGCTTAAGGACTCTATTGTGTACTAGACATCATAATATTTCTAACCATACAAATTTTAGCAGAAAAATACTCCAGGAAAGTAGTCAAAAGTGCTCTGAAAGTTGGCGCTGTGCTTTTGTCAGAGACACACTGTGTTTTTGGAGCGACCTTGGGAAAATCAATGTTTCGTTCTGTTGAAGTGTCCAAATTACATTCTTGAGGTATCCATATTGTAGTAGAATTCAATATATTTCCAATGAGCTATCAATTTCTCAATTTGGATTATTTTATGGCTTACGAAATCCGGTTGGAAGATAGCTCGCTGAGCATAGAGAGCCTGCATTGTGCACCTGGACAACATGTTGCACATAGGAAGCCTTCGCTGCGCACGGGGAAAAGTTTTCCAGAATTGGTGTTTTACCACAAAAATCCGTTTTTCAAAGCTTCTCTTCATTCATTTCATCCTGCAGGATTTATAACAGGTAAGTTTAATCATTTTCACGCCCTCCTTTGCCTCATATGTCAAGAAATTGATCAAATACTTCTTCTCCTAGGGTTTACATGATTTTCATAGTTTTGATTTTAAAATTATGAATTGATGCCATAAACCATAGATTCCTTGTCCCTACACCTCTATTTTCATCTAATACACCATCTCCATCCATCACAAAGCCTTATCCCCTCATTTTTTATCATTTTCCTCTAAACCCTAGTCTACCCTATCTCTTTCTAGGGTAGGCCTATGTTTTGGCCTTTTTACCCTCTCCCCTCACTCATTTCCCAAAATTACTTCTTCCCCTATTCACTGACATCATCCCTTACCCTCCTAAAATTCCTTAAAACTTTAAGCAACTCCTAAGTCCATCATATCACCTCATTCCCTCACAGCGGCAAATTTCACTATTTTTGCTTGCCTTTCACCTAGGGTTTGAAGTATGGAGCCTGACTCATCACCATCAGAGAAGAGGAAGTACAACAAGGGGGGAAATATACTGAGGTTTGAGCCCTCCAATTGCAATGAAATCACCTCCTCCCCATTTGTCATGCAATTCTTTGAAGATGTAAATTGTTTAGGGTTTTGTCAAAGAGTGCAGGAAGTAGGTTACCTTGAGCAGCTCACAAGAATATTTTCCCTCACCTTGAAGGAAGAAAAAATCACCATTGTAGGGACTGATTTCATGTTTTCATTGGATACCATCTCTCAAGCTACAAGCATACCAAACCATGGTGAAAACTGGTTCAAAGGCATGAACCTAGACCTAGAAGAGTACAAACCCTATTTGAAATCACAATACAAAGGAACTCACTCACATGTTTTCCCATTTAGATACTTGTTCGAGAGATATGTACCATTGATTCCACCTTAAGAAGCTCCTTGAAAAGACAAATAGGGATAACAAGGTGCAAAGGAAAATGGCCATCCATTACTACACAAGAAATCAAGTTGCCAAGGTTAGAATCAAGCAGTTGAAGGCCAAACTCAAGGAAACCCTAATCAACCAAGAGGAGAAGGGTAAGTAAGAGTTGCTTGCTGATGCACCTATGGTTGTATAACACAGTTCATTAGGAATATTTGGACAAATTCTGGGAGAATTTGGAGAATTTTTTGTGTTTTGTTGCATACTGGTGCAATTACAATTTTTGTCAATTTTCTGTCTAGGTGAGCAATGAGCTCCCACTGCGATTTTTCCTCAGAGATAAAAATGATTGAAACTCAGAATTTTTGGAAAGATTATGATCCCCTCTCAAAACCTATTTTATCTCTTTCCTGATCTAGGGCTCATTTTTTTAGAATTTTGCAAAAAATAGGCCAAAAATTACCTTTCTGCCTCTCTTTTTCCATTTCGCTGCGCACCTGGAGACACCTTGGGAGAATGGCCATTTCTCAGCCCAAAATGAGTCATGTTGAGTGAAAAAATATTGTAAATACATCTAAACTATCTTATATTTCCATAACAGGCTTCAGATCTAGATTTGGACTTCAGAAAGGCACTCAAAAATGGCCTCCAACAGCGTGCTGCACACCTGGAAATTTCTGCGATTTTTGTAAAATTTTCATTATGTAATTTTTTGTAGTTCCTAGTTCGTCTTTGGTAAAAGTCAAAATGGTGAAGTATATGAATGTGACGGTAAGATGTATGATGTATTAATGAGTGGTTATTCTTTGTTTGATGAAAATTTGGCTTCATTTATGAGAGAGGTTGGAGTCAAAGTTAATTGTAGAAGTTGTTTTTAACTTCCCTAGACATTAGGGTTTGGTTAGAACACATCATGGAACAGTTCCTAGAGTCATGGATTCGACCCCTGAGAGTGGGGAGATGTTGTTTTTTCTTTATGTATCAGTTTCTCAGTCATAGAACAGGTTTGACATCAGAGGAGAAAACTATTGTAGCTTGTACTTGACATTTCTGGAAATCAAAGGACACAGTTTGCAACTATTATTTAGGAATTCATGTGCAGTAAGTTTGTGATATTGTTTTTTCTCTGTTATAACTTTACAGGAAAGATATTCATCTTCTATTTCCATTTCATTAATTCTTCAATGATTTTCCTCACAGTTTATAAACATAATTCTTTGCATTAAGCTCTGTTTAGATGGAAAAATCATTACGTGTATTTTATTTCCTGCTTAATGAATTCATGTTTCATGCTCATTAAGACCTTTAGCTTCTTCTGAACACTAAAATACACCGAAAACCCTAAAATCCATCACAAAAGTATTGCTACCTTGCTCCTTCATATCTTTGTTGTTGTAACCCTTTGATCCCATTGACCTAGCTACCTGGTTTTTCTCCCTTATCCAGCATTAAAAAACCCTAAATTTTCCAAACACCACTTGAGCTTAGTTATCTAGCCTAAAATCCTTTATATCCCAGTCATCTCCTGGTTGTGATTTCATAGAGAGAGCCCTTTTTGGTTTGGTAGGGCTAGCTACCAAACTAAAAGCTTGGTCTATGGTTACCTTTGTTGATTCCTCTCAGCCTGGGACATTGTGGGGGATAACACCTACTAGAATTTTGATAACTACTTTAATGATCAATTAAACATTAGTTTCACATATCATTAAATTCAATATCTTTTAGGAAATTATACAAAATAAAAACATCAACTCATAAACATGAATGAGCAGTAAAGTAACCATGAAACAAAGAGACAAGAGACACAAAATTTAGGCACACAACCAGGGAAAAGTCCATAAAGGCAAAACCCATAAAATTTTTCCTTATGTAAGAGAGAGAGAGTTTCCAGATTTATATATACACCATAAATAATATTAGTAGAATAATAACCAAACTAGTAACCAAAATAATGATGAAGTGCCATGTCAAAATCTAAATCCCTGAAATTTTGACCCTCCCTAGAACTTCGACCCCCTCCTGGAATTTCGTCCTCCTCCTAAAATTTCGGCCCTCCTATAATTTTGTTGGATCAGAGATGCATGAGACCAGCTTTATGTGTCCATATGAGGAGAGATGATCTCCTTTATATAGCCTTCATGTAGGGGTCAAAAGGGTGCCCCTTAAGGACCCAACCGACCTAAAAATTTTGGAGGTAATTTAAACGAAATTCAAATTTCCATTTCTTTTTGAAGATGAAAATATTGACCATGGCTGCCATATTTTCCAACAGTTCCAACAATTTGTAGTCAACTTCAAACCACCATTTCAATATTTTGTGGTGATCTTTAAACCATCCTCAGGGAACACCTCCATTTCACAGAAGACATCAACTTCTAGCCACATTTAAAATTGTTCCAAGAACTACTTTAAGCCAAGTTCTAGAGTTGGTGGTTAGCCTTAAACCACCATTGGTAGAAACTTTGGATTTTGTTATCCATTTGTTTTGTGGTCTTCTTTAAATCACTAGATTTAGAAAGCACATTCAACAATTAGTATCTATCCTTGTCTCTCAACTTGGACTCACATACACCCCTTCAAATTAAGGGGGGAATGTTATTGGTGTGGAATGTGAACAGTTATGGGAAGTCCAAAATACCTTGGAAGTTGAATCCAATGGTCAAAACATTGTATTTATATCACATCATCTTTGGTGAAATAACAATTCACGCTTATTCTTTCATTCTGGTTTGCACAATTCAAAAGTATATTGGTAAATATTAATAAATAATAACAATAATAATTCAAAAGGTCATGAGCCATGTACTTTCACATTTTGCGACTATTTAATGATTTTTATAACTTGTGTGATTGTTACATCAATCAAACATATTTAAGAATACTTTTATCCTTTAGATTTTAAGGGGTTATTCTACCTTTATATATTTTGTTAGTTAATAAACAAATTTTATATAACATTGTCATTAGGGCCCCTTCCAATTATCCTTTATTTTTGTTTAGAGGACTGCTCCCTAAACAAATAACAACTTTCATTCCAACTTGTGGCCATATTTCCTTTCAAATTATGCTCATGTCAACTTCTGACTTGTGGTTGGACTATTATGAACATAGTTTATGGTTTTACCGAATGTTTTTGACATCGTATCACTAAGAATATCATTGAGGGTTCGTAAAATAAACATATTGGAGACATCAGGAAAACAATAAAATATTGACAAAATTAAATAATTACAAGGAATATTCATTTTTTCCAACTTATTTTAACATATAAAGCAACATCAACATAAAATAAATGTATTTCCACATAAATATGATAAAAAACTAATATATAAGATGTATAAAATATTTAGTGCTACATTACACATTAACATTGAATCATGTCCTGACTCTTTATTATTGACTCAACATCAAAATATCAATAAAAAATATAATAAATGATCATAAAGCATTGAACATGTATTCTTAGCGGAATTTGTGTCATGCTATACACTACATGGTAAGAAGGGAGGAGGCGCTAAGAGACAATATGTTATAAGATATGTAAAGTATAATAAATATCTTGATCCAAATAACTATTTTAGAGAGTGATTGATGTTATGTGTCTTATATCGTTTTGATGACAATAGTTTTAAAGGATAATATTTTACCTAGAAAAATGCAAATTTATTATTTAAAGAAATCATAAAATGAAATCAATGAAGGTTCGCGAATAAAACTATGACAATGTGGATTGATATTGACAACATAACAACTGAGCTTGAAAACAAAGAGAGCGATTTTTTGGAAAGAGATATACCTACATAGCAAGAAATAGATGACGAAAAACATTATCAAGAATACAATATCAAATAAGATTTTGAATATTTTCAAAAGGTCATAAATGTAAAATCAATAGTTGAGAGACCTTACCAAGTCGTAAGACAACCACATATATTAAATTTTTTTTTTTTTTAATCATGAGAATGCTCATCAGAGAGAAAGCAAAAATAGTGAAATAAATATTGACAAAAAAAATACAGATCAACCATTATACGTATTTATAACAATTGGTGTTGGCACTGGAAAAAATGTATTGTAATATCATTATTCTAATCTATAATTTATATGTACAATAACATATTGGAATATGATCAAGCTCGGCTAAAAGGAATCGTGACAACATATACAGGGAAGACAAGTGACATTCAATGTAGGTGGTATGACGTTGCATTATGCATTTCATTTTCCATTTAACAAATCAGAATATCTTTTGCTTAAAGGTGAAAAGTTAGACACATTGACAAAACATTGTGAACAACTTCGTGTGATGCTTATTGGTGAAGCATATTTGATAGGTGCAACATTATTATACCAAGTTGACAAACATTTACAAGAAATAGATCATAGTCCATTGGCTTATTTTAGAAATATTGATATAATATTTTTAGGTGACTTATTCCAAGTGCAACCGATCAAATATTCTCTAATTTTTTAGCAACCAATTTTAGCAAAGGAAAAAAGAAACATACTATTTCCTCTCTTCTTGAATGTCCTTTTCTTGGGTTCGTCTTCATCATCACTGTCATCTTTGAAATGATACTTGGATGCATAATTTCCTATTTTATCACATATGAAAGAAATGAGAGGTAACTACCTTTGATTTTGGATCCTTTCTTCAGCATCCTGACAAATTGTGTCATCTCAGTATTAGAATCATCACTACTACAATCACAGTTCTTCCCCTTAATTGATGTCTTTAAAGACTTCAATGCAGCATCCTTGTGAGTTGGATTTCCCAATCTCATCTCATATGTTGTGAGGATTTCATCAATCTCATCCATTGATAAGTTATCGAAATATTTTATTTATTTTATGGAAAAAAATTTAGCATCAAAAAAGTCTGGAAGAGATCTTTAAACCTTTTGTACTATCGTCTTTTCCTCGATATCTTCACCTAGCCCTCAGGGAGAGTTAACTACTTCATTTACTCAAAAGAAGTAAGCTATAATATATTTTTCATCATTCATCTTGAGACTTTCCAACTGTCTTCTAAAATTTTGAATCTTTGTCTTTTTTACCTTGTCATCTCCTTCATAGACATTAATAAGCTTGTCCCGCATTGATTTTGTTGATTCACAATTCATAAACTTGGTGAATTCTGAGTTTGACATACCGCTTGTTATAGAATTCAAAACCTTGAAATTTGCTACATACACCAGTAAAGGAGATGGAATTTATATCCATCTGTAACTCATTCCCACACTTCAACACCAAGAGACATTAGATATTAGTTCATCATGATTTTCCAAAATATAAAATTTGTTCCATCAAGGTGGGGATACTTAAGTGCGTTATTGTTGGCCATTTTAGTTCAAAAAATCCTTCTTCTAGCTATTAGGCTAATCTTGAAGAAGTTTGTTCTGAAACCAATTGTTGGAAATACTGGGGGTCGAGGGGGGCGTGAATCAATATTTCTTTCAATTGTTTATTAGCCAATTAATATTTTTCTTAATTAGAAGCACAAGTTATTCCATAACAAAAGAAATAAAATAAAAATAACTTATATAAATATTGTTCAAATGACGAGGACACCAATCCTCAAATTTTGGCTCCAACCTTTATAAATACTTCAATTCTACTAGACTCCAACCCTGAATGAGGACACCAATCCTCTTAAGAAAATCTAGGCACCAACCTGGTCTATATGAGGACACCAATATTCTTAGGCTCCAACCTTTAAAAATACTTCAAAACTATTGAATAAAGATTTACCAAGATAGTTCCAAAGTCTTGCTTGAAGATGTCTCCAAGAACTACTCCAAAGTGGCTTCAAATCTGCTCCAAGATTTCTTCAAGAGGTTGCTCAAAAATATTTCAAGGACTTCTCCAAAATGTCTCCAAGGCCTACTACAAAATCTTTCAAGAATTGCTCCAGAATCTCTCCAAGGCCTGCTCAAAATGTCTTTAAGAGGTTTCTCCTAAATGTATCCAAGGGAAGGCTAAAATATGAGTTAATCAATGCTTAATGAGGGCCTAATTTTGTGCCAATACAAGTCTAATATTTGTTTTGAAATAAGTTTGAATTCTTCTCCCAAATCAGGGATAAATTTTCTCCACAAAGGCGGGGCTGAATTTGCTCCTTCCACAGTGCCGAATTTAGTCACAGGGAGGCCATATTTTGCACCTTGCCACAAGCTCGAATTTAGTCATTGGGGGGTCAAATTCTACACTAAAGAGGCCGAAGTATATCATAAAAGAATTCAAGTTCTGAACTTCAACAAGGGATTATTTATGTGCCACAAAAGGGTTGAGTTTTGGACAATAAATTTGTTTAATAAGATATCCCAAAACCTAATAAAAAAAACCCACCAAGAACCCTTAATCTAGAACATAAATAGTATCCAAAAAGTCTTCCTTCAATCTGCTTCTAGGTTCATGAGATATGAACCTCTTCACCTTTCTTCACAGTTCCAAATTTATTCTTGCTTTCTTGACTGAGTTGAAGGCCTAATGGATGAGAGGACATTTGTATTTACACTGGTTGGGTTACCTAAAACAGGGTGGACTTGTCCTCAAGCAAGGTTGACTTGATTGGATGGTAGATAAGAGGTTTTTCTATCTTAGAAAATTCATTTCTCCTCAATGGATAGGAGTTAGGGGGCATTCTATACCTCGTTGAAAAGGGCTTAAAGTGATATTTAAGCCTATATTATTCTCCTCTTCAACTAGACATCCTTTGACATCAATAACAATTCTTTTCTTGACATCTTCCACAGACACAAATGAATCGAGGAGATTTGAACCTCTAACCTCCTTGCACATAACACTTCATTTTTCATAGCCATTGTCAATTAAACTCCCCCTCAGAAGCTTTAAATAATATTATAATTTTATGATTAAATAAAAATTAATTTAAACAAATTAATTAGAAAGTTAATGTTGTCACACATTTTGAATCCATTATTGCAATATTGCAATTTAATTATAGACTTTTTAAATCTGATATTTATACTTTTGAAAATCTACTTTGCACTCAGAAATTCATTTTGTTTTTTTTCCAATCCAACATTTGGTTTCACATTGTTTAAATCATACATCATATTTTCAAATTCTAATTTTACATTTTGAAAAAAAAAAAATTACTCATTTTTTAAAGGATTTAGGCTAAAATTAATTCAATTTAATTAAGTTGCATTCACACTTAAGAAAAAATTAGTGGTGTTAGTTTATGGGCCATGGAGAAGACCTCAAACAATGATACAAGTTCCATATGAGGGATATTTGGCTTAGGAAAGATATATAAGTCCTAGAAGCTTCATTTAAGGTCAAATATCCTTATTTTCCTCCATAAACCATTGGACAAGGTCTCAAATTCCATCATTGGTTCATTAAACATCTTAATAACACCCATATCTTGCTTGTAAGCCATACATTATTTTTAAAGTGCATGTGTGTTGGCTCGAGGTTGTATTATTGATCATTACTTCCAAAAGCTTCATTTAAGGACTAATGTTATTGATTTCTTCCCTAGACCATGGTGAAGGCCTTAAGACCCATCCCTAATGTATAAAACCTTATAATGGTACCCATATCTCACGCATAAGCTAGATGTTCCCTCCATATGGCTTATGTGGCATTTTGAGGCCTTGTTCATGGAGCTCAAGTCCTAGCAGCTTCATTTGGGACCCATAGATGTTGTTTTCCTTATTCAAAAATAATTAAGACCATTGACCACATCTTTGGGATGTAAAGCCTCATAATGACACATATATCCCATTCATAAGCCAAATATTTCATTTAGAGGGCTCACATAGCGATTTAAAGCCTAATTCATGACCCTTGAAGCTTTAAACTTCACTTAGGTCCCAAGACCCTTATTTTTTTCCCTAAACCATGATTAAGGCCACAAGAATAATCTTTGGTGTAAAAAACTTTTAATGTGCCTATACACACACACACACACACACACGTGCATGCACAACTTGAGTTAGTCTAATGATTAAGAAAGTGTATTTCCTCTTAAGAAGTCACATGTTTAAATCTAGATGGGTAGAGTATGTATGGCTCCATGTACCTTAGTAGTCAAACTGTTGTGTGGATGGCAGTGCCTTGTCCCACAAGCAAAAAGTTCTCATAAACCAATTTGGTGTTTGACCTTACTCTGACATCACCATCATTATTATTTCTCCGAAATGTAAATTCTTTATAAAACTAAAAAAATATATACACATTTTGAAAACTTATAAATTACATGTGAAATTTCAAATTTTCAAAATTATATTCACAACTAAATTACCAAATCCTTGTATTAAAAGGTTCCCTTATCCCATAAACAAAATATCTCATATACCAATTTAAAATATTTATAAATATTTATAACTAGAGTGAAATCATTATTATTATTATTTCTCAAAAAACATATATTCTTTGTAAAATTTCGAATTTTTGAAGCTTGTATTTATCTACCCAAGCTTGATAAGCTTGATGCTTCATAAAGCAAAGCATAATAGAACGTATGCTTGTTACTTTTGGAAGTGGGTTTTTGAGTGTATGATTGCTACATTTGAAAGTGGGTTCATGAATGTACGCTTGTTGCTGTTGACACTAATAATTAAAGCACTCTCTTTTTCCAAAGCAAGAACGGATTTAGAAAAGTATGATTGCTACTTTTAAAACTAATTCCTTAATTCTTTCATGTACTAGCTCATCGTCCTATAGTGTTAATGATGCTACCTCCATTTAGATGAATGGAGTTATTGAGAAACTCCTTTCGGTGGGTATAAATTTCACGGGCACTCTAGTTAGTTAAGAATTTTTTTTGATGGTTGTTTTTTAATTATTTTTTATATCACATTTTATTTTTATTTTTTCTTTTTAAATATAATATACTGTGTTTGTTAATTTTTTTGCAAATATAAAAACAATTTTTGGTTAATATAAATTTTGTGTTTTGTCGTGTAAATTTTTCAATTATGATTTGACCATTGAAAAAAATTTAATCAAAGAATACTATATTACTTTAAAAATATCTACGGCTTTTTTTTTTAAGAAAGTTTTTTTTTATTATTTATTTGAATTAGTAAATTGTGAGGTGCTCACTTTTCTTTTTCTTTTCCTTAAAGCAAGCGAATTCTTGTACCTGCATTGGGAGAAGAAAAATAGAATTCCATATGAGAGGTTAATTATTTTGATTAATTAAATAATAATAAAAAATAAATTAAAATAATGATTTGGCTTTGATTATTGAATAATCATCTTTATCTTATTAGATTATTTACTATGTTTTTAAAGCATATTTTCAATCTTACGCAACCATTAATTTTTTATGAACAAACATGACTTCAGAAATAAATAAATTCAGATTATGAGTTGAATCTTGTGGGGGTAAGTTAAGAGACAAACAAGAAAGATTTATTGTATAATCCTAACCTCTTATATGAGACTCGAGAGGTAATTATTTTGATTAATTAAATAATAAAAAAGTAAATAAAATTATGATTTAGCTCTGATTATTGAATAATCACCTTTATCTTATTAGATTATTTACTATAATTTTAAACATACTTTCAATTTTACACAACCATTAAATTACACAATCATTAAATTTTTATGAATTCGCGTGACTTTAGAAATAAATAAATTCAAATTAAAACTCAAGCCTCTCATCTCCTTTGGCTACGAATTTCCCATTGAACAACTTAGTAGCTTCATAGTTACGAACAACCTACACACATTAAATAAAATTCATTAATATTAATTCAAATCAAAATAAATGAATCCTTGGAAAAGCACAACTGTGTTACAAAAAATCTAAACCAGTTGAAAAGATTAAAAGTAGCTTCATAGTTACAAACAACCTACACATAAAATTCATTAATATTAATTCAAATCAAAATAAATGAATCCTTGGAAAAACACAACTGTGTTACAAAAAATCTAAACTAGTTGAAAAGATTAAAACTTACATGTTTTGCATCAAGTGAGTGTGTTGTGCTTGGCTAGATTGATATATAGAAATGGATTACACTACTCTTGCATTCCATAATGGGTTTCCTCAAGCTTTTATATAGGCTTCATCATAGCAAATACCATGGGCAAATATTGTGGGTTGTCAAAAATTTGAGCTCAAAAACCAGCAATAGTAAATTATTAATTTCATTATTTAATTATTTTAATTTTATTTTTTATTTTACTGAGTCAAAATGTTTACATAACAAAACATAACAAGAGAATACAACATCTCTTCCATAGCTTATTAAAACAATCAAATTCTCCATTATTAATTATGGAAAAGTTCTTATTAAAACTATTTATTATTTTAGAGAAAAAAAATATTAGTTACTTTATGGAAAAATAAAAATTTAATGTTAAATTCTTTACTTTCTTAAAAAAATATTAGACTATGGATTAAGTTTGCAATTTTAAGAATTAGAACTATATATATATCAAATTGTCATTTAAAAAAATTAATTAAATGTCATTAATAAAGTGTATATTTTAAAAATACTAATAAATGACATTAAAAAAATGAAATACAAATAAATACTCGTCAAATTTAACCACCACCCTATGGTGTTTAATGATGCCTTAATGAAGAATATTGAGAAACTCAACAGCAATTTGATCTAAATATCCTCCTTTCTCACAATAACATCAAATGAATTGATTGCTGACAATACCTTTAGAGTATAGGGTCAATAAATCATTCATGTGCAGAGATTCAATCTCTCTTAGCCATCTTAGTCCTAGTTTCTAATATGAGATCCGTCATAGGGGAGTGTATGGGGTCTTTGATTTTATACAAGGAATCAAAGCGTAAATAAGATCCTTAGGATAGGATGCTTGAACCTGAATTATCATTGCACTGCAAGGCTATGCCTCGACGTAAAAAAGATTAAGCCCCTTTGATTTGAGTGTGCCTAAGTGAATTATTATTATTATTATTATTATTGGCATTGTTGAAAATGTAGAGAATTTAAAAGTTTATTTTCTCTATTTTAATAGAGATATGTTTTATGGTAATTTATAGTTTTTCATTTTTTATATTTCTAATGCCACTTACTCTATTTATAAATATGAAAAAAAAGACTATTGCACTCTAATGGTTTCCCATTCTTTAGTTAGTATATTTGACATAGCCTTTCACATAAACACATCTATATGGACTAGGATAAAGTGATTAAGTGCCCAAGGTTAAGCAAGGTTTAGGAGAAACCATCATACCAATGATCATACTTAAGGAAAACAAATGTAAATCATATTGTTGTTTTATGGACTTCCATAAGGCATATGATAATCCCTCAATATTTACTAGTTGAAACAGTTAAGGTCTTAGTTGTTCCACCCTTGGAGGCTTTACTTGTGATGATGCTTTATGAGGCTATTGTTGGCAAGGGATGGATGAGTGATGGTGTGACAGATGATGTCCATAGTATCATGGGGGTTACATGTCAGGTCCCTATAATATTAGTGTATTCCCCTTATTGTTATTGTTAGTGTAGCCCCCTATTGTTATTATTGTGCCTATGTATCCCCAATGTTGTTATTGTTGTGCCTAATAAAAGCCCAATATTGTTATTGTTGTGCCCTTACATTATTATTATCATGTAGTCTTTATTTATATTGTGACCCCTTAGACTCCCATATATACCAAGGAGGTATTATCATTTGTGTCATCCAAGAATTGCTCATTTATGTAATTTAAAGCAGTTTTCCCCCTTGAGAGGCTAATTTTTAAGTCGTTAATCTATCTTTTCTTCTATTTTGTGAGCCGATTGCATAACATTTGGTATCAGAGATTTGGATTCTAGGGTTTTGCTTCTTCAAACAAGCCATCTTGGAATTTTCACTATAACTTCTTTCTACGAGGATTCAAAAGTTGAAATTGCAACCACGTAGAGATAAAATATTGATGAACGTCTTGTACGAATTTCAGATCTTGGTTCGCTATATTTTCGGAGATATGATCCGAGGAAGTTAAGGTTTTTGCAAGCTCTGGAATTCAATCTCAAACAGGTGACCTAGGGAAATTCAATATAACTTTCTCTTTGAGCATCAGATTTGGATTTCATAAAAAGTGTCTGAAAATTCACAAACTCTAGTTTTTTGTGTATCATTTTTAGGGCTGAAGGTCAAAACAATGACAAGAGGCACTCCGTACACGTTTTCTCTACTGAATTAGTCGATCATCAGGTCATCGTGGGAGATTGGGAGTAACTCTTTCTTGAAGAATAAAATATTGGTCTAACTTGTGGGGTTAGAAAGAAGACTCAGAGAGCTACCACAAGACAAAAATTTAGACCTTGGAGATCCGAAATTATAGAGATAGTACAGTTGCAATATCGAGCTCCTAAAAAGCAAGAAAAATGTGTGTATTTTTAAATTTTGCATAACCTTTGTTTCAAAAATCAGTTTGAAGTCACTTAAAGGGAATATTAAAGCATAAATATTATTATTTGGTTCTAAAATTCCTCCCAAAATAAATAATTCTAAACTCGTTAAGCCCTCAGAAATCTCTTCTATGATGCATGGAGAGGAAGAATTGCAACATGATATCAAATTTACACGACCAAGTGCAACAAATTTTGCTCTCACAAAGAGAAACCAGATATGGCATGAATGGATTAAAAGGATACATGAATGGTATAAAAGGAAACATGAAGGTTTTTAAAGTAGACATGGATGCGATGAATGTCAAGTTGGAAGGGTTGACAAAGTTGTTGCAAGAAATGCTTCCCAATGGCGATAAGGTAATCCATGAAAATCATGATGAGGAAAAAAGGAATATAAATTATGATTTTAGAGACTCCATTGTGGGGTTTAAGAACCACCACATTCCAAAGATAGATATGAATAAGTTTGATGGAAAGGATTCAGTAACATGTATACTACAAATTGAGTAACATTTTGATCTACATGATGTGCAACCCTCGCAAAAAGGTACGTATTGCATCTTTTATATTTAGAGCCCAATCAATTTGTATGATATAGATGGATTTGTTCTCATAAACCACTTGTCACCTGGTCAATTTGTATGAATGAAATGATAGCACATTGTGAACATACAAAGAGCAACACTTTCTTTGGCCAATCAATAAATTTCAAACAAAAGGTTTCAATGGCCGAGCACATTGAAAACTTCCAAAAATTAAATATTAGTGTAACCAATATTCCAGAGGAGCATAGGATCGATGTCTTCATAAGGACTTTAAAATATAGCATCCAACATGAGGTTCGCCTTTAGGAACCCGATTCATTGGAGAAGGCATTCAGGGTGGCAAGAAAATGTAGGTTTTAACCTTGTTCAAAAATTACCTACATACGAATTCTAAAAACAGAAAATAAACAATCGCAAGAACATAAAACATAAAACATATATACACAGAGATTTTCCCTAGATCCCAAAACCGGGACTACTAGATTGATTTTTCATTATATTCCTTTCAATGTTACAATACATATATATACATGTCGAAGCATTCATAAACCTTAACCATTAACCCTAGATTAGAACATAATCATAGTTCCCTTGACCGAATCTACAAGATACCATGGGAAGAAAACCATCATTCCCAAAATCATGTGCAAAACCCATGCACAAAACCATAGGCAGGTCTGCCCACCGAATATAGTGTCAAAAAAAAAAAAATTCTCAGAGCGCTGCCCTGAACTTTGTAAAGGGGGGCTTGCCCCCCCTCTAACCCTCACTTTGCATGTGGGGCTAATCGTGGAAAGAATATAACACACACCCAACAAAAAGTTTGAAATAAAAATTATGGCAACAAGGAAGTCTACCACTCATAACTATAAAGATGGAAGTGTCGTTGCTACTAGTCTTCCACAACCTACAAGGTTGACACCACAACAAATAGAGGAAAAAATAGAAAAAGGGCTTTGTTACAGTTGTGATAACATATACACTAAAGGTCATAAGTGTGTTGAGAAGAAATTATTCTACATAGACTGTGAAGAGGAGGAAGAAAAAGAAGAAGAAACATCAAAAGAGGACATACACCAAGAACCAACCCTAGAGAAAGAAGAAATGAACCTAACCATATCTTGTAATGCATTGGTAGGAATTACCACTCCTAAAACTCTCAAGATAGAAGGATATGTCAAAAATAAAAAGGTAATAGTTATGATTGATTCGAATAGTACCCATAATTTTATTCATTGTAAGATAGCCAAAGAATTGAATTGCTTCCTATATCTAGCACCAACATGTCAAGTGATGGTTGCAAATGGAGGAACTATAAATTTCTTTGGAAAGTGATATAATATCAGGTTAACCATGGGGGAATATTTATTGAATATTCCAATGCTTTCCATTCCAATGGGTGGTGTTGATGTTGTACTAGGAGTCCAATGGTTACAATCTTTGGGGACGATAGCTTTTAATTTTCAAGAAATTTTCTTGATTTTTTTTTGGGGAGGAAAGGAAATTGATTTAAGGGGTATCACAGGGAAACAGGAAATATAATCAACTCTAATGGCATGAAAAATCTTCTAAATAAATAACAATGAAGCGTAATTGCACAATTATGCTCAGTAGAGGTTCAAACATTGAAATCATTTATTTCTCCAGATCTCCAAAAAGTTTTGGACAATAATTCCAAGGTATTTGAGACTCCCAAAGGCCTCCCACCTATTCATGATCGAGATCATGCTATTTGTTTGATTCCAGGAAGTGTTCCTCCAAACATCAGACCTTATAGATATCCCTATGCCCAAAAGAGTGAAATTGAACATATGGTGTCATTTATATTATCCAACTTGGTTGGATAACGGAAATAAGGGATGAATGGAAGAATGACGAAGAGGTGTGGACACTCATTCAAAAGTTGCAACAAGATCCTAGTACATCTGATACATTTAGCTAGAAAATTGATTCATTATGGTACACATATTGCTAGTATATCTTTGTAATAATTCCAAACTCAAGCAAAAGATTTTTTTGGAATTGCACACCTCCCATTTAGGAGTACACTCAAGATTTTTAAAAACTTACCACAGGATCAACAAGGAATTTTTATAGGATGACCTTAAATATGATATTTAGAAGTTTGTAGCAAAATGTTTGGTTTTCCAACAAAATAAAGTTGAGACAATTAAGACTCGGGTCTGTTACAACCTTTAACCATTCCAAGTCAGCATTGGGAGGAGGTCTCAATGGATTTGATCATAGGTTTACCCAAGTCTGAAGGAAAGAGTGTCATCGTGGTGGTAGTTGATAAAATTACCAAGTATGCACACTTTTGTGAATTAACTCATCCTTTTAAAGCCAGTACAGTTTCTATTGCATTTATGGAAACAATTCAAAATCTACATGGAAACACAAAGATTATTATAAGTGACAGAGATCTCATTTTTTTTGGAAATTTTTGGATGGAATTATTTTCTTGTCTTGGTACTCAATTAGCTCATATCTCATCTTATCATCCTCAATCTAACAGACAAATTGAGATAGTGAACAAATGTTTGGAAGGATATCTTCATTGCTTTGTATCTGACAAACAAACACAATGGTCAAGTGGTTACATCTAGTTGAATGATGAGATAACACTTCCTTCCATATTGCAACAAAAATGAATCCCTTTATGGCATTTTATGGATATCATCCACCATCTATCACATCATTTTTAAGAGAAAATTTTAAGGTTAAAGCAGTGGAAGATCACATTGAGCATCAACAACAAGTTCTCCAACTCTTAAAGGATGACCTCACTCTGGTGCATAATCGAATGAACAACAGGAAGATCAACATCACAGTGAAGCCCATTATTGTTATTGTTGAGTCCTTACATTATTATTGTTATGTAGGCTCTGATTATATTGTGATCCCTTAGACTCCTATCTATACCAAGGAGGTCTTATCATTTGTATCATCCAAGAATTGTTCATTTATGTAATGTAAAGGAGTTTTCCCACTCGAAGAGACTAATTTTTAAATTGTTGATCTATATTTTCTTATTTTATGAGTTGGTTTCATAACATTACACAAGGTTACCCATTATCCCCTACACTTTTGGGATCTACATTTATAAGCTGGAAGAAATCATAGAAATCACATTGGATACCCCAAGTGGAAGTGTATTCTTTGGAGTCTCTATTACCATTATTTTATTTGAAAATGGAATTATAGTGATGTCTCACTTAGTGAAGGGTGTCTAGAACAATTTGTCATCTTATCTCCATTTTATGACACCCATAAGCTTCAAGTTAATTTGGAAAAAAAATGTCATGACTTTAAGACTAGCGTGGTTGTCTTAACTCACAAAGGTGAGTGTATTGAGTTTGCCTCTTCATATATATATATATATATATATATATATATGGGGTCCTCTTCTCCAAACCACACTTTAGTTTGACTTCAAACATAGAGACTAGATTGAGTAATGAGTATGCAACATTTACCACCCTTGAAAAACAATGTTTTTACTATCAGTTCTATGGCATATAGATGAAGGTCCACTTCTTTCATGCATTGGTCACACATACCCTCTTACATGGTTGTGAGCATTTGGAGGCCACACCTTCAGGCATAAACCAAAATCAATTAGAGATAGTTTCTATCAATGTTATCTAAACATTTTCATACTAAGAGGTCAATCATGCATGCCATCATCCTCGCAAAATTTCGTAAAATGTCACTCATGGATTTAGTGATCTTCCCTATGGTGATAGTTATACATAGAATCAGAAAAATGGGTAATTCCCAAAGTGGTCATCTTAGGCATCCTTATCTTGCTCTTAGTGCTTCTGTGGAGTTGGTAAGGCATGCATTTGATTCTTATTGGTATGTGAGAGACTCTTCATTGCTTCAACTCTTTGGCCTTGATATTAATACCACCATCATATTTTCATTGGATACGCCTAATCCCTTAAAGGGATAGATAAACAAATGAATTCGGTTTGAGATATGAAAAGCCTATGTCTAGTCCACATGGTCTAAGACTACTAATTTCTTCAAAGATTTAGCATTATGTAGATATATATTTCCATATTAGTGACTAGCTTATGCAACCCTCAGAATACACCAAACTTCAGTGGCCATGTAGCCTGGGGGTTCCTCTTGCTCCCTTTAGAGTTTTCTCCCACCATCTTCACATTGAGACAAACCCTCATAGTCTTGGTGAGCACTATATTTTCCAAATTTACCACCTGGAACCTAATATTGAGGACCACTTTATTTTCAAATACTCTCCTTTTAATGATGTAAAAGGACACATATATTGTCTCTTCAAGGATTCACTTATCTCTCCGAACATAATTTTATGATTTATAAAGATTAGAAATTTTAAGCCGTCTTCCTCCATGACATGTTAACCTCAAACATCAATTTTATAGAAGCAAGTCACATAATAAGGCAAGCAACAAATTAATCACCTTTTATAGAGCTAAGATTCCATGATCAATGTCAACATTTAGATGGTAAACCTCTCAGAAAATATAGGTCTAATGAGTAATGAGTAAGTCTTTTTTCATGTGATTATTAAAGAAAAAAGACTCACTCATTAGACCTATTTCCTCTGAAAAGTTTACCATCTAAATGTCCTCTGTCCTCAATAAAGTTTACATTGATCATAGAATCTTAACTCCATAAAAAGTGATTAACTTGTTGCTTTTTATTGAATATAAGAAATTACTCTATAACCCAACATAAAAGCTTCCTCATTATTCTTTATCCCAATAAATTGACTATTTTCAAATACTTTATTTGGTTTTATTTTCTTTCTTTTATATTTTTTTGGGATGTGCATGCTCCACCTGTCTACTTTATATCACATATATTTCACTCCCATGAGTTATCGCAAAGCTCATTATGCCCGTCTACTTTATATCACATCTATTTCATTTCCATGAGTTATAACAAAGCTCATTGTGCCTTTTGTGGGAGGTGAGAGGGTAATAATTATTATTTTCAATTATTTAAAATAAATTTAATAAAGAAATTTTGTTTTTTAATAAATATTAATATATAAATTAAATTAAATTTTAAAAATTCTAAAAATAATAAAAATTATAATATGATTTTGGGAAAATTTAATAGAAACTTTTGAAAATCCGAATTATAGCTTTCAAGATTCAGATTTTTTTGGTTTTTTTTAAAGAATTTCTCATCGAATTCCAAGGCAAAAGCGAAATTATGGCATCAACGCCTTTTGAAGATAAACCTAAAAGGAAAAAGCAATAACAGGATTATAGTGCAGATTTTGGACCGCCTCCATTGCATAATCGAGAGAAAGAGATGGTGAACAACATTACAGTACTCAATGTAGACATAAGCTTAGTGTAATGATTAATCCACACAACCGCCCATTTGTTGTGAAAAAAGCAACTCGGGATACATCGAACATTCCCTTGTTTATTTTTCCCAAACAGAAGCTCTTTGTTGTGGACACGTACCAAAAAAAATTAGTGGACATGTCGAAAGTTTTTTGTTGTCCTTTTGTTTTTTTCTTTTTTTCTTTTTCTAAGTTAATTGGAAATTTTTATTATTTAAATTGTAGGTCAAATGTATAAAATTATGTTATATTTTGTAATTTCAATAATTTATATGTAATTCAATTTTTCTAACTTTTTCGTTAGATATAAAATAAAATTATTAAAAAATTGTGTTTAATTAAAATTCAAAAATAGAATGTAGTATTGCATTTATTCATTAAATGAAATTTATTTAGACAGTTGGCAAGAAGAGTTTTCCAAAGTAATTGAGTTAGTATTACATTGACATATTTTTCTCATCGATTGAAGAAAAAAATATATATTATGCTCACAATGTTAAAGGATTTGTACTATCTAATGTATTGTTGATTGTGTTAGTAAGGTAAGTTGGTCATGGTGTCTTTTCCTATTTAGGTTTACTAAAAATATGATTAATCATCATGATATCAATCAATTCAGAAAATTAGTCTTGAAAAAATACTATATTACAAGTTGAACATCTTCTAAACGAAGAAGGCTAGGCATCTTTGTTCTCATAAACCATACAAGTTGGAATGAGCCATGAGAGCCCCTAAAATGGCAGAGAACTACCCTCTTATCTCTTAGTTTAGTGAGCATTGAAAGACAAAGTGATCCTCATTCTTCAACTCTAGGAATTAGGCCCAATAGGGACAATTAGCTCAAGGAATATGGTTGTTTGTCTTAATATTTCATGAGGGGAGTAAACTCTTATATGAGCCAGCAAAACCCTCAAATTGCAAGACAACTAGATTTTGGTGTATCTAGGAGGCTTAATAAGGCTTTCATTGAAATGAAGATTTGTATTGAAGTAATATTAGATCTTTGGTGAGAGTAGCTCTATGGCATAACTAATGTGGATAAAAGATAAGATTTGAAGATATTTTCTCAAATGCCCATGTTTATTTAAATTTTGAAGAAATATAGTGTGTCTATGGAGAAGTTGTGCCATTTTCATGACCAACAAGATTGAATAATGAGGAGGCTCTAGCATCGTAGTGGGAGTTGATCCTATTATATGTTATTTGTATGAAATCCTTGAGTGCAAGATATGAGTACTTGGTATGACCCTTCTAGGGGGTGCCCATCCACCTGACCGATTATTGTCACAAGATGGAAACCATAGATGCAATGAATGGGGTTGTGTTGAATTCTACAAGGATGAGAATTGATCTCTGTGTGTGGATGTGTTTAGAGATCATTGAAACAAGGATACTCTCTATTCAACTCCAACTTCTGGTTTAAAGATAATGCCACCAAATATAACATCTACAAAAAAGGGTAGGCAAGACTAATGAGTGAGAGAGACAAATCTTTGCCTAGATCTCTTGAAACTAAAGTTGGAAACACAACTTCCCGAGGGAAGAAAGAGTCACATAACCTTAAGTGAGACTTTATTGTAGATGTCAAACTAAAGTGTGGTCTAGAAAATAACATTCTAAATATGCATATGATGAGTTCATCTCCACTTGCTTACTATTATAAGTGAAAATGAAATATCTGGTCTCTATTTTTGAGGTCTTGAAAGCCATTCCTTTTGTTTTCCCCAAATTCATGTGAATGCCATAGGATTTACAAAAATATCCAAATATGTTTAGCTATTTATAGAGCCATTTCATTGAGTATGATATCAAAAGTATGCCATCAACAAAAAGAAGGATACTAACATACACTCCAATGAGAAAGAAACCATTTGTATTGACTAATGTGTTTGCGATGATCTCCTCCAGTTCATCAATGTAGAGCCTAAGAACTATAGAGAGAGTAAGGAACCATGTTCAACTCATATATTACTTTGAACTCCCTATGCACCATGAACAATTTTATGTACTCTACTAATGATGGACTCATAAATTTTTATAAATAGTGAAACCACCATGCTTAGAAGACCTAGAATATTGATGTAACCACCTTCCACTCCCTTAAAGTGCCTCGGGATGTGAAAGGTGTTACTTGTTGTTCGAATTGATCTCTAAGGCTTGTTATGAATATGCCATTAGAAAAAACCTTATTTTTGCAAGTATGTGGAATCAACTTTTAATGCCACTATTGTATTCAACTCATCAAGAGCTTTCAAATGGTGTCACTCTTACTTTGATTCGAGCCTTAGATCAAAAGTTATACATAATTGAAGTTTTTTCCTATCATTAGATGCCATGTCAATATACTAACCATGTGGAACCCACATAATCATGACAAGTTAACTTAGTGAGTCCTACAATCAAGCCCACATCATACAACCATGCATATCACCGGTAGTGATAATCAACGCCAAGTAAGATGTGGGTAGAGGTGGGCAGCAAGCGGTTCCACCTTGGAACTCTGACAAGGTTTTTTGACCCCCACTAGCACACTAATATAGGATACAATGTGCACCGGTGTTCAGTGGTGAGCAGTGGGCAGTGGATAGTGTTTTGGTGCTCTAAGGCCCACTTGAACCCTACTCTCAGCCCTTTCATCCACATTGATTTGTATTTGGCCATTGGATTGAGCTATACCTAAGTGGTGAATGCAAGAGTTGCAGTTGATGACCAATGGCCAACCTTCATGGAACAATTCCATTGGGTTAGGGTTCCACTAGCACCTACTCGATTTCGATCGTGCCCACATAAAATGAGTTTAAACTCTGTTGTGTGTCCGGTCTAACGGTGTACACATATAGCACATAAGACAGATTCTAGGTAATGTCTGTAAATGGTAAGACAATCATCTCGCTTCCATTGACAACTTGAAGTCCTAATGCTTATAACGACCAAGGGCTTAATTCCTATACAACTAAATCACTCCTTATGAATATGTTTGACAGTGGGGAAGTCCTAACTACTAACTTCTGGGAGTTGTGGAAACAAGGTCTAAAGCTACAAATTCTTGGTTTAGACAAGGAAACTAGTACAGGAACATGTTGATTTACATATATATACTCTTTCACAAGCTTTTGGAGTATATTTGAGTATTCATAAACACATGGTATCACATTCAACATGAATATAGCCACGAAAAACACAATCGAAATAGACATCAAATTCATGAATACACATAATATTATTCCAACCATAAGCACAACATTGAGCCACCTGTATCATAAACAATTGACAATATTATTAGTGTCATGTACATACTTCTTAAGTGACGAAATGTAAAAAAACATTATGTGCTTTCACTATGGGTGGTAAGGCTAATCTACAAGCCACTGACCACACTCTTTCCAAAAATTGAAATGGTCCACAAAATTTGGGTTCCAACTTAGCACAAGATCCCACTTTTAGGGAGATCTTCCTTGGTTTGATGCAGATATACACATACTCTCCCACTTGAAATTCCATGTGCATTCTTTATTGATATGCATAACTCTTTTTCCTATCCTAGGATGCCTTTAATTTTTTCCTAATATTAATCACTGCTTGCTCCATTTCCTTCAACTTATCTAGACCAAGAACTGTAGAAATTTTGAATAATATGACACTTATTCACAGAGATTATCCTGATTATACACTATTGCAGAATGCATGCATAATACATAACCTCCTCTATGTTGATCATTAATTTTGCGGAATTAAAAACAATGAAACATCAATCGCATGCGCACATTAACACAGTATGTAACCGGGGAAAACATACAACTGAAAACCCCTAACTATCTGTATATTATAATGATAGAGAACATGTAACAATACATAGTACAATACTCCTCACAAGTAATCAGTACTATCTCCACCTGCTACACACAAACTAGCTCAGATCTGAATCAAGTCACAGGTTCAAATCTCCTCCGCTGTCTGCCTGCCTATACTGCACAATCCGAAGCAAGAATAGGAATGATCCAAGCTCGTTTTCCTTGGCTTGTACTGCGCAATCCTCATTGGCAATCTCAATCACTGATTGTGCAAATCTCATGCACAACTGGTAGTAGTCTCCACCTCTAACACCTGTCTCCACTGAACTGTCCATGCACTGAGTTAACTGATGTATTCTTTAGTTGCTTTATGAGTTAATAATTAGTGAATTAATTAATAAATAATTCACATCACTCATCACTAGTGTATTCTGCAGTTAGACTAAATACAACTAGTTCAACTAAGTCAAATTGAACACAACTCCATCAACTCCTCAATCAACTCCACCAAACACAATCACTTGAGTTCTAACTGAAGTCCATCATGCAATAGCTCAACTGACCTACAAGAAAAGTGTATTTCCTTCTGGCAGCTGCATGTGCCACATCCGTAGCTCAAACTGAAGTGCTCCAATAGGATAAGATAATGTTTATAGTCCAAATATTATTAAGAGCTAATAATATTCGACTGTTCTATTTTTAGCCTGGCAGTCTAAAAATAGACTCCGCCCATATGTCTAAAAATAGAAGTCCATCTACTTTTACCAACATGACCAATCATCCACAAATAGCATCCTGCAACTCATAGACCATGATCCATATGTCTAAAAATAGACATAGTCTAAAAATAGACTTTGCGCCAAAAATAGCCTGCGGGCCCACTTAGTGAAGGCGACTCCTTTCCACTAAGCTCCATCATCTTGTTGCATTTTCAACACTCCCTCTCAACAAGATATGGATTATCTGCAACCCCTATCCTGCCTCGGTGGTATTCGAATTTGCTCTTGGTGAGTGCCTTCGTCAAGATATCAGCATCATGATCCTCCATTGGAATGTATGAAAGTAACATGATTCTCCGCTGCACACAATCTCTGATATGATGGTACCTGATGTCAATGTGCTTGGATCTATCATAAAATACTGGATTAGCCGAGAGTTTAATGTAACTCTGGTTATCACAATAAATCATTGTAGGCTCCAAGTGTGACCTGAACAACCCGACCAGGATCTTCCTCATCCATATAGCCTCACATGCAGCCAAACTTGCTGCCATATACTTGGCCTCTGCTGAACTGAGTGCCACAGATCTCTGCTTCTTGCTGTACCAAGAAACTGTTGTCGACCTGATACTGAAAATCCCTCCAGATGTGCTCTTTCTGTCCATTGGGCTCCCTGCCCAATCTGCATCCGTGAAGCCACATAGCTTCACCTCATCCTCCTGTCTGTACCACAATCCATATCCCGATGTGCCTCTGAGATAACGCAATACATGCTTGCCTACCTTCCAGAAGAGCTTGGTTGGCTTAACCATAGCTTGTGAAAGCTGGTTAACAGCATAGCATATATCGGGTTGTGTATTGACCAGATACATAAGCGACCCCACCAACTGTCAATAAACAGTGGCATCCACTACCTCCGCTGAAGTAGCATCCTCCTTCCTCCAACCTCCAGGAAGAGGAGTATCAACAGGCTTGCAGCCATGCATGTTGAACTTCTCCAGTATCTCCCGAGCATACTTACCCTGAGAAACAAATAGTCCATCACTGCGCTGCCAAATTTCCAATCCCAGGAAATAATGAAGGAGGCCCAAGTCCTTCATCTCAAACTCTCTAGCAAGATCATCCTTGCATGAAAGTATCAACAGCTCATCTCCTGTCAAAATCAAATCATCTACATAAAGTACAATGATAAGCAACTTACCCTCCACCACAATCTGGTATAGGTTAGGATCCGCCTCACTCTTGGAGAATCCAAGTCCGGTGAAATAACTGTCTATCCATGTGTACCAAGCACGTGGTGCTTGTTTCAACCCATACAATGCTCTCTTGAGCCTGCACACATGCGACTCGCTGTTGAAGATCTCGAAACCTTCGGGCTACTCTATGTACACCTCCTCCTTAATGACTCCATTGAGGAACGTAGTCTTCACATCCATCTGATGAATGTGCCACCCCATCTGCGCTGAGAGAGCAAGAATCGTCCGTATGGAAGAATACCTTGCGACAGGTGCAAAGGTCTCCTCATAATCGATCCCCTCTATCTGTGAGAAGCCTCGGGCAACAAATCTTGCCTTGTACTTCTCCACACTCCCGTCAGCTGCCTGCTTCACTTTGTAGATCCATCTCGAACCCACCATTGATTTCCCTTCCGGTCTTGGGACAATCTCCCATGCACTGTTTCTGACAATCGAATCATACTCTTCCACCATGGCATCTACCCATGTGGGATCCTCCACAGCTTCCTCGAAAGAGGATGGCTCAGTCACAACACATTTGCTCACAAGAGCCATGTATCCAGTGTACCGATCAGGTGACTGTCTCTGTCTGCGTTTTCCTGTAGGTGGTCCTACAACCTTCTCTGCATCTTGAGCCAGTCGCTCAGCTTCTGTAGTGCGCTTTCGCCCTTTGATGGTTGGCGCTGCATGAGTGGTCTCTTCCACTCCATGAAATTCATCTTGTGGCTGATCCACATCCTGAAGCTCATCCTTAGGAACTAATAGCTCCTCATCTGCATGCAAGTGTGGCTCCCTCTCAAGCGAACACTTCATGGCTTTCTCCTCCTGAAATTTGATATCCCATCGCACAACAGTCTTACGACTGTCTGGCAAATACACACGATAGTTGTGGGGCGTATCAGTGTACCCCAAAAATATCCCAACCTCTGCGGTCGACTCCAGCTTCTTCTTGGCATCCTTCGTCACATGCATGTAAACGTTAGAACCAAAAATCCTCAAATGGGAAATATCAGGCCTCTTACCAGAATAAGCCTCCTCGAGTGTACTCATGCCAAGTATCCTGTGAGGACAACGGTTCTGCACATATACTGTAGTATTGCATGCCTCCGCCCACAATTGAAGGGGTAGGCCCTGATCATGCAACATCGCCCGTGTAGCACCCACGATCATTCTGTTCTTCTGCTCAACAACCCCGTTTTGCTGTGGGTTATGGGGAGCTATGAGCTCTCTTCGAATCCCTTCTGTGCTGCAAAAGTCCTTGAACTCGCCAGAGATGAATTCACCACCATTGTCACTCCTAAGAGCCTTCACCTTCTTCCCCGATTCCCTCTCAACCAGTGCTTTGAACTCACAGAACTTTGAGTATGTCTCGCTCTTCTTCTGCATGAAGAAGATCCAGCACTTTTGAGAGAAATAATCAACAAAGATCACATAGTACCTGTGCTTTGCTGTCGAAGCTACTGAGAAAGGTCCACACACGTCTGTGTGAATTCTCTCAAGGATCGTCGTGGCGCGACTATCCTTCTCGTGAAAGGTGGCTTTCACAAATTTTCCCAAAATACACCCCTTGCACTGATCTGACTGCGCAAGAGTGCCTTTAGGAAGCCCAGTAGTAATCTGTTGCAGTATCTTCAAGGCTCCATGGTGAAGGTGGCCCAATCTCTTGTGCCACAGCTCGCCATCATCCCGGCTCACCAATCCTTCTGCCTTGCATGCCATTGTTGCGCAGCCATCTACATGCAACTGATAAAGGTTCCTGACTTGAACCCCTATCTTTCGGGTTTCTCCAGTTGTCTTACTGCGCAGGAAAGCCTTTCCCTCACTGAAAACAACATCATATCCCTTGTCTTCTAACATCGCCACAGAGATAAGATTCTTCTTCAATCCTGGAACATGCATCACTTCCTTCAATATGAAGGGTTTACTAGACTCCCTCTCAAAAGAAATGGCACCGATACCGGTCGCACTGTATCTACCATCATTGCCCATCTCGATGTGCACTCCAAGATCTTTCTCCTCCAGATCAGAAAACAAATCTCGATCTCCTGTCATGTGAAAAGACGCACCACTATCCAAGAACCATACCGATCCCATCACACTTGATACCAAGCATGCGATCAACGAAAAATCCAGCTCAAACTGTGAGGCTAAGGCCTCTCCCGCTGCAGATCCAGCAACTTGCTTATTTTTCTTCTTCTGCGGACAATTTGTGGCATAATGTCCGTGCTGGTGATAGTGAAAGCACTTCACCTTGGACATGTCTTGCTTCTTGCCTTTCGCACCGAAATGAGAAGCTTTCTTGTTCTTCCCCTTCTTTTCTTTGGCAGCCAAAGCGCTATTTTCTTCATCAGGTGCCTTTGATGAAGATCCGTCCCTGGTATTTCGCTTGATCTCCTCTTGCACAAGATCTGACCAAAGTCTCTCCCATCCTGGAAATTTCTCCCGACCATTGACAGAGTCCTGATAGGAATGCCAACTCTTCGGAAGACCAAGGAGAGCCAAGCTCACCAAGTCCTCATCATCGAAAGTCATCCCCACACTTCCCAGCTCATCCCTGCATTGAGTGAACTTCGTGAGATACTTGGGCATACTGTCTCCTTTCTCACACTTAATGTTTCTGAGTTTATCCTTGAGCGCCAACTTCCTCTGGTCGCTCTTGCTTTGGAATAAATCTGCCAACGATTTCCACATCAAGTATGGAGAAGCCTTTCCATGGAGGCTGGATACAATGTGATCCTTCACGCCCTCCAACAGAATCCTTCGACACTTTGTTGTCTTCTTTTGCCAAACCTCAACGTGAGCAGCATCAGTAGGCTTTGGGACCTCAGCCTCTATGAACTCCTTTAGCCCATTGTCATCTAACACTGCCTCCATCCTGTCTTTCCATGCAATATAATTCGAGCTACCTTCAAGGGCATACTCCAATCGCAATCCGTTGAAAGACATTTCAACTTTGACACCAAGAAAACACTGCTGCAAATTCGAATTCCACCAGCTCAAAACTCAACCGCTTCTGATCTAACATTCGTGAGAACAAAGTATTTCTCGTATAGAGATTGACTGTATGGGCTTTTATCGGATATCTCACCTTCCAAAAGAAGGATGAATCCAAAGGCTACCTGGCTTGATTACAGACTCTGCCTAAAGAAATAAAATGCAATCACTTTCTGAATAATAGATCTGATGATCAACTCTACTATGATACCATGTAGAAATTTTGAATAATATGACACTTATTCACAGAGATTACCCTGATTGTACACTATTGCGGAATGCATGCATAATACATAACCTCCTCTACGTTGATCATCAATTTTGCGAAATTAAAAACAATGAAACATCAATCGCATGCGCACATTAACACAGTATGTAACCGGGGAAAGAATACAACTGAAAACCCCCAACTATCTATATATTATAATGATAGAGAACATGTAACAATACATAGTACAATACTCCTCACAAGTACTCAGTACTATCTCCACTTGCTACACACAAACTAGCTCAGATCTGAATCAAGTCACAGGTTCAAATCTCCTCCGCTGTCTACCTGCCTCTACTACGCAA
This sequence comes from Pinus tabuliformis, assembly GCA_031772625.1. Lineage (NCBI taxonomy): Eukaryota > Viridiplantae > Streptophyta > Pinopsida > Pinales > Pinaceae > Pinus > Pinus tabuliformis. The sequence goes on along the minus strand of CM062816.1, from coordinate 901,534,004 downwards.
TCTGAAGCAAGAATAGGAATGATCCAAGCTTGTTTTCCTTGGCTTGTACTATGCAATCCTCATTGGAAATCTCAATCACTGATTGTGCAAATCTCATGCACAGCTATAGTCACAACTGATAGTAGTCTCCACCTCTAACACCTGTCTCCACTGAACTATCCATGCACTGAGTTAACTGATGTATTCTTTAGTTGCTTTATGAATTAATAATTAGTGAATTAATTAATAATTAATTCACATCACTCATCACTAGTGTATTATGCAGTTAGACTAAATACAACTAGTTCAACTAAGTCAAACTGAACACAACTCCATCAACTCCTCAATCAACTCCACCAAACTCAATCACTTGAGTTCTAACTGAAGTCCATCATGCATAGCTCAATTGAACCATAAGAAAAGCGTATTTCCTTCTGGCAGCTGCATGTGCCACATCCGTAGCTCGAACTGAAGTGCTCCAAGAGGATAAGATAATGTTTATAGTCCAAATATTATTAAGAGCTAATAATATTCGACTGTTCTATTTTTAGCCTGGTAGTCTAAAAATAGACTTCGCCCATATGTCTAAAAATAGAAGTCCATCTATTTTTACCAACATGACCAATCATCCACAAATAACATCCTGCAACTCATAGACCATGATCCATATGTCTAAAAATAGACTTTGCGCCAAAAATAGCTTGCGGGCCCACTTAGTGAAGGCGACTCCTTTCCACTAAGCTCCATCATCTTGTTGCATTTTCAACAAGAACCACCCTGTTCACAGGATCATCCTAGTCAATGGGAGTGTTACATTTTCTACCATGAAAAGCCTCAATGGGATTCATCTTCAATGATTCTTGGTACCCATTGTTGTATGAAAATCCAACTAGTGACAAGAACTATTCCCACCTCTTTGGCTAATGCATGACATACATCCTCAATATGTCCCCTATGAGCTCATATCCCAACTAGGGTAATATCTCTCAATACAAGTCCTCTTGTCATAATCTTTGTTCTTCAATTCTTCTCCATCTTCTATCAAAGCCTTAGCAGTCTTCATTCTGTGCCTGCAATCCTCACTTGGAGGCAAAGGAAGAACAATCACAACCAAGAAAATAATTCAAGGAAAAGAGGCTATCTAATCAATAACAACAGTAGTAATAATTATGAAGTAGAGATATAAAATATTTATCTTTTGAGGACGTGTCAGTTTCTCTTGAACTTAGCCTTTTTTCACCCAACTTGCAAGTCGACCTTGTCCACATCATCATCATGGTGTCATTCCTTTCTTGAAAAATCTAGGTATTCTTCTTTCAATGGAAACATCCAAACTTAGGGATTCTTAAGATTTATTGCTTATTAGGGTTTACAAACCCTAGATGTCAAAAACTTAGAATTCGATGAAACTTTTCATTGTTTTGACCATTGATAGAATTTAGTCCAAGACACTTAGATCTAAAAGTGATTTTTAATATTGAAGATAGATTCAGCCTGATGACCTTGTCATGTCCAATGAACTAGTTTCATAAAAAATATAATAGTGACAAAGATCTTAGTCCTCCTTGCAAACATGGACTTCAATACTAGGCATCCAAATAACAAGATCCATGACAAAAAAATGCTTTGTAATCTACTTCAACACCTAGTAATACTCCATACACAGGTCATGATGACAAACATTATCATTACTTTAGTTTGACATCAATATGCCAAACACTTTTCTAGCACAATATATTTGGTCTTTAATTTTGTCTCTTGGACTCATCAAATTTGAACTATAGACATCACATCTTGACTTGTTCTTTAGAGCATGATATTAGACAGATTATGCTTAGTCTGATAAACTTGATACCATACCTTTTTCCACAAGCATATTCAAGACAATATGAAGTAAAAACTTTGAACAATGATACATACCTTACATTTTTGGTATCAAGTAGATCTTTTGTAACTTGTTGGTTTGATACTTGTCTCTGAACATCTTTATCATTGTTCACAAAATTATACATAACTTAGAGATTTGATGGACTTCTTGAGGATCATGATTCATATAGAATTTCCTTGCATGGAAATAGATTTAGGATGTTCTTCCTTCTCAAACTTGTCATAGGATTAAACCCTTCTCTTGAGCACAATACCCTTCATGACATTACTGATTTATAAAGCAAGTTTTGGGATTCTTTTTAACCATAGAATTTAGGCCTTCCATAGTGGGTCGATTCATAGGCTTAATATAAATATTTTTTTCCTTCCATAGAAATACACTTCATCTTCCAATAGAGATACATTCGTTCCAAACTAGATCTATCAAATTTCTATGGGCTGATTTCTTAAAAAAAAATCAGGTCAACTTCTTGCAAAGTATTTTGATTAGGTCTTATGACCTTTTTTTCTATGAATAGGAATGAGACCCTTTTAAGCAAGCATCAAAATGAATTTTGAAGATACAAGTTCTGAGATATTTAAATATTTTTGATCAAATGATATCTGTAGATGACTTACAAGACATCCTTTTAGGTTCAAAACTTATTCTAGAGAATAATGTATGCTCTACCTCCTTAAACGTTTGTCACATGACAACAATAAAAATGAGTTGGTTGAGCGACTGGGGAATTTTAGACCCTTGGAGGTTCGATCTGAGATAATTCAACCTCTGTTACATTTCAGAGATCTTCATTCCAAGGAAAGAAATGAAGGCAAACTCATAAAGTTTGACAAACCTTCTGCGGATTTAGATTTTTTGATGAATATATTTGGGTCTATAAATAACTTCGACCTTTTTCCACGAGTAAGGCTCTGATATTTTGACCTGAGGTTTTAGGGCTTTAGCCTTGAGGATTTTAGACCCATGATCTTCAAGTTAGGGATTCATAGATGATATAATAGGGCATTTTTAGACCAACTATTGAGGTTGTTCTTCCGTCCATGCTCTAAAACCATGTTGAATTTACAAGTGTCTTCTTTACTAATAATTATCTTTACTGAATATGACCTTTTCACATTCTTATTTAATATTCCATAATTAAATAATTACATAGAAGACATGTATTATAAAACATTTAAGACAGTGAGATCATAAAGAGATAGTCCACACAAAGAACATAGAGATTTACCTTGTGAAAACCCTCATGGGAAAAACCCAACAACCCTTTTCAATAGATAATTTTTCAATTCAACATAGACACATCTAGGTCAACAACTAGGTCAAACCTTGTCCATTCTCCTAGTCTATCCTCCTAGTCAAGTCATAGGTATGTCCACTAATATTGTCTACTTAAAAGTTTCTTTCTTCCTTCGACAAAACTCAATCCTTCCTAAAAAATTAGGTCTCTTCACAGAGGTTTGGTCAGCATAGAGAAATATTTCTTCATCAGAGATTCAATCCTTCCAAGGAGTGTTATACACAAAGAGTTTGGTCCTGCATCTTTGAGAGAAGTTCATTTTTCACAAGAATTCACTGCTCAGATTTTGCTACCTCAAAGTATATCATTTCACTTCCATAGAATAGTCACTTTACTTCCCCAAAATATGACCTATTCACTGCCTCAGACTGTCCTTCTTTGCTACCTCAGATCATCTGAAATTACCTTAGAAGATGTAAGCTTATTTCTTGGCTTGGAGAGGGACTCATTATGGTCTTTAGATAGTTTTCTTGGAGGAAAAATAGATGTGTCTTTTTCTGGGGCCAACCAAACCATTTGACAAGGCTGACTTGACTAGGATGAGGCTGACATAACTATTTGGAGCCATAAATTTTTAATTTCAAAAATTCAAATTTCTTTCTTTTGAAAGTCTAAGTGAGACTTGATACAAAATATTTTTCTTTTGACTCTTAACATTTAAAATATTTTTTACAACTTCAACATAATTACAAAAATCAACACAAAACAACCTATTCATTTTATATTAAATCAAAAAAGAGATACATTCTTTTATCCAAACAAGTACCAACAAACAAACACCTTAGATTTCAAATAAACTATTCTACTAACCTAGGCCCGTCATACACCTTATTAGTCCCTGCCATCTGGCATCCGGCAGGGACTATAGTAATCGTAGGGACCCCTACTTAGCATTAGTTGACCCCTTTGCTTGTCTGTTATACGGCGGTTAGAGCGCGGATATCCTAAGTTTCTAAAGCACTCACTCTTTCGCCATCCTTCGCCATCTTATTTGGCCTCTTCCCGAGGCGGAAGAGGCCCGAACATAGGTTAAATTGGTAATTATCGCCATTTTCGTTATCCCTGACCGTCAACCGTTAGCGTTAATGCTAGCATTAATTCGCTATTTGGTAAACAGGTTTGGTTATTTCATAAAGTATATGCTATGGTTGCATGGTATTAACAGGTGTTGTCGTGTTGTTGCAGGGTATTAACAGCTGGAACCGCGGCAGCTATGGCAGCTGCAACATGAGGGGAAATAACGGCCGCTGCAACCACAGAGCATATCAGAACCGTAGCAAAGGTCGCCACAAATATGATATTAGAAACCTTTCTCCAAGCCCTAACGTTCCTCAGTTTCTTGTCGAGCTTTTTCCTCTGCAGCTGAAGCTTCTCTAGCATGTGTGTGTGCCTTCTGTAAACAGAATCGAAATGCTTAAAGAAATCTTCAGAGAACGGGCTACCAGCAGTCTTAAAGTTCGACAGTTCTTCCTGCATTTTCTTGCACTGGGCCTCCAAAGGCGGTCCTTCCGGTGGAATCTGCTGAAGGGCGTTTTGAATAAACAGCTGGTTGTTCCTAGCCTTTCTAAGACAGTTCTCCAGCACAGGTTTGTAAACTATTTTCGAAATACTCTTCTACCAGTTCAAACAAATCCTGGTTGTTCCATATGTCCTCCTTGTATTCCAATAAGACCTTAACGACCTGGGTTTCTATGGACACACAGCGTACCTCAACGCCATTTGCCAGAGCATGAATAGTGCGCCCAGTTCGTGCTTGGAGCACATCATCAAAGTTCTTCACATCTGGGTCGACTTTACAGGTTTCCTCGTAGGCCTGGATTTTCCATGTCTTGTAACAAATGTTTTATATTTTTTATCTTCGAAATTCCTATTCCTATTCTTTAGGGTTTTTACCCATCAAACCTTAGTACCGCTATCACTCTAGTTTTCTGTAGCACTGTATTATTACTTTGATTCTGTAATCTCTAAGCATAGAATTATTGTTTTCGGTTATAGTCCAAGATTTTTGACTCGGTTCCATTTGGGCTTTTTCCCTTGGACAGATTGAAATCGTGTCACCGTAGATGACTGCTTCAGGTAATACCAGTAAGTATATTCTTGTTTTTTTTTATCTGGATTTTAAATTTCTGAAATCTGTATCTTATGCAAGCTTCATTTTATGATTACGATTATACGTATGATTTCTGGGGGAAAGTTGTTCAATAAAGGCTGATTTTTGACTTCATGAGGACCTCAAGAACTAAATAGCTTCTTTTCTTTTCAGGTCGGAACTTCTCTGTTTGCTCAAAACCTACACGATTCTCTGTGGATTCTTTTCTTTTCAGGTCGGAACTTCTCTGTTTGCTCAAAACCTACACGATTCTCTGTGGATGACCTTTTGAACGTATCAGTCCTGTGTATGACTAAACAAGTCTTGAAATTGCTATCATTGCAAGTCTCTCTGTAGTTCCCAAAGTAATATTGTCTTGTAGATAATAAATGTCAAATTAGAGAGGACTGACGTTCTTGAATCTCTATATATTATAGCTGATATATTTTTACTTTCTTTTGGCAGCCATCTCTACTGAAGAACAAAGGTTATGGAGCATAGTAAGGGCAAACTCAGCAGATTTTAATGCATGGACTTCTCTTATTCAAGAGACTGAAGGTTTTGGTGTTGATTATTTGCTTACAGTTCTTACAGCTGTGCCTATACCCTTGGAAGGGTAAAACCCTCTTCCTTTCTCTGTTATTCCAATTGGTATCTGGGTAGGAGTTAATTCATTATAAGAGTTTATTTTAGCTGTACCCTACACTCTCAGTTTAATTATGAAGACATACGACCACTGTGTTAAGATTATTGACCCATACTTTCTTTATTTAATATTGTGATTCTCCATGTCTTGTAACAAATGTTTTATATTTTTTATCTTCGAAATTCCTATTCCTATTCTTTAGGGTTTTTACCAGCAGTTCCAGACGCAACAGTGGCATAGGCAGCATCATTAGCAGCCGCAGCAGCCCTTGTACCAGTTTCATATCCAGATATTGACGCTTTCTGTCGATTCATAAGATGTTGACCGATGTATGAGATTATATGAATTTTATTAGCATCCTTCAAGATTTTTATGAGCAGAAAACAGTTACACCATCTGTAAAATTAAATCCACTACTAAGCTATGATTTTACTCTGAATTGACATATAACTTACCTATTTTTCTTTGTAAAGCCCACATTAGATCCTTTAGGGATCTCCTAGGAAAGTAGCGCCTTCATTTGTTCTGGATAGAGTAGAAGGATAATTTCATGCTAGCCATCACCGTTTTTCCACCAGAGTTTCATTTCTGAAATGTCAAAATTTGATCTCATCAGCTTCTGAATCTCTACAGAATACTACAAGAACAAAGAAGCTACATCATCGGCTATAGATTCAGAAGGTTGGTCTGCTGTGCAATCCACAGATTGAAGACTCTGCAGTAATACCGTGAGATTTCCCAGTTCTCCATTTGTTTCATTTGGTTGCATATACATATGTTCACACCGATATAGCATTCTTCCATCACTACTCCATGCATCTACACTCTCTGGTGGCAGGCACACTGAATTTCTCTGCTTATTTTCCAATCTAGCGTTGGCAAGAATCGTCTGGCAAGAATCGTTAAGCAGAGGCGAAGGTGCATGGAGTGCCCCAATTCTGCACTGGATGGTCTAATGGACTTGAATTCATAACACAAAGCCCCTGAATTCATAACACAAAGCCCCATTCGCTGGTAGATTTACTATCGCTGGTCAAGAAGGGACTCTCTTGTGGCAGGCACACTGAATTTCTCTGGTTATTTCCTAATCTAGCGTTGGCAAGAATCATCTGGCAACTGGAATGATATTATGTGACAGATCACCTCCCTGCTGCCAAGCACATGGCTTGCATGCAATGCACGTGGTAAGGGAGAGATCTCTCAAGGTGCTGCTGACAAGTTACGTGAGTCGGTTGGCTTTTGTGTGTTGGCCCATTGGAATCGCCTTTGTTGTCCAACAAATCATTGGCAAACTCAAAATGTAATGCAAATATTTCTTTCTTGCTGGGCAACTCTTTAATAACTTTATATTCTTATAATTTTAACTTGTAAAAGTAACTTGGCAGGGACTTGCTGCGATGCAGCTTCTCTTGTTTATTTATTAATCACCTATGATTTATTGTTCTCTACCTTTTTCCTTGAAGAATGATATGAATCTTATGAGTTATAGAGAACGAGGCTTAGGTTGAAAGATTTTCGTATTTATGAACTCTAGGAAGATGACATGTTATCTCGGGATGTTGAGAGAACATAGGCAAGGAATGGAACCAATGTTACATTAAAATAAATTACCAAAGTACACTTACACTAATTAAAGAAACGTACTCATTTGTTGAGATAGCATAAGCTTGTTCGATTTCCTTCTTTAAAATTCATTAATAAGAAAAACATGTGTCATTTTTTCTAATACGATAATGAAGTGGAGAGCTAAGTAAGTGAACCATTTAGTTTGAGCATATTAGATACACTCATTGCCAAATTGAACCATGTAAGTAAGTGAACCATGTAAGCGATAGACAAATTGTTTATAACACTCATTGCCACCATGCACAATGAAAAGTTTTTGTCATCATTTCATTTATATCTTGTATTGGTTTCCACACGTCTTTATGCTTTATGTATTCCTGTCCACTTATCCTTTTTCTTTCATGTGCTTTATTTATTCTCTCTCTATTGTCCTTCCCATTCTTTATTAATTTTACCATCTCTCTCCTTTGTATTTACAAAGTTGATGTAAAAATATTGCGCTTTCCATGTTTGGTTTTTGTTGATGTGGGGTTAAACGTAGGGTTGAGCTCGATATCTAAAAAGGACCCATAAGCACTTGCACTTTCAATTTCCAGAGACTAGAGAAGGTCTCACCTGAGACACTTACATGATTTATAAGAACCTTCTGATTAATAGAAGCATTGCCATTTATATATAAACATTTACATCAAGACTCTTTAGAAATCCATTCAATATTGCAATAAGAGGATAAAGAATCTAATCAACATGAGACAAAACACTCATAAATGTAAAATCTTAACATATATTTCTCTATTTCATCTCAAATGTAACACATATCAAATAATTATCGCCCCCATTACAAATATTTAGAGCTCTACAAGTATTATGCAATTCTACAAGGACAAAGGACTCTCTAGCACCTCTTTATCTCTCTCTTTTTACATCAATTTATAGGGTGTTCCCCATGGGGAGCACACTAATATGCCAATAGGTTGGTTTAAAACCAATACAAATAGAATTACAACTCATTACAATTCGTTAGGATTCCTTAGATGCGTGCATGATATACCTAGCTCTTGTGCACAATGTACTCTACATTGTGTATATATAAAGCATCTATGCTTCACTTGCCAAAATGTCCCTTTTCTTGGTGTAGCATGTTGTCTTGGTGCAGTGTATTTGGCACATATCTTCCAATTTGCCAAAAATTTATCCATCCCCTAGTGCCAATAGGCCCCCAATGCTAATATTTGGCTCATCCTTGAGTCAATTGTTGCACTTATGGTATGACTGGTGCAACTATGGAATCTTGGTGAGGAGGGAGCACAAAAAAGTTTTGAATCCAAAATCCATCTTCTCAAATGAGTCCTATACTTGTTGGAGGTGTTGGGAAAATTTCTTCTGTGTGACTTCTTCCTATGTGTGGCTTCTTCTTATACATGTTGTTGTTTTTCTTAGTATTATTACCCAATAATTTGTGCCTATTATTAAGTTCCGCCATGATCTCCATGGAATATTTTTGTGGGTCCCAAAATGGTATTTATAATAGATCCAATTGAGATCAGTGCAATGGTGTTTTCCCTACATTAAAATACGGCTCAACCATAGTGAGTGTTAATGGGTTCAATTGTATAACCGACTTCTTTTAGATGCTTGGGTTGAGTGCAACAATTGTGGTGTCAATTAGGATACCCTGATCTATGTGCCCTAATGGATTAGGCTTCATGATCTTCAATAGATGATAGATCTCTCCTAGATGTTGAGATAAGTCCCACTAGAGTAATAATTATACCTCAATGTTACATTATAATGCACTAACAATGGACTAAACTAGGATTTGGGATGGTTATTAGGCTGGGGAAATTTGAGTAGTAGCCACTTCTACGGCATTGGTTCTAGTCCACCCTCCTCGGTAACCTTTATGGCCTAGACATTGGGTCCATCCTCATTAGTAACCTCTATGGCTAGCAGATTCAATCTACATAACTATTAGAAATAACTCCATCACAATAGCACAAGTGGACAATACAATATTGATATTATTATATTTTGCATTGTTTAGGTATTTTTTGATAGATTCATCATCCTCCATAAGGTTATATAGCTTCTGGAATGCTAATGCTAGTGTGGAGGTCCTAGTTTGATCGAAATCCATCTGCATTATCTCCATGATGTAGAATTAGTCTCTTTCCCTTCAAACTCATATGGGATTGCTGATGGTGATGTGCGCTACTTGTTTTTTCGTTGGTCACTCAAATTCCTCATGTTCAAGGTTCGTTTGTTTCTTCTTGGTGCACATCTTTAACACGTCATCCTTAGTGGGGTTAGGCCTGACCTCCTAAGTAGGCCACTATTTCATTGGCTACTGGATGTCTTCCTCCAAGATGAAAAATGGGAGTATATCTAGCCAAATCATGTTATTTGCATGCATAAATAACAGTGTTGTACATGTTAACTTAAAAAAACAAAGAATCAACATACTTTTCCACCAAGTTATGTGAAATATGAATGGCATTGGTATTTCCCTATATCATATTAATGTATTATTTGGTGAATGTGTGCTATATTTTCTACTCTCTTCATTGTTCAAATTTTGTTGCAAGAATCTAAACTTCAATATAGGGTAAGACATGGTAACTTGGGTGTCTTATACTATATCCGATAGTGGTTTCCATGCAATCATATCCAAGAGAAGGAAAGCCCATGAATAATGGAACTTTTTTTCTACGTTGTTGCACATGAAAGAAATATTGGATGAATTCATTCATGAGTTATTTAGACCATTTCATCTTTACACCTTGGACACACTAGTCTATTGCAAGTATAACCCCCAAAGAACATTCATACTTCCTAATTTTCTAGATGAATTTACTAGCAAAAAGCCTCACTATAGGGTTAGTAAAGGTAAAAATAATAGCTCCTACCTTCTTTTCCAAAAACTACTATAGAAATCCTCAACTAGTGCATCCCACATGGAAATAACATCAATTAGGTCTACACCTATGGTTGGAAAACTAGACAGAATATGTGCATTTTTCTTCATTTTACTAGGTAAGTGATGAAATTTGTAACTAGGTCCAGTCTTCATAATATATTATGTATTCTTGATTTTATTTATTTCATGTAAAAGAGAGAAAATTTATTATTATTATTTCATAAACATGGGTTTCATGCTCAAGGTCAATTTTCTTTAGGTCAAAGCACCCATTGTGTGCATCTAGTGTTTTTCCATAGAGTCAAGAAGGCATAAGAGTCATTGTCATATGTAATAAACCTTATTGGGCATCTTGTATCAATTCAAAAGAATTTATTTAAGTCAATATTGTGTCAAATGTCCCTCCAAGACCAATTCATCATGCAAGAGAACAAGTCGACCTCGTGAAGGGTAATTTGACGTCCTAAGAAGCCTATTTATAAGAAGAAATCAACGTCATTTAAAGGATCATCCAAGAAAGTTCAATCATAAGGAGAAGAACAAGAAAGAAGAGAAAAGAATAAGTCAAATACTAGAACACAACAAAAATCAAAGTTTTTGGGTCAATCTCTCTCACACATGCGAAAGAGAAACTAGTGTTTTTGTAGCATCAAGGATGAAACTTTAGATCTCCAAAGAAGATTGAAATCTATAATCAAAGATAAACACACATCATCCATTTCTCTACGAAAGAAGAAGCAATCCAATTGTAGAATAAATAAATTCAAAACTAGACCCTATGTCACATGTTCGACGTTGCAGCTACTGCAGGAGGAGCCGAAAATTTCACACCTACATTGAAGGCCTAATTTATTGTTGGGGGTCGAAGTAGCTATTAAAAGGTTAAAGTTTGTTGTTGGAAGTTGTGCAAGAAAATCTCATCAAGAGGAAGGTTCACTTGGTATTGGAGGGGTCTCAGTATTGGCTCTAAAAGGTATTGGAATTCATCATTTGATGATTCTATAATAAGAGAAGAATTACTTGTGGCATTTTCTCTCTAGGAGAGGTTTTGGCCCTGCCTAACAACCTATATTTGGTGTCTACTGTGTTCTATTGATATTCATTTGTTTGGTATTTGTTTGATTATTATAAAAAAATAATAATCAAGAAAATAAGAAGCTAATAATAATAAGAACTATAATTTGAAGAAAGTAATATCACAAGCAGTTATCAAAGTAGAGAGAAATCACACCAAATCTAGTTATCGTAGATTTTTCAACATGGTATCAGAGTTAAAGTGACAAGGAAAGGAAACTCAAATATCATTCAATTGAAAAGGATACATAAGGGGTAAATACAATAATAAGAACCTCAAGGAGACCCAATCATCACATCACAAGGACCATATCATCTTGAAGGAAGAACTCTAGAAAAGGAAGAGCTCAAGGACCCTCCCTCCATCTTAAAAGAAGGACCTTACACATTTGAATCATCTTGAGAAGTATTTCACGTTATACATCCAAAGGAAGAAATAATAACACTTCATCATCAAATAAAGCAAAGATATCTCCCTCTTATTGAATAAAAGATAACAATTCAAACATCTTTGAAGAAGATCATCTCCTCTTATCCTGAAGAAGTAGCATTGTATTTTCAGGAAGGAAGATAACAAATGAAGCATCTAGTGGAATATATCATCAAGGATGAATATTCATTTTTCAAGTAAGTACTTTACATTTATTTCTCTATCTACAAATCAAATGACTAATTTTTGCAAGGAGAACAATAAACTTGTTGGGACATCAAACTACCTTGCATGGAAGAAGATAATATATTTAATTCTCACATAAAATGAAGTTATTGAATATGGCATGGGCTCATTCATCAACCATCCACAAGAGAAATCTCAAGCACTATAAAAACATATGAAAGGAGAAGTAAGGGCTTAAAGAATACTCATTGAATAGATTAAGGATTATCTCATTCCCTATGTAGCAAAGTTGAAGACATCAAAATAAATCTATGGCAAGTTGGTGAATTATTATTATAAGTAGAACTTCAGCGTAAATCACATTTAGAAAGACCTTTGTCGACGCGTTTTGAACCAACCAGTGTGGTTCATCGTCAGGACAAGTTGAAGAAACAGATCCAGCTATTGCATGTTATATAGTCTGAGCAGAGCCTCCAACGGCTATCTTGACCAACGGCTAATTTTGACTTAGGGACCAGGGTCAAAAAGTCATTTTGATAATTTAAGGAAGTTAGTTATATTCGGTGACCATACCTTAAATATATATATATAATAATTTTAATTGGTATTAATAGTTAAAAAGGAATCTTTTGATAATTAAAAATTATAAGTTATTTTAATTTAAATGGGATTTAGTTATATGGAAGACCTTACTTTTAATATATATAAGGTAATAGTTAGTTAGAATAACTATATATTAGAACGAGAGATTAGTAATAAGTTAAATAAAAATAAAAATAAATAAATAAATTAATTAATTAATTAATTAAATTTAATAAATAACGTAGCTGGAAAAGGTTAAAGTTAGTAAATAAAATAAAATAAAATAAAATTTATAAAAAATAAATAAAAAAAATAAAAAATAAAAAAATATAATAATTAAAAAAAAAAAGTAAAAGTAAAAGTAAAATAAATAAATAAATAATAAATAATAAATAATAAAATTAAATAAATAAGTAAGTTAAAAAAAAAAAAACGACACAAAATAAAAAGAAGGAGAAGGACCAGAAATAATATATTTAAGAACTGAATTATACAAGATGAAATTATCAAGGGAAGAAGTCGTAGCCTCATATCTCATGAAGGTATCTCAAATAAGAGATCAAATACAAGATCTAGGAGAAACAATGTCAGATCTAGAAATGACCACTCTTGTACTCAATGCACTACCAGGTCAATGGGGAAACTTTGTATCAAGTATCTATGGAAAGAAGGAAACTACTCCATTAAATGATCTATGGTCATTATGTAATATTGAAGAAACCATATTAAAGGAAAATAATGACATTGGATGAAATGGAAATACACAAGCATATGCATATATGACAAGGAAGAAATGGAAGTTTTGAAAGTTTGAGCATCGAAAAATATTGCAAAAGAAAATCGACATGTCTAATATTTAGTGCTATGAATGTAATGAATATGGACACTTCAAGATAAATTGTCCTAAAGTAAAGAAAGGGAACAAGAAAATAAAAGAAATAAGTGAGGCCCATGTGACCGAAGAAGTAGAAGAACTGGAAGAAAAGAAGTCAAAGAAGGAAGAAGTGAAAGACCTCTACTATTGAAGGTCTCACATACATTTAAGTTTATTTTCCAGTATATAGAAGTTAGCAAGTCATGGTAGGAAGCATTAAGTTCATGATAAAAAGAATTATAGCATAAATTAAAATGGCATAATTCTATAAGCATGAAATAATAGTGGAAGTAGTATTTTGTATAGTTAAAGCAAGTCATGTAGAAAGATATGAATATAAGAGATCACCACACCTCATCGTCATTGGAAAGAAGAATTTGTAAAATAAGGATCATCAAGATCCTCCATAGGAATATTTTTTAAAAGAGTTCCACTCTACCTAGAAGAAGCAAGTGTTACATAGATAGTCTACATTCCACCTAGTGTGGGATCCACAATTTAGAAGGATGAAGGCATGGTGACAAAAGAAGTGCAGCATGTTGAATCTTCAAGGAAGGGAAAGGAAGCTGCTAAATGAAGTCTAGATGATCACATGAAGGAAGAGGTATGCATATGTTTTGATAGATAGTTGAAGTCATATCATCACTTAGTTGCAGACAGAATGATTAGAAGGCTCTATCTCATAAGCATGATTGAAGAAGAAGGAAAATATTCCTTCTGAATAATACATGAAGTCATAAAATTTAATATGACTTGGAATATTCTACATGATGACACAATGAAATCAACATTACATGACCTCATGGACAATATGAGGTGGTTGGAAACCATTGTTCCTATGATGAAGGAACTATATATTGAGATCCCGAGGAAGCAATATATGAAGATGGAAGAAGATTTCGTAAATATGTACCTATAACCACTTGAGATGAGATGAGTAATCAACATCTGATAACAATTAGAAGGATTAGCTATGACATCTCCATGGAAAAGTTATGAAGACCTTGATAAGTATGATGAAGAAGGATAACCTTGGTAATGAATTCATACTAAGATGTTGATGTTGCAAAAACAAATGATATGACGAAAGGACCATCATGAAGAGGTAATTATATTTTTGAAGATTCATTCTTTAATTTTTGAAAGCAAGCATTTGGTTGGATTGGAATAGGGCTACCAGCAAAAGGTTGAGAAGGTTGTAGGAATTCACCTACAACTAGTACATATAAAATTGGATGAATAATTATGAAAGGAACATGACTTGGAAAAGGTAGCAGTATGAAGGAGAGATATATAATGATGAAGAAGGTCAATTTCTAATGAAAAGAAGGAGGAAATGTATAGTATTATCTGATAATAAAAAGTGATGTAGAAGATGGTCGAAGCCTTATGGATAAGTTTTGAAAGAAGAGGGCTCCATGATATAGAAGTTGAAGTTTATCCAAGACATGAAGATGCAGAAAGAAGGATCCCTACAAGCAATTGGTAGTATCATGATCTCCACCAAAGAGCAGATAACTATTCTTAAAATCAAGTCCCTAATTAAGAGGGAGCTTGAGTATATTACCTTCATGTAAAGTAATGAGTAAATACTCCTTAGTTGATAGCGAGAGATTGACACGTCGTTCCTTTATTCACATCATGAAGAAATAATGAAGGATTTGGTAAGAATCTATGAGCTGATACTCTTTGAGGATGAGGTAGGGCATACAATAGGTAAGAGTAGTCGAAGAGGAAATTCCTTGAGGATATGTAACTACAAGGCAGGAATGGTCCTAAAAGGACATACCTTGTGAACATTTGGATGGGGTATGTGTCTTGAGAGACAATGATGAAGGTGTCTATAAATCATTGTCTCCCTGACATTGTGCTCTTATCTAGTGGAGAGATAAAGTTGTTATTTAAGGCATTGCTATATGAAAATGTTGGTTGATAAAGATGCAATGATATAAGCTAAGAATATATCTTATGAGATGGCTTACTGATCTGACTCTTCTTATGAGAATTCCTCAGTATGAGAATGTCCAAGAACCATCTATGTATTATGAATACCTCCCTAGTTAAGAGGGAGTGATGAAATTTTTTACTAGGTTTAGTCTTCATAATATATTATGTATTATTTATTTTTTGTATTATATGTAAAATAGAAAGAAATTTTATTATTACTATTTTTATAGCATCAGTTTCATGCTTTAGGTTAATTTGCTTTAGGTCAAATCACCTATTGTATGCTTCTAGGGTTTTGTCATAGAGTAAAGAAGGCATAAGAGTCATTGTCATATGTAATAGACCCTATTGGGCATCTTGTATTAAGTCAAAATAATTTATTTAAGTCAATATTGTGTCAAATGTCCCTCCAAGTCCAAGTTGGCCTCAAGAGAACAAGTCGGCCTCATGAAGGGTAATTCGACCTCCTAAGAAGAACTTGACCTCATTTGAAGGATCATCCAAACAATTTTGATCATAAGGAGAAGAACAAGAAAGAAGAGAAAAGAACAAGTCAAATACTAGAAGACAACAAAAATTGATCTTTTTGGTTCAATCTCTCTCACACATGCGAAAGTGAAACTAGGGTTTTCGCAGCATCAAGGATGAAATTTCATATTTCCGAAGAAGGCCGAAATTTTTAATCAAAGAGAAAGACATGTCATCCATTTTTCTACAAAATAACAAGCAATCCAAGAAAAGAATAAATAAGGTCAAAACTAGCCCCTCTCTGACACATCCAAAGTTGAAACTACTGTAGGAGAAGTCGAAAATTGTAGACCTGCAATGAAGGCCAAAATTATTGTTAGGGGTCAAAGCAACTTCTAAAAGGTCAAAGTTTGTTGCTGGAACATATGTAAGAAAATGTTATCAAAAGGAAGATTGACTTGGTCTTGGATGAGTCTTAGTCTTGGGTCTAAAAGGTCTCACAATTCATCATTTTAAGATTCTATAAGAAGAGAATAATTGCTTGTAGTTTCTCCTCTCTAGGGGAGGTTTTGGCCCTAGCTAGCAGCCTATATCTAGTGTCTACTATGTTCTATTGATCTTCATTTGTTTGGTAGCTATTTGATGATTAGAAAACAATAATAATCAAGAAAAGAAGAAGCTAATAATAATAAGAACTACAAGTTGAAGAAAGGAATATCACAAGTTGTTACCAAAGTAGAGAGAAATCACACCAAATATAGTTGCCCTAGATTTCTCAACAGTAAGTTAGGTCTAGCCATAGGTACCTTTCGTGTAACTTTCTTAATAAAAATATGTTGCAACTATTTGTTGGCATTATGATTCAGGTGTTGTCCTTGATGGCAAACCCATTCAGGTGATAAATCAAGAAGGACGCAGGAAATATGTTCAGCAAGTGCGTCCCCGCAGATATACCATACAGAACCTGCGTCCAGGGACGCAGGCCAGCCGTTCAGGAGGTGCGTCCGCCCAGTGCACACATTTCAAGGCAGAGAAAAGCACGTGGGGTTTCTTGTGTGGTATCTAGCCGACGGTTTTGTGTTTCTATGGTGTCGGCTCGTGGTTTTGTTCCATGTTTTGGGGAGAAGCTTGCCTATATAAAGCAAAGGAGTTCATTTGGATTAAGCATCATCTTGGTTGAATATCTCTTGGTGAGATCTAGTCCAAATCTATAAGGGCGAATCTTCTAATGGACTACGATCTATATGGCGCATGATCAGATCTGTGGATCTGAGTGTTTGGGTTGGTTCTGAAGTCCTCTTATCTTCTATATCTGAAGGGACGCAGATTCTGTGAAGGGAAAGTGCGCCGGGACGCAGTACAGTAAAGGATCAGGTGCGTCTCTGAAGCGAAGGACGCGGTGCGACTGTGGTATTGGGCGCGTCTCTGAAGCGAAAGACGCGGCGCGATAGTGTTGATGTGTGCGTCGGTCGCAGACAAGCAAAAAGGAACAGTGCGTCTGCACGCAGAACAGCATAAGGTATACTGCGTCCAGTCGCAGGCCACAGAAAGAAAATATGCGTCCCTGTCTTAAGATGATCTGTTGACTGTATATTTCTGTTCATAAGGTGTTCTGGGTTGTTTCTGTAATTACTGATCTGATATCTGCAGTAGACTGTATCTGTTGTATACTTGTTGATCATTTGATTCTTCATGAAAAGAAGTAGGGGGTTGTAGCTCCCTTCCAGGAGAAGTCTGGAAAACGAGAAAGAGTTGTAGCTCTTTGCAGGTTGCAGCCTGCGTGCTGGTAAAGGACTGCACCAGTACAAAATCATTGTAAAAAGAATTTCTTGAAAGAAGATAGAGACATTATTGCAGCAGGTGGTTTTTCTCCCGCATTGGGTTTCCACCTTACATCTTGTGTTCTTGGTGTGACTGTCTATTTTCTTTATTCATGCTCATTGTTTTATGGTACTGATATGCAAGAATATTTCAAAAGATCAAATAAAGAAGATTTGGTAAATTGCTAGATAATACTGATTCACCCCCCTCTCAGTATTATTTCCAACAATTGGTATCAGAGCAGGTCCTTCAGAACAGCTTGATCGCTTGAAGGTAGATCATTCATCATGAGCAACTACGAGAGAGAAGCATCAATCAGGCCACCCGTCTTCGATGGGACAAACTTCAATTATTGGAAGGTAAGAGTTACTGCATATCTTCAATCTCTTGGTACAGAAGTTTGGAACATTGTAGAATCAGGCTATGCCTTTCCTTCAGTTACTCCTACAGATCCAGCTGAGAAAAAGCAGCATGAAACAAATGCAAAAGCAGTCAGTACTCTATTAGGAAGTATATCTCAAACAGAGTTCATGAAGGTCATGCACTTCAAATCAGCAAAAGAGATATGGGACAAAATGATCACTAGCTATGAAGGAGATGAACAGGTAAAAGAAGCTAAACTTCAAACTCTCAGGATTCAATATGAGACTCTCAAGATGTATAATGATGAAAGTGTGGCTAATTATTTTCTTCGGGTAGATGAGATTGTTAATTGTATGAAAAATTTGGGTGAAGAAATAAAAGAGACTATAATAGTTCAAAAGATTCTAAGATCTTTATCTCCCAAGTTTGAATCTAAAGTATCTGCAGTAGAAGAAAAGGAAAATCTCCGTGTTCTCACTATGTCTCAGCTGCATGGAATTCTAACTGCTTATGAAATGAGAAAGGGAGGTCCATCAGACAGAAGGGAAGCTGCTTTTAAAGCATCAGGCAAAGAAGATCACTATGAAGCAAGTCATGTTCCAGAAGAAGAGGAAGAAGAATCAAATTTTGTCAGAAATCTTCAAAGGGGTTTTGGAAGGTTCAGAGGTAAGCTACCTTTCAAATGTTTTGCTTGTGGAAGAGTAGGTCATTATGCTGCAAAATGCTCTTATAAGGATAAAGGAAAGGAACCAGTTAGATGGAACAAGAAACAGGGTACAAATAAGAAAAGCTACTACACCCATGAAGATAGTGATGGCTTATCAAACAGTGATGAAGATGAACAAGGTAACAAATATAGATTGTTAATGGCATTTGAAGATGATGATTATGAGGATGCTGTAGATGTGGATAACCTTTATGATGAAATTACTAGACTCAAGAGATGTATAGAAGAAAAGAACATGATTATTGATACTCTACAATTTCAGATTGATGAAAAGGAAAAACATCTTGAAAAATTAGAAGGTGAAATTGTTGGTCTTAGAAAAGAAATTGAGAAAACAAAAACTATTAATCTCAAGTTTGTCAAAGGATCTGAAACGTTGAATGAGATTATCAGTGTGCAGCGATCTCCTCTAAATAAGACAGGTCTGGGCTATAATGGAGAAACTTCTCAAGCATCCACTTCAAAAAGTTATCTTGATGCAGCAAGAAGAAATGAGCAAGAACACAAGGAAGATCATCAGGTAAAGCAGGGACAAACGTCAAACAGAAACTATCAGGGGCAATCCAGCTTAAGGGTGAACAAAAGCCACAACCAGCCACAGGTAAAATCTTCTCAATTTGGTTCAAGAATAGATGAAAATAGAAATTACAATCAGTTGGCCGGTAGATTCAATAATCGCAGAAACTTCTTCAATGGACAATGCTTTTCTTGCCATAACTTTGGTCACAAAGCAGCTCAATGTGTTGCGTATAAAACAATCATGACTAGGGAAGCTCAAAAACAAAGAAGTATGACAGGGATTACAAAAAGGACCTATAACAATTTTTCAGCTCTTGAAAATGAAGTTGAATGCTCTATTTGCAATAATTTTGGACATGAAGATTTTGAATGCAGAAGCAGGTTTCCTGAAAGAAAGGTGCAAGAACAAAAAAGGGAACAAACCTCAGGCACCAAAACATGGAAAATAAAGGAACCTCAAACAGAAAGATGCGGGATAGCATTCTATGCAGAAGGACAAGAAAATCTATGGTACATTGACAGTGGATGTTCAAAGCATATGACAGGTGATAAAGAAAAACTTGAATCTTATTCTAATTTAGAAAAGGGAAAGAAAGTCTCTTTTGGAAATGATACTCCTGCAACTATAAAAGGAAAAGGTATTGCTCCTTTAAAAGAAGATGTTAAGGCTGGAAATGTTTTGTTTGTTGATGGACTAAAGCATAATCTTCTAAGTGTAAGCCAGATGTGTGATCAAAGAACCGAGGTTATATTCAGATCGAATGGATGTCTTGTTCGTGATCTTGATACAGGTAAAACAGTTCTCAAAGGAAAAAGAACTCCAAATAATCTATACATTTTTGATGAAGAACAACAACAATGCTATCTAAGCAAGAATGAAGAGCACTGGTTATGGCATCGAAGGTTGGGACATCTAAGCTTCTCACAAATAAGGAAAGCTTGCAAATATCAGGCAGTTCGCGATCTTCCAGATATCAAAATTCCTGACAACACTATGTGCAGATCATGTCAGTTTGGAAAACAGACCAGAACTAACTTTCCAGAGAAAGAAGGATCAGCCAGCATGCCTCTTGAGCTAGTACATACAGATGTATGTGGACCATTCAGAAAAAGAACACCTAGAGGAGAGGAATACTTGATATTATTTATTGACGATTTCTCCAGGTTTGTTTGGTTAGGACTTATGAAGCACAAAGATGAAGCTTTCGAAAAATTCAAATCCTTCAAAGCCTTGGCTGAAAATGAATCAGGTCACAAGATTAAGTGCCTCAGATCCGACAGAGGTGGAGAATTTACTTCAAATGAATTTTTCGATTTCTGTGATGAACATGGAATAAGAAGAGAATTTTCTACAGCTAGAACTCCTCAGCAAAATGGAGTAGTGGAAAGAATGAACAGAACAATCCAGCAAATGGCTCGTGCTATGCTTGATGAATCAGGAACTCCTGCAACCTTCTGGGGTGAAGCTGCACATGCGGCAGTTATTATTCTCAACAAGACAAATGTCCGAGTGAACAGCACTCAAACTCCTCATGAGCTCTGGAGTGGTAAAACTCCTTCGGTAAAGCACTTCAAAATCTTTGGGAGAAAATGCTATATCAAGAATACTGAGGAGCAGCTTGGCAAACTTGATCCTAGAGCAGATGAAGGAATTCTTCTTGGCTACTCTCCACATAGCAAAGCATACAAATGCTACAATAAAAGACTTGGCAGAATTGTTGACAGCATTGATGTAGTGGTTGATGAGAAAGGATACATTCCTAGGCAAATACATCGTGAAGACATTGAAGAAGATGAAAGCTACCCTCAAAGACAGAATGATGAAGAAGAAGAACCGCAAGAACAATTTCAAGACGGACCTCACGAAGAAGCAGAAGAAAGAACAAGAATAGAAGAAAAGACTCCATCCAGATATGTTCAAAAGAACCATCCAGAATCTCAGATCATGGGACAAAAAGAAGCAGGTATACAAACTAGAAGAACGTTACAGAAGCTTCAAGTTATTTGGCATTACTCTCCTCTACTGAACCACAAAATGTGAAAGAGGCATGCAAAGATGAATGTTGGGTGAAAGCAATGGATGAAGAACTTGAGCAAATCGAAAAGAACAACACTTGGGAGCTGGTTCCTAGACCAAAGGATAAGAATGTTATCGGAACAAAATGGGTTTTCAAAAATAAATTGAATGAAAATGGAGAAGTAATTAGAAACAAAGCCAGACTTGTTTGTAAAGGGTATGCACAGCAAGAAGGAATAGACTTTGAAGAAACTTTTGCTCCTGTTGCAAGACTTGAGGCCATCCGAATGTTTCTTGCTCTCTCAAGTTGTCAGAACTTCAAAGTATTTCAAATGGATGTGAAATCAGCCTTTCTGAATGGAGACTTGGATGAAGAAGTGTACATTGAACAGCCAGATGGTTTCATTCTTGGAAACGATCCAAATCTTGTATGCCGATTAAAAAAGGCCCTCTATGGCCTCAAACAAGCTCCAAGGGCTTGGTACTACCGGTTGGACAAATATCTTCATCAACAAGGTTTTTCAAAAGGTTCAGCAGATAGCAATCTTTATATAAAAGTTGAAAATGACAAATTACTAATACTTGTTGTGTATGTAGATGACATTATTTTTGGCAGTAATGAAGAAGCTATGAGTCAAAGCTTTGCCTCGATCATGCAGAAAGAATTTGAGATGTCCTTGCTAGGAGAACTGACATACTTCCTTGGTTTGCAAATCCAACAAAAGAAAGGAGGAATCCTTTTATCTCAAACCAAGTATCTCAAGCAGATTTTGAAGAAATATGGCATGGAAGATGCAAAACCAGTATGTACACCCATGGTCACAGGATGTAGTCTCAGTGCAAATGATGAATCTGCAGCAGTACATCAACCAACCTACAGATCTATGATTGGAAGTCTACTATATTTGACAGGTACCCGACCAGACATCATGCATGCAGTTGGAATCGTTGGAAGGTTTCAGGCAAATCCAAAGGAGACTCATCTTCAAGCAGTGAAGAGAATCTTCAAATATCTTCAAGGGACTCAAAATTATGGCCTATGGTATCCTAGAGATACAGATCTCACTCTTCATGCTTATACAGATGCAGATTGGGCCGGAAGCGTGGATGACAGGAAAAGCACAAGTGGTGGTGCATTCTTTATGGGTCCCAGACTGGTATCTTGGTTCAGCAAGAAACAGAGTTCAATTGCCTTGTCTACAGCTGAAGCGGAATATGTTGCTGCTGCATCTTGTTGCACCCAACTCCTTTGGATGATGCAGAATTTGCAGGATTATCAAATCACTTGTACTCCTCCAATCCCTATCTTATGTGACAACACAAGTGCAATCAGCATCTCAAAGAATCCGGTTATGCATTCAAAAACCAAGCACATACCAATCAAGTACCATTTTCTCCGGGAACAAGTACTTGAACAGAAGGTCAAGTTGGAGTATGTTCCTTCTAAGGAACAAGTTGCTGATATTTTCACCAAACCGTTGCCCAGGGACACTTTTGAATACCTCAGGCAAAAGCTGGGGGTTGTTGATGCATCATCTTACTGTTGATCATCTTCCTATTGGTGGTATAGGCTCAGGGGGAGCACATAATGCATTGTTGGCATTATGGAGAAGGAGATCTTGGAAATAGCTGCAATATGTCTCTATCTCCTTCATGATGGATTTCTGGTTACAGATCTGGAGATGCATGAGCATAGGGGGAGCATACCCTTTGCCCTTGATGTCAAAGGGGGAGAATGAAGCTGAAGATTATGTGGTTGCCATCAAGTCCAAAGGGGGAGATTGTTGGCATTATGATTCAGGTGTTGTCCTTGATGGCAAACCCATTCAGGTGATAAATCAAGAAGGACGCAGGAAATATGTTCAGCAAGTGCGTCCCCGCAGATATACCATACAGAACCCGCGTCCAGGGACGCAGGCCAGCCGTTCAGGAGGTGCGTCCGCCCAGTGCACACATTTCAAGGCAGAGAAAAGCACGTGGGGGTTTCTTGTGTGGTATCTAGCCGACGGTTTTGTGTTTCTATGGTGTCGGCTCGTGGTTTTGTTCCATGTTTTGGGGAGAAGCTTGCCTATATAAAGCAAAGGAGTTCATTTGGATTAAGCATCATCTTGGTTGAATATCTCTTGGTGAGATCTAGTCCAAATCTATAAGGGCGAATCTTCTAATGGACTACGATCTATATGGCGCATGATCAGATCTGTGGATCTGAGTGTTTGGGTTGGTTCTGAAGTCCTCTTATCTTCTATATCTGAAGGGACGCAGATTCTGTGAAGGGAAAGTGCGCCGGGACGCAGTACAGTAAAGGATCAGGTGCGTCTCTGAAGCGAAGGACGCGGTGCGACTGTGGTATTGGGCGCGTCTCTGAAGCGAAAGACGCGGCGCGATAGTGTTGATGTGTGCGTCGGTCGCAGACAAGCAAAAAGGAACAGTGCGTCTGCACGCAGAACAGCATAAGGTATACTGCGTCCAGTCGCAGGCCACAGAAAGAAAATATGCGTCCCTGTCTTAAGATGATCTGTTGACTGTATATTTCTGTTCATAAGGTGTTCTGGGTTGTTTCTGTAATTACTGATCTGATATCTGCAGTAGACTGTATCTGTTGTATACTTGTTGATCATTTGATTCTTCATGAAAAGAAGTAGGGGGTTGTAGCTCCCTTCCAGGAGAAGTCTGGAAAACGAGAAAGAGTTGTAGCTCTTTGCAGGTTGCAGCCTGCGTGCTGGTAAAGGACTGCACCAGTACAAAATCATTGTAAAAAGAATTTCTTGAAAGAAGATAGAGACATTATTGCAGCAGGTGGTTTTTCTCCCGCATTGGGTTTCCACCTTACATCTTGTGTTCTTGGTGTGACTGTCTATTTTCTTTATTCATGCTCATTGTTTTATGGTACTGATATGCAAGAATATTTCAAAAGATCAAATAAAGAAGATTTGGTAAATTGCTAGATAATACTGATTCACCCCCCTCTCAGTATTATTTCCAACACTATTACATATGGCATAGGCTGAAGTGTGGTGTATCCAACAATTTCATAATCATGTATTTGTATGTTTGTTTCACCCATTTCTTTCATATAACTTTTGAAGTACCATACTATGTAATGACCACCTTGGTGTAGTTGTCATACAATAGATATGTGAATAAATTTTTATCCTATATATTGAAATCCATGAACTTCCTAGTTGGAATTTCCCCCATGGTGGTTACCTTATATGTAATTTCTGGGGAATGGTGAATTCTAATATTTTTTTCTCATTCATTATTTTTGTCTTGGTATGTGCCCTTTTAATTGAGATCACCATTGTTAATGGTATTACTTTGGTGATGAAGTGGCCTATGCAACTCTGCACATGTATTTGCATTGAACTACTGATAATAGTCAATTCCTAGTATACCTCGTAAACTAAAAACGCCCTCAAGAACCTATACCTTTGGAAAAATTGCACTCAAAGAACCCTTAATATGCTTGAACTTCTTATATTAGTCATTGTTTCACCAATCTTAGTTTCACAATAATAATGAAATTTTATTAGGAAGAGAACACACATAACTTTTCGGGTGGCTTTCCAATCATCCCCTTTTCCAGTTTGAGTTGTCACGTCACATTATTGTAGCTTTAATTTTCCTCATACCTAACCCCAACACTAAATCACTCAGCTTATGGGAAATTTAACCATTATCTGAGTCACTTCTTTAGTTGTCCTTTAACATTGTGTCCAGGCATGTGGCTTATCAATAGGTGAATTCTTTAAATTACCATTAAGAATAATGAATATTTATTTCTTTAAGTTTTTTCTTTAACTACCCCAATGGTTGTGTGATATTCTATTAATGACATTAAATAATAATTATAACTACTAAGCCTATCCTACTCCTAGATGCCTCAATATTGACATGTTTCATAGTTTCACTACCCACCAAATCCTTACAACCCATAATACACCTTCAAACAACTACCATTCACGATGACCTTCAACATTTAGCCATTAAATGTCTCTAATTTTACTATGCCAACCTATATTATGTATATTATGTGGAATGGGCTTAACCATCCCATGCATAGATTACTTGGATGTTGTAGAAACTTGTTATCATACAATAATGCTAGCATGCCTAGCTCTATGACCTTGTGTGGAATATTATGGCTATGCCACACTTTCTATTAGTATTGATGAACCACTTGATTATACCTATATACCAACATATATTCTTCCAACTCCATCAGTTCATTTATCCTTTGTTGCAACAATTGATAATCAGACATCTTTGTTGCAAGATCAATCCTTGGACTTGGGACTATAAATTCCAATAGCATGACAAATTCCTTTTCAAACACTACCCTAAATGGAATATTTTTTGTTAGGAACTTACAATTAGTTCTATATTCCTACAACATTGTATGGATCCACTAGTCCCAATCATCATGTTGAACATTACACACCTTCGTAAGTCCATGTTCCATAATCTTATTCAATTCTCCCACCACATTATTTTCCTATGGGTGTTATGGTGTAACTTTCTAATGATGAATTATAAACTCTTGAGCTAAGGTGTAGGTCATATCATTTAGGAAGTGTGTGCCTTGGTCACTCATCGACATCATGGGACAACTATACCTAGTTACAATGTTCTCAAAAATGAATCACACTACAATTTCCATAGCATAATCCTTTATTGACATGGCCTTAGCCCATCTAGTCAAGCATTTAGTCACATTTATAATGTACTACATGCCTATTTTCTACACAATGAGATTGATTAATCTAGTGAAGTTAATTTCCCACTTCTTAAATGGTTCTAATGTGATGGCCAGGAAGAGTGGTAACTCATCCTAGCTAGATTCTTTACATGTATTCCTATCATATGTCACATGATTGGAAATATTCCTTAGCTTCATGAAAAAATAATAACAGTTTATGCACAATATATTTCCTTGCATTATGGCCTCCTATGAGTCATTCATCTTCTTCATACAACATTATGTCTTACAAAATGCATTTATGAAATAACACATCAATTCCAAATTTGTACAACTATCATGTGATGAATTGATAATCTGCACTACACATGACCACCTATTTATGTTGAATAATTGAGTATCTATCTGGTTCTCTACCTGTGACTAAGAATTATGTAATCTCAACAAACTAATATGATACAACCTTGACTTCGAATGGTTGTGCATATGGTTTCTCATCATCTATGCTTCCTCTAGTCTCACATAATTTTGATTTTGATAAGTGGTTTGGTCCCATGTTATTCCCTAAGTTGACCACCAATTCAAATTATAACTCTTGGAATAACAATAACTAGCAACATATCCTCCTCCCCAACGCTATATTGTTATCTAAGTACCTAAAGTAAGAGTGATCTATGAAGAACTTAAATGCATTCCCAAACAAGTAATGTCTAATTTTTTGGAGTGTATATACCACTCCTAGGACTTCATGATTGAAAGTGGTATAGTTCCTCTTTTCATTAGATATCTCCCTATTGCAAAAGGAAATGGTGTGATCAATGCTCCCTTGCTTTGGTTTCCCAAAGACTCCACATGGGGCTATGGATTATGCATCTACATGCACATGGAATATTCTCACCCAATATTGAAAAATTACGATTGGAAAGGTAGCTAATTTCTATAAGGATTTCCAACGCTTCATGGCATTTCAATGTCCAATTGTACTTTATGTCCTTCCTGAGCAACCTTTCCATTGGCATGGAAATTCTCTATAATCGTAGATGATTTTTTTTTTAAATATTTTATATGATCCAATGTCACATGCAAATCTATTACAGAAGTGGGAGACATCGTATCCACAATTGCTACAAAATTTGTAGGATTTTCTAGTAGATCCTCCTTAAAAACAATATCAACTAATAAGGATCCAAAAAAGGTGTGAAATATAAACTTTTTATTGTTCAGTGAAATTTGTAGTTTCCTGCATCTATCTTACATCAACCTGAGCAATTGGATGTGGTTTTTTTGTAATATGAACATAATTTATTCATCCAAGTATACCTCCAAGAACTTATGGATAAACCCTTTCAAAATTGTGACAACAATGTGAGAAAATATCACTAGAGAATTCTTCAAGCCAAATGGCATGACTATGTTTGGTCACAAAAATAGTCTTGGTTCTATCTTCCTCTATTGTCTTCACTTGATGGTATCTAGAAAATCCATCAATGAATGAATATATTTCCCTACTACCCACATTCTCTAGGACCTCATTTGCAAATGGTGTTGGGAGTGGGTCATGTACGTAGGTTGTATTCAATCACTTAGAATATACACATATGCAAATATCTCCATTCTTCTTATCCTACATGACTATAGGACTAAACTACTCTGATACCTCCATTAGACACCTTTTATTTTCACTTGGGTTAAGTCTATATGGTTAACTCTTAATAGGATTAGTGTTAGGGAACAATTGGATTTTATTTTCCCATAAGAAGCCTATAATCCATTAATTTCTTCAAAAATTCATGGAAACAAATCCTCATATTCTTTAACTAATTCCATCATCTGAGTGACTATTTCTTGGTCCCAATAATCTCCAATGGTCGCCACCTATGGGCCTCTTTAGTATCAATGTTCTATTTATTTTCCTTCAATGAATGTGTATACATAAGTGTGGTGATACTATAAACCTTTTCTTGAACTATACTCCCCCATTATCTCCTTAATTTGCAATTCCTTAGGATCTTCCTCAAACCCTTGTTGACTATCTAATTTCCAATAGTGAATAGGTTGTTTTATCCTAGCAATATGATTATGGTACATGCATATTGGATTATTCACTTGATCAACAGGATGTTGATAGAGAATAAATTGTTTCAGGCACTGTAAAATGTCCTCCAATACTACAAAATCATAATTGTAATATAAGGTGGTGTAGAATTGATGAATCGATTCCTCCTAGCCTCTTCTTTTCCTCCTCATCTCTTATTGAATGTACCAAATCCTCAACACTATACCATCATATGGAAAAATGTGTGCACACATTGAGCTTGAGATACCTACCTATCTTTCCACCTTTTTTTGTAGAACCATAGGTATTGCTATGGGTCTTCCACTCCTTTATAATTTTTCACCAAGTCAAAGTCCTTTGAAGGCTGGAACCTTACTTAGATGCACTCTACTACTTGTTTCTATTCCATCAACTCATCCTAATGCATTTACCACTATCATGCAAAAGTCTCTTTGATCACTTCATACATAGCTAATGCAACCTTTGATACTTAGATATGTTGACCTCATCTTGTTTGAGGAGTGTGTCCATCAGTTCTATGACATCAAGCTTGGGAACATTGCATACTTCCACTCTTATCTAGTGCATAGACCTTTTGAACCTTGCACAATGTCTGATGGAAACTTCATATAATATGTTTTTCCATCGAGTTGGTGCTTCATTTGAATTTTTGTTGTATGAAAAAATAATTCTCCAACTTACCTCCCCATCTACCATTAGGTTAACATAATCCTCCTTAAGGCTGGTAATATTGGTAATGCACTTAGTCATAAATCTCTACACATCATCATTTGTTGGTTAAATGTGTCTCTCTCCATTAGTAGGGTTCAAATGGGAAATGTTATGCATTATATCCATCTCAAGTGACATTTTCCTTTACTTTAGGTTCAACACAGAATTATTATCAATGGCCTAGTCAATACCCAATATCATTGGGTAGGGGTTAGAGTCATCCAATATTTCAATGACCACAAAGTATAACTCTTTTTTCACCCCTTCCACATTCACTTCTACATTTTTCAACCTACAAATAAGATATATCCTATACTTATTAACTATCCTAAGTAATGGATGACTAGAATAACTTTGGTTTTCACATTAGTTCCCATGTCTTCTTAGGCAGGTTGTTCACATCAAAGATGAAATCTAACATGACATTTCCCAAAACAAGTTTTCCCAACTCAACTACCATTTTGAATTCTTTACTAGCTCTTCTCCTACTAACATGACATAGCCCCCTATCAGGTAATGGGGCTACAATAGAAAATTATGGTTCCCATAACTCTATCAATTGGGTTAACAATTGTCTCAACCTTTTGGTCATAGAAGAATTGGTTAACACCTTAATGCAACAACATAGGAACTTTCTAACCTATTGCTCCAATTCTTCCAAGTCTTTTCTGCATCATGTTTTCTTTATGTATTGTCTCTTTGTACATTACTTCCTTGCATAGTGGCATGCACAAAAATGTATCTTCCATCACCTTATGTGCTTTATTCATTAGTTTATTTTTTGTGTAGCATCAAACCTTGGTGGTGCTTGGGTCACTCTTTGAATCTTCTTGTCTAAGGGGTGTTTTGGATGGTCCTTTCAAATTATATCTTCCTCTATCCTTGTACCTCCTCACATTATAATTTCTACTTGCATGGATCTATAATTACCATATTCAACCAATCCTTCTTTTCCTCCCATTTAGCTAATAACTATGGGAAATCCTTTATTACGTGCTTTGTACTATGACAATATCTACACAATGTATAAGGCTATGTACAATACCATGCTATATGTCCATCCTCATTGTAGTTGTAGCATATCTAGGATGTATTACTCCATATCCCCACCCTTGGCCCTTTAATCCTTGTCAATGGCCACCTTAGAAGTCTCTATGCCCCCAATCTTTAGTGTCCTCTTGGACCTTAAAATAATTTGCAATTATTTCCTTCATTAGCTCTAATGCTTTGTAATTGTTGACATTGTGGCCCACTAACTTACCAAAATAGTAAATGGGATATGATGTTTCTTCTTATACTTCTATAAGATATGACAATGGAGAGGAATGTGGCTCCACTACTTAGAAATATCACACCATTCCTCTTGGGGTTGTTAATCAATCAATTTTTGTGGATGCTCCACTAGCAAGTTTGTCACAACATATCTAATAAAAATAAGATCAAAATATGAAATCTACAATATGATGGTTTATTTCTCCTTAGATTTCTATATTTGTTAATTACTGCATATTTTGTATGCATGTAAATTATAATTATGTAGAAAATAGAGAATAACAAAATAAAAAATCACAAACCACAATTGAAACATGATATACCTTGGGAAACCCTTTCAGGAGTAAATCCAATTGCAAGGTGAGGCTACTTTACTCTCTTTCTCTAAATAGAAAATGGATGCAAGTACAAACAAGTGAGGCTTGTGGCCCTTGGGATGCTACAATGAAAAAATCATCTCTACTTTCTCTCTCCCTAAACACTCTCAACTAAATCCTTATCTGTGGAACAAAAGGCACTCCAATAGAATGGAACCCATTTTCCTCCTAGTTGCCTGATTATAACACAACCTGATAGCCTACTAGTGGTTAAGTTTGACTCCTTCAACTCTTAACTAGAGTTATAATATTTACTCTTATAGAGTATTCTTCATCATGATCATGTGGATAGCCCCTTTCCCATGAGTAATTGGGGATAACGTGGCATCCTCTCGAATTATGGTGGTCAAAATATGAAGGTCAACTTTTGAGTGGCACAACGGTTGCACATTGACTTTGATTGAGGAGATTCTTGCACCATTGGCAAGTTAAATGTGTGTATAATAGGAAAAAAAATGTTTGGAACTCAAATGGGAAAGTTTTACCCCCCAAAAAAGTTCATTTTATGGTTCGAACTGCTCCCATAAGGTTTCAAGCCCGAATTTGCTAAACATGGTCTTGACAGTAAAAATGGTCGTGTGAGATGATTTATCCACTTTTCTGACACTAAAATAATTAATATGGATGGAAAACAATATATTGAACAATACACATCATATCTCCCCATATTTTGATGTTTTTGGTCCAAAAAAACTTATACTAAATGAGGTGAGTAATGTTTTCCTCCATGTTCTCTTGCTTGTGCCATTTAGCTTTGTTTGGAAGTTGTCCTTTCAACTCAATTTGCAAACTCATACTTCTTGAGATTTTCCAATAAATGGTATTTGTTTAATATCTCTAGCACCTACATCAAATGTCAGAGTGATCCTACTAGTATATCATCCAAATAGATAATAAAAAATGAATCTATAAAATGGCTCAATATATCATTCATTAATCGCATAAACGTAGCTGGTGCATTGCATAGTCAAACGACATGACTAAACACTCATACAAACCTTTCCTAGTTTTGAAGGAAGTCTTTAGGGTATCTTCTTCTTTGACTCGAACTTGGTGATATCAAAAATTTAAGTCCATCTTGGTGAATTATTTCACTTGCTACAATTGATCCATTAGATCATCTATCTTAGGTAAGGGGTACTTGTTCTTAAGTGTAATTTTGTTTAATACCCTGTAATCTATACACATCCACTAAGTACCATGCTTATTTGGCATAATAATAATGGGTTACACACATGGTGATATACTCAATTTAATGACACCCTCTTCCAATAGCTACTTTAATTGCTTCTGCACCTCACTTGCTTCTATAACAGACTATTTGTATAACCCAATGTTTAACAATGGGGAGTTTGGCAATAGTTGGATGTCATGCTTCACTTCTCTCATATGTGGTAATCCTTTAGGATCCTAAAACACATTGATTCAAATTTATTAAGGAATGGAATGAAATGAATATTTAAAATAGAAACATAGAGATACAATGAAACTAAACTTCAATTAATAAATAGAAAATGTTGAAATTGTTTACATGTAGAATGAAATCAAACTAGCTTGAGTGACAATAGCTTATATTTGAGAAGAGGTGATGACTACTCACCTTCTTGAATTGTGTTAAAATGAGGATCAAAGGCCTTTCTATCATGAATAAACAATGATAAATCCTAAACATCCAAAACCATAACCCTAGGATATGAAGCATCAAAGGCTTATAAGCCCCAATGGGGTAAGTTGGAACGTCAACTTCCTAGGGTCATAACTTTGGCATAATATTTATGTTTGGAATGCACTATATCCCTTTAGAAAGGTATATTAAAGGAGAATAAATTTCAACTATAAACATCTGTCAAAGTCTCACATTTTGTGTTTCCCCAAAAAAAAATTGTTTAGGGTCTTGAAACAACTCCAAAAGTTCAGGACTTGAAAACTGCAGAAAAAAATAACACTTCCAAAATTGAAAAAATCATGTTGTGAGCTAGTGGAATATGTGGGTGGTCACCAATATCCACTTGGATCACACATCAATGTATGCCTATAAAAATTCTTCTAGTTATTTCTTATGCTTCTTAGTACACCTATCCAAATATCACTTTTCTCTAATTAACTCTTCCATAGACCAATTTTCTCTTACAAATAGTAACACATACTTCTTGCTAGAACTAATCAATTTTTGGTCTTGGTTGGAACTTACCAGTGAGATTTTTTAATTTCCTTTGAGCATGTTGATGATGAAGAATTTTCCGTCTTATATGAGTTGATACTAATTATCTCTCCATATGAAGATTACATCTCACATGTACATATAAGGACTTCCAAACACCACTCCACATGCATCAAGAGGAACTAAATCTGGTTCTCCTTCATCAATGAAATCAACATTGATAGAAAATATGTTTTTACACTATTTCGTTATCTTTATTTCCACATCCTTATTCACCTATCCAAATTGACATAGGCTTGGATGATCACAAGCTCCCAATCCCGATTTTTTTATCATCTCTGCTGCAATGATATTTTCCTAAGATCCTAATTTAAATGGAGCATCAATATTTATCTTCTTGACCTGTATGTTTATATGGAATAATATGGTATTTTCATTCTCTTCTTGTTGTTGAAGGTTACTTAGATTCACCTCCTTCTACACTAATGTAAAGGATATATTCTCATCCAAGTATGAGTTTCTTTCTACTTGGTTGATCAAATCAATCACAATGAGGTTCTTATTCTTTGCATCTTTCTTTTTATTCTTCGGGTTGAGTTATGGGTGCAACTGCCAACAATTTTTCTTCGTATGACCACCAATGTTACAATGGTTGGAGTGGTTGCTAGGATCTTTGAATTAATGTGATGATGAATCCATATTTTTATCTTTTCCCCCTTTCCATTTCTTCCCCCCCTCCTTAGAAGCGTCTCAATGCTCTTTCTACTTCGACCCACCTGATTTCCCTTTCTTTTGGCCTATGTTCTCTAGGTACTATGCTTGTACATAAGCCTTGTCCATTGATCTAGGTTTGAACAACATCACTAAATTATACAGATGGATGTGTAAACCCCCAAAATACTTGAGGAGTACATCTTGATTCTCTTGGGATATACCCAACATTATGGTCATATTTCTAAACTTTGTGGTGTACTCTTGTACACTCTACCCCTTCCTTTGCCTGAAGTAATGCCATTGGATACATTGGTCCTCTACATACCTAATAGGGTAAACTTGTGACTTTATGTGAGTTTTTAAATCCTCCAACTTATTTGCTAGAGTATCTCCCTCTAACCTCAAGGTATTCATGTGGGTTTCCCACCAGGTGAGGGCATGGCCTTCTAATTTCAGCCGAGAAAACAAAATATTTTATTATTCTTCTATATGATGAAAAATAAAATAAACTTCTAATTGTTGCAATAATTGATTTAGCTTCAAGCATCAATCTCACCTTGATATGACTTGATGTCAATTTTTTCTTTCATTTTGAACAAGGAATGTGAATGGTTCATGACACTTGAACTGGGTTGATCTCTTTTGGGTTCTTTCTTTGGCTTCTCTATTTCATCGTGATCTCTTTGTTATAAGCTATTTTGTCTCATCTGGTTAATCAGCCTCTAAACCAGATCATTCACATCCTATTCCCCCTTTACATCATCATTGCATAAATCCTTATGCATGACTCTCTCATTCCCCAGAGTTTCTGCCCTAAACTGCATCATTTGAGCCAGTTTTATGACCAAAAATCCTTGGCCTCTTATTGGACTATGTTCACCTATAGGTTGCTCCACTGTGGCCTGCATTGATCACCTACAGGTTGCTCCCCTTTGCACCTGCATTGGTTCTAGAAATTTGGGAAAAAAAGAGAGAATCCCATAGCCTCCATTTTCATAAGCTTTCAGGATTTGTTGTAACCATTTACCTCAGACAAAACTTTCGAATCCTATCCTATCATACCTTGGAGTTTCCATCCTTTATCCTTAGATCTCATCCTCCTGTTACACAACATTTTGTCATTGTCCTTGTACTCCCCGTTCCATGATCCTGGAGGACCTCTACAATGAGCCCTACATGCTTTCCCTTCATGAAGAAACTCCCATTGTGTCCCTCTTCATGAGTAGAACAATTCCCTTTTGCATCATTTCCCAAAAATCTTATGTTTTTCCCAGTTTACAAGACCAGCGCTAATGGCCCATGTCCTCCTTGTGCCAATATGCAGGGTTTACAATTGTCCCTAGTGCCGATCGGATCGACTGAGCCCTTTCTCAATCGCATCGATCCTCTTTTGGAATTTTTTTTAAATATGGAGCCGAAGATTCTAGCCCTAGAAGCTTTGTAATAGAAGTCTGGTAAATGGTTAGCCCAGATGGAGGCGAGGATGTCAGTTTGGGCTCTTTTCCCCTATTAGGATGGAACTACCTCAAGAGATAAGACCTTCTCCCATGAGAAGAGGAACCATCTCCCATCCATTCAAGCTATATAAACCTCCACTTTTCCCAAGCACAAGCTAGTGTTGGTGTGTGTGTGCTAGTGCTAATTAAGTTTTGTTTGGAGTAACCAACAAGTTATCCATACTTTGTAGCTCTCTAGTTTGTGTTTAAGGGAGAATTGTGAGTTGGTTTGGTGTGAAGCCTAAAGGGAAGAGCCTTGAGACTATCATTGTTGGGGCCATCCATGGAATGCTAGCAGAAGTGTGTGGGAACCCAGATTTGTCAGAAGAGAATATCAACGTCAAGACGTCAGTTGTAATCTCTTCTTGATTTAATAAAGATGTAACTATCGATTGATTTCCTACATAAGATTTAATTTCACATGTTTATGGCTTAATGTTTCTTGACTTGTTAAGTAGGTTGAATACAATTTGTATATTATCACGGTTGTTATATGTTGATGTCTACTTGTTTCATGTGTTCTCAAGAAGAAACAAAAGATAGTTGGAGCAAGGAAGCAAGGTCATCATCAAATAGATAGTGTACTAAGAGGTAGGCCCTCTTAATTGGTTCTAACCTAAGGAAATATTCCATAGAATGTCTTGTTTATGGCTAGACCTGCTCTCGGGCTAGAGGAATTCTTTGTGTCCGCACTTAGAATTTTACTTCACCACAAATTGGTGACTCCACTAGGGAACCAATCCTTCCTTTTGCTTTTTTATAATTCCATGGTTTTGTGTGAACTTTTCTAGTATCACCATTTCCCTTTAGTTATGTTTGCTTTACCTTGTTTACTGCTCTAGGTTTGAAATTTACTGTAGCAAGTTTGGTCTCAGCCTTTGAAATTTTTTCTTTGCATCCTCAGCCAGCGTGCTTATTTCATTGACAGTCACGTTGATCAGCACGATATACTTAGAAACAGTCACGCCGATGCCTGTAGATGAAGATTAGGGTTCACCCAAGATCTCGACTAGTGTATATTGCTCTTTGTTTTCTGCCTCTGAGCTTGTTTTGATTGTGTTCTCCTTGACTGGAAAGCTTCATTTAGCTTGGTTTGTGTGCTTGCTTGGTTTAGCCCACCCTCTGATGTGTTAAGTCTAGCCCTGTGTGAAGTTCTTTTTTATTTTTTCTTTGAATCCCTTGATCAACGCTACTTGTAGTCTGGCAAGTCACGTCGATCAGCCCATCAGTGCTAGTTGTAGTCTAGTCAGTCGTGTCGATTGTGTCGATCAGCGCTAGTTGTCAGTTTGACAGTAGTGTCGATCTCTTAGTTAAGAAAAAAATTAGAATTTCTCCCATTCTAGTGCTAGTGTGTCTTGACCCTCAGACTCTCTTCTTCCACCCATGAGTGATTATGATGCTTTGTTTGTTGCTTTTGATTGATTGGTTGGGTTGAAGTTTCATTGCTTGATTTTTTGAGTTGTTGGATGGTTTCTATGACCCTAGGGCATCTAGGTCAATCACCGTTCATTTGTTTATTTACTCATTATGTTAAGTTTCTGATTTTCTGCTTCATTTAATCCATATTTTAGTCGCGACATCTTCATTGCTTCATTTTCAATCAAATGAGTGAAAGAGTCTCATTTGCTCTCTTATTTCGAGTGTCTCTTTTCTCATTTCGAGCATAGATTACATTGCTTGGTTTGTTGATTGAAGCATTTATGTGTTTGGTTTGTTCGATTCAGGGAAGAAGTTGCTTTTAGTTTCATTTATCGTGATTTGGATTTGATCGATTCTTGTTTGTTCGGAATTGTGAAAATTTTCACTAAAGTGCTTTATGTGAAAGATTCATTTTGCATTTTATGAAAATAAGAACATCATTCTAGTTTACTTAAGTGAAATATTGCATTAGTAGCGTCATTAAGAAGCTAGAATTGCATCATCATAAGAATTGGAAATTAAATGAAACTTATTTTGTTGTCAAGGGAAGATTAAATGCATTTAGGACATGGATTAGTGAAATATTTCATCCTTTTATTGTTGCATTGATGCTGTGTTCCCTATCTCTCAATTAGTGTTAACTTTCATTGAAGACAAAGATCTCTTTTCTCATATAGCTGCATGTAGGAGTTTTGTCAGATGACAATGGTAGGGCCTTGTAATTGAAACCTAATTCAAGATCAACCGTTAAAATATATTGAATTAAACTAAGGAAGCATGGAAATTTAATGCTTATATTTAGAGGTCTAGTCTTGAGACGTGTTCTGACGTCTTTAAACCTAGCAGCTGTCGTTCGCTTCGGCACTAGACAATGCTAGTACAGACTTGTGCTCCCTATACCATCGCGTATATAAAGGGAGACCCCGTTAGGTTGCAATCCTTTATCCATTGGAAACCGGGTTTGTCGCCTTGTAAACATGATACAATGAACACAAAATTTAGGGAGATTACCTGCTCATACTTCTCGGTTCGCCGAGAGGTATTCTGCAGTTCAATGTTACCTGGTAATCCTTTTTGCCTAGATTATCCTGAGCAGATATTTTGGTCTTTTTGACTTTTCAAATTTAAAAGATCATCGAGCACTTTTCCTTTTGAGCTCATTAACTTCAAAAGAAACTAGAGTCACCTTTTTCCCTTTTCTCGACTCTTAAAACATGAAAAGGCAAAGTTTTGTTTCAGTGTCTTAAAATTAACTACCCACGAAATATTCTTGGTTAAAGTTATCTTCCTTAGTGATTCTTTAGGGTCGATTCTAATGGCAACATTTCCAGAGTCTACCAGTCAAGGATTCCCCTCGAATGGGAATCCTGGTCCTTTTCCTTCTTTTGGAAATACTGGTGTTCATCATATGGTGATGTTGTCCCTTCCTGGGTTAACCATTTGTCTACATGTCTGGTTGTTTTCGACCTCAGTGGTCCCGAGCATCCCGACTCCTATCCAAACGTCTCCTTCATTTGCATCATGTCACGATGATTTTAACGTTGACCTCTCCCCTTCTTCGCCTGTTTCTTCCTCTTCCTCTTCTACTTGGCCTGGTGAAACTTTGCAATCTAGTAACCAGGAGGCTAAGAAGAAGAAGAAGAAGATGAAGAAGAAGAAGTCAGATAAGTGAGAGGCTAACCATGTGGCTGTTACTCCAAATGCACCTCTTGTAGACAAACCTTTTGATCCTCCACAGAAGATCATATTCCCTTGCAAGTTTTGTAAGGGGGAACATCTCCTTCGAGACTGTCCTGGAATTTCCAAAGTCTTAGAGGTATGGTCTCAAGACCTAAACCGACCATCCTCGTCGACCTATGGAGATCATGTCGATGCTACGCCTTCAACTAATGATGGTACAAAGAAGGGAAAGATTAGATTCCCCTGTAGGTTATGTGAAGGAGTGCATCTTCTTCACCTTTGTCCTCTTATTGATAAAGCTTCCAAAGTTTTGGAAAACCTTACAGCTCCTCAACCCCAACTCCCTGTTGGTTATTAAAGGCTTTCTTCTGACCCCCTCCTGGTTGGTAAAGAGATTGACTTGGATTCATCTCTTTCCCATCCTACTCTTCCTGAGCGAGACTCTCTTGTGTCTATTCCTGATCAACCATTGGTCGAAAAGAGTGTTGACTTGGCTCCGCCTTCAGTTGTTCACTCTGGTCTCGAAGATAGTAGTGATCATATTTCTCATGTTCTTCTCATCTCCTCAGATTCTCATGAATCAAAGAGTGACCCTCCTGTCCCGGTTGTTCAGGAGAGTCTTTCTTCTATTCCTACAGAGCATGGGGGCAATCATAGGACACCCCCACCAAGTAGTTCTGTTGTCTCTTTTGATTGGAGTCAATTGATTACTTTCCGCATCCCATCTTATGTGCCTTTCCAGATCACAGTACAAGCATATAATATGGTAGTACATGGCACTATATTAGATGAAGGCACGTATGTTAGCATCATCCCTTTAGTTACTTGGCAAGCTTTGGGTTCCCCACAGTTTGTGCTTGTCACTCAGAATCTGTTGGCTTTCAAAGGAGGAACTAGTCGGCCCTTTGGGATCCTTTCGAAGTTCCCTATTACTTTGGGAGGAAAGACCGTCTATATAGACATGATGGTAGTCGAAGGTCCATTAGATTTCAATATTCTCCTTGGATGCGACTATGTTTATGTCATGGGAGCTCTTGTTTCTTTGCTTTTCCATGTGGTTTGTTTTCCGCATGAAGGGAGAATAGTGACCATTGATCAATTGTCATTCATTGGTCACCAAGCGTCTCCTTTGCAACCATCATCCCCTATCAGCTCTTGTTTGCAAGAAGTACCTTCCCCACCACAGGTCAATTATGTGGCTACCCATTCCGTCTCCACATCTGCTAATGATCACACATATGGTATTGTACATTATGTACTGGGGGCATTGGAACCCGATCTGTCTTTGGTACCAAATGACATGTGTTCCTCTCAGAACGTGGTTCTTCCGTCTAGTGAAGACCTCTTGGGAGCCATGTTCTCGTATGCTTCATGAACATATGTACAAGAATAGTTCTTTGTCTTATGTTAATCTCGTTAAAAAATGAAACAAGGTTCCAAGGATAGTTCTTTTACTGTTTCAACCTCGTTACAAAATGAAACAACTCCCTTTTCCAAATCGAGTCTTTGATTAAGATCTCATAAAATCCCAGTCGAGTCTTTCTTGGATCTCGAGAGTGAACCTTCATTCCATCCACCTCACTGAATGAAATGAAGCTTGGGGGGCATGTACCTCAAATTGGGTCGTTATGTCGGGGGCATGTAAACTTATAGCAAGCATAGTTTTTCGTTTCAAGCTTGTGTAAACATGAAACCGAATCCAAGGAGAGTTCTCCATGGTTCAAGCTTGTGTAAAAATGAACCCATGCCAAATTTACATCTCGTGATTGCCATTTTAATCAGTTGATTTCTAATAGATGAGACTTGGTTGTTTTATTCCATCACCACCATCTCTTTGGCCAATCATATGATTTCACTTGGTTGTTTTCCTTTCCTGAGGAACCACAACAATGAGTGGTTTTATTAGCTAGCCTCTTGACCATTACATGTTTTGAGTAGTTCCTCCATTGCCCGAACCAATTGCTACCCTCTATACCACTCATTCCTCCAGGATGAGTCACCTTTAAGCTCTTTTCTGACTTGTAAAAAACGAAAAGATTGTCAAGTATTTTTCCTTTTTTGACTCATTAAAGAGAATAAAAATGGGGGGTCTACTTTCAACTCTTTTCTGACTCTTTAAACATGAAAATATTGTTGAGCTATTGTCATTTTGAACTTGTTAAAGGCTGCAAAATGTCGTGCACTCAGTATAAACTTACCCCTTTTTCAGTCTGGGATGCACTATTTACGAAAAAGGTACTCCTTGACTGAAATGGTCAAGCGATTCTCTCGAGCATTATTTTCTACCTTTTCGGGCTCGAAAGACGCAAATGTACGAAAAGGGACCATGTGGAGTTTTCTTTTTCGTGTCTTTTTCAAACTCTCTAAACGTGAAAAAGATACTGATTTGCACCTTTGTCAGACTCATTAAAATATTAAACGACATCAGATTCATCGCCATGACGAAAATGAGCTTCTCCTTCCTAGGGCTCATTAAACTTACTAGGTCGGATTCGTCTGAAGGATGAGCTTACAGTGCAAGCATATGCTATCCCCTTCTATCTTGCGATAAAAAATAATTAAGGTACCTGCCAAAAATGGTGGGGGAAAATTTGGAAATTCGATCAGTTGTGTCAGCAGCTGACTCTTGAACATGACACTTTATGTTTCATGTCGTGTTGGGATATCCTCCTTTTTATCGTTGACCTTCCTGGGTTGGGCCGTTTATTTTTTCCTTCCATTTGATCTCTGCCACATCATCATGACCACCGATCCTATGGATCCAAAAACTTCCAAACTCCAAGTCATGTCGTTGATATGTTCAAGAGTTGTCCTTCTGTAGTTACACTTACCCCTAATTCTCTGTATCATCCAAAATAATTTTGCATCCCTTTGTCTTGTGTCGCTGATGTGGGATACATCATAGCCCTCCTTTCACATGGTTTCTTCCTGTCGACTTCAGCTCATTATCCAGTACCTTAGAGATTGCATGCCCTAATGGAAATTTCTTCACACTCGATGACAATTTCACATCATTGGTTTTCAATCGAGTGATTTCACGGGTGTTCAAGTTCAGTTCCTTTATTCACGTTCTGTGCATTGTGCTGATAGTACCTTGAGGACCATTTTCATTATTAGTGGTTTCTCTCGCGCTTGTTAACCGTTCACATCATCAGCTGGTAATCAAGCGATTTTCTAGCATGTTTGATGTCAACACATCTATTCACATGTTAGAATTTGTACTTTGATTGGGTCGTGTTGGAGCACAAGACCTTGGGCTCAGATTACAAAAGTCCAGATTACAAGGTGATGTGACATGATTGTGTTGATATGCATGTCTCTTTTAGATGGGTGGCTGCAACCATACCATGAGTTGTCATATGTGATCCTTCTCATTATTGGATGGTTGCAACCATACCTTGGTTTTGATATGATCCTCTTTATCGAATGGATGTGCCCATGCCTGGATCCATTTACATGATCATTCTCTGGATGGTTGCATCCATACCACAATTCATGTATCATTTGATAGAGTTTTCAGTAATGTATATGTATCTGTACTTGCTTGCAGGTTTCTCGAAGACAAACTCTAGTTCCCCACACTGATTCATAAAGCATTTCACCCCTCACTCTAGTTCGACCTTCATGCTTTAGGGGGCATCCGTTACACAACATTTTGTCATTGTCCCTATACTCCCCGTTCCATGATCCTGTAGGACCTCTATAGTGAACCATACATGTTTTCCCTTCATGAAGAAACTCCCATTGTGTCCTTCTTCATGAGCAGAACAATTCCTTTTTGCATCATTTCCCAAAAAGCTTATGTTTTTACCAATTTACAAGACCAATGCTAATGACCCGTGTCCTCCTCGCGTCGATATGCAGGGTTTAGAAATGCCCCTAGCACCGATCGGATCAACTGAGCCCTTTCTCAATCGCGTCGATCCTCTTTTAGAAAGTATTTTAAATATGGAGTCGAAGCTTCCAGCTCTAGAAGCTTCGTAACGGAAGTCATGTAAATGGTTAGGAAGGATGGAGTCGAGGAGGTTAGTTTGGGCTCTTTTCCCCTATGAGGATGGAACTACCTCAAGAGATAAGACCTTCTCCCATGAGAAGAGGAACCATCTCCCATACATTCAAGCTATATAAACCTCCACTTTTCCCAAGCACAAGCCAGTGTTGGTGTGTGTGTGT
This sequence comes from Pinus tabuliformis, assembly GCA_031772625.1. Classification (NCBI taxonomy): domain Eukaryota; kingdom Viridiplantae; phylum Streptophyta; class Pinopsida; order Pinales; family Pinaceae; genus Pinus; species Pinus tabuliformis. The sequence continues at coordinate 901,491,835 of CM062816.1, read as the reverse complement.
GCTAGTGCTAATTAAGTTTTGTTTGGAGTAACCATCAATTTATCCATACTTTGTAGCTCTCTAGTTTGTGTTTGAGGGAGAATTGTGAGTTGGTTTGGTGTGAAGCCTAAAGGGAAGAGCCTTGAGATTATCATTGTTGGGGCCATCCATGGAATGCTAGTAGAAGTGTGTGGGAACTTGGATTTGTCAAAGGAGAACAACAACGTCAAGACACCGGTTGTAATCTCTTCTTGATTTAATAAAGATGCAACTATCGATTGATTTCCTACATAATATGTCATCTCACATGTTTATGGCTTAGTGTTTCTTGACTTGTTAAGTAGGTTGAATACAATTTTTATATTATCACAGTTTTTGTCCATTGTTGTCTACTTGTTTCAGGTGTTAGAAAGAAGAAACGGAAGATAGCTGGAGCAAGGAAGCAAGGTCATCATCAAACAGATAACATACTGAGAAGTAGGCCCTCTTAATTGGTTCTAATCTAAGGAAATATTCCATAGAATGTCTTGTTTGTGGCTAGACCCACTCTCGGGCTAGAGGAATTGTTTGTGTCTGTTATAGACATATTTGGGCACTTCAACCCCAATCTTATATGTCAATAAACAAGGGCTCTTTAACCCCTAAAAGTGTTGTTTCATACCTAAAAGATCATGGTCAACTGATTACATCATTCCCCAAAAGTTTCACCTGAAAAACCATCCAGAATTGGCCTAAACTGGACCATACTAACTGCTCCACTGTCAGGGTGCGATGCATACTGACTTCTACACTAGCCAGGTGCGATGCATACTGATGAGACCTTCTATAGGGTGCAATGAGCGAGGATGGACAAATGTCCGAGACAGTTTTCTAAGTGGATGCTCATGGAATCTTCTAGAAACTTCTCCTATGACACTTGCCTTTCTGAATTTGCCCAGGGATGAGTAAGAGATCCAAGAAATCTCCAAGTGGAACCAAATGCAACAAGTGGAATGACACTAATCAAAAACCCAGAGATGACTCACACACTTGCACACATCTATAAATGGATCCCTCATCTGAGAGATCTGGAGGAGGGAATATTCTGAATTGCAAGTAGGTGCTGATAGTTTGTAATTGAGGAAAGTGCATTGTATTGTTGGTGTGATCTTGCTATTTCATGAGGTGAAGAGGGCTTGATGTTGGATCAGACAACTAGGTTGTAATTCTCCCTTCTATATAATAAAGTTCTTTGAGTTTTATTCCATATAATTGTGCAATTGTGAATGTTATTATTTGTGAATGCCATTGTATGTTCATTATATTTCTGATTCCATAATGATTATGATATAATAGATCAAGATGCTTTGACGGTTCTTTGTTACTGTTTTTCTACAGGTACTCTCGAAGTGGGATAAGTACGGAGAGGAGTTTCAAGTTCCGTCAAGGGGGAGAGAGATCAAGAAAGGAGTTAAGCGGAAGATCTAGGTTGGTTCCTTTGTCTTTCGTTGATCTATTGTACATAGAAGAAATCGCGAATTGATTTAAACCGTTGTTTCTAGGGTAGCTGCCAAACCTAGAGGGCTAGTCAACCGAAAAGATGCTAGTTTTCCCAGAAACAAATTGGCGACTCCACTGGGGATCAAATAGATGTTTGTTTTATAAACTATAGATGGAGCCTGAAGTTAGCTAGGTAGCCTTTGAACTGCTCTTGCTTTGCAATTGCATAGTAGATGAATGTTGCTTCAGTCAATATCCATTTAGTTTATGAATTAAACATTTTGACTTACAAGCATTCTAGATGCCCTTTTGGTAGCTCAGTAACCTCTCAAGATCATTCCTCTGTACCTTGCTCTGTACTGTCTATCATAGCTCAACTTAACTCAAAAACAGCTGCACATCTGAGCTAAAACCCACTTCAGTTGCGCTCCCTAGCCCATCACACTATCTGTCACTGTGAACCAGTATGAATCGCACCTCCCGAGTCTGTAAAGTGCGATGCATCCCTGTTTCTGTGAAGCCCAAGTGCGATGACTGACTGAACCTATTTCCATTCTTGAAATTTGGGGTTTTTGTCCTTGTTTTCAGTTCTGTTTAGTTGATTTGCTGCTTATGAACAATGCCTCCTTACTAAAGCCTCCTTGCATCACATATATCAGCCTCCATTGATTAGGATTAGTAAATGTTTTTATGTATTTGTCCATCATTTACAATCCTTTGTCGAAAAGTTGCTTAAATCGATCTGTCGTTTTGGTACAAAAAGTGTCGTAACTGTCGTTTTGTGTCAAAAAGAGAAGTGTCGTTGAGTTTTCCTTCCCTGGATAGTAGATTGAACTTTTTGTCATGTACTTTATTTGATTTTTTTATATTTGAAGTGTCGAAAGCATCTTCTATTCGAAATTTAAAAGTGTCGTTTAGTCTTCCTTTCTATTTTGAAAAAGAAATTGTCGAAAATGTTGCTTTGAGTGAAATATTTCAGGTCTTTGTTATACTTAGTTTTCCTTTTTGGAATTTTTTCACGTTAAGGGGAACAAAAAACAAATACATGAATTTGAATTTGCATTTAGTTTGTGTGCGAAAAATGATTTAGGAAAATGCACTAGTGTGTGCTCTTTGCTCTTTGTTTGAAAGAATTGTAATCTTCTTTCCCTAGTAGCTAGGATTTTCATTGATCAAAATAAACAAAGATTGTTTATCATTATAGATTGCATTTTAGGAATTTCAAATCATCATCACACAGAGAACCATTGAAAGGCAAACTCTAAACAAGATCAACTTTAAAATAAATCTCAATGAACTTAACAACACTTTGGAACTTAACGCAACATATCTAGAGGTCTAGGCTAGAGACGTGTTCCGGCGTCGTAAAATCTAGTAACTATTGTTTTCATTGAAGGTTGGGTGATTTCTTATCCTTGATATGACAAGTGCTAGCATGGACTTGTGCTCCCCGTACCATTGCGTATATATTGGGAGACCACAATAGGCTTATATCCTTTATCCATAGGAAACTGAGTCTGTTGCCTTATTAATCGCAATGCACTGAACACAACATTCGAGAAGATTGACTGACGTACATAAGTCCTTGGTAATTTATTTTTAATTTATCACAAGGTGTATTTTGCAGTTTTGCGATTGGTTTGGTAATCCCTTTGTCTAGATTTTCCAGAGTAGTCACTTTCATTCCTTTTTGACTCTTTAAAAGAAAAGGTCCATCTGAGCACTTGTCACTTCAGGCTCATTAAAAATCGAAGGGGACTAGAGTCATATTTAGCTTTTTCTCGACTCTTAAAAATTGAAAGAGCATAGTTATGACAAAGCGTCATTAAAATTTATTAAATTCGGAATAACTTCCCTGTTCCTTCGCTGATCTTAGGTTAAGATAATGGAGACCAAAAATCAAGGAATCCATTTTGAGGGGAATCCTAGTCCATTTTCTTCTTGGGGAAATATTGGTGCTCCGTATATGGCCACATTGTCCCTTCTAGGAATTACAATTGGCCTGCCAGTATGGCTTTTCTCAACCTCTGTGGTTCAAAATACCGTGATTCCTCCGTAATCGAATCAGCATCCAGTTGATACTGAAGTTGACCCTTCGCCTTCTTCTTCGTTTGTTTCTCCCTCCCCTTCTTCCTCTTTGCTTAGTGAAAATAGTGATGCTAGTAACTAGGTGGCTGAGAAGAAGAAGAAAGGGAAGGAGAAGAAGAAGAAGAAGCCGATTCAGCAAGGGGGCAACCATGAATCATCTGGTGAAAATCCGCACATTAAATCTCCTAAACCCAAATTCCCTTGCATAATTTGTAAAGGAGACCATTTTCATCGAGACTATCCTTGCCTTCCTCGGATCTTGAGAGAATGGTCTCCCCGTTTGCACTGTCAGGTGTCATCAACCTCTGGTGATCATGTTGACAACACACCATCAACTAGTAATAGTGAAGTTCATGGACAGAAAGGAAAGGTCAAAGTTCCATGTAGGTTATGTGAAGGAGACCATACCCTTCACCGTTATCCTTTTTTGGATGAATCTAAAAGAGTCTTGGATAACTGTCCTGCTTCATCGCAGCGACTCCCATTTGGATACAGGAAACTCTCCCCAAGTCCTTACTAGTTGAAAAATCGATTTACTTAACTCAACCATCAGTCGAAACACCTATCACTGAAAATGAATCTTCTAAGTCCATACCTAAAGAAAGTCAACAGGTCGAGGTGACAGTTGACCCAGTTTTACCTTCAGAAGATCATACCCTTCCCAAAGAGAGTAAGAACGATACCGTTCAAATTCTTTTTGTTACTTTAGAGTCAGATGAACTTGGGGGCAATCCGCCTGTTCCTTCACAACAGGAGGAAAATCCCCTAGTTCCCACTACTCAAGGGGTTAATTCAATTGTTTATTCGGTAACCCCTCCAAGTAGTCTAGTCACTTCCTTTGATTGGAATAGACTAGCAAGATCCTGCCTTCCATCTTACGTGCCTTTCCGGATCATAGTACAAGTTTACAAAATGATCGTGTCTGGCACTATCATAGATGAAGGGGCATCAGTGAGTATCCTTTTCTCAACTGCTTGGAAAGCACTTGGTTCACCATCGCTTGTGCCTGTTACACAGAATTTTTTAGGCTTTAATAAAGGAACCAGCCGACCGTTAGGGATCCTTCCTAAGTTACCAATAACTTTGGGAAGGAAAACCATTCAACTGAATGTGATGGTAGTCCTAGGATCGTTAGATTACAATCTACTCCTTGGACGTGACTATGTTTATAACATGGAGGCTATCGTTTCAACACTCTTCTGAGTGATGTGTTTCCCGCATGAAGGCAAAATTGTCACTGTTGACTAGCTTTCATTTCCCGGTTCAAGCATAGCTCCAAGTCGATCATCATCCCTAAATGGTCCTTGTACATCAGCAATGTCTCTCAAACCTTCATTCCATCCACCTAATTACTGCGAGTAGTCTGGTGAATGTAATGAAGCTTAGGGGGCATGCAACCTTGTCTATTTGGCGGATGAACCCAGCTGAAAAGATAAGTTTCCCTGTAGAGATAAGTTTCCATGTAGGTTATGTGATTGGTCTGACACACCATTCACCTTTGTCTATTCTGCGGACGAAACCATCCTGCATAACCACAGTAAGTTTCCATATATCTACTGGAGACTCGCCTTTTCAACATGTTGGGGGCATGCAAACTTTTCATTTTTTTTTTCAAATTTCATTTTCTAGCTTTTTAGCTTTGTCATTTTCTAGCTTTTTTTAGCTTTGTTGTTTCTAGCTTTTTAGTTTTGAGCTTGCGTAGAAATAGAAACTTACCAAGCATATGTTTGTTCGTTTCAAGCTTGTAAAAACAATGAAACCCACACCGAGCAAAGTTCCTCCACGGTTCAAGCTTAGTAAAAAATGAACCCACATTCGAGTAAATTCCCTTTGTGTTTGCTGTTCTATCAGCTTTTTGAGCCTTGGTTGTGTACCTCCCATCACCTCCATTATTTTGGCCAATCATATGCTTCCACTTGGTTGTTTACAATTTTGAGGAAAAATTGCGACGAGTGGTCTTGTTAGCCAACCTCTTCCCAGAAATCACCATTTTTGAGAAGTTCCAAGCTTACCCGGAACCAGTTGCTACCCTAGACACCACTCATTCCTCAAAATTGAGTCCCCGTTAAACCATTTTTAGACTCGTTAAATATGAAAAGATTGTTGAGTCCCTGTTAAACCCTTTTCAGACTCGTTAAATATGAAAATATTTTCGAGTCCCCGTTAAACCCTTTTCAGACTCGTTAAATATGAAAAGATTGTCGAGTCCCCGTTAAACCCTTTTCAGACTCGTTAAATATGAAAAGATTGTCGAGTCCCCGTTAAACCCTTTTCAGACTTGTTAAATATGAAAATATTGTCGAGAAATTGGCCTCTCCAGCTCATTAAAGTGATTGGAAGTGCCATCCCTCCTGTATATTTTAATCTTTTTTGGACCTGAGGGATTATCTCACGAAAAAGTTCGAGCGCTTGTCTTTTTCGGCTCGTTAAAGTGATCGAAAAATCATCCCTTTTGTATTATTTTAATCTTTTTCAGACTTAAGGGATTATCCTATGAAAAATAACTATTGGAGTTTCCTTTTCGTCCCTTTTCAAACTCTCTAAACATGAAAAGGACTGAGTTATCCTTGTCGTTAAACTTGTTAAAACAATAGCGACAAACTCGTCCAGATGAGACAGAGTTTCCTTTTCATCCCTTTTCAAACTCTCTAAACATGAAAAGGACCGAGTTATCTTTGTCGTTAAACTCGTTAAAACAATAGCGACAAACTTATCCACCTAGACAAGAACGAGTTTCACTGTCGCTAGACTCGTTAAACATAGCGACAGTTTTGCCTGAAGGGCAAATTATAGAACAAGCATATGTTATCCTCCTCAAGCTTGACAAAAATAAAGAGGTACTGGTCAGCAACGACTAGGGAAAAAGGGAAGAAAACTTGAAAACTTTATGGTAGTAGGTTGCTCTTGAACATGACACTTTCACTCCATCACCATGATTGAGTCAGGTTGGGTTATTCCGTTCACCAGTCACTTCACCATTGGTCTTTCACACCATCCATTTTTGGGGTTAACGCTACCAATCCATCTCAGTGTCACCGATATGTTCAAGAGAAGTCATTTAGTTGAGAATTCACCATCCAGTTAATGCCTCATCCACCGCAATACCTTCAAGCTCCATTTTTCATGACTGCCATTCCTGAACCTTGTGTTGTCAGATCATTTTCACCTCCAGAAAATCATTTGCCTCGTTTCGTGTCATAGATGTGGGATACATTGAGGCCCTCCTATGACGAGTCACTTCTTGTCAACATCAGCTCATTATCCAAGAAGTTGACTTAGAAACAACCCTTTCAGTACTTTGAAGCTTGCATGCCTCAATGGCAAGTTTCTCACTTCCGGCAATAGGTTGACATCAATGGCCTTCGACCAAAAGATTTTGCGTGATGTTCAACATCGTATCATATATTCACACCATGTGAATTGTACTGTAGTACCTTGAGGGTCATCATCATTATCGGTGATTCCTCTCGCGTCTGTTAACAACTCACATTATTGGCTGGTAATCAGGAGATGTCTTTCCATGTTCGACTTCAGAACATCTTTTCACATGGAACGAATTGTACATCGAGCAAAGATTGAACAGGGTTAAAGACCCTGGATCTAGTTTCATCCATCCGGGCTGTGATATATTCAGGGATATAAAGACATCAAATGTACACAGAAGTTGCACAGATGGTCATCCAAGCCAGGGACGATGACTCTACATATGAAGAATCACCAGTCTGCAACTGCAGACGATTATCTGTTCTATGTACATGAAATGGATTTATAAAGCTGAGCATGGGAATGCCCGCCTCAGCTAGATCATGAAAATTATATTATGATGATGTATTGTATTGTATCTTATACAGGTCACCTTCCAATTTCGAAACCTCGGATCCTCATGATAAAGCATTTCACCCGACATCAAGATTTACAACTTCATGTTTTAGGGGGCAACTATTATAGACATATTTGGGCAGTTCAACCCCAATCTTATATGTCGATAAAATAGGGCTCTTTAACCCCTAAAAGTGTTGTTTCATACCCTAAAAGATCATGGTCAACTGATTACATCATTCCCCAAAAGTTCCACTTGAAAAACCATCCAAAATTGGCCTAAATTGGACCATACTAACTGCTCCACTGTCAATATGTGATGCATATTGACTTCTACACTAGCCAAGTGCGATGCATACTAATGAGGCCTTCTGTAGGGTGCGATGAGCAAGGATGGACAAATGTTCGAGACAATTTGCTAAGTTGATGCTTATGGAATCTTCTAGAAACTTCTCCTATGACACTTGCCTCTCTGAATTCGTCCAAGGATGAGTAAGAGATCCAAGAAATCTCCAAGTGGAACCAAATGCAACAAGTGGAATGACACTAATCAAAAAGCCAGAGATGACTCACACCCTTGCACACATCTATAAATGGATCCCTCATCTGAGAGATCTGGAGGAGGGAATATTGTGAATTGCAAGTAGGTGTTGATAGTTTGTAATTGAGGAAAGAGCATTGTATTGTTGGTGTGATCTTGCTATTTCATGAGTTGAAAAGGGCTTGATGCTGGGAGGATGATGCTGGATCAGACAATTGGGTTGTAATTCTCCCTTCTATATAATAAAGTTCTTCAATTTTTCTTCCATATAACTGTGCAATTGTGAATGTTATTATTTGTGAATGCCATTGTATGTTCATTATATTTTGTCTTTGAGGTTTCTATGAGTTTCATCATTATGTAGATCTTTCGGATACGTCACATTAGGTTTCTTTCTTATCGACGTTTCGAACCAGCAACGGTGGTTCATCTTCAGGATGTGAAATATTATAGAAAGATTGTTCTCATTTTTCTAAATAAATAGAGATGAGATGCTAAGCCGACAGATATTAGATTTTAAAAAAAAAAAAAAAAATTTCTTCTATTATGTTTTAATTATAATTTTAATAGTTTTATGATATTATGCTAATTTAATTACATTTTGTGACATATAGGGATTTTAAATTCATTATATAACTATTATTATCTTAATTAGGGTTACTGTCATATTAGTTTCATTAGGGTTATATCTATTATGTTTGTATTAATTTTTAATTAATTTTATAGTCATTTCAATTATATTTATTTTAATTTATATTATTATTATTATTTTATTTTATTTTATTTATTTATTTATTTATTTTTATTTCAATTGTTATCAATTTTGATTGTTATAATTGTTATGCTGGTTTTAATAATTTATTGATTTTTAATTTACAATTAAATTTATTTCAATATTCATTTTTATTTAATTAAATGTCGATTATTTGCTAAGGTTCATTATTAGTTATTAATTTTAATTTTAATTGTTATTAATTTTGATTGTTATACTTGTTATATTGATTTTAATTAATTAAATATTAATTGTTATAATTATATTTATTACAATTTATTTTTAATTTATTATTTTTGTTTTAATGAATTATTACTATTATTTTATTAGGGTTATTTATGTTTTATTGTAATTGCTTTTATTTTGGATTTGTATTAATTTTAGTTATATTAGTTTTTTTAATTATATGTTTTAATTATTTGTTAAGGTTTAATGCCTATTTTTCTAGGTTGAAGAGTTAGGCATTAAACCTTAACAAATAATTAAACCATATAATTAAAAAACTAATATAACTAAAATTAATACAAATCCAAAATAAAAGCATTTACAATAAAACATAAATAACCCTAATAAAATAATAGTAATAATTCATTAAAACAAAAATAATAAATTAAAAATAAATAAATAATAAATAAATTGTAATAAATATAATTATAACAATTAATATTTAATTAATTAAAATCAATATAACAAGTATAACAATCAAAATTAAGAACAATTAAAATTAAAATTAATAACTAATAATGAACCTTAACAAATAATCGACATTTAATTAAATAAAAATGAATATTGAAATAAATTTAATTGTAAATTAAAAATCAATAAATTATTAAAACCAACATAACAATTATAACAATCAAAATTGATAACAATAAGAATAAGAATAATAATAATAATAATAATAATAATAATAATATAATAAATTAAAATAAATATAATTGAAATGACTATAAAATTAATTAAAAATTAATACAAACATAATAGATATAACCCTAATGAAACTAATATGACAGTAACCCTAATTAAGATAATAATAGTTATATAATGAATTTAAAATCCCTATATGTCACGAAATGTAACTAAATTAGCATAATATCATAAAACTATTAAAATTATAATTAAAACATAATAGAAGATTTTTTTATTTTTATTTTTATTTTTTATTTTTTAAATCTAATATATGTCAGCTTAGCATCTCATCTCTATTTATTTAGAAAAATGAGAACAATCTTTCTATAATATTTCACATCCTGAAGATGAACCATCGTTGCTGGTTCGAAATGTCGATCAGAAAGAAACCTAATGCGATGTATCCGGAAGATCTACATAACGTTCAATATATTTCTGATTCCGTAATGATTATGATATAATAGATCAAGATGCTTTGACGGTTCTTTGTTACTGTGTTTCTACAGGTGCTCTCAAACCGGGATAAGTACGAAGAGGAGTTGCAAGTTCTGTCAAGGGGGAGAGAGATCAAGCAAGGAGTTAAGCGGAAGATCCAGGTTGGTTCCTTTGTCTTTCTCTTATCTATTATACATAGAAGAAATCATGAATTGCTTTAAACTGTTGTTTCTAGGGTAGCTACCAAACCTAGAGGGCTAGTCGATCGAAAAGACACTAGTTTTCCCAGAAATAGTGTCTGCACTTAGAATTTTACTTCACCACACCTCCGATCAAGAGTGGATCTCAATCCCAATATTGGTGAAAGGATAAGAACTCCCAACTTACCTCACTCCTCTATATATTTACAACCTTTCGTATGCAAGGGTTTTGATTTTGGAGAGTGATTTTACCCTTATGTTGATGTTATGAGAGTTATCATATCATGTATTTAGGGTGGTTGGAGGTACACTTTGTGACAAAGGAAGGACAAGTCAAAAACTTAGAGGAGCTCTTATACAATATCAACACCTATTTATGGTTGTAACTCACTCCATTTATATCAATACAAAGAGTTCTTTGTTTTCCTATATGTGATGTCGTTATTTCATGTATTTAAATACCATGTTGATCTGTTGAATAAAGTAGATAGATGATGCTACATAGATCTCATATTTTCTTGGCTTGTGTTGTTTGGTTGTGCAGGTTCTAATTTTGGTAGCTAGAGCTAGGATTGGAACATTCAAGCCAAAGAAGGAGTGAAACATATGACAAATTCCAAGTAGGTTTCATCCCTTCATCTACTTATTTTAAGGAAAACATTGGGTCCTTTGTCTTTTTTTTGTTATAGGTTAGACACCATACCTAGGGGAGATAATTTTGTCCACATTCATAAATTCCGCATAACAAATTGGTGACCATACTGAGGATCAATGTATTCCCTTGGTAGTTTATGCCCTTTGTGTTTTCTTTACCTATCTCATATACCTTTGTTTCTTTAACCAGCCAAGAACGGACCTAGGAAGTGATTTCAATGAGCCTTGTTTGCAATTTTTGTCAGAACCCTCTTTTCTAAGACCAGTGCACCCTTTGGTTTGATGACAGAGCATTGCACCCCACTGAGGCCCTCTCTATGCCTGTGTTGCAAAACACTAGTGCCTTTTATGCACTTGCATTGATCCTTGTTTTTGCACAAAATTTTCCTTGTTTTCTCAGTGTTGCATTGATCAGCCTACTTCCAGCTGACCTTCCCCGAGTCTTGACTGTATTGCGGTCTCCTTGAAGCCTCCATTTGGTTTTCATTTGTGTTTCATTTCCTTTGGTAAGAATTAGTTTTTATTTTTATTTGTTCTTATCATTTGGTTTCTTGCAAACTGATTTCATTTGGTCATTGACCGCTTGGATGAATCGTTTTTCAATCCTCATTCAGAAAAGTGCATTTGAATCAGTCATTAAACATTTGCATCTTAGTTTTCTTCATTTAGCAAATTAAGTGTGTTGAAAGTGAAAAAAATTGCATTTTCATCTAGGGTTTTGTGTGTGAAATTGGAATTCCATAGTGTGAAATTGCATGTTTTTGCTTTCATTTTTGCAAAAAAAATTCCCCCCTCACTCGTTAGGCAGTGGGAGGGGGGTTGAATTGTGTATGAGTGTTGATGACCTTTGAGTGTCATCTCTTTTGATTTTTGAAATTTTCACCCAATTTCAATTTTAGTCCTTTGTTCATGAAATCTTAAATTATGTTTGATTTCATTGGAATCCTCTTGTGTTTGTTCTGAAGAATTCTCTTGCATAGATCACATTTTCATAGTTAGAAATCTCATTTTCATAGCAGGAAAGGAAATTATGCATAGATTACATTTACATAGTTTTCAAGGGAATCATGCATAGATTACATTGCATGGTTTGGCATATTTTAATACTTTGAATTGGATTGGAATAGTGAAATTGAAAGATCTATTTAGGAAGCTCTTATTTACTGCATATTTGATCGTTGCATCATTGTTTACACCTCTTCCCTACATTACATAGCTTTAATCGAAATTGAAAAGAGTTATTTTCCTCATATTAGTTGCAACATAGGTGTGTTTAGGTGACACGAATTTTGACCCTTGTAATCGAAATCTAGTTCAAGTTAAACTCTAAAATTCACTGTAATTAACCTATAGAGAATTTGAAACTTAACAACACACATAGAGGTCTAGGCTAGAGACATGTTCTGACGTCTTTAAACATAGGAGTTGTTGCTGTTTTCCAACGTTGCATCTTGGGGGTTAAATCCCATTAAACGTATGTGAGTGTATAGGATCATTCTCCATGTAACTTTGGGTATATTAGTGGCACTCCATGCACATAAATAATATGGGAATGTTCTCATCTAATGGTTATGCATTAGACAACACTACTATGGAATGCACTCCCATGTACCATCAAGTATATTTTGGGAGTCCCCACTAGGTTGCTTTCCATCCATAGGTAATCGAGTTTGTCGCCTTGTATACCATGATACTTTGAACACAACATTCAGGGATATTTCCTTCATGTACATTAAGTCCTTAGATTTCCAAGGTGTATATTGCAATTCACAGTTTCTTGGAAAACCTTTATGCCTAGTTACCCCTTCGTTTTGTTTGTGTCTTTAATTTCTAAAATCAATTAATTGACCACGGAACAACATCATCCTCGTGGAACAACTACTTAGTAGATCTTAGGTTGAGAATAATGGCAATAGTTCCCGATTCCACCAATCAAGGAAACCCCTCTGATGGAAATCTTCATCCTTTTCCTTCTTTTGGAAATATTGGTGCTCCTTATCTAACAACGTTTTCCCTTCTCGGATTTACCATTGGTTTGCGATTTTGGTTATTTTCAACCCCTATGGTTCTGAATGTCCAAACTGCTTCTCAACCAAGTTCTCGTACACCTGAACAACATCAACCTCAAGTTGATCTTAAATTTGACCCTTTGCCTTCTTCGCATGTTTGGTCTTCTTCCTCTTATTAGGATCAGGGTAGAGTTCCTTTTCTTGTGTCGAGCTCCTTAAAAAATGAAACAAGATTCCTAGAGCAGAGTTCCTTCTCTTGTGTCAAGCTTGTTAAAAAACGAAACGAGGTCCCAAAGCAGAGTTCCTTTTCTTGTGTCAAGCTCATTACAAAATGAAACAATATCTTATGAGGATCAGTTCATTTACTATGTCAATATCGTTAAAAAATGAAATAGGTTTCTATGAGCATAGTTCTTTTCCCTTGTCAATCTCGTTAAAAAATGAAACAAATCCCCTTTAAATTAGAGTATTTGATTAGATCTCATAAATTCCCAATCGAGTCTTTCACTTGATCTTGTAAATGAACCTTCATTACATCCACCTATTAGTACCCAGTAGTCTACTTAGGTGCATGAAATGAGGCTTGGGGTCATGTACCCCGAATTGAGTCATTATGCTCGGGGCATGCAAACTTAGTTCAAGCATAGTTTGTCTCCATTTCAATCTTGTCAAATGAAACCAATTTCAAGCATAGTTTCCCATGTTTCAAGCTTGAGTAAAAATGAAACCAATTTCAAGCTTAGTTTCCCATGTTTCAATCTTCTATAAAAATGTAACCATTCCCATTTTATCCCTTGTGAATTCCATTTTTATCAACATTTTTTTTTTTTTTCAGAGGAGCCTTGGTTTTTTCATTCCATTGTCACCATCTGATTGGATGATCATACACTTTCACTTGGTTTTTTACCCTTTCTTGAGGAACCGTTGTGATGAGTGGTCTTATTAGGCCTTCTCTTGACCTTTGGGTGTTTTGAGCAAATCCATCATGATTGTAACCAGTTTCTACCCTTTATACCACTCGTTCCTTTGGAAGGAGTCATCTTTTAGCTCTTTTCAGACTCCCAAATCATGGAAATATTATCGAGCACTTCTCTTTTCAAACTCATAAAAGTAAATGAAAATACGTTTATTCAGTATAAGTTAGCCCCTTTTCTAGATTGAGATAGACTAACTACGAAAAATGAATACCTTAGTCGAACATGGCTAAGAGGTTTTCTTGGGTATATTTTTCTACCTTTTTGAACCTAAGGGGCTACCTATGATACAAAACATCTGGATTTTTCCTTTTTTCCTCTTTTTCAAACTCTCTAAACATGAAAAATAAGTCGAGTTTTCACCCCCACTAGATTCATAAAAACATCAAATAACGATGGAATCGTTGATCATGACGAGACCGAACCACTCCTTCTTTGGGTTCGTTAAATATTATCAGAGGGATTCATTTGAAGGATGGAATTACAAATCAAGCACATGTTTTCCTCCTTAAGCTTGTTAAAAAATAAAGAGGTACTTACCGGTATGGTTAGGGAAATTGGGAAAACAGGGTACTCCATTTGTTAATGGCAGTGAGTCGCTCTTGAACACGACACTCTTCCACTTCATCTCTGTGGTTGTTGGGTTGGGTAATCTTCTTGTCTTTCAGTTCATCATACCTTCACATAACCTCCATTTCAGTTTTGGGTCAATGTTTCCAACTCCTTTTCAGTGTCACCGGTGTGTTTAAGAGAATTCATTCAACTTATATATGTTGCAATACTTTTAAGCCTTCCTTACACGTTTTCCTTTCGTGATCTAGTTCCATATCAACATCATTATGATCATTCTATCTCAATCATCATACTCGTTTCGTGTCATTGATGGGGGATACATTAAGGCCCTCCTGCGACGGGTCGCTTCCTATCGACATTAGCATATTATCCAGGAAGTTGAATTAGAAACACCCATCGGTACTTTGGTGCTTGCATACATCAATGGAAGTTTCCTCTCTCTTAGCAACAGGTTTACATCATTGGACTTTTACCGAAATATTTTGTGTGGTGTTTGACATCAACTCATTCATTCACACCATATGGATTGTACTTCAGTACCTTGAGAGCCATTAACATTATCAATGGTTTCTCTTGCATCTGTTAACAGATTACATCATTGGCTAGTAATCAAATAGTGTCTACCATTTTCGACTTCAACTCATTGATTCACATGGTTAGACTCGTACGTTGGTTAGTCATGTGAACGCGATAGAAGACCCCATATCTAGTTTCCACCATACAAGCTGCAATTTTAGGATTATACAAGATCACTATGTATGATGGCTATGATCATACTAACAATCATCTAGTCATGGGTCCACCATCAGTCATCAGTGGACATGTCTTTTGATCATTATACATGTAATGTTAGCTTATGTGTTGAGTATGGGTATGCCTCCCTCAGCAAAAGGATGTCATGATGTAAATGTATTGTAATAGAAGACGATCTCACCAGTTGTTCTTGATCCTAACTTGTCACAAGGTAAAGCACTTCAGTCATGAATCATCATCTCCACATTCGCGCTTTAGGGGTCACTCTGTTATAGCCTATTTTGTCTCATCTAATTAATTATCTTATGAACTGGGTCATTCACATTCTATTCCCCCATTATATCATAATTGCACAAATCCCTATGCACGACTCTCTCATTCCCTAGAGTTTCTACCCTAAATTGCATCATCTAAGCCAATTTTAGGACCAACACTCCATGGCCTCTTGCTAGACTGCATTCACCTACAGGTTTCTCCACTGTGGCCTGCATTGACCACCTACAGGTTGCTCCCCTTTGCACCTGCATTGGTTTTAGAAATTTTGGAAAAAGAGAGAGAATCCCGAAGCCTCCATTTCTAGAAGCTTCCGGGATTTGTTATAACCATTTACCTCAAATAAAACTTTTGAATCTTATCCTATCCTACATTGGGGTTTCCATCCCTTATCCTTATATCTCATCCTCCCATCAAGAGTGGATCCCAATCCCAAGATTGGTAAAAGGATAATAACTCCCAACTTACTGTAGGTTTTAACCTCGTACATAAATTACCTGCATACAAATTCTAAAAATAGAAAATAAACAATGGCGAGACCATAACACATAAAACAAATATACATAAATATTTTCCCCTAGATCCCAAAACCGGGACTACCAGATTGAATTTTCATTATGTTCCTTTCAAAGTTACAATACATATATATACATGCCGAAGCATCCATAAACCCCAATCCATTAACCCTGGATTAGAACATAACTGTAGTTCCCTTGACCGGATCTATAAAATACCATGGACCAAAAACCATCGCGCCCAAAACCATGTGCAAAAATAATGCACAAAACCATAGGTAGGTTCGCCCACCTACTGGGGTTAGTCGTGGAAAGAATATAACACAACCCAACACTTACCTCACTCCTCTATATATTTACAATCTTCTATATGCAAGGGGTTGGATTTTGGAGAGTGATTCTACCCTTATGCTATTGTTATGAGAGTTATCCTTTCATCCATTTAGGGTGATTGGAGGTACACTTTGTGACAAAGGAAAGACAAGTCAACAACTTGGAGGAGCTCTTCTACAAGATCAACACCTATTTATGGTTGTAACTCACTCCATTTATATCAATACAAAGAGTTCTTTGTTTTCCTATATATGATGTTGTTATTTCATGTATTTCAATACCATGTTGATATGTTGAATAAAGTAGATAGATGATTCTATATAGATCTCGTAGTTTCTTGGCTTGTGTTGTCTAGTTGTGCAGGTTCTAATTTTGGTAGCTGGAGCTAGGATTCGAACTTTCAAGCCAAAGAAGAAGTGAAACGTACGACAAATTCCAAGTAGGTTTCATCCCTTCATCTACTTACTTTAAGGAAAACATTGGGTCTTTTGTCTTTTTGTTGTTCTAGGTTAGCCACCATACCTAGGGGAGATATTTCTGTTCATAGTCATAAATCCCGTATAACACTCTTGATCTATCCTATTATCATTTATTTGCGTCATAAACCCCATCTTCTCTGAATAACCCAAGCTTATTGGTCAGGGCCACCATGAGGAGGATCACATTATATTTTATATCTACAACTTGTGCTTCCAACTTTGAAACCTCTCCTCTATCGAATAACGAGGTTTATAGTTTCATCGGCCATGACTGGGGTTTTGTGACTTTTGGCTTAATCGATTTGATACTCCCAAAAATATACCCAAAGAAACATACTTCAATACCAACATGACTCATAAAATGTCGTGGATATTCCTATGGAAAATTCGTCATAATAGATCTAATAAAATTAAGCTTAAAATACACAATCTACATTATGAGGGTTTATTTCTTCTTATATTTTTAGATTGGTTAATTAATGTGTATTTCATATGCATGCAAATTATAATTATGCAGAAACTAATAGAACAATGAAATAGAAAATCACAAACCATAATTGGCATAAGATATATCTCGGGAAACCCTTTTGGGAGAAACCCAAGCTGGAAGGTGAGGCTACTCTATTCTCTCTCTCTAGATAGAAAATGGATGCAAGTACAAATAAGTGAGGCCTATGACCAATGGGCTGGTACAATGCAAAAATAATCTATGTTTTCTCTCTCCCTAACCACTCTTATCTACTCTTCTCAGTTATGGAACAAAATGCACTCAAATAGAATGAAACCCCTTTTCCTCCTAGTCGCCTAATTATAACACAGTCCGATATCCTATTAGTGGTTAAGTTTGATTCCTTCAACTCTTAACTAGAATTACAATATTGGATCTTCTAAAGTATTATTCATCATGACTACATGGCTAGTGCCTTTTCCATGAGTAATGGGGGCTGGCATGAAACCCTCTCAAATTATGGTGGTCAAAATAGGAAGGTCAACTTCTTACTGGCATAAATTTTGCATATGGTCTTTGATTGAGATGATGTTTGTGTTGTTGGAAAGACCTCTATGTGCAGAATAGGAAAAAAATATGATGCACTCAAGTGGCAAATTTTTACTTCCTAAAAACACTATTTGGTTCCTCAAACTACACCTATAAGGTTTTAGACCCCAATTTTCCAAACTGGGTCTTGTGGGTAAAAATGGTCTTATGAGCTGATTCCTCCACGTTTTCCACACTAAAAGCATTGATATGGATGAAAAAACATATAATGATCCATTCCAAATTAGTTGTTAGAAATGACATTGGTTGCATTGGAAAATTACTCAATGCCCCTGTTATAGTATAATTTCATAGTATTGGGCATTCATTATGGTGGTATCCTTCTACCTGACACAAATTACACTAGATATTTTCACACTATGTCTTCACCTTAGCGATATGTAGAATGAGTGTAGAAAATTGTCACTAAACTTGTGTCATACTATTTATACTTTAACTACCACTAGGAGCAGATTGCAAGCACATTACACTTACCATTACTTCTACCTGAAATGTTACCTTCTACTAGTAAGTAGAATCTAGATGCGAGGTAGGAGCCCTACAATAAATCATTCTTGATGTTGAACCTTTTTTAATCTAGAAGGTTATTTTGTCTAACAATATTTAAAAGTGATGATCATGATCCTAGATTTATTCTCCTATGTTTTTCTTAATATCCTTAACCTCATTAATGCATTGGGATTCAAACTTTGGTTTCTCAAACACCCGTAACAAGTGCCACTTTATTTATGTAAGTTACATGGTCTATCGTATGAGATTTTTCATGTTTTAATTCATCTAGAATTTAAGAATTTGTCCCTGAACATAGTCTCTAGTTGCACAATATTGGATGCTTAATCTATATTCTACCTTATCATCTAGACCACCTCACATGTGAACTAGTGATGTTCTATATCATCCCTTCTAATGCCATGGAGTACTGGAAGTATTAGTGTTGAATCTTACATCGTTATGGTAGAACTCAATGTTTATCCAACTATATTTTGTACACTTGATACATATTTTATTTCTTATGGAATCTTCTTGTCCCTAATCTTCCTTGAACTATCTGATTTTATTAGTGTCTTAACCGTGACTCTCCTTGAACTCTCCAAGAGGGGGTTATTCCTTCCTATTTTATTTATTATGTAGATGGATCCAAACTATCCTTCCAACCTTAGTTTTGAAAGCCTTCCTATCATCACCAAGATCCCTTAATGTTGTGTGTTATCTTCTCCTTCATTGCTTCATGTCCCATTCTCATTGCTATCCTCCTCTTCATACTCATTAGAATCTACCAAATCTCTTAAGTGCCATCAGGATTCCATATCTTCACCTACATACCTAGTTTATCAACTCCATTGACCTCTATTTTGGTATTTTCATGTATGTTGTGTCTCTTCAAAGATATTTCCTCTCCCTCTATTCTTTCTCCTTATACCATTCCTCAGGAATTTGCTTCTTGCACTATGCTTCAAGTGCTCCCTTCTTGTACTATTCTCATACTTCTAACTCTCCTCACCCTGATTCCTTCAACTTTCAACTTTATTTTATCTTCCCTCCTTCTTTTATTGCTTATCCATCTCCCTAATCTTATCTCTTCTTACAATTCTCTCTTCCTTCTTTGGATCTACTCCCCAGGATCCATCCTTTCTGCCTCTTTTTGATCCTATCTCGTCTCCCTCACCATCTCTTTATCCTCCCATTTTGCACAAGGTTTTACACTTCCATTCAATCGAGCACCATATTCATTAAGCCTTTCACCACTAACAACATCTTAATCCATAATGAGATTTGAGCTAGTAACATTTCTCATAGGGTGTTGTCAAATTTTATTTATGCACTAATGAAGGATTGACTACATTCCACAACAATTTAAATTATTTAAGCTTCTTTAACCTGCTTGAACCAAAATTCATTAGCTTTGGTCCACTTATTATTAAGTATATTTAACTTGTTGACCATTTCTTGGCTCCAGATCACCAATTGTTGAACCCTTTGCAGTGGTTTAATGGTCACTGTTACTTTATCCACTCCTAGAGCAGATAGGGGTATTCTACAAAGAAAATTTCATGAAGATCAATGTATATATACCTTTGCTTCCATTTTTCATTGCCAATCCCTAAATTTTTGGTCTCTTACAAAGTGAATTCCTCTTATTTGTCTGAAATATAGTCTTATGGCTCCTTTCCTGATGACTTCAATGTCATAACCTCATCATCCAACAAGGATCATGATTGCTCATGTTTTGACAACATAACCTTCCTATTAGGATTTCATGAAGAGAGTAAACACTAAAAAATGGAAGCATCACAATTCACATTTAACATTCACATCAAGGTCATTTAAAGACCCATCCATGATTACGGTAACTAGATAAAGAATGCAATCAACATGCATAGAAGACTCATAGACACCAATAACTAATAGATATTTCACTAAGTCATCTTAGAATACAATATTTACGTGACAGATATCTAATAGGAATCTCCTCCATTACAATTCTTGAGAGACTTACAAGTTTCAGATAACTCTACAAGAATATAGAACTCTCTAGTACCTCTCTATCTCTCTCTTCATACATTTTTTTTATAGGGTGTTCCCTTGGGGACTAAATTAATATGCCAATAGGTCAAGTGTAAAAATGGTACAAATAAAATTACTATTCATTACAATTCCTTGGGCTTCCTAGGATGTGTGTGTAGTATACTCAACTCTTGTGCATTGTGTCTCTACAAAACATCTGCCATTCACTTGGTGCAATGTCCCTTTTCTTGATGCAATGTGATTCTCATGGTGCAATTTTTTCGCTCCTAATTTTTGGATTTTCAAAAACATTATACATCCCCTACTTCCAATAGTTTTACCACTTAACTTTTATGAGATAGGTAGCTCTTTGTATGCATATCT
Organism: Pinus tabuliformis; assembly: GCA_031772625.1. Lineage (NCBI taxonomy): Eukaryota > Viridiplantae > Streptophyta > Pinopsida > Pinales > Pinaceae > Pinus > Pinus tabuliformis. The sequence goes on along the minus strand of CM062816.1, from coordinate 901,471,104 downwards.
TAGGATTCCATAGGAGAAATTGATTCCATACTGCATATGTAAATAAGAATTGAACACTAAGTTTTCTCTGTATATTATTTATAGACACATACTATATAATTAGTAAGAATCATATTGGTTGAAGTGTCTTAAAGATGTATATAGGGAGAGAAACATGAAAATATTCAATGAGTTTCCCTATGACTAGGGTTTACACTAGACACTACCATTGTTTACGTCATTGTATCACTCAACCATTCTATCAAGGACAAAATTGGGAGTAGATTGAAACCTACCATTGTATTTCATTGTAGTTTAACACAATATGAGTTGTACAAACACCATGAGTTGCAACCTTAGTTGTTGCCATCATTCGATTTGTTAGTTGGAGTCATTGGGTCACTCAACTAGTTCACTTAAGAGTAACTAGGCACAAAATCAATTAGTAAATTACCTTCTCTTGTTGTAGAATAGGACAAGATGAGCGATATTGATGCTACAAGCTAAAAATCAAGTTTTCTCATAGGAAATGGATTTAGGTGAAGCATGTTGCCACTTGATTGTGTTGAGAAATGTAGGGGCAGCTAGATTAATTGATTTATCTTACTTTGATAATTGCTTGTGATGTATTTTTACTTAACTTGATTAGCTTCTTCTTTCATTTGATTATAATTAGTGTTCTTCTCATCAAACAATTGTTAGACTATGAAATACAATGAGACAAGAAGACACAAAATATAGGCTATCATCCAGGGCTAAAACCTCTCATTTGAGAGGAAAAACCACAAGAACTCTTCTCTTCTTATAGAACTTCAAATGATGAATTCCAAGACCTAAGACCCTTGCCAAATACCCCTCCAAGAACAAGTCAACCTTTCTCCTTTATAATATTTCTTTCCAGTAATTTTGATCCTAGAAACTTTGATCCTAGTAGCTTCTCCAACAACTTCAATCCCAACAACTTTTCCATCAACTTCGACCCTTAACAGTTTTTTCTGCAACTTTGACCCCAACAGTTTCTTCTGCAACTTTAATTATTGTAGAAACCATAGCTCTTGCACGTGTGATAAAGATGATGATTTATTCCTTCCTTTTCCTTCGCTTGACTTGGTTCTTTCTTCTACGTAATTTGGCTTACAAAGTATACCTATTGATGCTCTAACTCGACTTCTCTTAGCAAGTCTGCAATTCGGTTTAGTTGTTGCAATAGGTGCCCTTATTTTCTCGCACATGTGAAGGATAATAGCCCAAAGCAATCCAAAAACTTCGCATCCTTCTTCCTCTTCTAGTCCTCCTCTTCTTCACACTTTTTGGTCTCTTTCTCTTCCTTGATCGAATATCTTGTGTGATGAGTGAGTGCTCTTCAAGTGAGGTCAAAGTCTCTTATATATAGGCTTCTCTTCTAGGTTGAATTGTTGCTTGGAGGCAGACTTGTCCACTCATGAAGGCCGACTTGATCCTTTCTTATTGACAAGGCCTTGGAGGGTCTATATGACACTTTTGACTTTACAACAATTTTCTTTACAATATACAACATGTCCAAAGGGGTCTTACATGTATGACATTGACTCTTTAGACTTCATAACTCTATGGAAAACCTAAAAGCACTCAATGGGTGCTTGACCTTATAAATAAATTTACCTTGAGCATGAAACCCATGCATGAAGAATGGAAATATTAAATTTATTTTGTCTTTAATATCAAATATATAAAATCACGATTACAATAGACATTATGAAGATCGAACCTAGTTACCATTTCAATAGATTAGAGCTATGAAGACATTTTTCTCTCTGGTTTTCTATTTTAACCTTCATAATGAGAATAAATCGCATTAAAGGATATTTTTAAAGCAATTAGAGGCCATTCATTAGCTATATCTCCCATCCTTAGAACCAAGAAAGATAGTTGTCATATTGTCTATCTCTTATAGGAAACTTCCACAAGCCTTTAGCTAAGTAAAAAAGTTGTGGAAGCTTAGGTGGTTGAGCAATAGTTTCCCAAGATCAAAGGATAAGTAACATATTTTGCTTTTGGGCATGGTTATTTTATATTTCTTTTCCTTAACAAAGAAGAGTGGGATATGATATTCCATTATGGACCATATTTTATGGGATTTAGGGGAATATATATGCCCCCATGGTCCCTAGATTTCAATCCCAAAGAAGAAACCACTATAGCACCATTGTGGGTTAGATTACCTCCTCTTCCTTTAATTTCCTAGGATGATTTTTCTCTTAGAAATTTTGGGAATAAACTAGGAAAATTCTTTCACATAGCAAAACCAAAAGGAAATTTATGTGCATGTGCAAGAATATGTGTGGAGGTGGATTTTGAGAAAGGGACTCCTAAATGTTTTACAAGTGAATCTAGATTGGTGGAGCCATAATGAAACAACTAGATTCTAAACACATTCCATTCAAGTGCAATTCCTATCATGCTTATGGAAATTTTTCCTAAAGCTATCCAAAACTCAAGAGAAGTAGCCTTCACCAAAGCAAAAGATAATAGAAGAGCTTGATTTCAAGAATGTATCAAGAAAATACTCGAATTCTTAGTGCAAAAATATGACTCAGTGATCAACATCCTAAGAGATTTCACCATTCTCGAGAAGTAATCAATTTGAAGTTCTTAGGATTCTAAAGGGTTAGGTAAATCTTGAAAATTTGGAGAAAGAATCCGAAAATGGAGCAATATATTTAAGATCAACATTCCTTGATAATAGCATAGATTCATTTCTTGAAGATCTTTAAATTAAACACTTAGCAAAAAATGAATCAAAAGACAGAGAGAAAGAAGAAGAGGCTATAGAGGAAATAAAGGATAAAGAAGAGGAGGCAGAGAAACTAGACGAGGAAGAAGAGGTTGTAAAGGAAACAACAAAGAAAGAAGAGAAGGCAAAGAAAATAGAAGAGGAAGAAGAGGTTGCAGAGGAAACACATAAGAAAGAAGAGGCCACAAAGCAAATAGAGGAGGAAGAAGATGATGAGGACAAAGAACCAAGGCCAACAACAAAGGCTAATAATGAACCTTCTAAATCCTTTTCTAAAATCTCAAAGAAATTGCCAAATTTCTCCCCTCTTCTTACAAGGGGAAGGAAATCCAATTGGGATTGGAGAAACCATCAGATAGAAGGGCCAAAATTGTTGGTATAGTAGAAATTATGGAACTTACTTTGGGAAAGGGAGTGATTTCAACAAGCAAATGATGACTATGTTCTATTTTTGTAGCTTTGTTTGTAACCAACTTGTAAGGATCTACTTTGTGATTCAAGAGTTTGACAAACAATACCCTACGTGAAAATCTTCCTTCTCTCCCTAGTTCTTGAAGGAGAGAAAGAAAAACATTTAATACTACAAGATAGCAATATTCTCAATAAAAAAATTTGTACACTTTTTATGAACTCTAGTACAACTTGTTTAAATATAAATATCTCTTAATTATAATTATTTTTTTAAAACATTATATTACTTAAACTTGGATTTATATAATTTCTTAATACCTAAATAGATTAAAATTAAAATCTATATTCATATAAATTTTAATAATTTTAATTATTATTAACTCTAGTACAACTGGTTGAAATATAAATATCTCTTAATTTTAATTATTTTTTTAAAACATTATATTACTTAAACTTGGATTTATATAATTTCCTAGTTACTAAGTAGGTGCAAATTAAAATCTATATTCATATAAATTTTAATAATTTTAATTATTATTAAAACTTATAGATTTTAATAATTTTAATTATTATTAAAACTTATATTATCTAGCCATTTTGTTGTAACTATTTATAACTCAAATTTTAATTTATAATTTTTTATTGTAACTATTTATAGCTCAAATTTTAATTTATAATTTATAAATGAAATTTGGTTTTATAATTTGTAATTAATGCCTTTTACGTAACAAGTTTAAATTTTTTTTCACCCATTTAATATATACATATTGTCATGTAATTCATTTACTTTGAAAAAAAAAACTATAAGCTTTATTTATTTTATAAACTTGAGTAACATGGAATTAGATTATAAACTTAAAGTAAAATGGAATAAGAACTTCGACATTAAATTGTATGAGTGTTTACCCTTGCCTATTATTACGGAAAATAAGTTCCCACCTAAAAAATTTATAAGTTGTTATGGGATTAGAGTAATTTTTAAATGAAGAAAATGATAAAACTATATTTCCAAAACCTTTTTATCAAATAGGAACAATACACGTAGTTTAAGGGGGTGGAGGAGTTACTTGACAGTTATGGAAATTTTGATTATATTTAGAGAAAATCTGGCAAGGATTTTTGTAAATCCAAGTTATAGTTATTAAACTTTAAAATTTTAGGTGTCTTAGAGGTTTTTGATGGTGTTGAATCCATTTTCACCATCAAAAACACGATTCAAACAATCCAAGTTATAGTTGTTAAACTTCAAAATTTTAAGCGTCCTAGACATTTTTTATGGTGCTAAATCCATTTCCACCATCAAAAACACGATTCAAACACTGCCTCTACAAGATTTTTTGAATTTTTTTTGCTTGAATTCCGACCACTTTTAACCATCCAAAAAATTCCTCCGCCTTATTAGACAACTCCAGAACGATATATTTCCTCTAATTGTAGTTTTAGTTAAACAATTCTAACTAAAAGTCTCACTCCAGTGATCGGTTCTCTCGATGAAGCCTATAGCTAATCATTTTTAAAATTTTCCTTCTAGGGAAGCTACATCTAGACGATTGGGCAATCTCGTTTAGTTCACATTTTAATATTTTACAGCATAGGCATTTTTCATTATAGTGTTGATTTTGGGAGGCGGTTAGAAACCAAATTTAAAAGTTTAAATGGTTAACGTTTTAGCTGTGTTTAACAATTTTTTTTGTATTAAATTATTTTATTTAAATTTAATTAAAAAGATTAAATAATTATAGATATTATGATTTGGGAAGAAAACTTTATACAAAATATAAATAGGAGAAGCTTCAAAATAATAATAATAATATATTTTGAATTATTAAAATTATATAAATTATCATTTTATATAAAAAAAAAGAAAAATGATGATTACCATAAAGATGATTTATATTATATAAAAGAAAAAAATGATGATTACCATGAAGATGACTTAGGTGTATTTTTACATAACATGATATTATTAATTAAGATTTGTAATTGTCACTTTTTAAACTATTTGTATTAAATCTTAAAAATTTCAGAAGAAAAAGCAAAATAGATTATATTAAGACAATATAAGAAGCCTGATAAGGTACATAAGGTACAAAAAGAAGCAGCCTGTGAGACCTCATAAGAATGACAAACCCATCAGGCATAAGTTTACAGATAAGCTAATTTTGAGAAATGCAAGAGAACACCGGACACATGAGACATATAACAAAATGACTGTGAGGAACCAGTCACAGATTCAAGGCAGAAAGCACAAAATAACAAAAGCTAGAAACCTGTTGCAGGCTGAAAATGAGCCTGAAAAAACGCTGACGACAGATAAGCCAAGAGCAAAAAAACACATTAAATCTCAAATTATAGTTGTCAAATTTCAAGATTTACCATTACCATTGTCAAGTTCATAGATCTGTGGATAATTAAGAAAAATATACATTATAGTTGTCAAGTTTCAAAGATTTTGAGAAATGTTTATGAAGTTTCAAGGTTTCTGACGCTGTTTTTTAATTTTTTTATAAGTATTCAATCTCTCTCTGCTGTAAAAACAATGAAACACAAACTTTTTAAGAAAAATATGGCCTGAATCAAGAGACTTTTTACGCGGGCAAATTTGCCGGCTCTGTGGACAAGAGGGCTGGAGTTCCGAGGTCTAATGACTGAGTACATGAAGTTGGCACGTCGGAGCTTCCACTGTGCCACGTTGCCCGAGGTCATGAGTTATATTTACTTCTCTACTTTGGAGAACGTTCAAGAAGATTGAAGAGAACATGGGCACTTGCATCAATGTGGAGAGATGGAAGGCTCACTTACTTTTAGTGGAAGAACGTGATGCAGTAACGCCGTTTCCAAAAATGTTAACTCTGACAGAGTCTTCTTTTTCTATGAAGTCAGGAAATGACAGAGTCAATCCTACTATGAAGTCAGGAAATATCTTTCTTCAGAAAGAAAAATCATAATAGTTTATATTAAGAAAATATAAAGTTCAGAATGCATACAGAAACGTATTGCCGATGATTCAGGCAGACTGTCCAGAAATATCTTTACGGGGATATATTGTCGAGTAAAAGGTCTCCTCAAAAGGAAAGAAAGCGAAGTAGGTAGGCCACAGTGTGGCAGTTTGTCCCAATCAACTCGCAGTGAAGCAACGACTGTACAGTCCTAAATCTCAGTTCTTTTTTATTGATTATGAATATTTAAAAGTTCGATAAGCTCAAAGTTCGAAATTTGATGAGTTGGATAAGCTAAAGTTCAAAATTTGTTGCAGGGTGTGCATTCTCGAGATTGCAGAGTTTTAAAGAAGCCCGTGACATTATATATTACTGCAATTTTGGTAAACCATATTCACTGTGCAGAGATTAGTCATTGGTGGATTTCTGCATGGGAAGATTATCTTGTATGTATGAAATGAATCATCCATAAATATGGTATCTTATTCCGTGCACCATGTCCAGTATGTTAACTTCAACAAGATACTTTGACATTGAATTCTGAATCTTCAATGTATCCAGACATGAATTTGATGCATATCTCAATCCTGGGGCAGATCAAAGGGGAAGGCATGTATTCGATTCAATCCTCATTCAATTCAAATCACCCATATTTACGTTCACATCACCAGATGAACCATCAGCGCAGCCTAGAAATCGAGGAGACATGGTGTGAATCCAAATGTGGGTAATTTGAATTAATTGGGGATCGAATGTTAGAAAATTTAAACAACGATTCTGCATGCGGAATAAACTCAATAAATCGTTGAAACTTAATGCCCAGGGATACGAATTACCTCCAGCCATTGGTGAAACTCTTGATGCAACTTCTTTCTGAAAAACCACGCTCCAGCTGCCCAAGCAAAAAAAAAAGAATGTAGAAAATCTGAAGGCACTTCCAAGCTCTGCTATCTCAGCTAGATGGTGTGAAAAAACTGAAGGGGATTGAGATGCAAGCTTGGGGACCAAACAGATGAATTTATAGCTAAGCTTCCATCAAGCTTCTGATAGCTATGTGTCAGATGTCCCACAGATCAAGGCAGAGAACTCCAGATGGAGTAATGGACCACTTCAGTAGCTCCCAACAATAAATTTATTAACTGCAGTTGATTTCCTTAACTTAAGGAAACTACTGCAGTTGGTTTCCATAAGTTAAGGAAAGACTGCAGTTTAAATTCCTTAATTGTAGGCAGCATTTGTGCAAAAATTAATGGAGCTTAACATTCTCCCACTTGGTCCATACTTCCAAACTTAATGTCTCAACTTAAAAACCATTGATAATCTGTATTAAGTAATAGATACATGAATCATGGCGATAAGTCCTCTAATGACGAGTATTATCTTCCATGTATTACTATGCATTTATTCTTATTATAATTTATGTGGCAACAATTTCTTAATGAATAAACCTTATGTTTATTCTTGGTCCTTCTTAAATGAATTTTCTCAAATCAACTTAAAGTGCACATAAATATGAGAAAAAAACATCACAAAAATTAAGAATTTCATTAAAATAACATTGTCCATACAATGAGAAACTACATAATGGAACCAAGTCCCATATTCATTACATGATCCTTGAATTTAAACGGTGGCATGCCCTTAGTCAAAGGATCAGCGATCATCAACTCAGTGCTGACGTGCTCAATGACCACTTTCTTTTCTTTAACACGTTCCCTTATAGCTAAATACTTAATGTCGATGTGTTTATTTCGACTCCCACTTTTATTGTTTTTAGCCATAAAAACAGCAGCTGAATTATCACAATATATTCTCAATGGCTTAGAGATAGAATCCATAATTCTAAGCCCAGAAATGAAACTCCTAAGCCATACACCATGTAAAGTAGCCTCAAAACAGGAGACGAACTCGGCTTCCATAGTGGAAGTGGCAATCAAGGTCTGCTTGGCACTCCTCCATAATACAGCTCCACCGGCCATCATAAAAATGTATCCTGATGTTGATTTGCGTGAATCAACACATCCAGCAAAGTCAGAATCTGAGTAGCCAATTACTTCCAAGTTGTCTGTCCGTCTATACATAAGCATGTAGTCTTTGGTTCCTTGAAGGTACCTCATTACTTTCTTTGCAGCTCTCCAGTGGTCTAAACCTGGATCACTCTGATATCGTCCCAACATTCCCACAACAAATGCAATGTCAGGTCTTGTGCAGATTTGAGCATACATTAGGCTTCCGACAGCAGAAGCATATGGAATGTTCTTCATTTGTTCCCTTTCAAAGTCGTTCTTCGGGCATTGGTTCAAATTGAACCTATCACCCTTCACAATGGGAGCTACACTTGGTGAACAATCCTTCATCCGAAATCTCTCTAGAATTTTATTAATATAGGTTTCCTATGACAGACCCAAGATGCCTCGAAATCTGTCTCTATGGATCTTAATGCCAATGACATAAGATGCCTCACCCATATCCTTCATATCAAAATTTTTAGAGAGGAATTGTTTCACCTCATGTAGTAAACCCTTATCATTGGTTGCTAGCAAAAGGTCATCCACATATAAAACAAGAAAACAAATTTTACTCCCACTAACCTTCAGGTATATACATTGATCCATAATGTTTTCTACAAAACTAAAAGAAGAAATTACATTATGGAATTTCAAATACCATTGGCGGAATGCTTGTTTTAAACCATATAATGACTTCTTGAGCTTGCAAACCAATTGCTCACCATCACTAGAGGGGAATCCTTCAGGTTGTTTCATGTAAACCTCCTCCTCTAGATCTCCATTAAGAAAAGCCGTTTTCACATCCATTTGATGCAACTCCAAGTCAAAATGGGCTACTAATGCCATAATAACGCGCAAGGAATCTTTCTTAGATACAGGAGAAAAAGTCTCCGTGTAGTCGATTCCTTCTTTCTGAGTGAATCCCTTAGCAACAAGTCTTGCCTTGTATCTCTCAATGTTGCCCAATGAGTCTTTCTTTGTCTTAAAGACCCATTTACATCCAATGACTTTTGCACCATTAGGCAACTCAACAAAATCCCAGACTTCGTTACTCTTTATGGAATTCATTTCTTCCTTCATGGCATTGTACCATAGTTCTGATTCTTTGCAACTCATGGCTTGTGAAAATGATTCGGGATCATTTTCGGCTCCAATGTTGTAGTCAGATTCTTGTAGATACACAATATAATCATTAGGAATTGCTGATCTCTTAGGTCTAGTAGATCTTCTTAATGTTGTACCATCATCTTCCTGAGAAGTATGTGGTTCAACTTGTTGTTCAAAAGTTCTTGGCAACTCTTGAACTCCTTGATCTACTGGAATATCGTCAGCAGCTTGTGGAACTTCAACAATTGGTTGTTCAACACCAGTTTGTACTTGAGGGGTGCTATGAACAATAACCTATCTATCACTTGAAGTGGAAGGTTGAGATTCTGAATGATCCTTCTCAGAAACTATGTTTCTGGTTTGATCGCTCCCACTGATCAAGTCATTTTCAAGAAACTTTGCATTTCTTGATTCCACAATCCTAGTGCTGTGAGATGGACAATAAAATCTATAGCCTTTAGACCTTTCAGCATATCCAATGAAATACCCACTAATGGTCCTTGGGTCCAGCTTCTTCTCTTGTGGATTATAAATTCTCACTTCAGACGGGCATCCCCAAACGCGCATATGTCGCAAACTCGGTTTCCAACCTTTCCATAATTCAAATGGCGTTTTAGGAACCGCCTTGGTTGGAACTCAGTTTGATATATACACTGCCGTCTTAAGTGCTTCAGTCCACAAGGATTTAGGAAGATTGGAGCTGCTAAGCATACTCCGCACCATGTCCAATAATGTTCGATTTCTTCTTTCTGCTACACCATTCTGGTCGGGTGAACCAGGCATGGTGTATTGGGCAACAATCCCATGCTCTTGAAGAAATTTAGCAAATGGCCCAGGTGCTTGTCCATCTTCTATGTATCTACCATAATATTCTCCACCTCTATCTGATCTCACGATCTTAATTTCCTTGCCGCATTGTTTCTCTACTTCAGCCTTAAAGATCTTAAAGGCATCTAATGCTTCGCTCTTTTTATGAAGCATGTAGAGATACATATATCGTGAGTAATCATCTATAAAGGAGATGAAGTATCTCTGACCATGTGAGTCCATGTCTGGACTACATATATCAGTATGTATGATTTCTAATATGTCCGAACTCCTATTGGCACCTTTCTTTGACTTGTTGGTCTGCTTTCCCTTTATGCAGTCCACACAAGTCTCAAAATCAGTAAAATCTAGAGTATTAAGTATTCCTTCATTTACCAATCTTTTAATCCTTTCTATGGAGATATGACCGAGTCTCCGGTGCCATAATTTAGAGGAATCTTCATTAATAACACATCTTTTAGTGCCAGTGTGAACATGCATTGAATTATAAGTGACATTGTTTTGTAAATTAATGCAGTAAAGACCATTAGACAAAATACCATTCCCAACATAATCAGATTTATAGAATAGACTGAAATATTTCTCTGAAAAGTTTAAGGAATATCCAAAAGGTACAATCCTTGAAACTGAAATCAAGTTTCTAGAAAAACTTGGAACATAAAAGGTCTTTTCTAATTCCAAAACAAAGCCACTACTTAAAGTTAAATAACATGTTCCTATAGCTTCTACATGCGAGCCCATCTTGTTTCCTGATAAGATGCTTTGCTCACTTCCCACTGGCTTCCTTAGGTTTTGCAAACCTTGCAAGGAATTCGAAATGTGAATTGTTGATCCAGAATCAATCCACCATGTGTTAATATTAACGTTAACCATATTAGATTCATAACAAACAAACGAGATTACTTCCTTAAGTTCGGGAATGTCACAACGAATTTCAGAGGAATTTGCAGGTTGTACTACTGCATCAAAATAAAGAATCACATGCTTATGTTAAAATTGAGGCTTAATAAACTTTCATGTTTTACCAATGTAAATCATGCTCAAAAATTAAATCTAATGACATAAAAATTGCCTGTGGGCTAAATTTTTAATTCAAACAGATTCAATAAAACTTTATGATAAAACTTATTAATTCATAACTCCTGTGGGTAGGTTATGAAATTTTATCCTAATTAATTACATAAATATAATAAAGATTCCTGTGGGATAAAATTTATTATATTCAGTGTAATTAATTACAATTTAATGTCTAAATAATCTTTATGTGATCTAACCAATCAAAATATATAATTTTATTTAATTAAAGATGCTGTGGCTATTCTCTAATTAATTAAAATTATATGGATCACTAGACATTATTTTGTTGCATAAACAAAACTTAAGCAGAGAGGAAAAATAATGTTTACTGAAAGGAGTAAGTTAAAATGACATTTTGAATAAACTCCATATAACTCCAGCAAAATCAAAATTGAGGTTAAAGTAGTCAGCATTACCGCAAATGACTACAAATTGCATTGCAAGGCTATTGAGTTCAAAATAGAGATTCTCACAATTTAGAGTTATTTTCTTTAAGTAATACTTCAAAAGTCATCCCTATATTCATTTCCTCTAATAATTTTATAAAATGAATACAAAACCTCATATTTAAACTCCAGCCTCCATAATCAAATATAACTTCAAAATAATAAAATAATTTATACCCATAAGAATTCAATTCTTACATAACCAATCAATTTTATTTACTCTCCTTAGTCTAACTGTCCCATAATTTATTTAAGACTAATTCTTAAATTAATTACAAAATGGGCTCTAAAAATTATAAACTATTTCTTTAAATAATTTGCAAACAAAACTGCAAATTTGAAATATTATTTATATATATTTATATAAAATTTCATGTGAGCCATAAATTACATAAACCTACCCAGGTTGTTCATATAGTGATAATGTGATAGTTTGAAACCTGCGGTGATTTATTTACTTTTACTTCAGAACATATTACAGCAGTGGTTGTCACAAGATTTTTTAAACTTCAGCCATATGCACATTCAAAAGCTAAACGCAGTGCGAGACAACTCTTATTTACAATGGTTTTATTTTCTTAAAACCATAAAGCAACGATCAAATCGATTGGCATCTTTAACATTGCATGAACGCCCTAATTTTGGTCAGCGCGGATCTGAAAGCACATTTCGATTTTGCATATTCCCAAACCCCTACAAAATAGGAGCGCAAGGATTACTCTTGTTCACCACCCGCTAAGGCTATGTTTTCCGAGGTTTAGAGTTTCATAATCAGATTTGGGATATAATCAGATTTGCAAAACTGAAACAGCAGAGAAGTTCCAACCCCGGGATTTTCTGATAAACTAGTGAAGAATCGGCCGTCATTCCACTTTCGATAAAATAAAATGAAAATGCATTCAATCGATCGAAAGATTCAAAATACATTCAACAAATCCCATGCCATCGACTAAAGGTAAAGAAAAGTAAGAACGATGGGTATATCTAGCTTCATATTATATTTTTCCTTTTAAAGATTTGGTCAATTCATTCATTTATGCTACCATCATACGATGCTCTTCCCTATAAATTATTATTATTATCAATAACTCTCAAGCTGCGAATAGTTGCCAAGCCCATTGACATTTACGAGTTCTATTCCACATGATGTGTTGATATTTTAGTCCAGGATTTCGCTTATGATCCAATTAGGCTTGCAGTTTCAGATGACCCTTCTCAGGATCTTTATAACCGCAGAACGCTAGAAGCGATCTGGGACAACAAACGGGTTGCCATGAACCCATACACGCAGGAACCCTTCCACATTGGCGATGTCATCCCACAGATGGAGGTCAGGCAACGGATGTGCCAATACATTCTCACGAAGAGCAGCCAAAGCATATTTCTAGGGCTTTATGTCATTTCTGACTACACTCAAGTTTTGAATGAGAAAAAGAGGTGCACAGAAAGACAAAGGGCGGCGAGAGCACACCAAGGTAGAGATAATAGAGGCTCCGATACCAAATGTTAGAAAATTTAAACAACGATTCTGCATGCGGAATAAACTCAATGAATCGTTGAAACTTAATGCCCAGGGATACGAATTACCTCCAGCCATTGGTGAAACTCTTGATGCAACTTCTTTCTGAAAAACCACGCTCCAGCTGCCCAAGCAAAAAGAAAAGAATGCAGAAAATCTGAAGGCACTTCCAAGCTCTGCTATCTCAGCTAGATGGTGTGAAAAAACTGAAGGGGATTGAGATGCAAGCTTGGGGACCAAACAGATGAATTTATAGCTAAGCTTCCATCAAGCTTCTGATAGCTATGTGTCAGATGTCCCACAGATCAAGGCAGAGAACTCCAGATGGAGTAATGGACCACTTCAGTAGCTCCCAACAATAAATTTATTAACTGCAGTTGATTTCCTTAACTTAAGAAAACTACTGCAGTTGGTTTCCATAAGTTAAGGAAAGACTGCAGTTTAAATTCCTTAATTGTAGGCAACATTTGTGCAAAAATTAATGGAGCTTAACATCGAATCGAGATCTGCCCCGGGATTGATTAGATTCATGTCCGGATGACAATGATTCAGCATTCAATTTGGAATTGAATCGATTACACAGTCAGGTGACTCATCAGTACGAGATAGTTGAAAGCACTTCGTCAAATATAAGAGTTATCTAGGGAGGCCGAGGAATTGTATGCATGGTCAAAAATGGCTTAAATTTTGGCAATTTTTTTTCAAAAAATCTTGTAGATGCAGAGTTTGAATCATGTTTTTAATAGTGGAAATGGATTCAGCACTATCAAAAACGTCTAGAGCACCTAAAATTAAGAATTTTGACAGTTTTTATTTGGATTTACAAAAATCTGCAGGATTTTTTCAATATATGGCAGGAATTTCCATAACTTTCAGGGCAAAAAAGCTTAATTTTTAAACTACGGCTCAAATATAATTCACACTCTATTCTATATACATGGAGGATGCATGCCTTCCATGTAATGGTTAGAAGTCTGTTACTATTGTAATGGTCAGAGGCAAGGTAGAAATTTCAAATTTGAAACACTTCACCTTTTGCCTCTCAAATTCTAACCTTAATGAGAAAAAGTACTTTGCCATTATAATTTTTAAGTACACCAACTTATTTTTGAAGGATTTAAATATTTTCCTCTATATAATATTGTAGGTTATTATTCTAGTTTTAAAAATTGATATATATATATATATATATAACATAGGCAAATATTCAATTAAAAAACATGTAATTTATTATTAAAATTAGTAATTTTTTGGAAAAAATCATCCATTTAATCATATATGTAAAAAATATATCTATTTAATCATATATATGTTAAAAATATACAAAATTTTAACCAAATTAACTTATATATATTTTTAAATATCTAAAAAAACCATTTACTAAATTTCACCCTTATAATTAAAAAAAAAACACTTTAAACATAAAAAAAATATTGGCTTTACCTAATTTAAACATCATATTGCCTAATTTAAACATCATATCTCATAAAAGTGTATATATATATATGAAAGCTTAATTGAATCCCCTGTCATGCGTGTTATCTATTTATAAAATGAAATTTATTCCATAAAAATGTCTTTGGTGCGGCTTATGGGAGTTTATATTATCACAATTCACTAGATTTAATTCCTAATTTAGTTGTCAGTTGTGTTTTCTTTGAGTAAACATGAAGCCTTCAGTTACTATAATTTACTTTTTTACCTATAGTTTGTTATCTTCTCCGTTGTATTTCATGCCTTTATAAATGCTTTACAACTTTACGATGGGAAATTTTCGAAACCATACACTGATTAGGTTCACAACATATATGGTATATTCTTTATGTTTTCTACAGCCAATGGAAAATACATTGTTAGGATAACAGTGTACATTTATGGAATCTTCGAGTTAGATATATCATTTAAAATTAGGGATATTGTGTAAAATGAAAAAAAAAAAAAAATCTATGGATTGAGATTTCAAAAAATTAATCAAATAATTTAATATATTTTAATTCTACATTTTTCTATTTTTGATAGATGGATTGCCATTGACATAAAACACATGTTATTCTTTTTATCAAGAGAGGTGTATATATTTTTTAGTGTAACATTCATTACCAATGTAAGCTTAAGATCACAAGTTATAAGTCATGTAAAAAACCATGTGAGACCTTGTATTAGGCATCCTAGATCTGTTTTTTTGTCAGTATGAGTTTGTATTCAGTTGTTTTGTTAGACGATACCCTATTTCTTGACAGATTCACCTAAGCACTCTTGTCTCTAACTAGATTGGAGGGCTTTTGGTGGTCTTCTTGAGGGCTCATGGTTTTATAAGAACCTACATTTGTAGGGGTGATCATAGGTGTATGTGCCAATCCAACCCATGTCATATTGCATGGTTAGAGTCTATTGATTTTGTATGTGATCTTGGCCTTAGTGTAGTACTCCTCATGAAAAGTCTCAAAACATAGCAGTCTCATATGACAACTTTCACATTTTTCAAGGTACTTCATAGTTCAAATGCAAAATGGTCCAAGTGATAAAAAAAACAACTTGGTTTCATATTGTAGAGCATGATGAGAGGATTCCATGTGAAATTTTCCCGATCAAAGCATATGGTGCCTAGTAATAGCTTGGTCAAACTTGGTTAACAAGTTAGGAAAATTTTCCAAGTGGTTGAACAAGGGTAACATTGGGTTGTTTGTGATATGCATGATGTCAAAAGTGGTCTGCTCAGTGAGAGAAACAAAACCCATGTTTCAATTTTTCTAAATTGTCAAGGGTGTTATAGATCAACTATTTGAGCATTATGATGTAGTAGGACACGTTTCTAAGAGGCTTAGCAGGGGAAAACATTGACAAAATTCAACATAGAATATGTCAAAGTTATCCTACAAAATGAGAGGAACAAAACCATGTCTCAGTTTCTCCAAATTCACAAGAGTTTTAGAGCTCTAGCTGAGCATGATGACATGGTAGCCAGGTGATGATGTGGCAAATGTTGGGCAAGATATGAATATTTTGAGAGATATTGAGTTCAAATCCAAGTTGGTTTATGCGAATTTTTAAAAGGAAAAGTCAAGTACAAATAGTCGTTGGTGAAGTCAACTAGCTATTAGAGGGTTTAACTAGTCATTGGAGACATGGTGGACCAACTAGTTGAGTAATGGACCATGATCAAAGGGAATCTTGAACTAAATTATGAAAATTTGTCCAATTCGACACCCCTGGTAGGTGAATTAAAAACAATATTGTAATATCTTATGAATTAATTTACTAAGTCTCCAGCATGTGGATGAATTAATTTACTAAGTGCAAAACCAATCGAAGCTGATCAGAACCCGGAGGACTCTACAGCAAGAAAGATTAGCCATATAGAAATTGATTAGTTATGTGCTGCAGTTGTAAGTTTTGGTGTTTCCAGTTTGTGCGAATCTATAGTAGCAATAGATGTCTAATAGCTAGAAGCAATAGGATTAGGATCAAAGAATGGAACTATTTTGTATCTCCTTGGATCTGTAATGCTCAAGTAGCACTTCATGTACGGCAATATGCCCTTCTCTTTTTTCAGATTAATACATAGCAACCGATCTTGTTAAAAAAAAAAAAATCTCATGTATAATTTTTACACATTCATGGATTGGCTTTTGTTCAATCCTTTTCTTTTCTTGTTATATGTATTAGGCATTATAATCATAATTCTTATTATTAAAGAGTAAAATTATCCTATGACTATTGTCCTTTTCCATTGAGAAACTACATAATGGAAGAGAACAATTAGGGGGAGAACCCCACTTGTTTTTTTGTTTTGCAAGTAAATTCAATCGAAGGTCTTAAACTACTTCATGATAAGGCTTCATTATTTTTTGTGATTTTTTATTTTTCTGCCAAAGAGGATGAAAGTTGGAGTCATCACCAAGTGAAGAGGCCACTACTAAGGGGATCCAAAAATCTTCAAAAATCTTAAGCAAAAGCGAGGGCAAGTTTTAGAAGCACCAAACCCATTCCCTTGACCAAAGCCATCTATAATGACTTAAGAGAATATGAATGTCACACTCTAGAAAATGGTGAGACTCCAAGGGCACATGTATTATTGTAGTAACCATAAAATTCAATAAATATTCAATTTTTTTACTTTTATTTTTTGTAGATAGTCTAGGAAAATTCACTTGCTAATTTTATTTTTTATATTTATTTAGCAAGTCATAATCTAGAGAAAAATGTCATAATTGTTAGACCTTGTCAAGATTTGATACAAGTCCCTATGACTTCATATTTTACGTATGTATCTAGCTATTTGTGTTGCATATCTACAGATTTACAAAGTTGTATTTTACTAAATATGCAATTTACAACCATTTACAATAGGTTCTACAAACTTCCAATTAAGTCATCATACCTTAGAACTTAGCAAATAGTTCTAAATTATTTTAGAATTCATATTTTAACATTTAGAACTATTTTAATTTGATTTCCAAAAATAAAAGTGGAATTTTGTAGGTGCACAAACATAATTTTTACCCAAAATTTTGAAATTCAATTTCTAGCCAGTTGTAAAGTGAATTTTTAGTCATTGTTAGTGGAGGGGAGGCCCTAAAAAGCCTCCTATTAAATCCTCTTACCATTTCACCCCTAGAATAACTCTCGAGGAGTGATTTAACAGTAGTTGGGTGTATGCTTGGATTAAATCCAATAGTTGTCTTTGCATTTTATGCAGACTTTATAGTTTGTCATACAAGACAACAAGTTGTTTTCAACTATATATCCTTGACCATTCATTTCAATTAAATGATATTTGTATATTTGGTTAGTATTTTCATAGCAGACTAAAATCTATAGTTCATATGCTATATTTTCATTGAGTTTTTTTTACTAATATTTTGTGTTTATAATTCTGCTACTACAATGCCAAATATTATAGCTAGGCAGCAAGTACAAAGTGAACACCTCCCCCTATTTGACTCAACATAAGGCACTATTCGTGTATTAGATTTGTTGGAGATTATTTAGAGTTTCCTCCCTTGGTTGTTTAGGAGGCGTTGGGCCTAAATAGCAAGGTCTTAGGCCGAGGAGACACTAGATCCCTACCCTATCATTGTGTTCCCATCCAGTAGGTTGCAAGGACCTTAGCAACACTATTGATTTTATCGAAAATAAGATCGTTCTATATATTTATTTGTTTTGTAGAAAAAACATGATATTAAACTTGTACTAATGCACACACACACACATATTTAGGGCTTTATGGGCTAGCTGAAAGTAGCCCAATTCCTTGCTAAGTTTTTTTTGGGTTTGAGGTGTAGAGACCATGGCTATTTTCGCTGAATTTTCTAGAAGGTATTGAGGGTTAAATTAGCAGTTCTTCCACAGCAGTTATAACAGTTATTCCAGGTTGGGTGCAATCCTTACAACATAGTCATTTTCAGCACTTGGGTGCCTTCATCTTCACCTGGGTTTTTTCCTTGTTTGTTGTAGCAAGCCCATGTTCCTCTACCTCCACATATATTGTACTCTTTCTTGTTCAGTTAAAAAATGGCTCAACTTGGTGCAATTTCTAGTGTTTTTTGTTGTTGATGATGCATGGGTTAAATTTTGTGTGTGCATGTTGTTATTTTCTCTTATTATCATTGTTATTTCCTATTAGGGATATACATAATGTCTAATGTTTCTCTACACCAAAAGAAATTCTTAGTTTTGGTTCCCAAGTTGTTCGGGTAACTAAGGATAGCTTGAGACCACATTCACTGAATATTCCAAGAATCCTCCCACTTCATGCTAAAGGGTTGACCTCCCTTTCACCACAGGAGGTATTCCCTAATAATAGTGTAAATTAAATAGTCATTGTAAAATAATGTAAATTAAATAGATTTTCTATTTAAACAAATAAATAGGCAAGATTATTGAATAGGGAGTGTTTTAAATAAAATAATGCTTTTTGGGAAAAAGAGATGGTAGATACATAACTCATGAAAACTTATTAAATTAAAACTTCATTAAAGACAAATGAGGTAAATCAATATATATCATAATTCACAAAGGTTAGCGAGAAATACAATTAAAATTAAAGAAAAGAAAGAAATTAAAGCACACTGGCCTTAAATACATCTAATTGAACTATATATGATTCAAATAACATAACACCAATTATTATTATTATCTAACCTGCATAACAATTAGAATAATTTATCCTCGATCGGGGTGAAAGAATTGGAGAAGACGTGTGAAAAGATGGCCAAGGGGAAAGGGTGGCAAAGTTGGCCACCATACACCCTTATAATTCAACAGGATGTGGGGGGCAGCATGTAGGCAGGGTAGAATCTCGAGGCGTAGAGGTGACGGGGAAGTGGTGGAAGAGGTAGGAGGAAACGACGGTGGAAGAATGATGAGAGGCAGGGTAGGTGGGAGGAGGTTAAGAAGGGTGGCGAAGAGTAGTATCAAGGTTATTATGCAGCAAAGGAAGGAGATGGTAGGAGCTTAGTGCAAACTGGTGTTCTCTGAAACTTGGCAAAGGACTGGGTATGTATTCTCAAAACCAAACCCTGCATTTCTTTCAATCTTTAGTAGTACTAAGGAAGAGGGGGGAGAGCTAGGTGCAGCAGAGGGAGGGAGAAGCAAGAGGGAATTGGAATTCTTTCCTGCTACAAGCAGTCAGGAGGCAGAGGGTGGCAGGATGAGAAATGCTGAGGAAGAGTCTAGTAAGGCTGGGAACCGTGAAGACCAGGGTAAAAGGATGTTGGGATTCTGTACATACAGTGAACAGGGGCAGCTTGAGGAGGTTAAACAGGCTGTCTAGGAGGCAGAGAAGACTACCGAGAACATTCACCAACCACATCTAGGGGGAGGAAAGCTTGGGAATAACCCAACCATTGGAAAAACGTGGAAGGGGGAGGGTAAGACTTGGGAGAGGGAAGCAAAGGAGACCGGAATAGAAGCAATTATGGAGAATCTAACATTTGTTGTTGGCCATGGTAATCAGGTGGCAGTAAAGAACAAAATGGCACGCCCAGGTTGAGGAAGGGGACGTGGGGGCAGAGGCAAACATAACCAGACAGGCCGACATGAAACAAAGCCCTCCTCTCCAGCATCTCAGAGACACAGTAGAAAAACCATGAGACATACTGTGCAAGAGGCGGAAAAGGCATACAGAGAAGGAACTGACGAGGACATTCGTAAGCTCATTCAAGAATTGGAGGCAAATGTAATGGAAGAAGATTCAGAACCTGAAATGGAAGAATGGGGAAACCTCATTCCTGACCCGGGCAACACTAGGGGACGCATGACCTTATATAAGCAGGCCTTACATGTTTATTGGGTGCTGAAGCATTTACTCGCCAAGGCGATGGAGCAGGTAGCAGGGGAAATGGCGGAGTTGGCCCAGGGTATGCCTAATATGAAGAGAGAAATGAAGAATCTCCAAATCACTATGCTCATGCAGGACAGCAAGCTGGACGAAATCCAGCAACAACTGAAGAAGATTGCTCCAGCAACGAGGGACGCAGAAGCACCTCCTGAGATTGTGGAAGGTTAATCCTTTAGTTTAAGACAATGGCTTACCATGTTTGCTCCTTGAGGATAGTATTTCTTTTTCTTGTTTGTAGTTTTAATGACTGTCTGGAACCAGCTTAATAGTTGTTGTTGTGAAGTTTATCTAGCATGGATTAGTAGACTTATTCTTTTTTGTTATTGGATGGCGTATAAAAACTTAAGGTGGCCAACAGATCCGGTTTCCCATTTGGGCGGGTTGAGGCCACCAAAACGCTGTATCTGGTATAACTTGTTTTTATATAAATAGAGAAAGAAAGGTCCTACTGTAGCTTACAAAAAAAAACAATTAGAATAATTTAATTTAATAATTTCTAATAATAAATTTTGGAGAAATATTAAATTAAATGTAATGTGTGAAACATTAGGCAATCTGAACAAGTGAAATAATGACTAATAATCTCACATTTTCCAGTGAGGGGGAATAGTGAAAACAAGAATAAAATTTAAAGAACTGGTTTTTATGGCATTTGAATGCACATAACCCTAAATATCATGTATTCATGGAATTAAACTTGCAACAAATAAACTAAAAATATTATTTAAAAAACCTAAATATCAAGTATTCCAAAGTATTTAAAATCATTTAATTTGTTCGAGAATAATGCATAGTCAAGTTAAGCCACCATTGGAACAACGAGGATAAAAATGAAATTAAATAGAACATAATGAAATAAAATAAAATAATCAAATTATAATATTATTAATAAAACTTCAATGTCACAATAAAGTTAACTCTTTGCAACATGTACAAGATAGTTGTAATAGTTAGTAAGTCTTCTTCCTTAGATCTACCATCCTCTAACCTGCCCAAAAGCCCTGAAATAAACCCTTATACTCTCTTTAATATTTATGGGAATTCGTTTCCCATTTAATTCTTGTAACTCCCTAAATAAAATTACATTAATGATAATTATTTTGATTAAATATATATATTCATCATTTAAATAAATTCTCACTCACATCTTCCACATTTAAAATTCTTTAAATAATGTTATAAATGTTTCTAGCATCAAAAGTAAATATATAAATTAATTCTCTAGTATAAAACATAATAATAAATAAAATTAAAATACAAATTCACCTTTCTCCCAATAAAATTATTTCACGTAGCTCTATAAAATAAATTTAATTTTACTTTAGGTGAGACATTTTCCCACCATATAAAACATTAAATTATAAATTATGTAGGTAATGGAAATATAATCGTATGGTCCTCGGGTGTAGATGGAGTCGATGATTAACCTTTAAAATAGGCCCGATGAGGTATAAGCCATGACGTCCGATGTTGGTCTCCAGCCCTCGCTCTCAGTATGCCTGACTATTATAATAAATAAATTTATTTATTTATTTAATTTTTAATTATTTTAATTAATATGTAGTTTAATTTATATTATTTTAATTTATATAAGATTTTATTATGATTAAATTAATTCATGTTAAATTTAATTTTTGTAATTAATTTAATTATTTATGTTTTGATTAGTTAATTTTAATTGTGAATTAATTTTTATTTTGATTATTAATTAATTTTATTTTGATTTATTTTATAATTTTAACTTATAATAATAATTGTAATATATAATGGTAATTATTAATTAAAAATTGAGATTTTAGTTTTTTATTTAATATATTAGTGATTTTTTTACAAGTTACAATAATTATTATAACAATATATACTTAATGCAGGGAAAATATGCAAATTCAAGGGAGCGATTTTTTATCACGAGAATATGAGAAGAAGTTATATAGCAAGGGAGGCACAAAGCGAAACTGACAGAAGGAGCCAAGTTTTACTTGGGGTCAAATTTGGCAACAACACTTAGTTTTCATGGATTTTGTTAATGAATCTACAACATTCTTCAAAGTGTCACCTTCACCAACAAAGCCTTCTTTTCTTCAACCATATCTTTGACAACATGATATTGAACATGAAAATGCATTGTCTTAGAATGATACATTGGGTTCTTCATTAGGAAGATTGCACTTTGATTGTCATAGTCTATCTTCATAATCATTATAACAACCCAATACCTAAACACAACCTCCGCAACCATACTGCTTCCTTTCTTGCATGAGTGGCTACCATGTATTCAACTTATGTAGTTGAGAGTGCCACTGCAGACTGTCTCTTCCTCATCCAATTGATTTCTCCTCGAAAAAAGTTAAACACATACCCACTTGTAGATCTTATACAATCTATATTTCCATCCTAGTCTACATCAACAAGCCATGCATGTCCAACACTCTATACAACCATGGTCTTCCTTGGTAGCACAATCCATAACTAGTAGTTCCATGCAAGTACATTAAGCCATGTTTACTATTATCTAATGCTCCTTCCTTGGTTTTGACATATACTTGCTCAACACTCCTAATACATGTGTAATGTCCATTCTAGTACAAACCATTGCATATAGCAAACTTCCAACCGCATTGCGATATGGGACATGAGGCATGTCCTCTTCCTCTTTCTTTATTCTGGGACACTATTATCTAGATACATTTACGCCTACAAGAATAGATACTTGTATCGGTTTACATTCCTACATATTAAGCCTTTGCAAAATTATCACAGCATATTTCCTCTGATTTAACCATAATTTCCTCTTTGCCTTATCTCTTTTAATTTTCATGCCAAAAATCAAATTTGTAGCACTAGGATCCTTCATGTAAAATTTAGGAGACAACTGAGTTTTCACTTTCTTAGATGATTTAGTGTTGATGTTTGTTCTTATCAAGGAAAAGAGCCAACCTCCTAGTGCTTGTTTTTCAATTTCTCTCTATGTTTTCAAAGAGGTGTTACTCCACTTGTCATTCACTTAGATGTTCAAATAATTAAAATATGGAAATATAAACATTTAACACATTCATATATGAGTGGATCAAGTCTTTTAAAAGGGAAAATTAAATATTGATATAAGCTTCTAAGATTCATTTCATTTGAAGCAAAGCAATAGATAAAATATAGAGAATATGGTCGATATATTGAGGGAGTTCTAAAAGAATTTCATGCATTTAAAGAATATAAAGATTCATAGGAAAACATTAAGGAGATTTCACTATTTTAAAAGTCTAGAAACCACAAATGACATACCCTCCTCAAAATAACTCTCCGCAAGAGTAAAAAAATAATTTTACATACTTTAAGTTTTTGAATAAAGTAAGTGCCTACAACAAACAAAAACCTAATACTTAAATCTAAAGTGGAAAGGCATTCATCCTTAAGGGATTGTGACCGGGCTCTTATGGACTAGTTGATATGAGGGTACCTAGAAGAATGAGAAAATATTTTGTTAGGATCATCTTTACAAATATATAAACCAATTCATAAAGTTGCATGATCAAAGATTTGGAAGAAAGAAAAGGAGTTGCTTCAAAATAAGAGAGAGAACACACAAAATTGCAGAAGGATGCTTAGTGGAATGAACTATCTCTATTGCAGGATTTGTTGTAGAAGTATACGGTGGCCTGCATATGCCTGTTAATTGAATTTACAAAGAAGTTATTCAGGATTAACAATTTCATTTAAAGAAGTTATTTGGGATTAACAATTTTGTTTAAAGAAGTTATTTGGGACCATTATGTCTTGCTTTTATCTTAACGCAAATATTTCCTCTTCTTTGTCTTTCACATATGACCATAGTTTCTTCATAGTTGCTAATTAATCTTCATTGTCATTGAAAAATGTGACCAACCATTTCTTAGTCCCATTTTCCAGAAAATCATCCAGTTATCAAAATTATTACCCCACGATGCCTTAATAATAGTTAATTATTATTGTGATACATCTTTAGGGATCATCATTGAGTCCCTAATCATTCTTGGGCCTTGTAAATATTTAACAACTTTGATGGATTTGAAGAAAGCATTGCTCCTATGGTCATCAATACTTGAACATTTTGATATAGCATCTTATAACATCTTTGTTCTTGCATACCAACTTATCTTGATTTTCTTTATTCTTTTTCCTTATGGGAGTCCTTGTTGGGTCTTCTAGAAATCAATAAGAGTGTTTATTTTTTAATGAAGGTTAATAAATAATTTCCAATAAATTTATGATCACGTTCTAATATTTCTTTAAATATTCAATAAATGAAGAAAATTCCTTGAGATAAATTTCTCAAATGTAGAGAAATATCCTACACATCCTCAATAATATTTAGTTGCTTATTTATTTTTATGGCGACATATGATTTGATACCACTTAACAACTATGCCACTTTCTTAATATTTTGGGGTGTGATAGGGGTGAGTATTGTTGTAGCTTCCGGTGCATGAATATCTAAAGGAGTCATGAATGGAGGCATAGGACTAAGAGCTTCTTCCAACTCACTTATCTTTGTTTTTAGCCCTATATTTTCTACCTTTTCCTAATGATAGAATGTTAAAGGGAATCTCCTATAATCATATGTAATTTTAGGAGTCCTATAGGTCGTACTCATGAAATCTCAACTTTAGACTTCCCTTTATTTGTAGATTTCTTCCGCACACCTTCTCAAACTGCAACTTCTTGCTAGCCCTATCATAGTGGGAATTTTGCATGGTCAATGATTGTTCCTAAAAAATGGATGACTCTTTAACGACTTACTCTTCAATTAACTTTTGATTCTTAGCCATGCATAATGCTACCCAATTAAGAGAAATAACATTATCTACCTCCATATCCATGGGTCCTTCTACTTTTTGCCACCAGTTTTTTCTATAGCTCTTTCTTTTAGATGAAGTGGCAATGTGAGGCCTTTCCTAACTGGCTCAACGAGGTGGTTCCTCTCCATCATCTCAACTAGAATGTCTTTCATTATTCTCTCTCCTCCAATTGAATTTTTATTGTCATGTCCCTTCTCAAAAATATTAGTAACAAGGTGCTGCCACCCATTTTTGCACATTTTTTACCAAGGAAGAGGACCCCACACTTTCAACCTAGGGACTAAGGGGCCAATTCGACTTTATTTAGAAACTAGTGGAATGTGGGGGCCACCCACATGGGAGTTCGAATTAGCCACTCGATATGCTTGGAGGGAAAGTCGAATGGGTGGATGGAGGGGCCCACATGAGGCTAAGGAGGCCCAAGGAGCTATAAGGAGAGATCAACTCTCATTTTTCCTTTCATCTTTGACATTTGCAAATAAACACTCATATGTACACTTTGCTGTTTAGCAAGTCTACTAGTTGTTTAGCCACGAGACTCTTAAGAGGGAGATTCAACCTCTACCTCAGGGGATCATCTGTTCCCTCCCTAGGGAGGCTGTTCCACAAGAGTTTTCAGGAGTTCCAGGGCAGTGACATACACTAGTAGGCAACGCAGAAGCAAGGAGTGCATATTTCTAGGCAACCAAGAAACATGCAGAGGGAGAATGAGGAAAGAAGAGATCTGATTGCTTGTCCAGGAGTTGGGGAGCTGAGGTAGCAATGTTAGAACATCGTTCTTGCTAGGTTTTACAACTTGCTGAGCCAACATTCCAGCCATTCAAACTGCTGGGTTGAGGGACAACGCAGAGGCCACTCAGCAGATTTTCGTGGTGTTATCACTCAGAAGTTTTCCTTAGAAGTTATCAAAAGAAGGAAGCATCTGAGGTAACCACAAACCAATCTTTTAGGCTTAGGTTCTAGCCAACCTAAGTCCAGAAAGGGCTCTCGATATATAATTTAGCTTTGTTTTTATGAGATTTTAGGCTAGTTCTTAGTGTTCATGGGGTTTTGGTTTTGAATTGAAGGTTGGGTGGTGGAATTCTTGGAGCAGATGGATAGAGCTAGGTCTTCAAGCCATTGGGCTATGGAGTCAACAAATGGATAGCATAATTGGATCAGATCATTAAAGGGAATGTTCACAGGGCAGGCTAGCAAAACAAAATGCAAATCTTCTGGTCTAATGGGTGAAATAATTCTAACCAGGGTGAAAGGGCACTTAAGAATCCTTGGACTGAGATTAAAATGAAGAACAAATGATGATCATGAGAAAAGGGAAATTAAGAATCCTTTGCTATAGACCAGAGGGGAAACTACGGAAGCTAAGGAGCAGTTAAGAATTCCCTAGCTAAGATAGTTTAGGAGAAAACATTCAGAATGTAAGATAGTCACGACAGAGTGTATTCAAGCAATTTCTGAAATATCATTCCTTGTTATACATGTAGATTTTAGAGAAAAAAATAAGATTATGGAAAAAACATAAGGAAAAACAACATTGAACATGGAAGAATAATTATTTGTATTTCGCTTTACACAAGAATCTTGTAAAATATCTGATCTTTATTCCTTGATCCAACAAGCCAATCCAGTCATTGATACAATAGATCTTTGATTTGAGAGAAAAAGTCTAAAGAAATGTCTTGGAATCCACCCTACATACTTCGAAATGTGAATTATTTATACAAAAATATTTACAAAATATCTCAAAACAACTTGAGACTTAATCTAGAGAATAAGAATATTTTATTGCATGAAGATATAGACAGATGTTAAATAGCTTCATGCTGTCCATTTTATTATGGTGTTGCTGGCTGTTTCTGTTGAGTTGGAGCCCTTTAATTTGACTGATAGTTGTGGTATTTCTACGTAGGAATCTTCTTTACTTTGATCTTTTACTGATACTCTTTGACTCTGTTACCCTTTGACCCTGCTGATCCGTCTTTTACCTATCTCACCTGGTTGCCTTCAGATTTACTATGGTAACTTTCTGATGTAAAAATTTTTCATAGTAAATCTGTCATTTTCTCCCACCATTCTATCTTAGGCAATCTCATTTTCAACATCATTATGTAAATTTCATCTGCCTCTGTGTATTTTGCAAAATTGGGTTTGGTGAGAAATAAAGGTTTCACCTCATGTTCTAGGAAAAATAGGTTCTCCAATGTATCATATAATACTTTGCCTGTTGGCGGGGATTTAAGCTTGAAGAGCTGGCTTGTTCCTTGGCCAACCTCCAGAGTCTATCACTATAGTCCAATTGGGTCATGAGTTTGTCATTGATGACCATTGGACTGGGAAGGCCTTTGTCCCTCAAAATTTGAAATTTAGCCATAAACCTGTCAATGGCTACCTACATGTTATGGCACTCTTCTAAGTTGAGCATCAGGTTTCTTTTGGAAAGAACCTTTTTAATCTCTAGGATGGCTTTAGTCCTATCCTCTATGCCAAGATCATGGAGCTCATATCTGTTCTTATTGTTCAAGAGGTGGATGAGTTGATTTGCATCATCAGGTTTGTCTCCTAATTCTTCCCTTACTTTCTGGATGGCTTGAGTGGCTACCTTCACCAATTCAGTTTTCTCAAATATAACTTGGATTGATGGCCAAATATCATTGATAGAGTCAATGATATTGGCCCAGAGCATCTCTTTAGTCTATCCTAGTGGCTTTTGTAGTGTCAAATCTTTCTCTAGGACTTTGATTTTCTCACCTATTCTTTGGGCTTTCTGTGTTTCTTCTCTTTACTAAATTTGGGCATGTTTGCAATCAGTTTCTAAGCTTACCACTTTCTCCTTTAATCTTTTGAGCTCTGTAGCCTGGCTAGACATCTCCTCCATGGATTTTACCAGTTCTGGTTTTTTTTTTTTTTTTTCTTTTTCTCAGTTGATGTACCTGCTGCTGTAGTGGACTCAGTTGTAATTGGCAGTGCTATGGCAGGTGGAGCTGTAAGTGCCAATGATGTTTCCATTGTGGAAGGAACTATTGTTGATACTATGGGGATGATAGTTCTGGGAGTTGTGGCCAGGTCACTTTGCTTGGACTGAATCAAAGTGTCCAACTCCTTCTTTGTTTCTTTAAGTTGATCATTTAGCTTTAGGACTAGGTCCATAAGCTCTTCATGTCCTTGTTGTGCTTCTAGGACTTCCATTGTTTGAGGGTGATGTAGCTGGATAATTTTGAGCTGCTTCTTCAGTGCAACAATGTCATCATTATTCTTTTTAATTAGTTGCTATGTTGCTTTCACATCCTTGGGATCATGTCCCAATTCTATCACTAAGTCCTCTAAGGACTTGATTCTTGTATCTTTGGCCTATGAGGAGGCCTTCTCCAACTAAAACTGAGCTGACATATTGTTTAAAGAGTTCTACAATTGGTGGGCTGCTATGGCTTTCCCTGTCAATGTAGAATAAATCATCTCACATGTTTGCTTATGCAGCTCAATCTGGTCAATGGGATGAATATCCCTTGCCAATACTTCAAAATCTACTTTCTTAAAATTTGGCGTTGTTCTTGGCTGCTGAGTGGTTGGCTTGATGAAGGCCATGTACATTTTCCCCTCTTTAACATCAAAGGTTGACATAAGCCTTGTTTGATTTGTACGGGTCATCTTCAGATATTTTGCATAGGTTTGGGCTTTCAGCCTCTCACTTGTAGCCTTTATTTCTTTGTATCTCTCCTTGATATCTTGGTCTTTATCTGCTGGCATTTTGAAAGAGGATACCTCAGCACTTTGCTGACTTTTCAACATTTGAGTGTGTGAAGTGGAAGGTTCTAGAGTGCCTCTAGATGGAGTGGCAAGCCTACTCCCATCTCTTTCTGTGCTTATAACCTCAGCTGTCTCCTCTGTATATTCCTGTTCAGAGACATGATTCACTCTTTGTCTCTTAGCCTAGCTTGTCTCTGCATAGGCTTGTGATGTTGCTCTTTCTGAAGTAGTGGCCCTTTCCCTGCTTCTCTTGAGGCTTTTCTCCTCATTTAGAGGAGTTTGTAGAACTGGAGGGGTACTCATGGTGGTTTCTGGTTTATCTGGTATTTTTGTTTGATCTGGCACCTCTGACAGGTCTAGTACTTCTGATTCTTCTGGTACCAGTGATTCTTTTGGCACCTGCAGGAAAGAACCCTCATCAAGATATTTCTCTAGGTAAATTAATGTGTTTTCCACAACAACTTCAGTACTATCCCTGTCCTATAAAGTTTTTCCACCCATTGCAATTCGTTGACATACTTTTTTATCTCAGGGATGTGGTGATGGATATAAGGAGCCATCTTGGTTTTTTTGCCTTCTCTTGTAGATGAAATCCAAGGGATCATATCTCCATATGAAGCTCTATTTTAGTTTTAATCTTTGAAGGATTAGGTTTGCCTCCTTTCCAGCTTCTCTGCTATTACAAATAAAGGGACCTAATTGGTCTTTGATCTTGAGCTGGCCTTTCTTTTTGGCTTTACAAAGTTTACCTCATCTGAATTTATTACCTGTTTGTAGTACTCCATAGCAAATAACCTCATTGGGAGGTATTTAGGTAGTTTGTATGGGGCTAGCTCACAGCCATAAATCCTGATCTCAGTGTGGTTTTGGTACAAGTACCAATCACCTACTTTGGATTGTTTTGAGAGTTGCAGGATCCTCTTTATATCTGAACTAATTCTTGGAGGAGGGCTTCCTATCAGCATTGTCACAATGGGATGTACAAATAGGTCTATGAAGTCTGCATATGAATATGGGGAGTGATATTTATGGATCAATGGAGTCCAGAAAATTACTGATCTAGGGTGACCTTTTGTGTCAAGCTTCTAGAGAGTAAAGGGAACTTATCTGCTTGGTAGTAAAGAAAAATGTGATAGAAAACAGAGGAATACTTGAAGACTTGCTCATTACTCATCCTAAGGAACTGGTCATGCATTCTATAAGCTATAAACTTGGCATAATCATAAATGATAACAGGAGGTTGTCCTGGAGTGAAGATGGACATGAAAGCCAGGATGATTTCATCTATATACTCACTAGTGGTATAACCTAGGACACTGGATATCATTGCTACAATGTCTTGGCCAAATGGGGAAAATATGGCATACACATATGGAGGAGGATCTTTGGGGCTATACTTCTCTTCTAGGATGAAGGTTTGGATTATTTGGGCCAATCTTGCAGGGTTGAGCTTGGGAAATAAGTCCAATAGATCTCCAATGGAGAGGGGAGTCAAGTTTTGGCCAGGCTGGATTTGTAGCATCTCGTTGATAGATTCAGCAATGATGGTGAAAAGTATGGTCAGGTTAGGGGACGTCACTACTCTTTGACTGGGGATATAATTTGCATGGTAGTAATGGACAATTTCTAGGAAAATGTGAACTTCAGGGAATTGGTACTTGGGAAAATTAGACTCCCAAAAACCAATTTTATCAACATGGTTCAGGTATTGGTCTTTGTATTGGCAGTATATTTTGAGAGGGGATTCATGGACAAAGGCGTCCTTTATTTGGAAATCCCTATCAACCAAGGGGAGGTGGTCTAGGTCAAGATGAGGAGTGGAAATAGGTCTAACATCCAAGGCAATTGGGGTAGCCATTCTCAGTTTTTGTGGATTTGAGAGTGGGGGAGGTGATTTTCAGTCCTTTAGGGAAATGGTGGTTCAGTACAGAGTAAGCTTAAGTCACTTGAGTTTCTTTGCTTAATTTTTTACTTTAACTAATAAAACTCAGTAACTAGTTTTGAAATTGACAGGTTTTCTAGTGAATTATGGCTTAAATACCTGGAATTTAAGGAAAACTAGCTTTGAACAGGGCGGTTGGCATCTGCGAACAATCGAAAAGGCTCTGTGTAGGCTGGAAAGTGAACTAGGTGCTTTGTGGCATCTTTAGGGTGCAATTGGATGTAGGTTGACAACTTCGATGTTCGCGGGTGCATGCATGGAGGTTTGCAATTGAAAAAACAATAGAAACAAATGATTTGGGGCTTTTCGGCTTAATGCGCGAAAGTCAATTTTGGCGGGTACAGGTGAAAATTGGTCATTGGTCATGTAGCAGGGTGAACAGTAACTATTTTCTCGCGTAGCGAGCGGGCAGTAAGTAGTTTCCATCGCACTGCTTTTGGGCGCTTGGTGGTATTGGGGGAAGGCTACCCGATTCCATATGTTGAACGACACATAGCATCGGGGTCC
This sequence comes from Pinus tabuliformis, assembly GCA_031772625.1. Lineage (NCBI taxonomy): Eukaryota > Viridiplantae > Streptophyta > Pinopsida > Pinales > Pinaceae > Pinus > Pinus tabuliformis. The sequence continues at coordinate 901,439,649 of CM062816.1, read as the reverse complement.
CAGCGGAATTTTTTTTCTTTGGGTGGGTATTGTTCGGATGTCGGGCCCGCCTGAAATGGATAAGGGTCATCGGATGTGGAGGGAAGCGATCGTAAGATGATCGGGCGAGGAAGTTGCATGGAGGGTAGTGGGGGGGCCCGTCGGGTGATTTAGTGCGACGGTTTTTGAGTTAATGAAGGATTAAAGTGGGGTTAAGGCATCAAGATCATTAGCGACGAGTTTAATTTGGGGATTATCTAACTTAATCGCAAATCAATTAGTTAGAGGGTTTGGGTGAAATTATAGTTTATATTTTAAACTAGGATATAAGGCTAGTTAATATGCGGGAGTTAAAAATATACGGGGAAAAAGGGTTTTTATTTACGGGATTTAATAAATAAAATTAGTAATTAATAAAATGAGTAGAAAGGGGCACCATACCCTAAGTAAATGTTTTTTGTGATTTTGAATTCTTTTTCACATGTTAACATCAAACTTAGGGTAATGTGTGTTTTGGTGGGTTTTTTTTGGAAAAAGGGGTTTTACATGGGGGTGATTGCTTCTCCTAGGTAAATAGTGTTTAACCTTAGAAAAAGGGGTTTTATTAGGGAAATGAGGGGAAATGAAGGGGGGGTGAATGAACTGAAAGGGGGGGGGGTGGATGAATTTTTATGAGGGGCTTTTAGTACTTATTTCCTATAAGTCATTGAGCCGAGGGTCTGGTCCCTCCAAAAGTCAAAGAAATGCTCTGAGCCTCTTTGACTTAGGGTTTTTAAGTACTTTGAACTTTATTATGGGAAATTAGTAAAGGAAAGGGGTAAAATGAATGGGGGAAGTTAATTAACTGACTTTGTAAATCATTTTCATGCTTTATTGTTCATTGATATCTGGAATTTTTATGATGTGAATGATAAACGTGCTTTTGTCTAATCAATCATCATGCTTCTACAACCTTTATTCTACTTACCCATCTACTCATCCTACCATTTTCACTTCTCTTTATTAGGGTGCATTTGAGCTAGAAAACCCTTATCAAACATTTTTCTTTCTCTTTACAATAGTAAACTAACTAAATCTAACCTTATTACATCTAGGGGCTCAGATTGAACAGTTGAGCTCCTTATATTTACTCTACCTATCTAACGATCTGCCAAGATTAAATAGTTTGATTACCATGGATTGTGGCATGAATAACAAGCTACACACAATCATTATTATGCATAAAAGTAAATAGTAGTGACATTTTGACTTGCACATTTTCATGGTATTTTGTTTTTTGGGGTTCATTTTTTTCACTTTTTTGGACCTTTTCTTATTCTTTTTGTCCTTTGATTTTTCTTTTAGGACATAACCTCTTTTTATTTTTTGATTTTTGAATATGGAAAACATTTGCAGAAAGTAGAGGTATGTACTTATTACAGGTTTAATCTCAAACATTCAAAAATTATGACTCCTATTGGTATAGGAACCTAACAGTGGCTCCACTTGGGGATGACATTTCCTAGTGAGATGTCAAGAAATTTGTAGACCAATGGCCTTCTGTATTGCTATGATGTTACCCTGCAATTTTTTCTTTTCATGTTTCTGCATTATTTACTATTTATGACAATAAAACTTTTGAAGCTTAGGGCCTTCTCTTCGGGCTTCAACTTCAAAAATCACCATCCAATCAACTCTAGAGTTTTTAAAAGCATAGTATGTACAAATGATCAGTGAAATCAGTAACTAGGTTCAATATAGTGTTTGAGCATTCGATCATTCACTGGTCCTCCTTCTGATTCTATGCCATCCATTTCTCTGAGGAAGAAAGCATTATTACCTCTGAAAGCATAAATGATATATGGGCTTTCCATAGGAAATCAAATTGCCCATGTTTACCTTTATCTTCTCTCCTTGAATCCCATTTTAGAACTTTGTCCCCTAGGTAAAAATCTTCTGCCTTAGTCCTTTTATCAAAAGTCTTCTTGATCCTTTCCTACACAACTTGAGATCTGATGTACACTTCTTCCCTAGTTTGTTGTAAGTGAATTGTTTGGTTGATTCTTCTTTGGATGTCATTGGGTTCAACCTGCAACTCCTAGAGCATCTTCATCACTAGTGTTCCCAAGGAATATGGGAAAACAACTTCCATTCCATAAACTAATTGATAAGGACTAGTACCAATGGATTTCTTTGTGGTTAGCCTGTCTGCCCATAAGGCATTTATTAGCTTTTTGTTCCATGTTTTCTTGTTATCCTCTAACAATTTTTTGATGATATTTACCATACTTTTGTTTGAGGACTCTGCTAGTCCATTTCCTTGAGGGTAATAAGCTGTGGAGTGGCCCAGGGTTATATGATACTTATTATAGAAATCAATCATTCTTTTAGATTTGAAAGTTGTTGCATTATCAGTGATGATTTTGTTTGGGCACCTGAATCTTGATAGGATGTTGGCCTCAAGGAAGGTTATTATGACAATGCCAGTGGCTTGCTTTGATGGTATGGCTTCTATCCATTTGGTAAAATAATTCGTAGCAATTAGGATCCATCTATGTTGGGCAGAGGAAGGTGGGTGGATTTTAGCAATGAAGTCAAGACCCCATTGTTGAAAAGGTGCTTCAGCAGATATTGGTTTTAGGGGCAAGGGTAAAAGTTTTTTCTTTCCTTCAAAAATCTGACATTTATGACAGGAGGTTACAAATTCTTTACATCAGAAAACAAAGTAGGCTAATAGAAACCGAATCTAAGAATTTTATCAGCAGTGGTTTTCTAGTAAAGATGTCCTCCACAGTCACCTGCATGAAACTTGTGTAACACCTTGTCAGATTCTTCTTTCAATAAATAGTTAAGAAGGATACCTTCATGATTCCTCCAAAACAAAGCATTGTCAATTATGAAAATTTTTAAGGATTTCGTTTTTAAAAATCTACTTTTGGTCCTGGATAATTCAGGAGGAGCTTGTAGATTTTGTAAAACATATATGATGTCAGCATACCATGGTGATTCAATAAAGGCCTGGCTGATTGGTGGAGTCACCATCTCCTCTCCATTATCCATTTTTGCAATAAAATTTATATCTAAGGCCTAACAGTTCGATTCAACCATGAGCTTGGCTAAACCTTGCCCTTTGATTAACTTTGTTGGTTTGATTTCTAGGTCATATTCTAATATAGCAATCCATTTCCCTCTCTTTCCATCTGGACCGTCCTGAGTTAGGATATCCTTGACTACTGAATTGGGGACATAGGCTATTATATGAGAATATAAAATGTAAACTCTAAAATCTTTGATAGCTTTGACCAAACCAAAGGCTTGCTTTTCCATTATATTATATTTTAAGGGGGCATTTCTTAGGGCTTTGCTAAAAAGGGCAATAGGTTGTTCATAACCCTGATCATTCTTTTGCAGTAGAACTGCAGCAATTGTGTGTTCTGAAGCAAAGGAAAATATAATGAAATCTCTATCAAACTTTGGACTGATCAAAACTGGTGTTTTTGTTAAGGCTAGCTTAATATATTCAAAGGATTTCTTAGCCTCAATGGTCCATTTTATGGTCGAATCTTTTTTCAACATATTGTTTAATGATCTAATTAATTCTGCTAAGTTAGAAATAAATCTCCTAAGAAAGTTAATTTTCCCTAAAAAGGCTTGTAATTCCCTAATGCTCCTAGGATGTTGTATCTGTAAGATGGCTTCAATTCTTGCAGGATCTATTCAGATACCATCTTTAGAGATTATATGGCCTAATAAATTTCCCTCTTCTAACCCAAATAAAGATTTTTTGGGATTCAAAGAAATTCCATACTTCCTACATTTGATGAAAACCTGCCTTAGATGATCTAAGTGTTGTTTATCAGATTTTGAGAATACAGTGATGTCATCTAAATATATTACTAGGAAGTCATGAATTTCCTTAGCAAAATCTATGTCCATGGCTCTTTGGAAAGTGGCCCCTGCATTCTTTAATCCAAAAGGCATCTTCACATACATGAATGTGCCCCAAGGAGTAGTAAACATAGTTTTAGCCTGGTCATCTGGGTGAACTAAAATCTGATTGTAACCAGAAAACCCATCCAATAATGAGATTCTGGCTGACCCTGCTACCCTTTGTAAGATATGATCCATTTTAGGGAGAGGGTAATTGTATTTGAGTGAAACTTTATTAATATTTCTGAGATCAACACAAAGTCCGATCTCACCAGTTTTCTTCCTTGTTGGCACCAAATTTGAAACCCAATCAAAGAATCTAATTGGTGCTATTATCTTGGCCTCATACATCCTTTGGATTTCCTTTTCAATAGAAGGCAATAGGATGGGATTGATCCTCCTAAGCTTCTGCCTGAAAGGTTTCTGGTTTTGTTTTATGGAGATAGTGTGTTGTATGATGCTGGCATCCTAGGACTTGAGGTCCTCATAACTCCAAGCAAAGACATCTTGGAATTCCTTTAATAGTTCAAGGTATTTCACTTTTTCGGTAGGAGGTAAGGACTTTGAAAGTTTGATCAATTTTGGATTTTCCTTAGTGCCTATATTACACTCCTCTATATCAGATTTTAAGGGTTCCATCTTTGGTTTTCTAGGGACATCATTTGAATCAAACAAGTCTTCCAAAGGGGTTAATCCTTTGGGAAAAAATTTGTCTTTGAGATTAATGATTTCAGAGTATTCGTTAATTATCTCATCAATTTCAACTTGTTTTAGGTTTTCTACATCTAATTTTGTAAATTTAGTGGGATGGAATCTATCTATATTTTCATATTTTGTTTCATTAATTTCTATTTCATCTTTAAAATCAGGATCTAATGTTATGTCAGTATCTATATTACTATTTACAAATTCTTCCTCTAAGGTTAAAAATTTGTTTATCTGTTTGTCATTAGCAAATACTTGCCAGTTTTTCAAGTTATCTAGGATAGCAGGTCTATGCTTGACCTCAGCAGTGTACTGATGGTTAGGTTGAAATGGTAACTTACAAGTGCTGGCAAACATTGTTAAACTATGAGCCTGCATATTATGCTTCCTAGGAATTACAACAACCTTGGTTTCTAGGAAAGTGTTTAGTATTTCTATAATGGTTCCTCTGTAACAACTTAATCTAGGGTCTTTGGTCATATATACAGCCTTGATCTATTTTATCACTAACTCAGAGTCTCCCGTGATAGAAACTCTTATAGCTCCTAGCTTCCTAACTAATTTAAGACCTAGAAGAAGTGCTTCATACTCAGCCATGTTGTTAGTGTATTTAAAATTCATTCTGTAAGCATGGCTCTCTGAGTGATCATGCTCCAGATTATATATCCACACTCCTGCTCCTCATAACTTATTCACTGATCCATCAAATTCAAGGTGCCATAGTATCTCATGTTCATAATTTTCACTGTCAGGGGAAAGAAAATTTTCCTTGTTTGCTACATTTTGATTATCTTGTTTAATGGAAATCTCTTGAGTTTGGACAGTTTCTTTTTTAGCTGTAACTGCAATTTCTTTTGGTTCTGGAATAATACTGTTTGAAGTGGTTTGTTGTGTTTGTTCATCATTATACAAAATAAAAGAATCAATTTCGAAATGCAGGGAGTAGATAGGAAAGTTTTGAGGTCTATCCTGGCTACTCACCACATATTTCATTAGGGTCTCTCTGTACAGCTTTTTAGGTTGTCCAAAGACTGATATTGTGTCATATGACATGTCAAGTTGCAAAGATCCTTGGAGTTTAGCTCCCCATGATCTAGACAATAGTATGCCATATTTAGGTGGGATGTTAGCGACTACTATATCCATGAGAATGGTCTTAGCAGGATATTGTACTAAGGAAACACACAGGTCCTTGATTAACCCTAGACATTTTACTTGACTTGATTCAAATGAAAATAAGTCCTTGTAAGGTCTAGTAATGTCCAAGTTTAACTTTTCCATAACCAATTTAGGCATTAAATTGTGTGAAGCCCCTGAATCTAACATTGCATTGTGTAAGATTTTATCATGAATGCCAAGGCTAATATAAAAGGGTGGTATTCCTCCTTCTGGTGGTTTGCCATTAACATCAGGACCAATTATAAGCTCAGGTTGATCATGAAACAAGTTGACAGAGTCTTCATTCTCAATAAAGTTTAAGGTTTTGTTTATTTGAGATTTATAGATTTCACTTTTAATTGGCTCTGTTAAGGGAACCAAAATTTTTAGTTTAGCTACCTCTACTCCCAAATTGAAAGTAAAAGGGGCTTTTTCTACTTGAGGGCTTGGAATTTTCATAGCAGAAATTGGAGTAGGTTGCTCTTCTTTTTCTGCATTTGAGGTCTTTTTCTGTGGATTTTCTAATATGGTGTTTGGAGATTTCTTCACTGTCTCCTTGGAGGGGATTGAAGTAGATGGTTGATCATTAGGGGGTTGGTCATGGGTTATATCTACAATGGTGGGACTAGGAGGGTTCAGATTTGGTCTAGGGAGAATTTGAAAAGTTTTAGTGACTGGAGCTACTTTGATCTTCTTGGGTTGATTTGGAAATATTTTCTTGGTTTGGTCAGAAGTGTCAGAATTCTTTTTACTCCTTAAATTGTATTGTTTGTGTAATTCAAAAATGGAAAAATCATACCCTTGTTTATAATGAAATGATTCTCCGGATTGGCTCTGCAATTGTTGCAGCATATGCAATTCTTGCTCATCTTGGGTCAAGAAGAGAGTTTCCTCATCATCTAATCCCATCAAGTTAATGTGTGTGTCTTTTTTAGGTTCATCTGAATGGGATGTTTCAACATAGTTTCCTGAAAGGGAGGCCTAACATTCTGGTCAGGTCCATTCTTTCCAATATTTTGATTCTGATTCTTTCTAAAGTTTGGATTTCTCATTGGAGGTGCCTGTTGATTATCCCATTGAGGCTTCCTCTCAATGTTCTCTATCCTATCCATCAATTTTTCCATACCCTTGGTTAGAACATCTATTTTAAGGTCAGAGGGTGAGGCTTCATCTTTGGCATATCCTCTCCTTTCGTTCCTAACCCTAGCTCTTTTTGCTAGCAAGTTGGCTTCTACACTAACTTCTACACTCTGCATGTCTTCTAAAGTTGGAGGATTTCTCTCTCTGAGTTGGAAGGCCATATCAGTATCAAACCCATCAGGAAACTTTATCAGTGCTAAGTCAAGTGGGGGTCTAAGATTGACTGGTATTACATTGTATATATTGTTAAATTTGGTACAATAATCCTGGATCGTTTCATTTGGTCCTCTTCTGATGTTTTTGTATTCTGAAAGGATCTGCAGAGGGTTCTTCTTCTTTTCCCATCTATTAAAAAATTGCTGATAAAATATATCTAAACTATATATTCTATTAGTAGGTAATGATCTAAACCATTTCCTTACATCACCAGCTAGAGTCTGAGTAAAAATTCTCATCTGAACATCTCCAATATCAATTTCATGCAATTCAAAGTAGTCTGCCATTTTGTTTACATGATGTTGTGCTGTATAAGGTCTTATGCCATCAAATTGGACAATTTTGTTTTGGTAATCTTGTGGCATGGCACCAAGTGGGGCAGGTAACACAAGAGGAGCATATCTATTTGCCATGGCTCTAAGTTGGGCAGGGCTAAGAAGTGGGGTTGGGGTACCAGGAGATGATACAATAGTTGATGGAGAACTGGGAGTAATAGGTGATTGATGGGTAATGATAGGTTGGTAGGGAAGTGAAGGTATAAATGGAGGTGAGGAATGAACTTCAAAGGTGGAAGGGAATAATGGTGAACTAAGGGTAGTTGACATTGGTTCAGAAAGCTCAGGGATCTTAGCAGTAGTAAGGGATGACTGAGGGGAATTTAGAATATACTCATCAATTGACTGGTTTTCCTTTTGGACTTCGAGATCTGCAATAAACTCTAGATCTAGAACTATGTCATCAAGTGCACTTTTAGACCTGGTTCTAAATAGGGAAAGGTCAAATGACTCATCAAAGGGAGGTCTTCTAGAAACAACCACTCATCAGGGCATGAATCTGCTTTGATTGAAGGTGTTGGACTTACTGAACTTTCTTGTCTTTTGGATCTTCTCGAAATCAGGTTGGGATTATCCACTACTGGGGCAGGGTTTGGATCTGGATTGGCCCTAGTATAGTGAGTTCTCTTTGAAGCCAGAGTTTCGAGCTTTTCTAATTACTTTCTTTTTGTGAAATTTTGTAAATAACTTCTAATAAACCCTTCAAGAGGCTCGAAATAAAGATTTGAAATTTTCTCAAAGGTTTATTAAGACTGAGGGTTTGAATCCCCAGTATGGTTGCCACTATGTTATCACTCAGAAGTTTTCCCTAGAAGTTATCAAAAGAAGGAAGCATCTGAGGTAACCACAAACCAATCTTTTAGGCTTAGGTTCTAGCCAACCTAAGTCTAGAGAGGGCTCTCTCTATATAATTTAGCTTTGTTTTTATGAGATTTTAGGCTAGTTCTTAGTGTTCATGGGGTTTTGGTTTTGAATTGAAGGTTGGGTGGTGGAATTCTTGGAGTAGATGGATAGAGATAGGTCTTCAAGCCATTGGGCTATGGAGTCAACAAATGGATAGCATAACTAGATCAGATCATTAAATGGAATGTTCATAGGGCAGGCTAGCAAAACAAAATGCAAATCTTCAGGCCTAATGGGTGAAATAATTCTAACCAGGGTGAAAGGGCACTTAAGAATCCTTGGACCGGGATCATAATGAAGATCAGAGGATGATCATGAGAAAAGGGCAATTAAGAATCATTTGCTATAGACTAGAGGGGAAACTACGGAAGCTAAGGAGCAGCTAAGAATTCCCTAGCTAAGATAGTTTAGGAGAAAACATTTAGAATGTAAGATAGTCAAGACAGAGTGCATTCAACCAATTTATGAAATATCATTCCTTGTTATACATTTATATTTTAGAGAAACAAATAAGATTATGGAAAAAACATAAGGAAAAACAACATTGAACATGGAAGAATACTTATTTGTATTTCGCTTTATGCAAGAATCCTGTAGTATATCTGATCTTTATTCCTTGATCCAGCAAGCCAATCCAGTCATTGATACAATAGAACTTTGATTTGAGAGAAAAAGTCTATAGAAATGTCTTGGAATCCACCCTACATACTTCGAAATGTGAAGTATTTGTACAAAAATATTTACAAAATATCTCAAAACAACTTGAGACTTAATCTAGGGAATACGAATATCTTCTTGCATGAAGATAGAGATAGATGTTAAACTGCTTCATGCTATCCCTTTTATTATGGTGTTGTTGGTTGTTTCTGTTGAGTTGGAGCCCTTTAAGCTGGCTGATAGTTGTGGTATTTCTACGCTGGAATCTTCTTTACTTTGATCTTTTACTGATACTCTTTGACTCTGTTACTCTTTGACCCTGTTGATCTGTCTTTTACCTATCTCACTTGGTTGCCTTCAGATTTAGTGTGGTAACTTTTTGATGTAAAACTTTTTCGTAGTAAATCTGTAATTTTCTCCAACCATTCTGTCTCAGGCAATCTCATTTTCAACATTCTTCTGTAAATTTCGTTTGCCTCTGTGTATTTTTCAAAATTGGGTTTGGTGAGAAACAAATGTTTCACCTCATGTTCTAGGAAAAACAAGTTCTCCTATGTATCATATAATACTTTTCTTGTTGGCAGGGCTTTAATGCTTGAAGAGCTGGCTTGTTCCTTGGCCAACCTCCTAAGTCTATCACTATAGTCCAATTGGGTCATGAGTTTGTCATTGATGACCATATGACTGGGAAGGCCTTTGTACCTCAAAATTTGAAATTTAGCCATATAAACCTGTCAATGGCTACCTGCATGTTATGACACTTTTCTCCTAAGTTGAGCATGACGTTTCTTTTGGAAAGAACCTTTTTAATCTCTAGGATGGCTTCAGTCCTATCCTTTATGCCAAGCTCATGGAGCTCATATCTGTTCTTACTGTTCAGGAGGTGGATGAGTCAATTTGTATCCTCAGGTTTGTCTCCTAATTCTTCCCTTACTTTCTAGATGGCTTGAGTGGCTACCTTCACCAATTCAGTTTTCTCAAATATAAGTTGGATTGATGGCCAAATATCATTGATAGAGTCAATGATATTGGCCCAGAGCATCTCTTTAGTCTATCCTAGTGGCTTCTGCAGTGTCAAATATTTCTCTAGGACTTTGATTTTCTCACCTATTCTTTGGGCTTTTTGTGTTTCTTCTCTTTGCTGAATTTGGGCATGTTTGCAATTAGTTTCTAAGCTTACCACTTTAATCTCTTGAGCTCTGTAGCCTGGCTAGACATCTCCTCCATGGCTTTTACTAGTTCTGCTTTTTTTTTTTGAATTGATGTACCTGGTGCTGTAGTGGACTCAGTTGTAATTGGTAGTGCTGTGGCAGGTGGAGTTGTAGGTGCCAATGATGCTGCCATTGTGGAAGGAACTGCTGTTGATACTGTGGGGATGATAGTCCTGGGAGTTGTGTCCAGGTCACTTTGCTTGGACTAAATCAAAGTGTCCAACTCCTTATCTGTTTCTTTTAGCTGATCATTTAGCTTTAGGACTAGGTCCATAAGATCTTCATGTCCTTGTTGTGATTCTAGGACTTCCATTGTTTGAGGGTGATGTAGATGGGAAATTTTGAGCTACTTCTTTAGTGCAACAATGTCGTCATTCTTCTTTTTAATTAACTGCTTTGTTGCTTTCACATCCTTGGGATCATGTCCCAATTCTATCACTAAGTCCTCTAAGGACTTGATTCTTGTATCTTTGGCCTATGAGGAGGCCTTCTCCAACTGAAATTGAGTTGACATATTGTTTAAATAGTTCTACAATTGGTGGGCTGCTATGGCTTTCCCTGTCAATGTAGAATAAATCATCTCACCTGTTTTCTTATGCAACTCAATCTGGTCAATGGGATGAATATCCCTTGCCAGTACTTCAAAATCTACTTTCTTAAAATCTGATGTTGTTCTTGGCTACTGAGTGGTTGGCTTGATGAAGGTCATTTGCATTTTCCCCTCTTTAACATCAAAGGCTGACATAAGCCTTGTTTGATTGGTAGGGGTCATCTTCAGATACTGTGCATAGGTTTGGGCTTTCAGCCTCTCATTTCTAGCCTTTATTTCTTTGTATCTCTCCTTGATATCTTGGTCTTTATCTGCTGGCATTCTGAAAGAGGATACCTCAACACTTTGCTGCCTTTCCAACATTTGAGTGTGTGATGTGGAAGGTTCTAGAGTGCCTCCAGATGGAGTGGCAATCCTACTCCCATCTCTTTTTGTGCTTGTAACCTCAGCTGTCTCCTCTGTATATTCCTGTTCAAAGACATGATTCACTCTTTGTCTCTTAGCCTAGCTTGTCTCTGCATAAGCTTGTGATGTTGCTCTTTTTGAAGTAGTGGCCATTTCCCTACTTCTCTTGAGGCTTTTCTCCTCATTTAGAGGAGTATGTAGAACTGGAGGGGTACTCATGGTGGTTTCTGGTTTATCTAATTTCTTTGGTATGTCTGTTTGATCTGGCACCTCTGACAGGTCTAGTACTTCTGATTCTCATGGTACCTATGATTCTTCTGGCACCTGCATGAAAGAACCCTCATCAAGTTGTTTCTCTAGGTCAATTAATGTTTTTTCCACAACAACTTCAGTACTATCCCTGTCCTCTAAAGTGTTTTCCACCCATTGCAGTTGGTTGGCATACTTTTCTATCTCAGGGATGTCGTGATGGATATCAGGAGCCATCCTGTTTTTCTACCTTCTTTTGCAAATGAAATCCAAGGGATAATATCTCCATATGAAACTCTGTTTTAGTTTTAATCTTTGAAGGATTAGGTCTGCCTCCTTTCCAGCTTCTCTGCTATTACAAATAAAGGGACCTAATTAGTCTTTGATCTTGAGCTGGGCTTTCGTTTTGGCTTTAACAAAGTTTACCTCATCTGAGTTTATGATCTGTCTGTAGTACTCCAGAGCAAATAATCTCATTGGGAGGTATTTAGGTAGTTTGTATGGGGCCAGCTCACAACCATAAATCCTGATCTCATTGTGGTTTTGGTACAAGTACCAATCATCTACTTTGGATTGTTTTGAGAATTACAAGATCCTCTTTATATCTGAACTGATTCTTGGAGGAGGGCTTCCTATCAGCATTGTCACAATGGGATGTACAAATAGGTCTTTGAAGTCTACATATGAATATGGGGAGTGATATTTATGGACCAATGGAGTCCAGAAAATTACTGATCTAGGGTGACCTTTTGTGTCAAGCTTATGGAGAGTAAAGGGGAACTTATTTGCTTGGTAGTAAACAAAAAGGTGATAGAAAACAGAGGAATACTTGAAGACTCGCTCATTACTTATTCTAAGGAACTGGTCATGCATTCTATCGGCTATAAACTTGGCATAATCATAAATGGCAGCAGGAGGCTGTCCTGGAGTGAAGATGGACATGAAATCCAGGATGATTTCATCTATATAATCACTAGTGGTATAACCTAGGACACTAGATATCATTGCTACAATGTCCTGGCCAAATGGGGAAAATATGGTATACACATATGGAGGAGGATGTTTGGGGGTATACTTCTCTTCTAGGATGAAGGTTTGGATTATTTGGGCCAATATTGCAGGGTTGAGCTTGGGAAATAAGTCCAACAGATCTCCAATGGAGAGGGGAGTCAAGTTTTGGCCAGGCTGGATTTGTAGCATCTCATTGATAGATTCAACAGTGATGGTGAAAAGTATGGTTTGGTTAGGGGACATCACTTCTCTTTGACTGGGGATATAATTTGCATGGTAGTAATGGACAATTTCTGGGAAAATGTGAACTTCAGGGAATTGGTACTTGGGCAAATTGGACTCCCAAAAACCAATTTTATCAGCATGGTTTAGATATTGGTCTTTGTATCGGCAATATAGTTGAAGAGGGGATTCATGGGCAGAGGTGTCCTTTATCTGGAAATCCTTATCAGCCAGGGGGAGGTGGTCTAGGTCTAGATGAGGAGTGGAAATAGGTCTAACATCCATGGCAATTGGGGCAACCATTCTCAGTTCTTGTGGATTTGAGAGTGGGGGAGGTGATTTTTAGTCCTTTAGGGAAATGGTGGTTCAGTACAGAGTAAGCTTAAGTCGCTTGAGTTTCTTTAATTAATTTTTTACTTTAACTAATAAAACTCAGTAACTGGTTCTGAAATTGACAGGTTTTCCAGTGAATTATGGCTTAAATACCTGGAATTTAAGGAAAACTAGCTCTGAACAAGGCGGCTGGCAACTGCAAACGGTCGAAAAGGCTCTGTGTAGGCTGGAAAGTGAACTGGGTGCTCTGTGGCATCTTTAAGGTGCAATTGGACGTAGGTTGACAGCTTCGATGTTCGTAGGTGCGTGCATGGAGGTTTGTAGTTGAAAAGCAAATGATTTGGGGCTTTTTGGCTTTATGTGCGAAAGTCAATTTTGGCAAGTATGGGTGAACAATGGTCATTTATCATGTAGCAGGGTGAACAGTAACTATTTTGTCATGTAGCGGGTAGGTGGTAAGTGGTTTCCATCACACCACTTTTGGGCACTTGGTGGTATTGGGGGAAGTCCGCCCAATTCCATACGTTGAACAACATGTAGCATCGGGGGCCCAGTGGAAAACAACTTTTTCGAGTGGGTATTGTTCAGACGTCGGGCCTGCCCGAAATGGATAAGGGTCGTTAGATGTGGAGGGAAGTGATCGTATAGTGATCGGGCAAGGAAGTTGCATGAAGGGTAGTGGGGGGGCCCCGGCGGGTGATTTAGTGTCGTGGTCTTTGAGTTAATGAAGGATTAAAGCGGGGTTAAGGCGTCAGGATCATTAGTGACGAGTTTAAACATGGGATTATCTAACTTAATTGAAAATCGATTAGTTAGAGGGTTTTTGGGGTTTGGGTGAAATTATAGTTTATATTTTAAACTAGGGTATATGGCTAGTTAATATGCGAGAGTTAAATATATACGGGGAAAAAGGGTTTTTATTTACAGGATTTAATAAATAAAATTAATAATTAATAAAATGAGCGGAAAAGGACACCATACCCTAAGTAAATGTTTTTTGTGATTTTGAATGCTTTTTCACATGTTAACATCAAACTTAGGGTAATGTGTGTTTTGGTGGGATTTTTGGAAAAAGGGGTTTTACATGGGGGTGATTGCTTTTCCTAGGTAAATAGTGTTTAACCTAAAAAAAGGGGTTTTATTAGGGAAATGAGGGGAAATAAAGGGGGGTGAATGAACTGAAAGGAGGGGGTGATGAATTTTTATGAGGGGGTTTTAGTACTTATTGCCTATAAGTCATTGAGCCGAGGGTCCGGTCCCTCCAAAAGTCAGAGAAATGCTCTGAGCCTCTTTGACCTAGGGTTTTTAAGTACTTTGAACTTCATTATGGGAAATTAGTAAAGGAAAGGGGTAAAATGAATGGGGGAAGCTAATTAACTGACTTTCTAAATCATTTTCATGCTTGATTGTTCATTAATATCTGGAATTTTTATGATGTGAATGATAAACATGCTTTTGTCTAATCAATCATCATACTTTTGCAACCTTTCTTCTACTTACCCATCTACTCATCCTACCATTTTCACTTCCCTTTATTAGGGTGCATTGAGCTAGAAAACACTTATCAAACATTTTTATTTCTCTTTACAATAGTAAACTAACTAAATCTAACCTTAATACATCCAAGGGCTCATATTGAACATTTGAGCTCCTTTTATTTCCTCTACCTATCTAATGATCTGCTAAGATTAAGTAGTTTGGTCAGATTTTATTCTCTAACTATCAACATGAAATTTAAAGCATGGCATAATCAAGATTAAATAGTTTGATTACCATGGATTGTGGCATGAATAAAACGCTGCACACAATCATTATTATGCATAAAAGTAAATAGCAGTGGCATTTTGACTTGCACACTTTCATGGTCTTTTGTTTTTTGGGGTTCATTTTTATCACTTTTTTGGACCTTTTCTTATTATTTTTGTCCTATGATTTTTCTTTTAGGACAAACTCTCTTTTCATTTTTTGATTTTTTGAATATGGAAAACATTTGTAGAAAGAAAAGGTATGTACATATTACAGTTTAATCTCAAACATTCAAAAATTATGACTCCTATTGGTATAGGAACCTAACACGTGGCACTTGGGAGTAACTGATTTGGGCCAAGAGATCATTTGGGGAGTCAGGGATTGGATAGCAGGGGTGAACTCAACATTTTGGAGGAGTTTTTAGGTGGATTTAGAAGCAGTTTCCAACAGGTTGAATTTGGCAGCTATAGCTGAGGTGAGGCTCCAAGGGGGTCGAAAATCATAATTCCAAACCAACTAAAATCCCTTCTCGGTTTTTCTGGGTTTTGGCCAAGGAGTCAGGGTTTAAAAGAATATAAATTTCTGGGCAACTTTAGTGCACTTTCCATCCATCTGAACTTCAGTAGAGCATTAGTTTTCTGGGCAACGTAGTGCAGATTGGTGCAGCAGTTGGACAACCTTCAGATCAAGCATTTTCCTACCTGGGTTTGGTCCTACTTGTCCATTGAGACAAGCCTAGGTGCACCTTTCCATCATCTATTGTATTTGGCTTGCAGAAATACAATAAAATGGCTCACAAGTTCTCCATTTGCAGCGTTTATATGGGTGTTTACTGAATATTTCGTTTTTGTAATTTGCTGCATGTATTACTTGCTTGGTTTCATTTGTATTCCTATTTAGGATCATTACAGTGGTATCAGAGCCTAGTTCTTGGCTTAGTTGTGGGGATTGTCTCATATGAGAGAAGGGGACCAGCAGAACATCACCTACAAGAGACAAAGGTATAGTAGCAGAGAAAGGGAGTTAGAGATTACTCCAAATATAGATGACAAGGGGAAAGTAGTAGCAGAAGAGGAGGAGATGGAAGAACCCAAGAGTAGGGAAGAGATGGCTCTCGAAGGCCTTCTGAGGGCCCTGAGTGACTTGACCAAGGGACAAAAAGACATGGTGGAAGAGATCAAGTCGCAGAATAGAGAGAGGACCATGCCTAGAGGGTTTCTATGTGGGGAAAATTTTGGGGCCTCTCAACCATTTGATCACCCCTCAGCAGTAGTGCAACGCCCTTCAGTTAGTGTGCCAACTCATTCCACACTACCTTCCTTCGTCCTAGTGGCACAAATTTAGCCTGCAAGTGAGGAATAACCCCCTCAGATGGAAGATTACTTTAGAGAGTGGAATTTTATGGATGAAGACTTTAAAGAAGCTCTCTCCTTCAAATATTACTGCAAGCTCAAGAGGAGTGAGAAGAACAAGGGGTATGGAGGACAAGGGACCCAAAACTATGAGCTTCAAAGAACCAAAGGGAGGATGTATTTCCCTACTTTTGATGGCATTGCTAAGTGCTCGACCAGGGCTTGGGTTGAGAAGATGGAAACTTACTTCCAACTAAACTAGATGACGGAGTAGGAAGCCATTAAGATGGCCACGCTACACATGGAGGGGGAAGCCCATGATTGGTGGTTTCATGGCTTGACCACTCTAGGGCATGCCCACCTAGTTTCTTATGAGGACTTCACCAAGAGGGTGGTGGAGCGATTTGATTAGAGGGATTCAGAGGCTTATTTCAGGGAGCTAACCCAACTATGCCAAATAAGCAACGAGAGCAGTACTTCTCATATTTTTTATGGGTGTTAGTGATGGTCCTGGATTTATCTGAGACAAGGAGGGTGTATAGCTTCATTGAGGGCTTGCTTGAGCCCTTGCATGGACTGGTGAAGTAATGTAGACCCTCCACGCTGTAGGAAGCAGTCTTGTGCGTTAGAGATCTGCAGGGGGCCATCCCCAAGACTAGAGCACCATTTCCTGCACGGACCCCTTTTCCATAAAAAGGGCATGAGACCAGACCTCCACCTCAGAGGACCACACAGGGGAGGGGGCAGTTAGATTAGGAGACACAGAAGGAGCTCCAGAGGAGGAACCTGTGCTTCACATGCAGAGAGCCTTGGGCACTAGGCCATCGGTGCATTGCTGGGAGAGCACACTACATTGAGGTCTTTTTTTATAGTGACCAGGAGGATGAGGTGGATCAAGATTGTGGTGGGGCAGATGGCAAGAGTCTAGTAGATCCATAGGGTGGGGCATCCCTTACCCCGGTAGGGGGAGTTCTCGCTTCCTTATGTGAGATTCCCAAATTTTTGACACTGAGGGTCAGAGGCATTGTACAGGAATAAACGCTGTTAGTGCTAGTAGACAGTGGGGCTACCCACTATTTTATAGATGCCCAATTGGTCTAGAGGAGGGGCTTCACCACAGAAGAGTTTGAGAGCTTCTCAATCCTAGTACTGGGTGACCATACCATACAATGCAGTAAATATGTGCCCTCTTGACAGTAGTTATGGGGAACTACTCGATGACCGACCATTTCTTTATGGTCGATGTGCCCGACACCAATGTCGTGATGGGTGTCCAGTGGTTTCATTCCCTTGGGCGAGTCACAATAGATTGGAGGAAGATGGAGATGGAGTTCCTTGGGCTAGATGACAAACTGGTAGTCTTGAGAGGCATACAGTCTTTTCCACCTCAGACTGTTTCAGCCCATAGGATGGAGGCAGATTTATGAAATGGGGACATTACATGGGAAGTTGAGTTGAGGAACTTAGAGACTGGAGGACAGGCTCAGCCACCACAAGAAGACATACATGCCTTGCTGGATAGATACGCAATAGTGTTTAGGGACATTCCACCAGGGTAGCCACCAGATGGAGAGTTTGAGCACACTATTGAGTTGGAGCCAGGTATGCAAGCGGTGATCACCACTCCTTATAGGCATCCCAAAGCCTATAAGGACGAGATTGAGAAGGCCCTCTAAGAGCTACTAGCATTGGGCCATATGAGGCCAAGTTCTAGTCCTTTCGCTTCTTTAGTGGTGCTGGTGAAGAAGAAGGATGGAACCCTTCGGATGTGCATTGACTATAGGGCCCTCAACTCGAAGACACTAAAGAACCGATACCCTATTCCTTGGATTGATGAGCTTAGAGGAGCCAAGTACTTCTCTAATATTGATCTGCATTCAGGGTACCACCAGATCAGGGTGAGGGATGAGGTTATCCCTAAGACAACTTTTTGGTGCCACTATGGGCACTTTGAGTTTTTGGTCATGCCATTTGGGCCTACCAATGCTCTAGCCACATTCCAGTCATGCATGAACCATGTCTTTCGGGGACAATTGAGGAGGTTTGTGCTAGTTTTCTTCGATGAAATTCTGATTTACAACAAGACATGGGAGGATCACCTTCAACACTTGGAGGAGGTATTGCGCATTCTAGAGGAGCAGCAGTTTTATGCCAAGCTCTCCATGTGTGAGTTTGGTTAGATAGATATGCTCTACCTAGGGCATATTGTTGACACCTAATCATGGGGATTGGGTGAGCAGTTGTAAATAGTGTAAATAATAAATAATGGAAAAGGAAGAGTCATCAGGAGATGAAACCCAAGAGTCACTCCCTCATGTATATAACTATGAGCAATCTAAGTGAATAAATAGATTTCATTTTGAAGAGTTAATCCTGGCCTGGCATGGTATCAGAGCTAGCACCATTTTTGGCTTCCCTCTCTTTGTAAATCCCATTCTGCTATTTTACCTATTCTGCCTATGTTCTACATCCTTTGCAGACTAACATCTCTGTCAAATCCCTACGAAATTTCATGCATTATTGAATTCACTGGTGCATTAAAGGTTGGGTTTCATGCATTATTGAGTATACATTGTGGTTTTGAATCTGTTGTGGAAACGCTGCAAGGAGGTGTTATTTCCTTACACTCCACCTACTCCCAAATGCAACCTCCAAACGCTGCCCCCTCAACCCTTCGTTGCACAATCAAACTCCCTCCTGCACTGTAGGCTCGATTGAAGGTTCCATTGACCAGTCCAAATGACTCTTGGCATTCTCTAGCCATAAGTTTCTCGGTGTGGTTGCGCCGCTCGGACTAGTATTTTGTAGACACAACTTCAAGCTATGGTGAGCCTCCTCCATGCTGTATGAAAGGTGAATTATATGTGGTATGATCTTGTTACGTTGAATGCTGGTCCGCCTCTCTGCACGATATATATCCTCCTGTGGTATACGTTGTGTTTATTTTTACATTGTTTTTGAATCTGCTGATGGTACACGCCTCCACAAACTGTGATTTGGATCAAGATTCAAAACCACACCCATTACAATACCACTCTCCACATACCTATACCTCTATTTGCATACCTATACTGCTCTTCGTTCAGTCAAGATGCTGCTCCCTCTGCGCACTATCTCCTCCCTACTACACAGTTGGTCTTGTTCTGGTCCCCTCCCAACTGCAGTTTATTTATGCTCGGTTCATGATACCAACCTCTTTGTAACGCCATACCGGCCTCCTCCCATAATGCATGTGCCTCTCCCAATCGTCGCTCCCCCACACGTATGCTATGCCTCTCCCACACCGTCCAACACGAGATGTAATAATGTTGTGTGTTGGTAGAGATGCAATAACACTGTCCAACACATATTGTTTCATTGTTTGTTTTCATATACAGTGTTTTATATACATAAACACTGGTATATATATACAACGTTGATATACATTACTTTATTTCATTGTTTGTTAAAATCATATTACTATATTTATAAAAACGGGAAGAGGCAACTTGGAAGTTTCGATATCTGAATGGCTCTCGGCCCCTCGCAATGTTACTGGAGACTTCCCACCTTTGCCTTGATGCAGCCAAGGCTTCTTCTTTAATTTCCTGGAAGTATTAATTTCTAGCCTGAATGATATCAATATGGAGTGGCCCCAATTTTCCTACGATACCATATTTTTTCATAAACTATTTATGCCTGACAGATAGGAGCAATGGTTGTGTAGGCTCTCCTTTGAAAGTGTTGTGAGCCTTGGCTCGTTTTAGCTGATTATGCATATAGAGTTCACAAAGGAGGCACTGAACCTTCTCATCATGCTTTCTAAAGAATTTGATAAAATCAGGAGTGGTTTTGATTTCTGCTGGTTTAACAGCCTTATCAGCCTTAACTTTTAACAGGAGGTATAGTTCCATGAGAAATAAAGCATAATTTGTGGTGGGGGCTTGACAAGATAGAGTTTCTGAACAGAGAGAGAAGAGAGTCTCCATTTGCTCTCTAGCTTTTTGCAATTGATCCTCTAATTTTTCAACCTTCTTTTGCTCAGCCTTATATTGAGCAAAGGTCTCATCTTTAGTCTTGGTAAGTGCTTCAAACTTCTTCTTTAACCCTTGGTGTTCATGCATAGGGACCACCTTTTCCTTGTGTTGAGCTAGTTCTTGGTGAACTATCAGTAGCTCATTCTGTAATTTTCTGATAACAACCTCTCTTACCAAAGGGATGTAAAGGGGTGTTTCATCTATTTGGGCCTCTGTATCCTGGGTCTTCACAAGGTTAGTATGCATAGCAACTTCAACTTCTTCCTCAATTATACAATCAGCTTGAATATTTTCTTCAATCTGTTTGGACAACAATGCTTGCAGTTGGGTGGTCCGTTTGAGTTCCCTGTGAAAAGATACAGGGCTCCTCAATTTGCATGGCAATGTCCTCTCTCATAGCTACCCTATTACTTTGTTCTGCTTTCTGTACTTTCTAAGCACCTTTTTAAGCCTAGATATGTAGGGCTTCTCTACTCTAGGGCCTCTATCTGAAGCTGTGTTATCCTCTACTACATGTACAGGTTGTACTATGTCATCATCAGGAATGTTCCCAATTGGAGCTATGTTTTCTGGTGGAATTTCTCTTTCCAAATCATAATTATTATGTATTTCATTTTTAGGAGATCCCAATGTAATGGTATCTCCTGAAAAATTATCATTCTTGTGGTCTTCTCCTTGGTAGGCCTCGTCCATGGGGGAATTTGAAAAGGGAACATCACTTTTTTGATTGGCATCTCTCAAGTTTTCATCTTTAGGGTTTCCTTCTGCTGGGGAGTCCACTAGACCGATGCCTACTGCTTGAGTTTCCTTTCTGCTGGCTGTTCCTTCATGTTCCTCACAATTGAGGGGTGTTTCCATAACAGGAATTGACTCCCTCTGTTACACAAAAATATCATCACCATGACTATTTGCAGTCAGTATGGGTCTATCATCACTTATACTGTCCTCCTAAGCAAGTCTCAGACCTCAGCTCTTCATGTCAAGCTTTGAAAATGAGAGAAAGACATTAAAAAATCAACAAAGCTCTGGTTTCACACTTTTTCTCACTGTTGCCTGCGGTCCCGCACCCCCTATTCACAATACCTGCGGACCTGCCCGCTCTGTCTCTAAAGGAGTGGGTGCGGACCCCTGTGAAAGTAAAAAAGGCGCAAGTTTATTCTAAAAAACTCACTTTGGGTTAATTCTAGATGATTCTAGAAGGAATTTTGACGTGGATTGTTCGCTCTTAGGTGGTTCATGCATCCCAAAAGAGAAGGAGCTAATCCCTTGATGAGAGGAGCTATCCCTTTGAAGGAGGACCTAGTAACTTCCCTCCATTGCACTATAAATTAAGGCATTGGGCTGGTTGATAGGGAGGTTAGAAGCTGAACATTTTTGAGGGTAAATGCTGGTGGAATTAAGACTTCCTAGTTAAGCATGAGAGGAGAGATCACATACCTTTTGGCTTCATTGGGAAGAGAGTGAAACTTGTCAAAGTAGAGGAGACTTCTTATTGGACCCTGGGAGGATCTTGTACAGCATCAAGGCACAGGTTGTAAAGTTATTCTTTGATTTGAATTAATATAATCAGATTTAATTTTCTCAACAAATTGTCTTATGTCATTTGTTTCATGAATTCCTTGATCATCATGATAAGTATGCTTTATGATATTGGCTTTTCAGGTGCTATTTAATTTGTTTGCTTGTTTGTGTTTGCAGATTTGCTACAAGGGAGCTCATTTGGATCAAAGAAGTGAGGCTTCCACAAACTTGCATTGGACCCAAGGTAGGCCTAAAACACTTGTTTGCCTTTGTTTATAAATTTCACATATTTAGAGAAAGATAGTTTTTGATTGGCTTGCTTGTCACTAGATATCATTAGATACTAGGGAGTTCAATCTTGTCCACAAGATCGACTCATTCCATGTGACAAAATGGCGACTCCGCTGGGGACTTGATTTTTCCTTGTTTTTACTTTGACCTGAGAAACTATGTTTTTGTTTCTGTTTTTGGCTTGTTGTGTGTGGAATTGGGTAGATTTAGTAGATCTAGGATTATTTTTTGTTTTTCATAACTTTGGGAGAGGACCACACCCTCGGCTTGCAACACAGTGCGGACGTATCCCACTTTTGCTTTTTGCACAGAGCGATACCGCACCTATGTGAACTGTGGGCCTGCGGACCCTGTCAAAATTTTGGAAAACCTAAGATTTTCTTTTGTAGTCAGCTTAGTTTTTGTTTAGATGTTGTTATCCCCTGCCCAGACCTGCATATAACTTGTTAAGAACTTTTCTTAGGTTAATTCCATTGGTGTTAGGGTTTTAGGTGAAATTCCTAGAACTTTTGGTTGCCAGGCATGGTTTTCATTTTGGTCTTGTAGTAGCTCAGAGCTTAGAAGCTGTAGAAGCCTCAGATCACCTTGGTTTTTACTGGCCTTCTTATGAGTCTGACCATTTGCAAAATCTACCTTTGTTGAGGAATCCGTTTTGTGTTTTCTCTTTATGAAACTTCGAAAAGGCTTGTGTTAAAAGTTTGGATTTCATTTTTAGAAAAGAAAACAAAAATTGGTTGTTTTTTGACTAATTTGTGATTATGGACAAATTAGCCCTTAGTTTGCTTATAGCTAAGTAAAACATCCTTGAAAAAGACATCTTGTAAGCTTTGACTTCAAATAGTTTTTTATAGTTTATAGATCTCAAGATTAGTTATTTACATAGTTTTGAGTGTTTTATAAAAAATTAAAAAATCTCTTTTGGAAAAAGTTTGTTTTTGTAGCATTTGAGTCTTTGAAAGAAAA
Source organism: Pinus tabuliformis (assembly GCA_031772625.1). Lineage (NCBI taxonomy): Eukaryota > Viridiplantae > Streptophyta > Pinopsida > Pinales > Pinaceae > Pinus > Pinus tabuliformis. Next base: position 901,416,774 of record CM062816.1, on the reverse strand, counting down.
GGAAATTTTTGTGAAAATAACTAGTTGTCTCGTTTTGAGTGCATTGGAAAAGACAAAAAGCTCTTCTTTTGATTTGTTTGTTAAGGAAAAGATTTGTGTTTACAAGTATTTGCATTCTCAAACTCTTTCCTAGCTAGAAATTCATTGAAGGGAAAAGATTGCTTATCATCTTAAGTGCATTTTTTAGTGATTTTGAGTCGAGTCTTCACACCACAAGTTTCATCTCCGCACCTCTTGACTTAAACAAAAACCAATAAAAATAACGCTTAAAGTAAAATCTATTTAGTAATCTTTTTATTTCTAGGGCTCTATTACACCAACATAGGTTAGGCTAGTGTCTTGGAGTAGGGAGTAATTAACTCTCCAAGGCAGTAAAAAAAACAAGTAGTTGTATCTTGCGGTAGGAGAAAAATCCAATTGTTGCATCTATGCTCTGGGAAAGATCCTCTTAAAGGAGAAGCACGAGATCGTGTCCGAACCAGTGTGGGAATCAATCCTTCCTCATTGGGAATGACGCCAGATATTCACGTATTAAAAATGGTAAACCTCAGATTAACCATTGTCGAGGAGCCTAGGGTCACTTGTTGGTAAACCTTGGATTATGTCAAGGAGCCTTCAAGGGGATTGAGCTTGTTACTCTGCCCTTGCGTGCGTATCGGATCGTAGACTGTTCCCCCAGGTATATTTGTTTCCGTTGGTAACCATAGTGACCATATTCTATAGGATTCTTCCTAAGGTGACGGTGGAGGGAAGATCCCACTGTACCTGGAGCAGACGTCGGCTAGACTCACTTGGATTTTCTGGGGGGTTCTCTTCACTCGAGATGGTTTAGTGGAGGAACTTGTGCCAGTCTATTCATTAAGCAGGTTGCCGGGGTAACTGTTCCAACCGCCATTTCTGTATTGAACTTTGCGACATTGGATTTCATCACCAACTAGTGTTTTCAATACGGAAAGTTATTATTTGTGTGTGGTTTGATCTCCTAGATTCTTCAGGCGTGTGATTCAAATTTGTTTGGTTCTTTAGAGGCTTTAGGTGGTTTTCATTAAGATTTTACTCTGTTTGCGTGTGAAGTAGTTAAAATATTTAATCGTGGCTGAATTGCCGAGGAAGTCCCGTAGACTTCGGGACCAACCTCCTGAGTTTTCACCGAGCCAGCCTGAAGGGTTAAGCGCCCTTGTAACTCCTAGAGACAATAGAGTTGGGTCACCTGAAGAAGGAGAGCCTTCTTTGGTGGTACATCCTGATTATCAAGCTTTAGTAGTAGATTATAATCCACAATCGGTGTGTGTTTCCGAAGTTACTGGTAGTTTTTCATCTACTAGCGATTTAGGTGAGGAACCTGAAATATCTAAACTTGAAAGTGAATTTGCTGCTACTCCAACATTGGGGTTTACCTCTCCAACTTATAGTGGTCCTGGTTCACCTAGGGTAGAAAGAATAATTACCCAAAATCTTCCTTCTAGACTAATAGCTATTGAAGAACTTGCTACTCTGGAAGAAGAAGAAGGAATCCCTATCCTTGAAAATCAACCTGTTATAGAACTTAGGGAGCATGAATCAATCTTTTACAGTCCACCTAGGAGCAGTGCTTGGTATCTTTCATTGACCAATTTTTTGGAAAACCCGGGACTAAGTTTTTCACCACCTCGTATTCCTTATCACCCAACACCTAGGGGTTACTATCCTCTGTTAAATATGTCAAGACAGTCGTCCATGTTTTCTCAATCTCTAGAATCCTTTTTGTACGGCGGTCCTTTTGTTCCCTCTGGGTATCAGTCACTTACTAGTACTTTTTCGGGAGCATCTCCTCAACCTATTGAACAAGGGTTATTAACTGGAAATAATGGTACTAAGCCGTTGAGTGTAGAAGATATTCTCATGATGTTAGGTACTATTCCTAAGCCTCAACCTCAAGGTGGCCAGTTACTGCCTAGGGGGCAGCCTCAGAGTCCTCAATTATCACCTGGGGGGCAACCTCAAGGTACCCAATTTGCGTCTGGGGGGCAACCTCAAGGTACCCAATTTGCGTCTGGGGGGCAACCTCAAGGACAGTACATACCTACGGGACTGTACATTCCTCAAGGTCAACCCTAGACTCAATATGTACCTCAAGGTAAACCCCAGTATCAATATGTACCTCAAGGCCAACCCTAGTATCAGTACGTGCCTCAGGGTTATCAACCTCAAGGTCAGTACTCGAACCAAGGTTTCCAACCACCTTCTGGTCAATCATATGTTCAAGGAACTGGAAATGTACCTCTGAATTATCAACCCTACCCTCAACCCGGTTATGGTCCTCAATATTCTCAACCTGTTATGGGTCCGTACCCCGGAATGAACTTAGTGTGGGATCCATCTCAAACTCAACAGGTCTTGCAACCGAATGTACAGTTGTCATCTCAAACTGGACAACCCTTAGTTTCTGGTTCACCCCAGCAACCTGTCCAATCTACTATTCAAACTTCTGTACCTTCTGTGGTTTCTCAGCCTAGGCCTAGTAGGCCTTGTACTCCACCTCAAATGGCTGCTGCAACTACTGCAACATCTGTTCAATCTACCCCACCTACTTCTAGAGTATCGACAACTCCGGTTTCTACTGTTCCTATATCAACTCCTTAGACATCTTTACCTCAGTCTGGATCCACAATTCAAACTTCGGTTCAGATGCCTGTAGGACAACCTGGTTCAAGTACAGTTGTCACAAGTCAACCTCAATTTACTTATCAACCATACCAGGGACAGTACCAATTCAGTCCTGCTATACAACAGCTAGTCTATCAGTATCAACCGTACCCTGGGTATACATATCAACAACCCCAGTACGGTCTCGTTAATCCTGGTTTTCTGGGAGGATACAATATCCCAAATGCAATCCCAATTCCTAGTTATCCTGGATATCCTCCTCCTGGTGCTGGTCTCATGACCCAGAGTTTTAGGGACCCTAATCGTCAGTTACCGTTTATCGCAACTTTGGACTTCCCTGACTTGTCATGCCTTACGAATGATCCCATTAACTATCTTCCGTTTTGGCCGCCAATGCCAAATAAGTTTCCTAGTGATATTCCTAAGTTTGAAGGCAAATCAGGAGAGGACCCATCAAACCATGTGATGACTTATCACATCTCATGTGTGTCTAATTCCGTTTCATATGATTCAATTCGTTTAAGGCTTTTCTAGCGCACTCTAATTGGTCTTGCGGCCAAGTAGTACATTGAGTTACCGCGAGCCACTTTTTATAATTTTAGCCAGTTAGCTACTTCGTTTTTAACTCATTTTCAGTTGCCAGTCAGATATGACAATGGCACAGAATTACTAACTTCATTAAAGCAGTTAATGTCCAATTACATTTTAGATCACATTCATGAATGGAGACGTCGACAGCGTTTAATGAAGGTTTTTATTCCGGATCAGATCTTAGCTGAATGGTTTGTAAAAGCTTTATTGCCAAAGATCACTGAGGATGTAGCTAAGGCCGGAGTCGTTACTGAGGAGAAAGTAATTTCTCAAGAACAATACCTTGACTTAGTTTATACGCAGTCAGGTACGTTACATGAGAAAATCCCCGATCTTCCTACGCAAAATCAAATCGCTGCAGCTCCTTCAGGGTCTCATGCCACTAATGGTATGATTGGTACGGTTAATACCAAAAGTAAGAAGAAATCTTCCAAGAATTCTTCTCCTATCATAACCTTGCCAAATTCCCCGACAGGAGATTCTTTCGCGGAAATTTCCACCGATATTCATGTTGTAGAGTCATCTACAGCCAAATCAAAATCTGGTGGTAAGAAGAAAGGTAAGAAGAAAAATAAAACAGATAAAAATTCGAAAGAGAAACCAGAAAAAGTGGAATCAAATGATGAGAAACACAAACCTCGTTATCCTTGTCTCATTTGTGACAAAGAGCATTTTACAAGAGACTACCCTCAGCGTGCAGAGGTTGCGAAAATTGTCAAAGGTTCCCAAACACCTGCTGTTTTGAAGGATCCTTTTCCAAGTCAAGATAGTGAGATGATAGGTTCTTCCTAAAATGCCAACGAAGAACCCATACTGATGATGTCCCATGTTAGGATTGCGACTCGATCACATGATTATGGTAGTAAAAGTCCTGTTGATGGTAAAGAAGCAGAATCTTCTCATTCTAACCCATCAACCTCAGCTCCCGGTTCTGATCCGCTACAGATCGAGAAACCTAATTCAGACTTAGTAATCAAACCACCCGCCAAGGGTATACTTCGAAAGTCAGCTTTCAATCCACATGCAAGAGCGGCTCAGAACTATAACATTGTTGAAGATTTGGTTGTTTCACCTTCAGCAATGTTAGCTTTGGAAGTGCTGCAATCATGTCCAGCACAACGTAAATTAATATTGTTGCCTACAGGAGCTGTTGACGTTCAGGATTCAAACCTTATAGTTTTCGATCTAGAAAATAGAACACCGCGCTTACCTTATCAAATGGCTTTCCAGATCCCAGTGTTAGTAAAAAACAGACCTATTTATAGGACTGTGATTGATGAGGGAGCCTCAACGTGTATTATGTTGATACAGTGTTGGAGATCGCTTGGTTCTCCTTCGCTAAACCAATCCCCGACGATTCTAAAGGCCTTTGACGGCCATGGGTTTCATCCTTTTAGCATTCTACAGGATTTACCTATAGGGGTAGAAGGCAAAACTGTTAATCTAGATGTGGAGGTGGTTGATGCCCCTCTAGATTACAACCTTCTCTTGGGTCGTAGTTGGTCTTACACTATGACAGTTGTCGTTTCATCGGTCTTTCGGCTTATAAAGTTTCCTCATAATGGAAAGATCGTAACTATAGACTAACTGACTTACTTTTCATCCGACCCAGCCTCTTCTGAAAGTATTCAGCATGTCGGCAAAACGACTATCCCATATAAGGATGTTGGAGTAGGACTAGTTAAAGATGTTGGTTTACTGGGAACTTTTCCTTTTCCTCCTATCAACGCATCGTCTTCTACTGTAGCCATTCATATGATTTCGTCAGACACTATTGTTTATGATGATCCTTGGATCGTACCTTCTGAATCTAAGATAGACTCATTTGGTGATGTTATGCCTTTGAGTCCATATGAAATTGCATATCAGGCCGTGCAGTCGTTTTCCGACCCATCTTCAACCAAAATTGACTTAATGAATGTGGTCCATGAAGAATCACTTTCAACATCAGACTCGGATTCAAAAATGTTTTCTGAACTTGTTCACACTAATGAGAAAATTCGTGAAATCCTATGTGTCGATGATTTACCATGGGAAGATCTTCATCATAGGTCTTCGTTTTTACCCGAGAGTGATCATTTTGAAAATGATCTTTCATCAATTTTTATGACTGAATATGTCAAGGAACCTCAGAATCCAATGAAAAATCCTGATTCGGAGTTAAATTTGGGAAACATTTCTCGAACTATTCCTATTGATATTTTGGTTAAGCCTGGAATTGTTGAAAACATTCATATAGGTGCCTCTTGTTTGGAAGATGAAATTCAAACATATAAGGCCCTATTTCAAGAATTCCACTACGTGTTTGCCTGGTCATATGAGGAAATGCCCGGAATTGACCCAGCAATTGTTGTTCATGAAATCAAAACTTACTCGGATGCTAAACCCACCTGGAAATGTTTGCGTCAGATCCACCCGCGAAAAGCTGCTGCTATTAAAGCAGAAGTTGAAAAATTACTCAAAGCAGGTTTCATTTATCCGATTCTGTTAACGGATTGGGTATCGAATATTGTTCCTGTTAACAAAAAGCAAGGGACAATAAGAATATGTATCGATTATAGGGACATTAATCGAGCCTGTCCAAAATACAATTACCCAACTCCCTATATCGATCAAATCATTGATGATTGTGCCGGCAGCGAAATATTTTCATTCATGGATGGTTTTTTCGGATACAATCAGATCAATATTCTACCTGCTGATCAACCAAAAACGACTTTCATTTGTCGATGGGGGACATTTGCTTATTGCAAATTACCTTTTGGGCTCAAGAACGCCGAGGCAACTTTTCAAAGGGCCATGTCTTATGCGTTTCATGACATCAAGCACATTGTGCAACCCTACCTCGATGATTTTCCTGCTCATTCATTACATCGAGTTGATCATCTCATCCATTTACGAGCAATCTTTATGAGGTGTAGGCATTATCGGATTAGGTTGAATCCACACAAGTGTGTTTTCTGTATAAAAATGGGTCAGTTACTGGGGTTTGTTGTTTCAAAAGCCGGCATTCGCGTCGATCCCTCGAAGGTTGAAGCTATTGTCAAATTGCCTCCTCCTTCGAGTCTTTGCCAACTCCAAAGTTTGCAAGGGAAAGCAAACTTTTTACGTCGATTCATTCCTAACTACGCCGAGATTACAAAGGGTTTTACCCGGTTGTTGAAATAGAATAATCCATTCTTTTTGGATGAGATAGCTGAGAAATATTTTGATGCACTAAAACACGCATTGACTCATGCACTGTTATTGCATCCTCCCAACTACAACCAGGACTACTTCTTGTATCTCGCCGCCTCCCATTCCACCACTGTAATGGTGTTAGTTCAGGAAGATGAATTTGGTACTAAACATGTGATATATTACCTTAGTCGAACTTTAAATCCAACTGAGCTAAAATACTCACATGTGGAGAAATTGGCATTGGCAGCTGTTCAAGCTGTCCAACATTTTCGTTATTACATTTTACTACGTAAAACTATAGTAATTTCTGATTGCAACCCTATGATCTATATCTTAACCAAGCAATTTCTAGGGGGCAAGTACTTCAAATGGATTGTGATCCTGCAAGAGTTCGACTTGGAATTTGAAAAGTCTAAGTCGAAGAAATCTTTAGTCTTTGCGGAGTCAATGTGTGACTTCCCGCGTGTTGACACGGAAACTGTGGCGGAGGAGCCCATTGCAGACGAATCCTTGTTTCTAATCAGCACTTTAGATCCATGGTATGGGGATATCATCGTTTATCTCTAGACCCAATCCTTTCGCCCAGAAATATCAAGGTCAGATCGTCGAAAAATACGATTCCAGTCCCAATAATTCAGAATCATTGGAGATACTCTTTATCGTCATGGGGCCGACTCTGTTTTTCGACATTGTTTAACTCATGAGGAAGCTGAAAGGGTTCTAAATGACTGTCACTCTGGAGCGTGTGGCGGTCATATGTCTGGGTATGCCACAACCCAAAAGATATTACGCGCTGGCTACTTCTGGCCGTCTTTGTTTAAAGATTGTATTAACACGGTCCGAAAATGCCACAACTGCCAAATTTTTAATCGAAAGATACGCACTCCACCTGCTCCTCTCCACCCTATAATTTCCGTCGGACTGTTTGCAAAATGGGGTATCGAATTTATTACATGTAACCCTCACTCGGCCGGGGGGCATGCGTATATCATCCTTGCGGTAGATTATTTTACCAAGTGGGCCAAGGCGATGCCTGCATTTGAGGCAGACGACAAAACAACTGTGATTTCGTGTTCAATCATATAATTGCTAGGTTTGGTGTTCCACAAGCGATTATCATTGATCATGGGCGTCATTTTCGAAACGTTATGATGACTGAACTTACAGGCCAGCTTGGCTTGCGTCACGATAGTTCAACTCCATATTATCCACAAGCTAATGGTTTGGTTGAAGCCATCAACAAAGTTCTAGTCATCATGATCCGACGAATCATTGGGATTCATAGGTCAAATTGGCATAACATGCTATTTTCAGCGCTTTGGGCATATCGAACCTCAGTAAAAACGTCAACAGGGTTCACTCCTTTCCAACTAGTTTATGGTCTGGAAGCTGTGTTACCCATTGAATGCAAAATCCCGTCATTGCAAATGGCCATCGAGTTACTTCCAGCCACTTCTGAAGAGGAAAGATGTTTGTTATACTTGGCTCAGCTAGATGAGAATCGACGTGATGCTGCATTAGCGATCGAAACTCATGCAAAACATATTAAAGCTTAGTATGATCGAAATGTGACCCCTCGAAATTTTTCGGAAGGAGACCTAGACTTATTGTACGATCAAGAAAATGATAAATTAGGCACTGGAAAATTCATGCCTATGTGGCATGGTCCCTATGTTGTCAAGTGAAAGCTAGAAAAAGGGTCCTATGTATTGGTAGACTGTGACGGGGTCTCTTTAGGTAAACCCAGAAATGGTCTTTACCTGAAGAGGTATTATGCTTAAAAATGGGTGTGGAGATTTTTATTTAGGCTAGTTTTCTTTCTAGCTGGTGTGTTTTAGTTTAAAAAGTGTGCTTAGCTTAGAGAGTGTTTTTCGTCATTATTCCTACTTATCTTGGTTTTTCTCTTGATATTGCAGATGTCAATGCCTCTCCAAACATACATTGGTTTTGCTGATGTTGCTTGTCGTAATACACGGAACATTTCTTCCACAGCTTGGGTTATCTATTCGCCCTCTTACGAGTTGGTATCTATGCATGGGGTAAGCCTTGGTCAAACAACAAACAACATTGCAGAGTATAGTGCAGTGATTGAGTTATTATCTGAATCTATTTCATTTGGGATTCGGAGTTTGATAGTGAGGTTAGATTCTGAACTCGTTGTATTACAGCTTAATAGAGTATATGCCATTAGAAATCCAGTGTTATTGAGATTATTTTTGAGAGTGCGTCTCTTGGAACGTGAATTTGATTATATTGAATATCAGCATATTCCAAGACCTTTAAATACATTAGCAGATGCAATTGCTTCTCGAATGTTAAGTAGATATTTGCAATAATCATACAAATAAATTTAAAAACATTCCATAAACATGTTTTACAAGATAAGCTGGTAATAGTGGTATAATATAATATAGGAGTGTGTCAAAATATACATCATCCTCGATCATAGGTTGAAAAACACCTTATGATTGGCAAAAATGATAGTACAAAAAGCAAAAATGTCATATGTGTCTACAATAGGCGATCATCCTATCACTGGTGATGATCTTGATAGGAAACCACTTTATGAGCCACCTTACAAAGGAACCTCCTAAAAGGTCCTGGGATCCCAATCACATAGCGCTGTAGTCGAAGAGGAATTTCATCTATGTCGGTCTCTGGAATGTCTCCTGTCAAATGCTCTAGATGGCTCTCCAATTCGGCCATGGTCTCTGCTGATTCATCTTGTGGGGCTAGTGCCGCTGCAGCTGGTTGTTTCCTCTCGTAAGGCCGGAGAGCGGCTGGTTGCTGTGAACCCACATCTGCATTTGAAACTTTTACTATCAATTTTAGGACGAGATAAAAAAAAAATTAAATTAGGAAAATGTTGAAAATGATTTTACCTGAGTCATCCCAGTGCTCTCCTGGTGGAAGAGCCATGTCTGGGTCACCGCGAAAATCTACCCTAGCATAAGGAAAGTCCTGAATAGCAAAAACCTGGTTTTCCAACCAATTAGGTTTGAATCAAACGACCTCTGTCCCCTCATCAGGATGACGGGCCATAACTGCAACCCATCGCATCAGTTTGGGCTCTCGAGGAAGTCCAGCTCTAATAGTAAGGTGTTGTGGGACCAACATTGGGAACCTCTCTAGACCAAAGCTCATGACTAAAGCACCATATCCAAAGGTCTTCAGTTGTCCGTTCTTGGCTCTAGTCAGTTGGCTTTTTACATTAGCCAACACAGCATCGCACCAGTTGAAGATGGTGCCTCAAAAGCAGTCAACTGCCATCCGCATTTGGGATCTGGTGGCTATATGTAGTGCTGCACTCCCGCAAAGCCTGGTAACAGTAAACACGATTACCATGAGTTCAGGAAGGGATATGGTTTTGATGTCTATCCCTTTGTCTCTAGTCTAGTTGTTACAGAACTCTAGCCGGAGGCTATCGACAGACTGGCCACCTGGCCTAGTCCCGAATAGAGTCAAATGTTCACCTCTCTTAGGCAAACCAGTCAAAAAGTATATGTCTGCCGGCTCCATTTCGAGTTGGTGGCCACCAATGAAGAAACACTGGTCCTGTATGCTCCACCTGTCTACCAGCCACTGCAAGAAGTCCACCTAGGCCCTCATGCCAAGTATGGCCCAGAATTTGTACAAGCCGCATGCCTTCAATGCATCGATCGAAGGTTGATGATTTATCGTGGCAAGATCTACGTCCTCATGCTCTCGTTCTCGCCAATCAAGCATGATGTATACTCTACATCCAACAAAAAGGCGAATTAGAATATGCAAAATTGAAATTTTTGGGTGAATTTTGAGAAATTTAGGGTTAAAAACCCTTGCTGCGGGGACCGCACCCTCTCTGTTAGAGACAGTACGTGGGTCTACACTTTGCCTTCATGGCAGGTGCGGACCCATGCTTTTTTCCCCATTAAGAAAAAGTCGGGGTCCGCAGGCTGCCTGTGTTGTGCCTGCGGGCCCCCACGCACGGTTTTCTAGCCTAAAAATCCTATAAAAAATGAAATTTAAACCTAAAAAACAATTTGAAATGGATGAAATTGAAGAGTAAGATGATGTGGATTACCTGGAGGAGACGGCGCTCGATTCTGACAGATGGATTTTCCGCAATCTTCACGGGAAGTTTCTGACCAAAAGCTCTATTTTCTCACCCAAATCTCAAACGGTAAAAATGAATTGACGAAAGCCCTTTTTATAAGTTTTTTGAATAAATGAATTATTAATTTGTTTATCTTTCACTTTAGAAAGGTAACTTTTGCAGCATTTTTATTCATTTTAAACAGGTATGAGTAATGTTTGAGTTTTTGTTCAGGATAACGAATTTTTCAGGCGAAATCGGTAATTTTCGACGAAAAACATTAGAGTCACCTTTAAGCTCTTTTCTAGCTCCTAAAACATGAAAAGATCGCCGAGTTTTTCTTTTTAAACTCGTTAAAACAGAACTAAAAAGACGGTCCACTTACAACTCTTTTTTTGACCGTAAAAACATGAAAAGATTGCCGGATTTTTGTCATTTCAAATTCGATATTGGTTATAAAACGACGTGTCATTGATCGCTTTTTTTACTTTTTCGGATCAGAGGCACTAATTACGAAAAGTACTCCTTGGTCGTAATGATCAAGCAGTTCTCTCAAGTATTATTTTGTACTTTTTCGGGCTTGGGAGACACAAATTTATGAAAACGGTCAACCTTGGAGTCTTCTTAAGTTTTTTCAGACTCTCTAAAATTGAAAAACGCCGAGTTTCTCCTATACTGGACTCGTTAAAATTTAATAGTAAAGGACTTGTTCAATTACAAACAGGAACAGACCACTCCTTCTCAGGGTTCGAATTTAAACTAAGTTGGACTCATCCGAAGGATGAGCTTATAATCAAGCAAATGTTATCCTCCTCAAGCTTGTCAAAAATAAAGAGGTATTTGCCAGAAATGGTGGGGGAAAAGAGAGAAAAATGAGCCTGTTTGTCATACTTTGTAACCACGCTTGAACACGACACTTTTATTCACCTGGGTTGGGAAATCCTTTGCCTAATAGTTGATCAAACCACATTGAAAGTCTTCAATTGGTTTCTGGGTATTAACTTTGGGTCAATTGTCACCAAACCATCTGCTGTGTCGTTATGTGTTCAAGAGGTCAGTGAAAATAAGCCATTCATCTGCAAAATATCTGTTATCCATCTTGACCATCCCTGAGTCAGTCCTTTCAACTAAATTTCTTCAAACTTGATCTATGATTTCGTGTTGTGGGCTTGCCTACGATGGATCGCTTTCTATCGACTTTAGCTCATTATCTAGAAAGATGATCTAGAAATCGTCAGTGCCTTGGGATCTGCATGCCTCAATGGTAGGTTTCTCGCCTTTGACGATAGGTTGCATCATTGACCTTTGATCAAAGGATTCCGTGACATGTTCGACATCAACACATATATTCACATCTCACAGATTGTACTGAGTACTTTGAGAGCCATTGACATTACTGGTGGTTTCTCTCACACTTGTTAACAGTTTACATCATTGACTGGTAATCAAGTGGTTTCTACCATGTTTGACTTCAACACATTCATTCGCATGGATAGAATCGTACTGTTTCAGGAAGTAGAAATGAAGACCCTGGATCTAGTTTCCACAATCCAGGCTGTGAGGAATTTTGTATTCATTATACTATGGACTATTCATAAATAGATGGCTGCGTCCATACTATGTCTACACGTGTCTATACTTGTGATGTATTACAAGATCATTCCTATATCAGAGCAGTAGTTAGTTTTCTAGTCAGTTTTGATCTGAGTATGGGAATGCCTACCTCAGCGATGATATGATCTCATATATATATTTTGCATTGAATGTTTTTACAGGTTCCAACCAGGCTCTCCACAAGATGATCCTCGAAATGATAAAGTACTTCACTCTTCCTAGATGATAAATGAAATCTTCATCTACTACAGACTTCGTACTTTAGGGGGCAATCTGTTACACAAAAATATCGTCACCATGACTATTTGTAGTTAGTATGGGCCTATCATCACTTATACTGTCCTCCTAAGCAAGTCTCAGACCTCAGCTCTTCATGTCAAGCTTTGAAAATGAGAGAAAGACATTAAAAAATCAACAAAGCTCTAGTTCCGCACTTTCTCTCACTGTTGCCTGTGGTCCCGCACTCCCTGTTGACAATACCAGTGCTCTGTCTCTAAAGGAGTGGGTGCGAACCCCTGTGAAAGTCAAAAGGGTGCAAGTTTATTCTAAAAAACCCACTTTGGGTTAATTCTAGATGATTCTAGAAGGAATTTTGACGTGGATTGTTCGCTCTTAGGTGGTTCATGCATCCCAAAAGAGAAGGAGCTAATCCCTTGATGAGAGGAGCTATCCCTTTGAAGGAGGGCTTTATCCCTTTGAAGGAGGACCTAGTAACTTCCCTCCATTGCACTATAAATTAAGGCATTGGGCTGGTTGCTAGGGAGGTTAGAAGCTAAACATTTTTGAGGGTAAATGCTGGTGGAATTAAGACTTCCTGGTTAAGCTTGAGAGGAGAGATCACATACCTTTTGGCTTAATTAGGAAGAGAGTGAAACTTGTCAAAGTAGAGGAGACTTCTTGTTGGACCCTGGGAGGAGCTTGTACGGCATCAAGGCACAGGTTGTAAAGTTCTTCTTTGATTTGAATTAATACAATCAGATTCATTTTTCTCAACAAATTGTCTTATGTCATTTGTTTCATGAATTCCTTGATCATCATGATAAGTATGCTTTATGATATTGACTTTTCAGGTGCTATTTAATTTGTTTGCTTGTTTGTGTTTGCAGATTCGCTACAAGGAAGCTCATTTGGATCAAAGAAGCGAGGCTTCCACAAACTTGCATTGGACCCAAGGTAGGCCTAAAACACTTGTTTGCCTTTGTTTATAAATTGCATATTTACAGAAAGAGAGTTTTTGATTGGCTTGCTTGTCACTAGATATCGTTAGATACTAGGGAGGTCAATCTTGTCGGCAAGATTGACTCATTCCGTGTGACAACCTCTATTCCTCCATGGCATCAGTGCATGGATGGGTTTGTTCATGACCGAAATTGTCAGCAAGGGTGACCAGTCAGGGGTACAATTCTGTTTTTCAATGTTCCGTGGCTATTCCCTACCTTCAATAAACACTCTCATGCTTCCCAAAACCCTAGCCACTTCCTTCACATAGTCTTGCAAAGGAGGGTCTTGCAAACTATGAGGAGGTGTGTGGGATGGTCCAGCTTCCTTTGCTTGGATTGGGATGTGCCGCTGGGATTTTACTCGCATAGAGCACCTACGCTCAGCTGATTCTAGGGGTGCAGACGAGCTCTTTCGCTTTAATATTTTCTTTGGGCCTGGGGTCCTTAGCCCTTGCTGCTTTGTTTCCTCGTTTTCTGGGGTTGGAGCCAAGGTAGGATTTATGATACTGTCCCATATTAATTGTTGTTGTGCCAATCTATTTGTGATAATTAACTTAATTAACCCATGATGGCTAACTACACTATGTGGGTCCCTGGCTGTCCTTACCCATCGGGCAACATCGTGTAATAGGTGTTATAGACATATTTGGGCACTGCAATCCCAAACTCATATGTCCATAAACCAAGGGCTCTTTAGTCCCTAAAAGTGTTGTTTCATACCCTAAAGGATCATGGTCAACTGATTACATCATCTCCCAGAAGTTCCGCTTGAAAAACTACTCAGAACTGGCCAAAACTGGACCATACTGACTGCTCCATGGTCAGGGTGCAATGCATCTCACCTTGTACACACAGGGGGTGTGATGCATACTAAAAAGGCCTTTTGTAGGGTGTGATGAGTGAGAATAGACAAATGGCAGAGACAGTTTGCTAAGTGGATGATCATGGAATCTTCCAGAAACTTCTCATTTGACACTTGCCTCTCTGAATTCGCCCAGGGATGAGTAAGAGATCAATGAAATCTCCAAGTGGAACCAAGAACTATCAGTGGGATGACACTAATAAAAAACCCAGAGCTGACTCACACCCTTGCAAGACATCTATAAATGGATCCCTCATCTGAGAGATCTAGAGGCTGGAATTTTGTAATTTGTAAGGAAGTGTTGTTGGTTTCTCTTTGAGACATTGTATTGTTGGGTGATCTAGATTTTCATGAGGTGAAGAGGGCTTTGATGCTGGATCAGACAGCTGGGTTGTAATCCTCTCTTCTACTACTTCTATCAATAAAGCTATTTGAGTTTTCCTCCATATACTTGTATATTTCTGAATCTTGTATTTGTGTATGCATTTGTATGGTTAATGTACATCTGATTCTACATTGTTTATGGTTATAGATCTCTATGAGTTGATGGTATTTTGCTGCTTTGACTCTACAGGTGTTCTTTGAAGCGGGACAAGTGAGAAGCGAGTGGCGAAGCTCTATCAAAGGGGAAAGGAAATGAGCAAGGAGCCAAGTGAAAGACTGAGGTTGGTACTCTCTGCTTCTCTCTCATCTATCTATCATAAAGGAAAACACAAGTTACTTTGAATTGTTTGTTTCTAAGATAGCTACCCATCTTAGTGGGACTAGCAGCTCTGAATGCACACTTGTTTTCCCTGAAACAAAATGATGACTCCACTGGGGAACGAATAGTTTGTTTGTTTGTTACTGTTGTTTTCTCTATAAACTATAGAGAGAGCCTGAAGTTAAGCCAGCTAGCCTTCGAACTACTTTTGCTATGCAACTGCAAAGTAGATCAATGCTGCTTCAGTCAATCTCTAGGTTGGTTTATGAACTGAACATCTGACTTGCGAACATCCTAAGTGCCCTGGTGGTAGCTCAATAACCTCATTAGATCAGCCCCTATACTTTGTGTTTACTATCTATCATAAGCTCAGCCTAAATCCCTGAACTTAGCTGCAAACTGTGGGTGAAAACCAAGCTCAGTCTCGTCCCTGGACCATTGCACTATCTCTCATTGGCAGTTTGGATGCATCGCACCTCCCGTGTGTTGCAGGTGAGATGCATCCCTGTTTTCCTTAAGGACAAGTGCGATTATTGAATGAGACTGTTTTTGCCTCCAGATTTTGGTTTTTTTCTTCATTGTTTTAAGCTCTATTCAGTAGTTTTGCTGTTTATGATTAGTATATCACTGTTGAAACCTTTTTCCTTCACATTATTCAGCCTCCATTGATAAGGAATTGTGAATGTTTTTTATGTATTTTTCATCATTTACAGTCCTCCTTTGCAAACAGTAGCTTAATCGAATTGTCGTCTTTTGATTTGAAAGTGTCACAATTGTCGTTTTCAGTCAAGGAAAAGAGTGTCGTAAAGTCTTCCTCTTTTATATAGTCGATTACGCTTTTGCCATTATATTTGATTTGAATTATCAATTCTTTGAAGTGTCGAAAACAGTTTTCCATTCGAAATAGAAAGTGTCGTCTTAGTCTTCCTTTCGTTTTTTTTGAAAAGAAATTGTTAAAGTGTCGCTTCGAGGAAAAGTAGTTAAAATTTGTATTTACTTTTCTTTTTGTCAATCTCACATTAAGGGAACTGAAAAACAAATACATGCATGTGCATTTGCATTTAGACTGAATGCAGAAATTGATTCAAGAAAAGTGCATTTAGTGTATGCTCTCTACTCTATGTTGAAAGAATCATATTTTTCTTTCCTTAGTAGCTAGGATTTTCATTGCTAAAAGAAAATAAACAACTGTTTATCATTTTAGATTGCATATTTAGGAGTTGTAAATCTACATCACGTGGTGAACCTTGAAAGGCAAACTTCTTAAGAAATATCAACTATAAAATAAACCTCAATGAACATAAAAACGCTTTGGAACCTAACGCACAACATCTAGAAGTCTAGGCTAGAGACACATTCCAGCATTGTAAAGCCTGGTAACTATCGTTTTCATCGTAGGTTGGGTGATTCCTCCTCTTTGATACGACAAGTGCCAGTATGGAATTTTGCTCCCACGTACCGTCGAGTATATATTGGGAGACCACAATAGGATAATATCCTTTATCCTTAGGAAGCCGTGTCTGCCACCCTATCGATCAAAATGCGCTGAACACAGCATTCGGGAAGATTGACTGCCGTACATAAAGTCCTCGGTAATTTCTCTATAATTTACCACCAAGGTGTATATTGTAGTTTTGCAATTGGTTTGGTAATCCCTCTGTCTAGATTTCCAAAGTAGTCACTTTCGTTCCTTTGCAGACTCCTTAAAAGAAAAGGTCCATCTAAGCACTTGTCACTTCAGGCTCATTAAAAATTGAAGGCGACTAGAGTCATCTTTAGCTTTTTCTCGACTCTTAAAAATTGAAAAAACAAGTTGTGTCAAAGTGTCATAAAATTCATTTAATTCAGAATAAAATTTTCCCTTTTTATTTTGAGTAGATCGAGTAATCCACAATCATGGAAGAAAGTCAATCAAAACCTCGTCATTCATGGAGACTAACGAGTCAACCGTCTTTGACTCTAGAAACGAAACCATTCTGGGCCAAACGATCTCGTTTAACTGGGTCGAAGTCTCCTGGTTTATTTGAAACTTGTGTTTCAGCATCCTCAGAGACTCCAGTTACTCCAATTATTTTTGGTACCCCTGCCTCTATAGAAGAAGTTCTACAGTTACAAGAGGACTTTAGAACTGATCCTCGTGTAATGTTAAACACTTCTATCCCTGAACCAGCTCCATCTAGGGCTAATTCAGAAGGTGTCACCCCTCCAACATCTGTCGCTACAGAGTCTATACCTTCTTGGGCATCAGAAATATTTTACGGACCTGACGGTCTACCTCTTCCACCCGGATTGATTGCTATAGAAGAAATTGTGGAGGATCTTCCATCCAGTACCTCATTGCATTTTGGAACTGGGATCCACCTATATACTTCTACCATAGAAGTTAGTTCTTTTGATCACCCTTCATCGCAAGTTCGTGTCGAATCGCTAGGAAATCTTTTGGATAGACTCAATATGTCTGAACAACCATCGACATCTAGGACTGTGTCCTCTGATTCAGCAGCATCAGAACTTCCCGCCGCTACTCTGAAAATGTTCGATGGTATACCATCTGTCCAAATAGTTCTCAACCACTAGATGGAGTCCACCTAGGGACTGTTTTGACAGCATGGTTTGTTCCTATTTGTTCATCCGGAATCTTAGCTGAAGTTTTTTATGTTGAGACTCAGCAAATTGATCCTTCACATCAGTATCAATTTGGGCAGTCCAGTCTCCAAAGACCAATTTACCCTTTGAACACTGAATTGCCGCCATACGAGGGGCAGTATGCCTTTTCATTGTTCCCTCCAGGGGAGCAACCATATGAGAGTTTACAACAAAGTTCGGGTCAAGCTGGAATTACATCCAGTGGTTGGGTGCCAATATTTCCTCAACAACCAAGAGTTGTATATTCAATACAACAAAATCAACCTGTGTCGAACATTCCCACTACATCGGCTATTGTGACGGTGTCGCAAGTACAAGCGCTACCTGTTGTATGTCAACCTCAAGTCTCTCAGGTCATAATACAATAGCCTCTTGTCCCCGCGACTCAATCACAACCACCGATTAGTGGCTCCTTAACTGAAGTGACTCAGGCTCAAACGGGTACTATCACCCCTCATCTTGGTCAAACATCCAGTATTGGACAACAACAAATGGTCTCACAACCATGGCTGGTGCAATATCAACAACCACAATTCCAGCAAGCTTACCGAGGACCTGAGAAACAAAGCTTTGCAAGTAACGGGCAGTCGTATATTCAAAATAGTTACCAACAATCATATTATAAAAGTTATGCCCATCAACCTTATCAAAGTTATCAACATCAAATACATTATGCTGGTATGCAAAGACCCACTGCTCAGGTGATCCCATCTTATCCTAGGTATGCTTTGCCAAACCTGAATCAACAGTTGCCCTTCATAGCAACTTTAGAATTACCAGATCTGAATCGGCTAACAAATGATCCAATTGCTTACGCCCCTTGGTGGCCAGCGATTCCTCATAAACTTCCATCAGATATTCCTAAATTCAATGGAAATCCGGGTGAAGATCCATCGAATCATGTGATGACATTTCATCTGTGGTGTTCATCCAACACCCTCAATGATGATTTGATTAGGCTTCACCTTTTTCAGCGAACACTAACTGGTCCGGCAGTGAAATGGTACATCGAATTGCCTAGAGCTTCATTCGATAACTTCAACACCCTTGCCACCACCTTTTTAACCCATTTTTAGTTACCCATAAGGTACGAAATAGGAATAGAACTCCTTACCAATTTTAAACAGACAACAGCCACTCAAATCTTTGATCATATTCATGAGTGGCGACGTCGTCGTCAAATGGTAAAGACATATGTTCCTGATCAGCTTCTAGCTGAATGGTTTATTAAGTCATTGTTACCTTCTATTACAGAAGATGTGGCTAACGGAGGAGTCATCACTTAAGAGCAAGTCATTGCTCGTGCACAATATCTAGACTTGATCTATACTCAGTTTGGCACGCTCTATTACAAAATTTCTGATGCTCCTAGACCAGAATTTTCCATTCCTCCTCCTCCTAAATCGAACAGGAACTCTCATGCTGGCGACGGCGTGATTGGCACCTCAAGTACCCAAATAGCAAAGGCCCCATTTGGTAAAGCCCTTGAAGTTTCCAGTAATAAGGAAAATGATAAACTTCCTGCCTCGGAGGTGAATGTTGTGTCGACCGACAAAGGCAAAGAACCGAAGCAACCAGGGGGCAAGAAGAAAGGGAAAAACAAAAAGAAGAAACTGGAAGATTCGACTCCTAAAAAATATTATGGAAACCCTTTTGGGCAAAAGAAACCTAATTGGCCATGTCTCATATGCGATGATGACCATTGGACGAAAGATTGTCCACATAAAGCTGAGATTGAGAAGTTCTTTAAGAGTTCAAATACCTTAGCGGTGTTTACTGATCTGTTTCCAAACCCAGAAACCAATATGGTTGCTAGCGAAAATGCTTCCCCATCCCAAGTGCTTATGTTGTCCATTTCGAAACAACAAAATAATGCTTTGATATCGACAAGGAATAAAGATTATGGGAATCCACAGATGTCGAACAACAAGGTTACATATCAACCTAGTAGTTCGACAACAACTTTGACAGAAGTTGTGCCACCCATCATTCCTGAGCTAACAATAAGGTCCTTATAGGGAGTAGTACACAAATCAACATTTAATCCTCATGCTCGAGCAACACAAAATTATAATATAGTAGAGGATCTGGCCCAATCACCATCTGCTATGTCAATGCTTGAAGTACTGCAAAATTGCCCCTCCCAAAAGCAGGCTCTATTATCAGCAATAGGTGGGATTGACCCAGCGGATTCCAATCTTGTGGCCTTTAATCATAAAGGATACGAACCTCAGTTACCAGCTCAACTCGCTTTCCTCATACAAGTGAAAGCCCTCAACAAAACTGTTCATCGAACAATTATTGATGAGGGGGCATCTACCTACATTATGTCGATGAGTTGTTGGAAAACTTTAGGCTCACCACCCTTGTCAAGGTCCTCAACGACATTAAAATAATTTTATGGATGAACATACACCCCATACGGGATTTTAAGTAACTTGCAAGTTTAACTGGGGGGCAAGATAATAGAAATTGACGTCGAAGTTATTGATGGAAACCTCGATATATCCTACTGGGAAGTCCCTGGATTTATGCTATGGCTGCTGTTGTGTCAACATATTTTAGAAAGATTGCATTTCCCTTTCAAGGTGGAATTACAATTGTTTACCAACTAAAATTTTTTCCCAACAGTTCAAAAGCTACTGGAAGCATTCCATTAATCCATGGAAGTTCTCAATCGCTTCAACATGTCGGGGTAGGTCTACTAAAAGACTCATCCTTAATGGGTGCTTTTGCCCTCCTGCCTCCAAGTAATCTGGCGGAAGTGGCCATAGTGGAAACCTATCATATGATATCTTCTACATCATCAAAGATTAAGAAGGACTCTGACCATTTTGATAGTGTCGATCATAGCGAGGTTTTCATAGTTGAAAATCCAACTGACATGACTCAATTAAGTGACGTTGTACAATATGTATTGGAAGCATTGGAACCAGATCTTTCCTTCATGACCCCTTATGAGTTTTGATCAAAGGTCACTAGAGGATAGTTCGTTGACTGGTGTCAACCTCGTTAAAAAATGAAACCAAGGATCTGAGCAGAATTCCTTGTCTTGTGTCAACCTCGTTAAAAAATGAAACAAGGCTGAGCAAAGTTCCAAGTCGAGTCTTTCACTTGATCTCATAAAGGAACCTTCATTCCATCCACCTAATCACCATGAGTAGTCTGGTGAATGTAACGAAGCTTAGGGGGCATGCACCCTTGTCTATTTTGCAGACAAACCTAGCTGTAGAGGTAATTTTCCCTGTAAGTTATGTGATCGGTCCAGGTGACCTTTCACCTTTGTCTATTTGGCGGACAAAGTGTAGGAAGTGTTTTTTCTAAGTATTGATAGAAAATCATCCTGCTTAACAACAATAAGTTTCCATATGGTTACTGAGGACTTTTTTTTATGCTGGGGGCATGCAAACCTTTTTTATGCAAGCAAAAACAACCAATTTAGCATTTTTTAGCTTTTTAGCTTTATAGTTTGGTCGCTCCTAGCTAACATAAAAAGGAAAAGGAGCAATGTTCCTGCAAGGTTCAAGCTTGTTAAAAAATCAACCTGCACTGAGAACATGTTGGCACAAGGTTCAAGATCATTAAAAAATAAACTCACCTTTGGTAAATAACCTTTGTGATCACTTTGCTATTAGCCCTCTTTTGAACCTTGGTTGTGTTCCTTCCGTCACCTCCATTTATTCGACCAACCATACACTTCCACTTGATTGTTTACCCTTTTGAGGAACATCTGTGACGAGTGATTCTGATTGCCACCCTCTTCACACTGCCATGTTTTGAGAAGTTCCAAACTTACCTGGAACTAGCTGCTACCCAGAAATACCACTCGTTCCTAAAAAAACGAGTCTCTTTTAAACTCTTTTTAGACTTGTTAAATATAAAAAGATCATCGAGCTATTGGCCTTTCCAGCTCGTTAAAGTAAGGGGAACACCATCCCTCTAATATATTTTAATCTTTTGGACTTGAGGGATTATTAAACAAAAGATCGAGCGCTTGTCTTTTTCGACTCGTTAAAACTATCGAAAAGTCATCCCTTTCGTAATATTTTATACTTTTTTCGGACTTAAGGGATTATGCCACGAAAAAGGATTGTTGGAGTCTCCTTTTCATCCATTTTCAAACTCTCTAAACTTGAAAAGGATCGAGTTATATTTGTCGTTAAACTCGTTAAAATAATAGCGACAAACTTGTCCACCCAGACAAGAACGAGTCTCACTAACGCTAGGCTCGCTAAACACAAAGCAACGGGTTTTCCTGAAGGGAAAATTATAGACCAAGCATATGTTATTATCGTCAAGCTTGTCAAAAATAAAGAGGTAATGGTCAACAATGACTGGGGAAAAATGGGAAGAAAACTTGAAGAACTCTAATGGTAGCAGGTCACTCTTGAACATGACAATTTCACTCCATCACTGTGATTGAGTTGGTTTGGGTTTTTCCATTCATCGTCACCATTGGTTTGCCATGCCATCCATGGGGTTAATGCTACCAGTCCATATTAGTGTCGCCAATATGTTCAAGAGAATTCATTCAGAGAATTCACCATCTAGCAAATGTCTCATCCACTGCATTACATCCACTCTTCATTTTTCATGGTCGCCATTCCTGAACCTTATATCATCAGATCGTTTTCACCTCCATAAAAATCATTTGCTCCATTTCACGTTGTAGATGTGGGATACATCAAGGCCCTCCTACGACAGGTCACTTCTTGTCGACATCAGCTCATTATCCAAGAAGTTGACTTAGAAACAACCCTTTCAATACTTTGAAGCTTGCATGCCTCAATGGCAAGTTTCTCACTTCTAGCGATAGGTTTACATCAATGACCTTCGACCGAAAGGCTTTGTGTGGTGTTCGACATCAGCTCATATATTCACACCACGTGAATTGTACTGTATACCTTGAGGGTCATCATCATTATCGGTGATTCCTCTCGTGTTTGTTAACAACTCACATTATTGGCTGGTAATCAGACGATGTCTTTCCATGTTCTACTTCAGAACATCTTTTCACATGGATCAACTTGTACATCGAGTAAAGATTGGATGAGTTTTGAAGACCCCGGATCTAGTTTCATCCATCCGAGCTATAATATATTCAGGAAAATAAAGACATCAATTGTACAAAGAAGTTGCATAGATAGTCATCTAAGCTAGGGAAGATGACTCTTCATGCGAAGAATCACCAGTCTGCAACAACAAACGATTGTCTATCCTATGTACATGAAAATGAATTTATAAAGATGAGCATGGGAATGCCTGCCTCAGCTAGATCATGAAAATAATATGATGATGATGTATTGTATTGTATCTTATACAGGTCACCTTCCAGTTCGAATACCTCAGATCCTCATGAATAAAGCATTTCACCCGATGTCAGAAGATTTACGACCTCATGCTTTAGGGGGAATTTGTTATAGACATATTTGGGCACTGCAATCCCAGACTCATATGTCCATAAACCAAGGGCTCTTTAGTCCCTAAAAGTGTTGTTTCATACCCTAAAGGATCATGGTCAACTAATTACATCATCTCCCAAAAGTTCCGCTTGAAAAACTACTCAGAACTGGCCAAAACTGGACCATACTGATTGCTCCATGGTCAGGGTGTGATGCATCTCACCTTGTACACACGAGGGGTGTGATGCATACTGAAAAGGCCTTTTGTAGGGTACGATGAGCGAGAATAGATAAATGGCAGAGACAGTTTGCTAAGTGGATGATCATGCAATCTTCCAGAAACTTCTCATTTGACACTTGCCTCTCTGAATTCGCCCAGGGATGAGTAAGAGATCAATGAAATCTCCAAGTGGAACCAAGAACTATCAGTGGGATGACACTAATCAAAAACCCAGAACTGACTCACACCCTTGCAAGACATCTATAAATGGATCCCTCATCTGAGAGATCTAGAGGTTGGAATTTTGTAATTTGTAAGGAAGTGTTGTTGGTTTTCTCTTTGAGACATTGTATTGTTGGGTGATCTAGCTTTTCATGAGGTGAAGAGGGCTTTGATGCTAGGAGGATGATGCTGGATCAGACAGCTGGGTTGTAATCCTCTCTTCTACTACTTCTATCAATAAAGCTATTTGAGTTTTCCTCCATATACTTGTATATTTCTGAATCTTGTATTTGTGTATGCATTTGTATGGTTAATGTACCTCTGATTCTACATTGTTTATGGTTATAGATCTCTATGCTTTGATGGTATTTTGCTGCTTTGACTCTACAGGTGTTATTTGAAGCGAGACAAGTGAGAAGTGAGTGGCGAAGCTCTATCAAAGGGGAGAGAAAACGAGCAAGGAGCCAAGCGAAAGACTGAGGTTGGTACTCTCTGCCTCTCTCTCATATATCTCTCATAAAGGAAAACACAAGTTACTTTGAATTATTTGTTTCTAAGATAGCTACCCATCTTAGTGGGACTAGTAGCTTTGAATGGACACTAGTTTTCCCGGAAACAATAGGGAATTTAGATAAAATGGTAAATTAACTAAAATTATTTGCTTTAAAATGGCTAGAAGTTTCAGTTGTTGGAGCTTTACCACATCATGTCGGCCATCACAAGTGATATATCTTTGGACGATGACCACTAGCTCTTTCCACGATTGCTACAACGCCGAAGAATGAATTCCTTTCCCCATTCGTACCAGCCGCTCGCTCGGGTTCTGGAATGCTTCAATTGCACTGTATAAAAGGACACGTTTGTCTGCCCTTTTGACCCCTTTTGCTGGAAGTCAGGTGAATTCGGCCAACACTTCTTCAAAAACCATCATGTTTATGCCTTTGATCACTGTACTACTGTTCTGTATATTTTGAAAAAATTCTAGCATTAGCTCTTCATGGAATCCCTGCAATCGATTTAAATACTGTAGCTAGCCAGCGTGTTCAAGGATTTTGCGAGCTTGATCCGACACCATCAGTACTGGAGGTTCACTCTGGATTGCTCTTCCGCCCATAGATGCTACACTTGAGGCTAGAAAACCAGGCAGTTTAAGCCTGATTGTGCCAAGCCCTGATGGCTTGATTTTTGATTGGTCTGCAAAATATACTGCTCCATCAACATTGTCAGTAAATTCTTCAAAAAAATATTTTCTATGAGTCATGTGGCAAGTTGCTCCTGAATCATGCAACCAATCATTTTTCCAAGAAGTAAGTGAAGAATGAAATAAGTCTTCATTTACTCCAATATTACAGTGTGCCACAACATAATGAGCGGATTTAGGTGCTTTACCTTTGTCTGTATCATTAGTTTTACCTTTCTGTTGGTTTCTTTGCTACTCAATT
Organism: Pinus tabuliformis; assembly: GCA_031772625.1. NCBI lineage: Eukaryota > Viridiplantae > Streptophyta > Pinopsida > Pinales > Pinaceae > Pinus > Pinus tabuliformis. The sequence continues at coordinate 901,391,951 of CM062816.1, read as the reverse complement.
TTTTCCCAAGGTAACTTGCATGTAGAGGCGTCATGTGATCCATTTATTTTGTAGTGTATGCAGTGAAAATCTGCTTTTTTTCCTTGAGAGTGTCTGCCCTCCCACCTCTGAAATATCTTCCTCTGGAAGAATCTTGGGCAAGATTCTTTTCTTTATCAGCGAGGCACACAGCCTCTTCGGAAGAAGATATGATTGAATGCATTGAAAAATCTGAGTGCTGTAAAAATACTTCTGCTAGCAAAAAATGATTCTGATATATGATATATGGAGACAAAGGTATGCAGAATAATTTATCTTCAAAGCTATCTCAGTCCAAATTCACAAAAATATCAAAGATATAGGTGAACAAATTATTTTCATCTTCATGGCATCTTCACAATTATTGTCTATGCTGTCAAAGGAATATACAGAAAACTACTGAGACTTGTATAAGAAATTCCACAAATGAGTCAGTCTACAAAAGTCAATTGGAAATCTTCAGCATAACCTTAACTTCTCTGAAATTGCTCCTATGCAAGATAGCGTTCAAGAAAGTCTTACACGGAATTCCATGGTTAAGAGCCAACATAAATGTATAGAATCTCTCCTATAGAATCTTCTTCTGAAGAACACTCTCCCTTGCATGAAACTCCAACAACAGATGATGCTTTAAGTGATGTGATTGATAGAATTGGGAGACTCAATCTTGATTCAGTTCCAACTCAATCAACGGAGCAGCCCTTTTAAATGGAGAGCATAGGAGCAGAATAGGGAGTTACAAAGGGAATAAAAGCTAAAAAAGGAGCTGGCTCTGATACCATGTCGAGCCAAACAATAACTCCGAAAGGAAAAAATGATTCATGTATTATTCCATTAGATAGGTCTTCATTATATACATGAGGGAGAGACTGTTCACTTCATCTCCCAATGACTGTTCATATTACTTATTTATCTATTTACATTATATTCACCCAATCCTGAGGATTAGGTGTCAACATTCCCCCCCCTTAATCTGAAGGGATGTTGGTGAGTCGAAGCATCATTCTGAATCGTTCAAGCTTTTCTCTTCCAAGCGCTTTGGTGAAGATGTCTGCAATTTGCTCATTAGTGGAACAATGACAGAGATGGATTGTTTTGGCCTCAACATGATGTCAAATCAGATGATATTTAGTATTGATGTGCTTCGTTCGATCATGGAACTTTGGGTTCTTGGCAAATTTTATTGCAGACGTATTTTCAATCATGAGTGGAGTTGATTGTACTCGTTTTACCTGCAAGTCTTCAAGAATTTTCCTGAGCCACACAATTTCTTTTGTTGCTTCAGCTACTGCCACGTATTTTGATTTTGTTGTGGAATCTATGTTCGATATCCTATCCTCCAATATGTTTACATCACCAACCACCACACTTTCTCAAGCCCATTGACATGCTGTCATATGTTCATCTAGAGAAGAGAGAAAGAGTCTAGATCATCCTTGACTATGTAACATTTCCTTTTTTAACTCACTCAGAAATCCCTGACACTTTAGCACTATTGGCTCTGCTAGATATCGTAACTTATAAAATTTCCTCTCTTAAGAATTTTTGATATTCTGATATCCAATATGCCACCTGCTTTGATATCCCGATATTCGATATGCCACTTGCTTCGATATCCTGATATCTGATATGCTGCATGCTTTGATGCTATGATATATGATATTTCATCCTTCTTAAGGCTTCAAGTTCCCGGACATCGGTAGACCATATCTTTTGATCCATGAGTCCATTTTTGGACTTTCGTATGTCGCTGGAAATCTCTATATCTTCCAAAGAAATTTTCAATGGAGAAGGTATGATGTAGACTTTGATCCCATATTCTATCTCTAAAATGGTTGCAAACTCTCTACCACACATTTCTCCATGACTCTTCTTCTTATGCTTGGAATGTTGAACTCTAAACCACCATAGTCATGATTTGGTCGATTCTCCTATAAGCTTGCTACTATGATGATTCTCTACATGAAGCTTGCAGCTACCATGAGATTCCATCTAGTCCATCACTGCAATCATCATCTTATGGATTTTCCAGTAAGCCTGCTACTATGATGATTTTCTATAAATCACTCCAACAACCATGGGATTTGTTACACTAAAATTTGTCACCATGACTATTTGCAGTCAGTATGGCTCCATCAATAACCATACTGTCCTCCTTGGCAAGTCTTATACCTCTGCTTCTCATGTCAAACTCCAAAAAAGAGAGAAAGCCTTCAAAAAATCAATATAACTCTGGTTACGCACTTTCTCTTACTCTTACCTGCGGGCCCGCACCTCAAGTACATAATACCTGCGTACTTGTACGCTCTGTCTGTAAAGGGGTGGGTGCGTACCCCTGTAAAAGTCAAAAGGCGCAAGTTTTACTTCAAAAAACTTACTTGCGGTCGATTCTAGAGCATTCTAGAAGATGGTTTGACGTGGATTGAGCGCCTCCAGATGGTTCATGCATCCCAATGAAAGAGGAACTTATCCCATGAAGAGGGGAGCTATCCCTTTGAAAGAGGGGCTTATCCCATTGATGGTGGACTTGTTTAACTTCCTCCAAAGCATTATAAATGCAGGCATTGGACCAGAGGCAAGGGAGGTTGAAAGCTGAACATTCCTAAGGGTAGATTCTGCCGAAATTAGGACTCCCTTATAGAGCTTGAGAGGAGAGATCACATTCCTTTCTTAGCTTCATTTGGAAGTGGGTGAGCTGATCAAAGTAGAGGAGAACTCTTGCTGGACCCTGGGAGGGACCTGTACAACACCAAGGCATTGGTTGTAAGGTTTCTTTTGTTTCCAATTAATACAATTAAGTTCATTTTTCTCAATAAGTTGTTATATATGATTTGTTTCATAAACTCCTTGGCCTTTATGATGAATATGTTTTATTATATGAGTTATTCAGGTGCTATGTAATCATTTGCTTGTTTGTGTATGCAGGCTTCAAGGAGAAGGAGCTCATTTGGATCGAAGAGGCTTAGCTGCTACAAACAGCGTTGGACTAAAGGTAAGCCTTAAACACCTGGTTGCTTTTATTTTAAATGCATATTTAGGGAAAGATAGTGCTTGATTATTTTGTTTGTCACTAGAAACGCCTTAGTTTCTAGGGAGGTCGGTTTTGTCCGCAAAATTGACTCTTTCCGCATGACAGGATTCCTCCTGAACACCCAATCATCCTGGTCGACATCATGTTGACCCTTGTTGACATCAATTCCAACACTAACACAACCACCCATACACCATCAATTGTCCAACAATCTCTTCCTCTGCCATTGATGGAAACACATAATCCCCCCTCATGCTAGGCATGGTCTTCTCCGATCCTAATCTTCTCCCCCTTTGACATCAATGGCATAGAATAATTCTTGAATAATATGTCTGAACTATTGCAACCTACTCTTTCATGAGTCCCACATGTTTAGTAGCTACCACCACCTACCAAAATGAAGTTAGTTAAAGGTAGGAGTCAAAAATCTATCTCCTTCCTGAGACATTCAAATGGTTCTCTTGCTAGTGAATTAGTAAAGTTATATGCCAATTTCTCTTTTGTGGACACATATTCAAGTCTGAAAATATTGGTTGTAACCTGTTCGCTCAAGAAATGGAACTTGATAGGAATATGCTTAGTCTTTGAATGCATGAATGGATTTTTGGAGATGCCGATGCCACTTGTGTTGTCACACATTATTGGAATGGGATCAGTCATCTCTACCTAAATATATTTCAAAGTTTTCTTCATCCATAGAATCTGTTTACAACAGGTAACAAAAAAAATATACTCTACTTCAACATTTGATAAAGAAATGGAGGCTTGTTTCTTACTAACCCATGACACCAAGCATTTTCCTAGGAAGAAAGCTGCACCAGAAGTACTCTTCATGTCATCAAGGCTTCCAGCCAAATCTGTATTATTTTAGGCCTTCAACTTGAATTATTTTCTCTTAACATACCATAGTCCATACTTTATTATTCCTTGAAGATATTTGAAAATCATCTTGACAACAAAAAATTATGACTTGCACACGGGAAAGGATGAAATATTGCCACAAGGCCCACTGCTTACATGATGCCTAGCCTCAAAGTTGTAAGATACAACAAGCTTCCTAGCATTGATCTGTATTCAGTCTAATTTACTAGTGGTGTCCCATCTTCTTTGCACAACTTGCAGCCTTGTTGTAGGGCTATATAAGCCTTCAAAGTTTTTTCCTAAGCTTCATTTTGGAGCTTCCCTACTAAAATATTAGCAACTTGTCTTGCACTGCCAAGGTAATTGTGCTTTCATTTGAGTTTTATCTTTCGCTTTACAACTTGTGTTTGCTTACTTGCTTTGCCATCTAACAACAAGCTGAACTCGTGACTTGGTCACAACCCAGTTCTTACACTGCCTTGATGATCTATGCAATCCTTGAGGGAAACCGACGTTACTCTCAAGAAATGCGCAGTGAAACCTATTAATGAGCTTAGGCTCCATTATTGCGCTAACCCAGGTTGCAACTTGTCTTTAGTTGGAAAACTTCGAAGAGAAATCCAAGCCAGCAAGTGAGCCTTCAGCTCCATAATTACGCAGAGCCAATTGATAGCTAGCCTTCAGCCTAGGAATCACGCAGTTCAAACCCACAGTGAGCACTCAAGTCCAGAATTTTGCAGAGCCAACTGATAGACTGCCTTCAACTGGGAAATTTCATAGACCTTGATAGGCAGCCTAGATCCACTAAGCCCAGAAATTGTGCAGAACCATACTGTGCTTAGAAACTGTCAGTGCATTAAAAAGAGAGTTTCTCGATCCTCCACAGAATTATGTAATATCTCGAGGTAGTGCATGGTTGTTTTCCCAAAAGGCAAGAAGCTAAGAAGAAAAGCATCCCTGGGAAGTAGGGAATCTATTATTAGCTTCATGAAGGTGATACATTTCCACATTTAGAAGTTTCTGCTAAGTGTCGTTGTTATCCTTGATCTCAAGCATACGCATCATCAACCTCTAGAGCTTACTTATGCATTCGATCATCAAGATCTAGCTTCCCTAGGAGATCAAGGAGCCTTTGGAGCGTTGTCATCGTTTTTCGGGGTGAGTTTTTCTTTTATTGCCTTTTGCTACTTTTTCTATCTCTTTTGTCTGTTTAGCTTGTGAGAGTGTTGTTTCACTCTTTTTGTTGAACAACTACTAGCATTTTAACTTACATAAGCATTGTTTCAAGTTATACATTGCCTTTCCCAAGCATCACATGAGTTATTCCATTTTTGTACCAATAGTCGCCAATGTGGCTACTCCCTTCATACGCTTCATGTTCCTTAAATTTGATCCATTTCTAGACTTATTTTACATGTATACATCCACACTTAGTTAGATCTGCACTCATCCTCACATCATCCTTTAGATATTTTTGTTTTCACACTCCCATAGATAGGTCTGGGCTCCCCTGCCTGGGTCTCACATTCACTTGCATGCACTACGAAATCCGGAAACTCAAGGCGTCTACCATGACTTCTGGAATTGTTCAGAGGTTTTCCTAGGCTGTCTCCAATGATGAACTATGCAGTTCCATGGTCCAGTCTTCCAGCTTTGTCACTGAGACTACAAAATGCGCAGTATCTCCTAGGCCGTGTCCCAGACTGAACTCCGCATTACGCAATTCTAATCAGTAGGCTTCCACACTGACTGTCGAGATTGCACAATGTGCAATTCCCACAGTTAGTCAGTCACCCCTTGTTAGTTAAAACTATGCATTTCCTCTCATCATATGTCCTGACTGTTGCTTGATAATGCTGTAATGTTAGATTTGTAAGAGCTAATGTTTGCTTTCCATGAGTGTCCATTCTGTCCCACAGGTACCACACTCGTGAAGCGCTTCTCTCAAGTAGTCATTGTACCATGGCACCAAAGAGAGATTCTTCGAGAGTGACCACTGAAAGAAGTACCAGGGAAAGAGTTGAGAAAGTGCGAGTCTACTTGCCAATATATGCAGATGCCCAACTGCTTACAAAAAAGGAATTAACACTAACATGGAAGCAAAACAAGTAGCAGTGGAAGAAGGCTGCAAGCTTGTACAAGATCAGGGAAAGAGGAAATTGCTGACATAATAGAGGGAGGACAAAACTACAGAGAGAAAGCACATTCAATCTTCATGTAGGCAACTTTGACAGCAAAAGCAAAAGGAAGCACAAGACACAGACAACATAGCAAAGGAAGAGAAAAGAGCAGAGCTTTTAGGTAGTAGAACTGAGATCGTAGCAAGAAGAACTAGAGTCGAAGGAAGAATAGGAGATAAGAAGAAAAAATAGGAAGAAGAACAAAGGCAATGCATAATGACAGAGAAACAACACTAATACACGTTAATGAGCTAGAACAACTAGCAGCTAAAGAATACAACAAATAGATGTAGGTTCCCTCACCAAAGCTAAGCACAAGAACAAAGTCTGACTAGAGGTCGAAAAGTACATGGAGAAGTTGATGCATGAGGCCACCAGTGATGACATGCAATTGAGTGCAGACAACATGCAAAAGTATGTTGGTAGTCTTGCCAAACTTAGGACAATGTTGCATCATTTTGAGGACGAGACAGACACAAGTTTCAAGACCACATGCCCAAATGCCATGGAGGCAAGAGTCCACTTTTGGCAATACAACATCAAGACATCACAACACAATACCAAGCATGGCATCAGTACATGAATGAGTAGCATCAAGTGGAATTTATCGAGTTGGTATTTTCCCACACCTTAGAGTCATAGTGTTTTGTCTTGTTAGGTTGTCTCTAGCCTATTTTGTCCCACGAGTATATGTGGAAATTGTATATTATTGTAAATATGTTGTAAGTGAAATTCCAAGTGTCATTAGAGGAATGTGAACAGTCACTATGTAATGTAAAGAGTCTTGAGGGTAGATGAAGAGTCACAAAGGGGAATGTCAAGGGTCACCCCACCCTTTGCTATAAATATAGCCTCATAACTCATAGAACAGGATTTTGGGAGCCAATATTTTAGCTAGGCATTGCTTAAAGAAGGCTTGGAGGGTATTGTGACGAGACTTGGTTTCTACACAATGTAGAGTGAGTACATCTCTTTGGATGAGCGGTGTTCACTGTAATGTTCCACTATTGGGTCTAGTGGCTATCAATGGTGTATGTATGGATGGAACTTTCACTTAATAATATAACTGAGCCAACACATTTTCAACAATATGTTGTTATTGTAGTTTGACTATTTTGGTTACTTTAGAAATGTATGTTATTTAACTTACGCATTTGTGTATGAACTATTTTGTATGAAATTGTATGAATCTTGTTGAAGAGTTGTTGTTGTATTAACCCGCCACTTTGGAATTTGGACTATTCCACTTCCAACCTATGATGTCATTCCACTCGTGTGTTCCTTTCATGATGCATACTATTACAGGCTTCTAAGGGACACACTTCATTTTCACCTCTGTGTGTTAGAACCCCCATGCATCTCACTTGACTCACTCCAAGGTAACACTCTTGCTTCCGACAAAGTTATCATACTTACCTCTGGGCGCTACAGCAGTTAAGGCACTACTGTACTACCCATTGTTGGGACTTATACTCCAAACGGTCTGAGGTTTGGTTGGGGATTCTCACTGGGAAAATCCCCTAACATGTTGGTGGGTCCAACACCATCAACATTTTGGGTGCTAGAAGGAGGGCCAGATGTCAATATGAGTCCTCAAAGTCTATTCTAAATCTATGCACATCATTCATGAATTACATTACAATCATACTTCCAACATGGTTTTCTCAGGAAAATGATTTCGAAGTGTCAAAGAATGTACTTGATGACTTGTCACATCTTAAGTATGATGGTGAAGGCGGAGCAACCCTGCTAAGGCACGAAGTTTCCTTCACAAGCTTTTGTCACATGAATGAAGTCCCCTCAGACAACATTGCCTATGGGATGTTCACTTATATGTGTGAAAGGCACATACGAAAATGGTGTCGCACATTGCCCGCAACCTCCATTCACTCTTTGAATCACATGATCAGAGAGTTAGGTCGTGATTTCTATCACTATGAGCATCAAGCACTCAATAAAAAAAGCTCGAATTACAGAAAGCACCTGATGAATCTATTATACAATTCTGGGATCACCTCTGTAATCTTGCTTTTCAAATCCACAAAGATGAAGTTGATTGGAAATTTCTTAGGGAAAGGTTTTAGTATCTTCCTCACGCATCTAAAAATCCTCATGAGTTAGAATCATTCGAACCCCTCCCATCATACCTCGGTGTCAGAGTTTCCAAATGTAAGACGAACAATGTTGCTGTCATAGGTTACCCACCGTCCACTCCTCATCAAACAGCTCTAGCTCTACAGGACGAGGTGGGAGAAGTTATGAACCCATCTGTTGAACTATCACCCCTTCCCACCCCACCTACTCTGGATATCTACACATATTTGAACTGCAAGCCTGTTGGTTGTCACGTGAACTTGTTTTCTCAACCCCCATCCTCTCACTCTGTTGATCCTCTGGCTTTTGGTATCTTGTGTTTGTCCATTCCAGACTCCACATGTGATGTTCACGAGGATCAAGTTGGCAATGGAGTTGGTGTTGAGAAACCAGCCTATGCTATCATTTTTAATGAGTATGTGTGGGAATCTGAAGAAGAACTTACAGTGAAGGATGACCTCCTTCTATCCGCACCTCTTCCACTTTATCTTGACATCTTCTGTGATCTTGCCATTTATGATTTGTCTTGTGAAAATTAATTCCCAAATGTTTCTATTTCCGATCATTCACAGGATGCACAAGATTTCAGTCTGTCATTTGATTGTGTAGAGGAAAAATCTTTCCTTCTAAATCTACTCAATCTATCATATTTCATTTTTGAAAATTCAGAGGGTGAAAATTTTTGTTTCTCTTCAACCTGTTTGTATGATTCATCGTATCAAGAGGATGTTGATGTACATCTCGAATTTTATGATCATGGATGTCATGATCTCTCTACTCCTTCATTCGATCACGATTCAGATTCACTTTTTGTTGATCTTTATAAGCCACTGATCTTTGATGATCTACCCGTTGACGAAGTGGAAATCTTGTAAACTGTCGAGGAACTTCAACCCGAGCTGATGGTTATGTCAGGTCCTTGTTGTCTTGAGGTTTGTTCCGCTCATGATCAGAAATTTGTTAAACCACCTTAGGCTCCTCATCACTCTCTCGCACACATTGAAAATCAATATGTTCCACACATCTTACACCCTCCACCAGAATCACACTATCCTACCACTCATGCATTGGAGGATTCATACGTAGAAAGTCATGTTGCAAAACCCAAGTTTCCTTCTTTCTGCATGTTTGCTCACATGCCAAGGTCAAAAGAGTGTAACAACTTGTTGTTTGTGGACAGTGTGTTGTCACACCATGGTACATCCATAGAGTATCTGTCATGTGCTTTAAATCTTTTATTTTCTGTGGACGCATTCAAACTTGAGGTGTGTTGGTTTTCATTGTTTCATCTTTCTTATGTATTGGTTTGTCTAATATCCTTCTTGACAAGCATGACTTCACCAAGATGGGCCAACGAACGCAACGGTGGCTACATTGGAAATATCACTTCACGTTAGTAGGCCCATGCACTGTTTAGTTTAGGAGTAGGAGTAGTATTTGCTTTCTTGTTTGTTTTATTTTCATGTTTTTCTTTGCTTACTTGTTTTGCTTTCATTTTACTTTTGTCCTTCACCTTTTTTGTTTTGCACCCAGAGGTTTAGCTTCACATGAAACCGTATTTGGCTCTTGAGACAAGCAGGATGAACTACAAGAGGATTTGTACAACTATCACCATTTGGTAATCTGTTATCCCCTCTCTTTATGAAGAGATTTTGTTCTTGTGTCGATGATACCCTGATGGAAAATACGTTCTGTTCAGATTGAGTCTTGGTGAAAACACAATGGTTGCACTATTAAATAGTAATGCCTACTCATAGTCTTTTTTCTATATTCAGTTAACCCTTGTCAACTTAGTCAAGTAGAGTAAGGTGAGGGGGGAAACCTTACAAGTATGTCAGAGGTATATATAACATACTTATATAAAGGGAAAACAACTTCTGCTCTCAATAAGTGAGGATCCATCTTCCGCCTCATGAAGATAAATAAGTGCCTATGCACCGCTCTCTGAAAAAATGAAAAAATAAAATAAGGCAAAAGAAGAGAAAGGCTTCGTGCACAGAGATGTGGAGCAAGCAACTCCAACGGGATACTATCTAGGCTAGCTAGAAGTGGAGTGATGCTTGTGCTCCTGAAGTGACTCCGTCGGGGTACTATCTAGGCCTACTGGCAGCGGAGTAACACCAGAGATGAAACTAAAACTTTGTCAGTATACATTACTTGTGCATCAATATAACACTCATCCCCAATTGAAACAACTTAGTTGACTTGGTTTGATATGTGTGATGACCGATCAAGAGAATGGAGGGGACTACATATTTAACTCAAGCTAGTGAATACACCACAATGATCAAAGAATCGAATAATACTTCCAGAAAGGTTACACTCGCTTTACATGAGACAAGGTCCATACATAGCGCTGGAGTTCTACCAGTGTGTTTCCAATGTTGTAGCGGCTACTATTAGTGTCAGTATCTTCACACTTCCATCAGTGATAAAATTGCTCTTTTTTGCATGCATACTAGGTGTCCCATCCGATCAGCTGCATTCCATTAGGTCATGGATCAACTGATGGTAGTGGTTTCATGTCAATTTCCCTCATGCCATTCACCTGTTGACCTGTTCATACATTTTTTTTAGTCATTTACTGTCATCCAGTTTCATTTCATTTATAAAAATTAGTTTTAGGGTTTGGTCTCACTAGGTCTTAGGGTTTGTCATCATGGTCTTCCTATTTGAATAAAAAGGTCAGCAGGCACATGAGGAGGATAAATAAGCTCATAAGTTTACTTATGTTATGCTCAATAATTCTTTTTTACCTCAAAACTCTGTTTTGAGGTGAAAACATGGTTTTTTCCATTATTGTACAAATTTCATGTAATTTCAATGTTTCTATATGTAATAAGTGTTCCAATAGTTGTTTTGGTGACCTGGTAACAAAGCCAACTCCTGCCATTTAAAAAATCAATGTAAAAGTCCACCTGCAAAAAAGAAGAAGCAAAAGCCAGAATATGAGTAAAACAAAGCATTTGTGAAAAATCTAGCAAAACATTAGAAAAGTGGGTTTGGTTAATGAAAAATTAAAGGCAAAGGGATATAAAATCTAGTCCATGTGTTTGAGTCTTCATTGTTGCAACTGAATGAGCTAAAGGGAGAAAAATCACATTTTTGGAGAAAGAGGGCAAAAATAGAGGAAAAATACAATCATTTTGCCAGCGCTGCGCACCTGGGCTTTGGCGCTGCACACCTGTTGCAGATTTTCGATATAAAATTGGTTTGGCGCTGCGCATACAATCGGTGTTGCACACCTGAGAGGCAGTGCTGCGCACCTGTCCACTAAGCTACAAAATGACTCAAGTCACCCAAATTCACTTCAAATTTCTTAACTGGCCTTTCATCAAGTAAGTAAAGCTTCTCATCTTGTTTAGCAAGGGTTTTTCATCAGTTGTGGTGATTTTCATATCTCAAAAAACTAAACCCTAGCTATACTCCAAACTGTCTCATAGATTTGCAAAGGGTGTTTTATGCTGTTCCTATTTCCTTAAACTATTTTCCCTAAATTCCTATTCCCTTAAACTATTTTCCCTAAATCCCCATTCCCTTAATCTATTTTCCCTAAACTCTAACCCTCCACATATAAACCCTTCTACATACTATTCTCAAAACCCTAACCCTATACCCTATTCCCAAAACCCTAACTCCCACTTCCTATTCCTTCACTACATCCACTTCATTATTAACCCCTCATTCCACATTCATAAATACCATTCACTCCCCTCATTTCCCAAGAGAAACCCTTTCACTTCATATTTCAAAATCTCTTCATACTCATCTACTTTCACTTCAAATTCATAAGCATGGAGACAGATTCCGACTATGAGAGGGAAGAGGAAACTCTTAGTGATTCTTCTAGAGAGGCTCATGTACCTAGAAAGCCACACAAAGGAGGAAAGATCATCCAGGAGGAGCCCACTACTCTTATAGAATTACTTGCTTGTCCTCTTGCTGTAACTTGCTTTAAACATCAGTCTTGTTATCAGTTTTGTGAAATGGTAGAGAGGGTGAAATATCATCATGAGCTTGCTAGGTTGTTTGTTCTTCATCTTCACAATGGCTAGGTGAACCTTGCTAGTGTTTCTTTCACCTTGAGACCTGATACCATTGCAGTAGCAACATGCATCCCTAATGTAGGTGAACAGTGGAATAAGGGGCAGCATGTGGGTAGAGAACATTATGAGCCTTACATTAAGGCTAGATATCACAAGAAAATTAGCAGGGTTTTTCCTTTCAAATACTTGCAGAACATTTATGCTCCTCTCATGAAACTCATCATCAAGTATTTCACCTGTGAAGGAAGGTTTTCCCGCCTATATACATATCATGTCAGATTGTTGATGCATTTCACAAGAGTGAGGATGATGAACCTCCCATACTTTATATGCAGGAATATTGAGAAGATGGCTCTCTATGTGCAAAGGAAACCTTTTCCTCAGAAATTCAACAACATTTACCACTTCTCACTGATTAAAATTGTTGTTTTGCATCAGCTAAGTTTGCTGAACATACCATGGGATACCTTCATTGCCCATGAGATTTTCAAAGGCCCTCAGGTGATTCCATCAGTGCCTCAAGAGGAAGGAGGGCCATCAAGACAGCCAGATGTTCATGAGACTGAAACTACAGGTGTGCCGGTGTTTGTCACCTATGAGAGAGGCACCAGGAGGATTTTTGTTTCTGCCAGGTGAGTACTCTCTCCACCAAGGGTGGAAGGGGTCTCGTTTTCTTCACCAGACCACAGGCAAATGTTATCTTCACTGAGGGTGAAAGGGGCTTTGCCTTCTTCTCCAGCTATACAGGTTGACCAGCAGTCAAAGAGCAAGGACAAAGGGAAACAAAAGATGCATGAGGAGGTCCTTCTTGAAGGGCAAGACAGAGATTTTATTTTGATTGAGGAAGATGTCACTGATTTAGGCTCTCAAAGTTCAAGACTCAAGGACATGATTATCAAAGAGAAGGAGGCTGAAATACAAGCCTTATCACTTAACGTTCAGAGGGCCAAATGGATCATCAATTATCTTGAGCAGGAAAACAAGAAACTGGAAGATAAGCAAACTATTACGGAGCTGCAAATGATTAGGGAAAACATGCAAATGTCAAAGAAGAGAAAAATCAAGATGACCTCCCTTGAGCAAGAAATTGAAGCTGACTGAGAATCATGGTTGGAGAGGGTGAACATTCACCTTGAGAAGATGCTTGAGAAATCCAACAAAGAGAAGAAAATGTTGTGCCATATGGCCTATCACTACCTAACCCGGAACAAAATTTGCAAAACAAGGGTGAAGAGGTTGAAGGCCAAGCTAAAAAGAGCTTTGAGGAGAAAAAAAGAGCAAGATAAGCTCAATATCTTGGTTGAAGCCTCATTGGCCCAGAAAAGCACCTAAAAAGGATCACTCATGCCAAATTTCAAGAAATTTGGAGCATTTTTTTTCATTTTTGAAATTTTTAATGCAAAAAATAGGTTTTTTCAGCAGGTGGTACTGCGCTTTTGTTGGGGGCATCCATTTGAAAAAAAGTTTGTATTTTTGGAATCAGAATGAAAAAATATGCATGCTCAGAAATGACTGAGAATTTTGTACAAGTTCTGGGTCTCAAAAAGGGCAAAAAAAACCCAAAAATTGCCCTCTCTGCCACTTTTTTGCCACACAGGAAGCAGTCTTGGGAGAATCAATTTTTAGAGGGGAAAATTGACTCCAAATTCAGAAATTCAAGTTGTTACAGAAAGTAGACTCACCAATCTCTCCAATGAGCTATCCTACACCTGATTTGGACTTTGATAAGCCTTCCAAAAGTGGCCTAGAAAAAGCGTTGTGCATAGGATTAGTGGCGCTGCGCATAGGAGGAATTTTGCCAGTTTTGCCTGTTTTTCCAGATTTCGCCTAGTTTTCTCTACAGTTGACTTTTTCTTGCCCTCTTGGTGAAATTATCATGGTGAATGATGTAATTTGATGTAATTATGGATGTAAAACACTCAATAGGGTAGATACATCAAGTCAAAGGTGGTTTTGAACTGAATGAATTGGTTTCCTTGGTTTTAGAGGCAAGTTGTTCCACTGCCTATATTCCTGTTCTTAGTTTAGATATGGTTGAAACCACCCCTTTTCTCATGGATTTGACCCTGATAGCTAGCTTGAGTAGTTTCCTTGCCTATATCATGTACTTTTTGATTCATTTGTAAAGGTTGGACTTTGGCAGAAGTGTTGGACTCACTGAACATTTTGTATCAGCAGTTGGCAAGGAATAAAACCAGGTTTCATAGCTATTTTTGTGGGATTCTTGTGACAGTGAGTTTTATGTATTGTTTCTTCTTTGTAATGAGTTTTTCTAATGTTTTATATGTATCCACATCTCTCTCTTTCTTCTAAACTAAATGAATCAAGGTGAATAGACAAAATTCACTAGATTTACAGTGCTTTGTCTTGGGATTGCATTTAGTTTTCAATGTTTTCACTATTTGAAGAGGATTCATAGCTTTCTTATGCCCTCCTCAACTCCTTAGCTATCTTACTCTACCATCCCAATCCTTTGCTAGTACATAAGCTCTTGTCTACCCTGCCCCACAGGACATGACTGTATTCCTGAGTTGATTTCCCGGATCCAAGCTGCCTTCTCCAATTGATCCAGCAACCAACCATCAAAATAAAACAAAATCCTCTGACCTAATATACCTAGCCTAAAATCAGCAATTATTTTCAGTCATCTCAAGCCCTAGTTTCCATATTCTATTTGAGATTGACAAGGAGAGAGCCCCTCTCCCGATCTGGTAGGGCTAGCTCCCAGGTTAAGCGTAGTTTGATTTTCCCGTTTTTGAACCAATAGTCGTCGATGTAGTAACTCCTTTCACACACTTCATGTTCCTTCTGTTCGATCCATTGCTACACTTTTTTTACATGCATACATCTACACTTAGTCAAATCTACACTCATCCTCATATCATGCTTTGTTTCTTCTTGTTTTCACACTCCCATGGACAGATATGGGCTCCCTTGCCCAAGTCTCACATTCACTTCCATGCACTACACAATCTGGTAGCTCAAGGCCTTTGCCTTGGCTTCTGGAATTGTGTAGAGGTTATCCTAGGATGGCTCCAACTGTGCACTTCACAGTTCCAAGAGCCAGTCTCCCATCTTGGTCACTACGACTGCACAATGCATAATCTCTCCCAGAACCTATCCCAGAATGAATTGTGCATTGTGCAGTTCGAGTCAGCAAGCTTCCATACTAACAGGCAGTTCCCACAGTTAGTCAGTCACCCCTTGTCAGTCAAAACTACGCATTTCCACTCATCAGATGCCCTAGTGGTTGATCTATCATGTTGTAAAGTTAGATTTGTAAGAGCTAATGTTTTCTTTCCATGAATGTTCGTTTTGTCCCATAGGTACCACACCCGTGAAGTGCTTCTCTCCAGTAGTCATTATACCATGGCACCAAAGAGAGTTGTTTCAAGAGCTATGATCCGGATTTAAATAGGAACGTAATAAATTATAGAGATAACCATAAAGACAGATATGCAGCGGAAATAATACTTCATTTCATTAATGGAAAATACTGAAATATGCTTACAAATAGAAATAGAAATGACCCAGCTAGGGCGATGGTAGCTTATCTCTGAGAAGAGATGTGTCGGCTACATGCCTCTGAACTGTTCTGAACTGTGTTTACAATGAGGCTCGAAGGCCTTTTTATTATTTAGAAACAATGGAAAACCCTTCACATTCCAAAACCTAACCCTAGAAGATGAAACGCCAAATTGTGGGCCCCGTTTTGGGGTGAGTTGGACAGCCAACTTCCCGGGGTTGCGAATTGGTCGTATTATCTTCGTTTGACGGGCATGATAGCCCGTTGGAAAGATATCTCCGAGGAGTACGACGGAAAAGACAATTTTTATTAAAAAAATCATTGGCTGTAGATTTCCCAAAAAACGTCGTTTAGGGCCTCAAAACGGCTCCGGAAGTTTATGACCCAAAGAACTGCTAAAAATAGTAAACTGCGCTATAGTTAAGGAAACTGAAAAAACTGAAAGAGATAGTTGTGGGGGTCCAAGTGGGATAGGTGGGTGGACACCAACATCCACCTGGATCATTCCTCCCCCCTTAGGAAGCAATGGTCCCCATTGCGTTGAGTTCCTCCTTGAGATGAGGAAGCTTCTGCTGAGCTGGGTCTCTGGTGAGCTGTTCTGCAATCTCTGATGTGTCCAGAAATGGTGGGAAGCATGGTCGACGATGGTCCATATTGAACACTTGGTGCAGGCGAAGGAATGGAGGAATGTTGTGCTTCAAAGCATTGTTGCCCATAGCCTTGGTACTGGTGTAAGGACCATGTCGGAGTGGTCTGAGTTTCTGATGGGTTCTGGTAAGGCGTTCTCTCTGTCGATGCAACCAGACTTTGTTGCCCACCTGAAACTTATGTGGTACCCCTGTGGGTGAGGAGAAGTTGTTCCTGTGTTCTGCCATGACCGTATCCCTTTGCTGCTGCTGCTGCGTGGAGGAACCCTTTGCGGGGGTCATGGATGTAGCAACGATCTTCCCCTTACTTTGGGAGTGAACCAGACAGATGAATTTCCTGGTCTGGGAGATGAGCTTGCTGCCTTTCTTAGCAGTGATCAAAGATGTGGCAGTAGGTGGGGCTACCTCCGGTATCCTGTATAATGAATTATTCAAATAAATAATGACAGCACCAGCCCTGGACTCATACACAGCATGTCGTCTCCACAAGTATGGCTGGCCTAATAATACATCGCAAACATCCAGAGGTGTAACATCACAAAATACCTCGTCTGTGAAGGGTTTGATGCTGTAGGGAAGGCGGCATTGCTGGCAAACTTTCAGATCGCGTCCTTCGTGAAGCCACCTGATACTGTACGGCTGCGGGTGCGGTGTAGTCGGTAGGCCCAACCGCTCACGACCTCTGCTGAAATGAGGTTCTTTTGGCTTCCACTGTCGACAATGAATTGCAGTGGTGAACCCTTCACCCACATCTGTGAGTGGAAAAGACACTCCCCCTCTTCTGGATCTGCAGGTTCATTCTTCTGGATCTTGGCAGTGGCAACAGTGGCGCTGGGATCCGCATCAATGATCTGCTTCCCTTTGCCATTCCCCTTGTCGGGTTCTGGCTCAAGGTCGGAACATGCATCTGATTCGGAAGCCTTCAACTCAGCCACCAGTGACTGCTTGGTCCGACACTCGTGTTATGAGTGGGACTCTTGTGGAACTCACACCACTTCCCTGTGTGCTTCTTCGGCTTCATGGTGTTGTTATTTTCTTGCGGCTTCGACGGGTTGTCTTGGGTCACCCTGCCTCAGCTTTGTCCTTTGGGCTTCGGATTTGCAGATCCAAAGTCTCGCTTCTTCTGTTTGAACTTTTGCTCGATTTTGACAGCGTATCGGTATACTGTGCCAAGTGAGGAGATGTTCAAGAACCCCATATCTTCCTGGATGTATCTGTGTAGGCAGCCACAATATTTGAGTACCAGATGCAGCTCAGAATCTTTGATACCCAACTGTGTGCGAAGGGTATGAAAAATGTTTGTGAACTCCGGCACAGCTTGGTCTCGTCCCTGCCGCAGTGTGGTCCATTTGATGTATTTGTCCTCATAACTTCCGACAGGGTAGTACTACTCCTTGATGGCATCCCGGAAGTCATTCCAAGTGGGTGTGGCTGAAAATAGTGAGCCTGTACTTTCATCCTTATGCTCGCAGTAGGTTTCCCACCAGTCCTTGACGTGGGGGGCTGCTTTGAGGAGAGTGAAAAAATCTTTTCCCGATTTGAAAATTCATGAACAGAAAAATACCCATCTAGCAGATTTAACCATTTATCTACGGCATCTGCATCAATTTGACCCTCGAATATGGGGATTTCAAAATTAACTTGTACCTTGAAGGGTGTGGCATTTCCAGAGTCACTGTTGGAAGCCGGTGCATCGCCTCTGGGTAGCCGCTGAAGAATCTGCACAAAGCTATCCATCATCGCGTTCCTTTGTCGCTCGAGGGCTTCTTCGAGAAAGATTTTGATAGGATCTCCTGCTCCCTTTTCTTTCTTCTCATCCGCCATGGGAGGCCGTCGGGATTTGCGAGGCTGGTCTTGCAAAGGTTCAACCAGTTCAAGCCCTAACTCCTTATATCCCTTACCTCGTTGGGGACATGCAAAGAAAAACAGAGAAAAAGCAGACTGCTCTGATACCACTGATCCAGATTTAAACAAGAACGCAATAAATTATAGAGATAACCATAAACACAGATATGCAGCGGAAATAATACTTCATTTCATTAATGGAAAATATTGAAATATGCTTACAAATAGAAATAGAAATGACCCAGCTAGGGCGATGGTAGCTTATCTCTAAGAAGAGATGTGTCGGCTACATGCCTCTGAACTGTTTCGAACTGTGTTTACAATGAGGCTCGAAGGCCTATTTATTATTGAGAAACAATGGAAAACCCTTCACATTCCAAAACCTAACCCTAGAAGATGAAACGCCAAATTGTGGGCCCCGTTTTGGGGTGAGTTGGACAGCCAACTTCCCGGGGTCGCGAATTGGTCATATTATCTCCGTTTGATGCACATGATAGCCCATTGGAAAGATCTCTTCGAGGACTACGACGGAAAAGATGATTTTTATAAAAAAAATCGCTGGCAGTAGATTTCCCAAAAAACGTCATTTAGGGCCTCAAGCTCCGGAAGTTTAGGACCCAAAAAATTGCTAAAAATAGTAAACTACACTATAATTAAGGAAACTGAAAAAACTGAAAGAGACAGTTGTGGGGGTCCAAGTGGGATAGGTGGGTGACCACCAACATCCACCTGGATCAAGCTACCACTGAACGTAGTACCAGGGAAGCAGTTGAGTAAGCGCTACTCTACTTGCCAATATATACAAATGCCCAACTATTTACAGATTAGGAATCAACACTAACATGGCAGCAAAATCAACAACAGTGGAAGAAGGTAGAAAGCTAGTACAGGATCAGGGAAAGAGGAAATTGTTGAAATAATAGAGGGAGGAAAAAGTTGCAAAGAAAAAGTGCATTTAGTCTTCATATAGGAAGCTCTGACAGCAGAAGCAAATGGAAGCATAAGACATAGACATCAGAGCAGATGAAGAGAAAAGAGAATAGCTTGCAGGTAGTAGCACTGATATCGTAACAAACAGAATGAGAGTCGAAGCAAGAACAAGAGTTGAGAAGAAAAAACAAGAAGAAGAACAAAGGAAAGGTGCAATGATAAGGAAACGATGCCAATAGAGGTTGATAAGCTGGAATAACTAGAAGCTAAAGAAGACAGTGAACTTATGTAGGTTCCCTCACCTATGCTAAGCACAAGAACCAAGTCCGACTAGAGGTTGAAAGGTACATGGAGCAGTTTACGTGCAAGGCCACTAGTGATGACTCACAGCTGAGCGTAGACAACATGAAAAAGTACATTGGTGGTCTAGCCCACAATCAGGACAATGCTACATAGTTTTCAAGATGAGACAGACATAGGTTCCAAGACCACACGCCTGAATGCCATGAGGAAAGAGTCCACTTTCGGCAAGAAAACATCAAGACATCACATTACAGTACCAAGCTTGGCATCAATACATGACTGAATAACATCAAGTGGAGTTTTCCTAATTGGTATTTTCCCACACCTTAGAGTCATAGTGTTTTGTCTTGTTAGGTTGTCTCTAGCCTATTTTGTCCCACATGGGTATATGTGGAAATTGTATATTATTGTAAATATGTCGTAAGTCAAATTCTAAGTGTTATTAGTGGAATGTGAATAGTCACTATGTAATGTAAAGATTCACAAGGGTAGATGAAGAGTCACAAAGGGGAATGTTAAGGGTGACTCCACCCTTTGCTATAAATAGAACCTCATAGCTCATATAACAGGCTTTTGGGAGCCAAGATTTTGGCTAGGCATTCTTTAGAGAAGGCTTGGAGGGTATTGTGATGAGATTTGGCTTCTCCATAACATAGAGAGAGTACATCTATTTGGAGGAGCAGGCGGTGTTGACTATAATGTTCCACTATTGGGGCTAGTGGTTGTCAATGGTGTATGTATGGATGGAATTTTCACTTAATAATATAATAGAGCCAACACGTTTTCATGCATATGTTGTTATTGTAGTTTGACTATTCTGGTTACTTTAGCAATGTATGTTATTTAACTTACACATTTGTGTATGAACTATTTTGTATGCAATTGTATGAATCTTATTGAAGACGTGTTGTTTTATTAACCCGTCACTTTATATTATGGACTATTTCGCTTCCAGCCTATGATGTCATTCTGCTCATGTGTTCCATTCAGGTTGTGTACTATTACAGGTTTCTAAGGGAAACACTTCCTTTTCCCCTTTGTGTGTTAGAACCCCCATTGTTGGGTTGTGTTATATTCTTTTCACGACAAGCCCACGTAGTTAACCGGGGGGCTAGAAGGGGGCCGGAGCCCCCCCTTCGTTGTGCCGATTGTGTAGTGGGGGGAGTCACATGGGGTTTGAAGGGTGCAGGTAACCCCACTCTATGGGGTCTGGGGAACCGCCCTAGAAATTTTTGTTTTTGGACCCTACATTAGGTTGGGCAGACCTACCTATGGTTTTGTGCATGATTTTTTGCACATGGTTTTGGACGCAATGGTTTTCGGTCCATGGTTTTGGACGCAATGGTTTTCGGTCCATGGTATTGGATGCTTCAGCATGTATAAATATGTATTGTAACATTGAAAGGAACATAATGAAAAATCAAGCTAGTAGTCTCGGTTTTGGGATCCAAGGGAAAATATCTGTGTATATGTGTTATGCTCTCGCATTGTTTATTTTTTGTGTTTTAGAATTCGTATGCAGGTAATTTCTATACGAGGTTAAAACCTAAATTTGGTATCAAACTTGTTTTGGCTTCAAGGGGACGCCTTTGTTGCTAAGGGGTTTCACTCGGGCCTGTGGTAGACCCTGTTCAGTGGGAGATCTGCAAGATAGATTTTGGTGGTGAAAGAAGATGGCGAGCAGTGGAAATATAGAGATCGAGAAATTTAATGGTCAGAGTTTTGAGTTGTGGAGACTCAAGATGGAGGATCTATTGGTGGATAAAGATCAGTGGATCACGATAGATCCGAGTACTAAACTAATGGGAGTGTCTGATGAAGAATGGAAGAAGTTGGATCAGAAGGCAAAGAAAATAATACGATTGTGTGTCTCAGATTCAGTATTGCTGAATGTCTTAGGGGAAGCTACGGTGAAGGCTTTGTGGGACAAGTTAGGGACTTTGTACCAATCTAAGTCTCTGGTGAATAAACTGTTCTTGCGGAAAAAGCTGTATAACCTAAGTATGAAAGATGGAGACTCAGTGATAGAGCATCTAAATTCATTTAATATTGTGGTAAGTCGGTTATTGTCTGTTGATATTAAAATTTTAGATGAGGATAAGTGCATTAGTTTGTTGTGTTCTCTACCAGATTTGTGGGATAGTCTGGGTATTGCAATAGGTAGCAATACAACTGGCCTTGCAGTTTGATGAAATAATCTCATCCTTCCTGACGGAGGAGATGAGACGGAAAAATATGGAGAGCCAGAATGGTGATTCTTTGTCTGTACAAGGATGGTCCTAGAACAGAAACAAAAAGAAGTCATCGATTGGGAGATCTAAATCTCCAGAAAAACCTGTAAAGGTGGTGTGCTGGAAATGCAGAAAGGAAGGGCGCTACAAAATGGACTGTAAATCTAAAGCTCCTGGTAAAGGAAAGGGATCTAATGATGCTCCTGTAGAGGTAAAAACCACCTCAAATGAAGGTGGGGATGTGTACTTGGATTCTTCAAGTACACATGTAGATCATGAGGCATGGTTGATTGACTCAGGTGCATCCTTTCACTTCACTCCCCATAGAGAGTGGTTCTGCGAGTATGAGAAATATGATGGTGGTGATGTCTTCTTGGGGGATGACAAGTAGGGTAGAATCGTTGGTCACGGAAAAGTAAAGTTGAATTTGCAAGGTGGAAGGGTTAGAGCACTTCCGAGTGTTCTGCATATTCCTGCATTGGCCAGAAATCTAATTTCTGTAAGCAAGTTGGATGATGCAGGTGTCAAAACAGTGTTCAAGAAGGATACCTGCAAGATGGTTTGGGGGGCACTGGTATTAATGCGGGGAGTTCGAATTGGAACTCTGTACAAGCTGCAAGGTAGCACTGTCATTGATGGGTGCAACAGTTCTGTGGTTCTTGAAAGTGGAGCAGAAAATCTAGTGGTCTCTGGAGAGAAGACCATGCTGTGGCATCAAAGGATTTTGGACATATTGGAGAGAAAGGCCTTCGAATACTTCATGGTAAAGGTATGGTAGAAGGTATGAATCATAGCTCTCTAGATTTTGATTTCTGTGAAAATTGTGTATATCGGAAGCAAAATCGGGTGAGTTTCCCCTCTCGTGGTAAGAGGGCAAAACAAATATTAGAGCTTGTGCACAATGATGTGTTTGGACCTGTGATGGTTCCATCACTAGGTAATTCTGTGTTCTATGTATAATTTATAGATGAATTCTCAAGGAATACATGGGTATATTTCCTTAAGAAGAAATATGAAGTCTTTGACAGGTTTAAAGAATTTAAGGCTCTGGTGGAAAACCAGACAGAGAAGAAGATAAAGGTGCTGAGGATAGATAATGGTGGAGATTTTTGCAGTAAAGAATTTGAAGAATTATGTAAGAAGTGTGGCATAGCACAGTGAAGACTACTCCATATACACCTTAGCAAAATGGAGTTTTAGAAAGAATGAACAAGACATTGATGGAAAGGGTGAGAAGCATTCTCAATGGTGCCAGGTTAGGACAATGATTCTGGGCAGAGGCAGTGGAGACAGCATGTTACCTAGTCAATATATCACCTTCATCAGCGTTGGAGGATAAGACTCCACAAGAGGTATGGACTGGTAAGAAACCCTATATT
Organism: Pinus tabuliformis; assembly: GCA_031772625.1. Lineage (NCBI taxonomy): Eukaryota > Viridiplantae > Streptophyta > Pinopsida > Pinales > Pinaceae > Pinus > Pinus tabuliformis. The sequence goes on along the minus strand of CM062816.1, from coordinate 901,368,860 downwards.
TCACATTTGAGGGTATTTGGCTGTGATGCATATGTACATGTTCCAAAGGAGAAACGAACCAAGTTGGATAGTAAATCTGAAAAGTGCACCTTTATTGGGTATAAGGATGGTTTAAAGGGTTATAAGCTTTGGAGCCCAGTAACAAGTATGGTTGTGTACAACTGAGATGTGGTGTTGAGAGAGGTGAAAGACGTTATTAAACATGAGTCCAACCAAAGGAACCTAAGAAGATAGAGTTTGAGCTAAAGGAGGAAGAATCAGACTCTACAATAGAGGAAGAATCAAAAGATGAAGAGCCACAAACTCTGGGTGTGAGAAGATCAGTTCGAGAAAGAAGACAGCCATAAAGGTATAGTCCATTTGCTTTCTGTTCAAATTTTGCTTTATCTATTACTGATGATGATCCCATAACTGTGAAGGAAATAGTAGATTCAGAGGATGGAAAAATATGGAAAGAGGCCATGGTTGATGAAATGGCATCTTTGCACAAAAATGAGGGTTGGTATCTGGTGGAGTTGCCGATTGGAAGGAAACCCATTGGTAGCAAATGGGTGTTCAAGAAGAAGACAAATGCAGAAGGAAAGGTGGAGAAATACAAAGCTCGGTTGGTAGCAAAAGGTTATTCCCAGTTGCCGGGAATTGATTTTGGTGATATTTTTTCTCCTATTGTCAAGCTAACTTCTATTAGAGGTAGAACAAATGGATGTGAAGACAACATTTCTTCACGAGGATCTAGAAGAGGAGATCTACATGAAGAAACCTGAAGGCTTTCCAGTGAAGGGTAAGAAAGAATTGGTATGCAAGTTAAAGAAGTCTCTGTATGGGTTAAAATAGTCACCAAGGATGTGGTATCAGAAATTTGATACATTTATACGGGGACTTGGCTTCACCAGAAGCAAAGCAGATCACTATGTGTATTTTAAATTAATTGGTGACTGTGTTATTTATCTGGTCTTATATGTGGATGATATGTTGCTGGTTGGAAATGACAAAGAAATTATCCAGGATTTGAAGACCCATTTGTCCTCTGAATTCGACATGAAAGATGTTGGTGCTACAAACTATATTTTGGGAATGGAAATTAAAAGAGATCAAACAAAGAGGAAGCTCTGGTTAAACTAGAGGAAGTATGTCGAGACAATATTGCAGATGTTTAATATGCAAGATAATAAATCGGTGAAGGTTCTTATTCCTGTAGGTGTAAAGTTATCTGCTAAACAGTGTCCCAAGACACAAGAAGAGGACATGTCCCCTGTTCCATATGCAAGTGTAGTCGGTAGCCTGATGTATGCGATGGTCTGTACTAGACCAGACATTGCACATGCAGTGGGAGCATTGAGCATGTTTATGTCAAAACTAGGGAAGGAGCATTGGACAACAGTGAAGCAGGTTTTCAGGTATTTTCGTGGCACTAGTGATTATGGTTTAAGCTACCAAGGAACACTAGGATTGGACAAAGTTTTGGATATTCATGGCTTTTTTGATATAGACTAGGCTGGAGATATGGATCATAATAAGATCTACAAGTGAATATGTGTTTAACCTATTTGGAGGTGCAGTCAGTTGGATGAGTAAGAAACAATCTGTAGTTGCACTATCAACTACATAAGCAAAATACATGGCAGCCACTCATGCAAGCAAGGAAGCAGTTTGGTTGCAGAGATTGTGTTTAAGTATGGGGTTAGTATAGGGAGCTATAAGGATACACTGTGACAGCCAAAGTGCAATTTTATTGGCAATGAACCCTGCATATCATTCAAAGTCAAAGCACATTGATATTCAGTATCACTTTGTCAAGGATATGATAGAAGACAAAAAGGTGTTGTTGGTAAAGGTGGACACTTTGAAGAATACTGCAGATGCATTGACAAAATCTGTGAGCTCTGAGAAATTCTCTTGGTGTAGAGAAACAATGGGCATTGCAGGGCTGGATAAATGACTAAGCTCTCTTGTGGCCCCCTGTGGAAAGAAAACAACAAGTGGGAGAATGTTGGGTTGTGTTATATTCTTTCCACTACTAGCCGATGTATTTAACTAGGGGGTTAGAAGGGGGGTTGAGTCCCCCCTTCGTTGTGTCAATTGCGTAGTGGGGGAGTCACAGGGGGTTTGAAGGGTGCAGGTAACCCCACTCTATGGGGTCCAAGGAAGTGCCTTGGAATTTTTTTTTTTTGGACCCTATCTTAGGTTGGGCAGACCTACCTATGGTTTTGTGCATGATTTTTCACACTTGGTTGTGGAATTTCGGTCCATGGTTTTGGACGCGATGGTTTTTGGTCCATCGTATTGGATGCTTCGGCATGTATAGATATGTATTGTAACATTGAAAGGAACATAATGAAAAATCAAGCTGGTAGTCCCAGTTTTGGGATGCATGGGAAAATCTCTTTGTATATGTGTTTTATGTGTTATGCTCTCGCATTGTTTATTTTCTGTGTTTTAGAATTCGTATGGAGGTAATTTATATACGGGGTTAAAAACTACACCCATGCATCTCACTTGACTCCCTGTAAGGTCATGCACTTGCTTCTGACAAAGTTATCATACTTACTTCTGCACGCTACTGCAATCAAGGCACTACTATACTACCCACTGCTAGGACTCACACTCTAAATGGTCTGAAGTCTGGTTGGGACTTCTTACCATGGAGATCCCCTGACATGTTGGCGGGTCCAACACTTTCAACAATCCTGTAGTCAAAGGTGTGCCTAATAGCTTGCAATCTTCCAACTGAAATTTCTTTAGAGTTTCCTTGAGATATTTGGATTGGGATATAAACACTCCCTATGGAGACTGAGAGATTTGCAAACCCAGGAAGAAGGACATCTCTACAATCATGGACATTTAAAATTTCATTTTGATACACTTTTGCAAATTGATGCCCCAATTGTTGTATGTCACTACCAAATATTATATCATTCACATACACAACTACTATCAGTAGATGGTCGCCTTCAAACTTTACATATAAGTTATTGTCGACCAGTCCTTTTGTACCAAGCTATGGGATTCTGTTTCAATCCATACAAAGCCTTCTTTAAATTTCATATGAACCCTTCATCCGCGGTGAGTATAAATCCTTCTGGTTGCTCAATGTAAACTTTTTATTCTAAATTTTCATTTAGAAATGCAGACTTTGATATAACTTGATGTTTTTATGTTAGGAAAGAGAAAGAAATATTCTGATGGCTTCCAATCATGCTACTGGTGCAAATTTTTCCTCGAAGCCTACCCCTTCTATTTGGGGATACCCTTTGTAGATCAATTGGGCTTTGTTCCTAATAACGTGACCTTGCTCATTCAACTTTTTTTTGAAAACCCATTTGGTTCCAATAAAAGTTCTCCCTCTAGGCCTTGGAACAAGCTCCCAAGTGTCATTCTTTTCAATGTAGTCAAGTTCTTCATTCATCAATTTCACCCAGAACTTGTCTTCACTTGCTTGGTTGAGATTTTTGGGCTCAACCTACAAGAACAGAGCCAAACTTGCATAACTTGTATTCGCAATAGGTTTTCTCATAGTTTGGACACCTTGTCTTTGATATCCAATTATCTGACTCTGAGGATGTTATTTTTGTACATACCTAGAGGGTGTCGTTGGCCTTGAAGTGGTGCCTACTTCCTCACCCTTTTTGTTTGAATCTATTTCCTCCAGATCCGTAGATCTCATATCTAAACTTCTTCATCATCTGAGTTCACATTTCTTTTAGAGGACTCAGGTTGTGAACCTATTCCATCTACTATCACGTCGATGCAGTCCTCATTCTTCTTTGTTCTCTTGTTGTAACAATTATATCCTTTACTTTGAGCAGAGTACCCAAGGAATAGTCCTTCATCTACACGAGAGTCAAACTTTCTAGGATTCATATCATTCCTTTTGATGAAGCGTTTGCTTCCAAACACCTTGAGGTGTTTAACTGATGCAAGTCTTTCCTTCCAGAATTCATAGGGATTTTTATTACTGTTAGGCCTAAGTTGAGTTCTGTTTGACAGATACACTACTGCCTGTGTTGTTTCTCCCCAAAATATGTGATACACACCTACTTCATCCAACATTTCTCTAGCCATTTCCTCAATTGTTCTATTCTTCCTCTCCACTACTCCATTTTGCTGTGGAGTTCTAGCCACTGAGTACTGCCTCCTGATGTCGTGCTCTTCACAGAATTCCTCAAATTCTCTTGAGATGTACTCTCCTCCTTTGTATGATCTTAAGCATTATATCTTTAAGAATTTCTCATTCTCTACTTGAGCTTTAAATTTCTTAAAATGCTTGAATGCTTCTGACTTTTCTCTTAAGTGCACGATCCAAGTGGCCTTGGTGAAATCATTAATGAGAAGCATGAGAAATATTTTTCCTTTTGAGGTTTATTCTCTAGTTGGGCCACAAATGTCTATGTGAATGAGCTTCGGAGCTCTGGATGAGGGGAACTCTTTTGACTTGAAATGAGTCCTAGTTTGTTTTCCAAACTGACATGACTTGTAGATTAAGTTATCAGGCCTTGAAAGTCTTAGTAATCCTCTCACGGCTCCCATCTTGCTAACTTTATCAAGCATTAAAAATTCATATGCCCAAGCCTCTTGTGGAAAAACCGTAATTCACTCATTTTGCTTAAATAGCAGTTAACTGTGGAGTCGTCAAACACATATACATTATTGTGGGTCTAGTTTCTTTTCCCACTAGTTTTCCATTCTTCATGTTGTAGATCTCACAGTATTTAGATCTAAAGGTCACATTGTAGCCATTATCACACATCTGGCTAACACTAAGTAGATTGTTCTTGATACCTTCTACATACAACACATTTTGTGCTTCTGGTTTTTTATCAAGACTGACTGCGCCCTTACCCTTTATTCTTGTTGGAGCATTGTTTCCAAAGGTGACATTGTTTCCTCTGTCCTTTTCTTTTAGCGACGTAAATTTTATTTTTTCCCCAGTCATATGTTTGGAACAAACACTATCCACATACCATTTATTTCCTTGATTATAAGTCGATAAAGCAGGTCCACATTGCATGATCCTTTTAGTCTTTCATTTCCATCTCCCCTTATCTTGTTGAATAGCTGATTGTCTAACATTTTGGAACTTGGAATGGTATTCAAATCTTCATATGCACTCACTTGCTTTGTGCCAAAACTTATTACATTTGAAGCATTCTACTTCGCTTAACAAGGGATAGAAGACATTATTCTCTCTGAGAGAAGAGTTTGGAGATTTAAAAGTCTGATACTTATTATATCTAGGATTTTCATCTGTTTCAACGTTGATCCTTATATAATCAAAAACTTTATGTCCAAAGATATGACACTTATAAAAATGATAATAAAATAAACAGGAATGCCTATTGTTGGAAGTCTTATGAGATTGTGCATGAAAGTGCCTTGGTTGTTTGGCTGATTGATTCATTCTCCATTGCCGATCTCTTCTTTGCCCTGTTGTTGTTTTGTCTACATTGATTTTTTCATGACGCTTCTTTCCATAGCTCTGTGGTTCTTCTAATCTTGCAGACTTGAAGTTTACCTTCTCCAAGGAATATTCTTGTGTCTTTGAGTATCCCAGATTGGTTTTGATTCCTGAGGACCTTTAACTAGTTAGAATTTGATCTAGTCTCCTTGTCCCTTCAAAAAAATTTTCATTTAAACCCTTCTCAGTCTTTGTTCTCTCAAGATCTGTTCTCAAAGTGAAAACCTCTACTTCAAGAATCTGACAATTCTCTTCCCATTCCTGGATCAAATATTGAAGATCCTCTTCCTTTCGTTTAGCCTCTTCCATATTAACTTTCAAAGAAAAAATATCATGTTTATATGTCTTTGAGATTGTTTCTTTCCTTAACTTGAACAACTTCTGTTTTAATTGCTTTTTCTCTTCTTCTAGTTTCTCATACGTTCCTTGTTTTTCTTCTAGTAGAAGGACTAAATTATCTTTGTTCTTAATAGCTTCTTCAAGTTTTTCTTTTTGATAAGAAAATTCCTCATTATCAAAGTTATACATACCTTCTTCAACACATTGTAGTTGTTCCTTCAGTTGCTTATTATTATTGCTCTCTTTATTTAGCTCATCAAGGGAATTGATGAGTTCCCCTTCAAGGTCCACTACTCCTTCTTCTTCTTCCTCTTTAGAGTCCATAATACCTTGTTTCTTGGAGTCTGTTTCGAAATCCATAAGGAGATATTTATGTGATTCATTCTCCAACGAGTTTGCCTTGTTTGAATCTGGTGTTGAGCTATCCTCTTTGGAGTAGAACCCCTTTTTCTTATCATTTTTTTTCTTCTGATGTGTTTGACACTTGTTTCCAAATTTTTGATCCTCTTCCTTTTCAACCTTTTTGTTATAAGGGCAATTGGATGAGAAATTTCGAACTCATCCACAGTCAAAACACTTAAAGGGAAACTTCCCTTTATATTTTTGTGAGCCTCACTTTAGCTTTCGGGCTAGTTGAGCCAACTCCTTATCAAGTTCACGGCTGAAGCAGTCTTGATGATTTTTGTGCTCCTTGGCCTTTTTGGATACTTTGAATGTAGCTTCCTTATGTTCAGACCTTTCTATTCCTACTCTCGTCTCATAGGCTGTGAGAGTACCATGCAGCTGGCCCATTTTTAGATCCTTTAAATTAGCCATTTCTATAATAGCTAAGACTTTGGCATTAAATCTCACAAGCAGAGATCTTAATATTTTCTAAAAAATAATCTATTCCTTGACCTCTTCACCAAGTTCTCTAATCATATTAGTTACTTCATCAACTTTGAGGAAGTATTATGATATGATTTCATTTTCACTCATTCTCAAGCTCTCAAACATCATTCTAAATGTTTGAAGTTTCACCTGCTTGAATTTGTCATCTCCTTCATGACTGATTAAGATTTACCCATACTTCCTTAACGAACTTAGAGTGCATAAATTTTACAAGTTTTGATTGACTAAGACCAAAGAGAATGACATTCTTGGATTTAGCATTATTTCCATATAATATTTTACCATCTTTATCAGTGGGAGGAATATCAGGGACATTGTAGTCTACTTGCATTGAAGTCCAAACATCTACTCCCAAAGACATAGGATATGCTTCCATTATTACTTTCAAAAAGGAATAGTTTGTCCCATCAAATCCTGGTATTCTACTTGAGTAAGCCTCTGTACTCTCTTGTCTAGACATAATTCCTTATAGATCTACCTTCCAGTGATTAGACTATTCTTGAAGGAAATTGGCTCTGATACCAATTGTTGGGATAAGGAATTACTTTGGGGGGGGGGTGTGATTCAGTAACAATGAGATTCTTAAATTTTTTTCCTTAATATGCTTACAGTCCTCTATTTATATATTGTTACTTGTTGAGATCATTCATTCATAAAATAGATGAGAAACAAGGTTAAGAAATCATGTTTATACAACCAAACACATTAGCAGCACACACATTTGACACAATATTTTCACGTTGAAACCTAGAGGGAAAAAACCACCAAATTTGTTGTTTTCTTATGATGTAACTTAAGCACCTACTAAATTACATCTATTTGTTTGTGAGAACCCACTCACAGGAGCCACCAACCCCCTTTGGCTAGCAAGCATCAACCTGCAAAGAGGCCCCAACCTCTTCTGAATGCAAGCACCAACATGCTCTTGCCATTTTTCTACTATTTCACAAAATTTTCAAACATAAAACAAAGGCATATACATTACAATTAAAATACCAAAATGGTTGATTGCAGACTCAACTTCTTCTCTCTATCATTTTTTGTTCCACAGACTTCATTTGGTTTCTTTACTTGCTGCACACAACAATACTCCTCAGCACTCTACCTTCTCACTCACAGGCTCTCTACTGCAACTATCTTTTTTCAGCTCATAATTTTCTTTTCACAACAACCACTCTGCTACCTTTTCTTCAACACTACCCTCTCTATTCTCCTCACAGCACACCCACTGCTCTTGCTACACAGTCACTCTGTGTGCTCTTGGTGCTTAGGCCTCTCTGTGTCTAATGACATCACAACCACTGCTCTTGCTACACAGTCACTTTGTGTGCTCTCGGTGCTTAGGCCTCTCTGTGTCTACTCATAACACACTTGCTTCTCTTACTACACAACCACTCTATGTGATCTCATTGCTTAGACCTCTTTGTGTCTACTCACCCCTCTCACTTCTACGCACTCTGGAAAATATTCTCAACTCACGCTCTAGTCAATTGCAAATGATGGTTTTGTTTCATAGAGGAAATCTACACAAGGCTATCTCTATTGTTTGTACTCTAACTGCCCAAATTTACTTTGACATCGCTCCCCCTGCCAATGTTGCGTATCTTGGTAGTTTCCTACCATAGTGTTAAATCATAGATGGACCATGGAGATTTTTATTGAACAAATGTGTAAATATCCATGCTGATAAATTATTTCTCAAACTACCTGCACACTCCTCCGAGAGTCCCATCCTTAGATATTGCTCAATAGAGCTTGACAGTCCTTAGGGATGGCTACTCTAACTTCATTTAGTTCTGCTAGTCATGCATGTGAAGCATTCAATTTATTCCTTCATTCCCACACAGTCGTCTCGGTTAAATGATGTCCTTGTTTCCTTGTTTCAGAGTCCTTTGCAGGTTTAGCCCATTTTAACAATCAACTCCACTGATCCTGCATTTAGTTCTTCAGTTGCCGACTCATACATCCTTTAACTCGTTGTACTGCCTCATCGCAACACGCCATATCATAACTTACGGAGGCAGAATGTTACGATACTAAACTTCTCTAATATCCTTGGCCCTCTTTTCCCTTAACTCCTTTAGCAACAACTTTATCATTGGACTGAACCTGTGACTGATGGCCTAGTAACATATCAGAGCCCCCTTTATATCGTAACTCACACAGTTGAAATATTACTATATTTCACTGTTCGATATCCTTGGCTCCCTTTGCACTTAGCTCCCTACGTGTTTCCTTCTCATGGGATGGAGAGCTATGACCGAGGGCTTAGTTTTATATCAGAGTCCCTCAATATCGTAACTCTCACAATTGAAATGTTACGATATTTCTATGTCCGATATCCTATCCTCTGATATGCTTACATCTCCATCCACAACATTTTCTAGGGCCCACTGAAATGTTGCCACGTGTTCATCTAGAGGAGAGAGAAAGAGCCCCTATCATCCTTGACTATGCAACAATTCCTTTGTCCACTCGTTTGGCAATCAACGATGCTTTAGCACTATCGACTCTACAAGATATTGCAACTTCTAAAAGTTCCTCTCTTTAGAAGTTCTGATATTCTGATATCTGATATGCCACGTACTCCAATATCCTGATATTTGATATGCCACCTGATCTGATATCCTAAGATCTGATATGCCACCTACTTTGATATTCGATATTTCATCCTTCTGAAGGCTTCAAGTCCCTAGACTTCGACATACCATACATTTTGATCCAGGAGTCCATTTTTGGACTTCTGCATACCGTTGGAAAGCTCTTCTAGAGCACTTTCCAATGGAGGAGGTATGATGTAGACTTTTAGCCCATATGTTACCTCTGATATGGCTACAAAGTCTCTTCCAAACTTTTCTCCTTGACTCTTCTTCTTGTCCTTGGAATTTTGAACTCCCAACCACCATTTTCATCATTTTATGGCTTCTCGAGTAAGGCTAGTAATATGATTATTCTCTACATGAAGCCTACAACTACCATGAGATTTCATTTAGTCCATCATTGTAGTCATCATCTATCGATTTTATAGTAAGCCTACTACTAGGATGTTTTTCTACAAAGTGCTCCAAAAACCATGAGATTCCTTCTGAAAACCCAATCATCCTGGTTGACATTAATCATCATGCTGATCCTTGCTGACATTAATGCCAACAATAACACAATGACCCATATACCACCAATTGTCCAAAAAAGAAGTTTCCCTACTTTGATGACCTGATAGAGATTTATGTGCTATTGGAAGGTATCGTTTGTTTTGGTTTCCATGATTTGATCCATTGTAACTTGTACGATGCAATCAATATTGAGTTTGCGGGGGTCAATTTTTCAACTTCCTTTGAGGTTTCCACCAAACCTGGAAAATATGGTTGAAGAAACTCCACATTAAATACTGGGTGCAAGCAAAGGAAAGGGGGAATACCCAATTAAAAAGACATAACATTCTATCCAACATTGGCATGTATCCAATTTGTTAATCACGAATTTTCAAAAGATGATTTTCCTTGTCAAAAGATTCTTTATTTGATTGGCTAGGATTTCTGACAAGGCTTTAAAAGTATTATTTTTCATTGTGAAGGATGTGTTGTTGGTCAACTAACCGAACATGATTTAGCTAAAATCAACAAATAAAGATATTTTTTGAGCACATCTTGTAGAAAAACTATTGTTTTCCCCCAACATAGGCGTTGAACATGAATTATCCAAATGATTTTCTTAACCCATGTTGAGTTAAGCTAGTGGAAAATGGAAATTGCTATAAATATCCATTGTCGAGCACACTCTTCCTAGAGAAAATATGACAACAAAAAATATATTTAATTTAGATAGTAGCTAACAAGAGGGTGGTGTAGTTATTAACCAGTCCCTGCTCCTAAAATCAAGAAATTCGATTGATGCTGCAATCATTCATTATCTGAAAACTTGAATATTGTAATATGGTAGGTAACTTGAAATATTTTATTTACTGAAACATTCCTTCCCTTTTTTAGAATCTCATGGGCCAAATCATCTCAACAAACCATTGAATCTATCTCCAAATAGATTGTAGTTACCCATTCAAAAGAAAATCTGACCCGTAATTGGGCTAAAAAACTGAAGTGATATCAAATTCAATTTTAAATATTGGCAATTTTTTCTAGCATTCATATAATATTCATTGGGTTTAAAAGAAATTCACCGGGAATTCTTCGTCTGATTTTTGTGGTGACTTTTAGCTAGTAATTTCCTCATGAAAAAATGCACTTTTCATACATCCACTGCGAGCAGAAGAGGGAAGGTTATAAAAATCCAATAGTGGAATGTTCTTTCCCAATGTGTGTACCTATCCCATTCCAAAATCCATTTAATATAACAATTTCATAGCAGGGGTTGGCTTGCATTTTTATTAAACTAAGGGGACATCTCATGAATACAAGACAACCATGAGGTGCGTTTCGCTCAACAAGAACTGTTTTATCCCAAATTGGAAAAATAGATGTATAGTGAGATGGAAAATAGTAGAACACACCATTTACAATAGAAATCAGTCTAAAAGAATGAAGAATGAGGGTGTGGAAAGCATTTTTTGAGATGGGTAACACTAGTTTAAAAACTGATAAATTGGCATTTTATCAAACAAATTGCAAGAAGCTAACATATAATTTGATAAATTTGAAAGAGGATTTTGTCACAGATACATATATCTTCAATCCCATAGGACTATTTCTAATTGATGGCATATGTACAATCTTCGGCAGACATTTTTATAAGCCTACTCTTGAACATTCGCACTATGTTCTTGATAAACCAATTCAAGAACTTAAGTCACTACTTTTGAATTTTGGCTAACAGAATTAAAAATCATGCACAAGTGTAAACAAATCATTCATTCAAATATGATAACGCAATTTTTTCATGCATATGTATGTTTATGGCTTGCATTTTACACCAAATGTCCATCATAGTAAAAACTGCTAAAAGTGCACTTTTCATATGTCTGTTGTGCGCAGATGAGGGAAGTTTATAAAAATTGCACAAAGAAATGTTGTTTCCCAATATATGTAACTATCACATTCCCAAATCCATTTACTATAATCATTTCATAGTAGGGGATGACTTTCTTTTTTATTAAGCTAAGGGGACATCTCATGAATACAAGAAAACCTTGAGGTGTTTTTGCTCAAGACACCTTTCTAGCTCAAATTTGAAAACCAGGTGTATAGTGAGGTGGAAAATAGTAGAACACATGATTTACTAAAATCACTCTGAAAGAAGGAAGAATGAGGGTATGGTGGCCATTTTTCTGAGCTAGGTGAAACTGCTTTTAAAACAAAGAAATTGTCATTTTGTCAAATCAATTGCGAGAATTTGACACAAAATTTGAAGAATGTGAAAGAGGAGTTTGTCACAAATACATTTATCTTCATCCCCATATGATTATTTCCAATTAATGACACATTTATATTCTTCGGTGAGCATTTTTATAAGCCCATTTTTGTACATTTGCACTATGTTCTTGACAAAACAATTCAAGAACTTAAGTCACTAGTTTTGAATTTTGACCAAGAAAATTACAAATTGTGCACAAGTGTTAATAAATCATTCATTCAAATATGATCACACAATCTTTGTGTTCATATGTATGTTATGGCTTGCATTTTACACCAAATGCCCATCATTGTAAAAATTTGTTAAAAGTACACTTTTCATACATTTGTTGTGAGTAGATAAGGGAAGCTTATTGAGCCGAGAGGCTCATTCTACAACCCAATGTGAAGACTACATGTAAATATGTTTGTCCCTCTTAAAATAAAAATAAAATATTCTCAAAATAGAAAAGCAATGTCGACTATGCTATGCATATTTAATTAGTTGTCCATATGACCTAATATAATTTCATGTATGAAGACGATGTGTAAGTATGTTCGTCCCTCTTAAAATAAAAATAAAATATTCTCAAAATAGAAGAGAAATGTCTGCTATGCTATGCATATTTAATTATTTGTCCATATGAGCTAATATAATTTCATGTAAATCAATGTAAAGTAATTAGAAGTAAAAAAAATAAATTAAGATGTTTAAACCTTATACTTTTCAAAAATATTTTAACATGTGATATCAACTTCATATATATCTATATATAGAAAAAAATGTTAAAATAAAATATTTTAATGTTCTATAGAATAAAATACTCAATGTGGATTATGAATAAAATATTTTAATATGAATTAATATTGACGTATACTTAAAAATATATTAATAAAAAAAGACCAATTTAATGTGCGTTGATAAAAATGACTCAATGCACATGTTATGTAATCTCTATAACATTCAAAAATACAATTTAAAAAATAAAAAATTACACATTATTTTTTGCACTCTAAAATAAGTTTGCATGTGAAGAAATTTGATCCCTCTCAGCTCATGGTAGATTTGTGGTTAAGATGGATCTATGCTGGTACAAATCCAACAAAGGGATGTTCTTTCCCAATATGTGTATCTATCCTATTTCCAAATACATTTACTATAATCATTTCATAGCAGGGGCTGGCTTGCATTTTTATTAAACTAAGGGGGCATCTGATGAATACAAGACAACCCTGAGGTGTTTTGCTCAATAAGCACCCTTTTAGCCCAATTTGGAAAACAAGATGTATAGTGAGGTGGAAAATAGTACAACACACCATTTCAAACTAAAATAACTCTTAAAGAAGCAAGAATGAAGGTATAACAAGCATTGTTCTAAGCTCAATGAAACTGGTTTAAAACTAAGAAATTGTCATTTGGTCAAATCAATTGCAAGGAACTGACACAAAATTTGAGGAATGTGAAAGATGCCTTTGTCACAATTACATATTTCTTCAGCCCCATAGGAATATTTCCAATTAATGAAATTTGTATAGTCTTCAATGTACATTTAGTATAAGCCCAATTTTGTACATTTTCATTATATTCTTGAGAGAAAAATTCAAGAACTTAAGTCACTAGTTTTGAATTTTGACTAAGAGAATTACAATTTGTGAAAACGTTTTAATAAGTAATTCATTCAAATATGATCGCACAATATTTGTGTGTGTGTGTATATTTATGGCTTGCATTTTACACCAAATGTCCATCATGGAATTTTTTTTTAAAAGTGCACTTTTCATACATCCACTCTGAGCAGATAAGGGAAGGTTATAAAATCCAACAAAGTAATGTTATTTCCAAATATATGTATCTATCACATTCCAAAATCCATTTACTATAATCATTTCGTAGCAGGGTTTATCTTGCATTTTTATTAAACTAAGGTGACATCTCATGAATACAAGACAACCCTAAGGTGTTTTTGCTTAACAAGCACCTTTTTAGACCAAATTGGAAAACCAGGTGTACAGTCAATTGGAAAATAGTAGAGCACACCATTTTCAATTGAAATCACTTATAACGAAGCAAGAATTAGGGTATGGTGAAAATTTTTCTAAGCTAGGTGAAACTAGTTTAAAAACTGAGAAACTATCATTTTGTCAAATCAATTGCAAGAAACTCACACCAAATTTGAGGAATGTGAAAGAGGATTTTGTCACAAATACATCTGTGTTTAGCCCCATAGGATTATTTCCAATTAATGACATTTGTATAGTCTTCAGAAATAATTTTTATACGCCTCATTTTGTACACTTGCACTATATTCTTGACAGAACAATTCAAGAACTTAAGTCACTAGTTTTGAACTTTGACTAAAAGAATGAAAAATTGTGCATGTGTGTTAATAAATCATTCATTAAACTATGATTGTGCAATATTTTCTTGCATATCTATGTTTATGGCTTGCATTTTACACCAAATGTCTATCATAGTAAAAACTATTAAAAGTGCACTTTTCATACATTCGATGTGAACAGATGAGGGAAGGTTATAAAAAGGTAAAAGAGGAATGTTCTTTCCAAATATGTGTACCTATCACATTCCAAAATATATTTACTATAATCATTTCATAGCAAAGGTTGGCTTGCATTTTAATTGAACTAATGGGACATCTCATGAATATAAGACAACCCTAAGGTGTTTTTACCTAACAGGTTTATTTTTAGCCCAAATTGGAAAACCAAGTGTATAGTGAGGTGGAAAATAGTAGAACACACCATTTGCAACTAAAATCACATATAAATAAGAAAGAATGATGGTATGGCATGCATTTTTCTGAGCTGGGTGAAACTAGTTTAAAAGCTGCGAAATTGTCATTTTGTCACTACCCCCTTCCAGTCCTAAACTTAGATACTTTTTGGGGCTGAATAAGAAGCTAACACAAAATTTAAGGAATGTGAAAGAGGTTTTTTTCACAAATACATCTTTTTAAAGACCCATAGGCTTAGTTTCAATTAATGACACATATACAGTATTCGGTGGGAATTTTTCTAAGCCAAGTTTTGTACATTTGCAGTATGTTCTTGGGAGAAGAATTCAATAACTCAATTCATTAGTTATTCATTTTGATTGAGAGACTTACAAATTGTGCACAAGTGTTAATAAATCATTTGTTCAAATTTGATCACACAATATCTGCATGCATTTGTATTTTTGTGGCTTGTATTTTACACCAAATGTCTTGCATTTTACACCATTTTACCCCATTTGTTTCTTCCTCCCATGGTAATAAACAAGTCTAGATTTATCTAATAACATTTGCATGAAGTCCATAACTTGATATATTTGTCTTATAATTATAAAAATGGGTTTAGAAAAAAAGGTAGCCACAAGATTTATAGAGACATTTTTTAAAGCATAAGAGCATATACCTGGAGGTATATATATATATATATATATATATATATACATATATACTTCACAAAAACCTCATTTGGAATTTGAACTCTTGCTAAGTTGTCTGCAACATTGTTTTCAAAATTGGTATTACTCAGTTTTTAAATGAATTTGACTAGTTCACTAAAATGCACACCCAACCCTCATTCTTGAGTATTTTTTAGTGATTTCAATAGGAAATGATTTTTATTTTAATTTGATACATTCGCTTATTTTTAGTTTTCTAATTTTGGATTTAAAAATTCATGTTGTGTCATCCAAGATTCCTACCAGATTCAGTCCTCTCACGTGTCATATCCAAAATAATTTAAAAGGAGACTGGGGACAATTTTTTGTCATTTTGTACAGGTCACCTTATAGTTTGTCTCACATGCACCTAAGAACTTAACTTGTCAAATTCATAACTTGTCATAATGGCCTCCTCATATTCTAGGAACTTTGTCGATATCTAGTTGAAGGGAAAGAATAAAGGAGCATATTGTTATTATGATGATGCGAGCACGAGGGACTGAGTCATAGCAGAATTGGACATGAGAAAGGTCATGTGTATATTGGTTGGGAAGATGGAATCATTAACAACATCAGAAATTATTGAGGATCCACAAGACCCACTTCTAAACCAGAACCGAGAGCTACAAATTACCAAGATATAGTTTCTCTGGGCCAATGAACACATGAAGAGAATCAAAACCGAGTTGGAGCTTTTGAAGAAAGAGCACGCCAACAAACCTTCCCTTAAAGAAATCAATAAAATAACATGGGAATGATTAATATAGATAGTAATTAAGCATTGAAACTAGATGGAATTCATCTAAGAAATGATTGAGACCATTAGAAGAGCCCACAGAGAAATGGAAGCCATTGAGATCACCATTTTCGACTCTGCCTCTAAGGAATAAGTGATTATATAATTTATTAATCGAGTTCCTAAGGAAGAGGTGGTGAGGGTAAACATAAATAGGTCTGAATGGGTAGCAAGGGCTAACCAGATGATAAGAAATCAAGAATTAGTGATGCTATTCAAGGATGAGATAGAGGCACTAATGAAGGAAATAAAAGGTTTTAGAAAGAAATGCAAAGTGCTCTATCGAAAGGGCCTTCCAACCTTCTTTGACAATGATGAAGACCTGTACCCCAAGGAATATTTCATACATAGATTAATTACAATAAAATAAGATCACAAGGGCTTCAAAGAAAAGGGTCATGCCTTTCATGTAAAGGAAATCATGAAATTGTAAATCATTTTGAAATTTTGTATATACTGAAGTATATTTTCAAGGAGTGAGGCAAAGCTGATTATGAGGCCATCACTAACCTAGAAGGAAACATCATAGATGCATGGTCATGTGATGTTCCATATGGTAAGGAATGGAGGACTTTTATGGATTTATATGAATGGGCCATTCAAAGTGGATTTCCACCAGTGACACAGATGGTGTCAGCGAAGGTAGATTCTAGCTCAAAGCCTCCACAATAGTAGTAGGCACAATCATAAGTGTGACCCCAACAGTCAGCACTGGAATCAGCACAACCATTGGTACTGTCGACAACTCAGCCAAGTTAGTGCCTAGTACATGTAGCACCCAACCAAGAGAGAGAAGACCAAACATATATCCAAGAGAGAGAGAGAGAGAGAGAGAACCTATTGTAGCCAAATTCATAGGGGCCCACCCTACAACTAGCAGATTAAAATTTGTAAACATCCAAAATTCAAGGGGGCCAACATTTTTGTAAATATTCTTGGTGGTTTTTCAAAATACCACTAGTGGTTTAGGGGAGGGTCTTGGGATTTAAGTGCCTATATATAGGCCTCATTTTGTATTTTCAAGGGAAAAATTATGGGTTGTATGGGAAACTTTGACAAATTTTTTTAGAATCTGCTGGGAGTTTTGAAGCTTTCAAGGAAGGAATTGTGCAACGAGTTTTGGGCTTTTTGTCCTTCTTTTACATGTAATTTCATGAACCCGCCTTGGTTTTTGAATCTTTGCTACATATAAATAAAAATTTTAAACAATTTAAAATATATTGATGAAAAGAATAATTTTAGAGGAGTTAAGGTTTGTAACTTGGGCTTTAAAGAATCTAGAGTTAAAACCTTAAGACATAAAATATGGATAATTTAGACAGAGAATGAAGATGCAGAAATAGTGGAGAGCCTATTAAGGTTTCTTTGAACAAAGTTCACAGGTATTTTTTGTAACTCTTAAAGATACATAAATAAATTTGCAACTCATTCAAATGAACCTGCTACCATCATACACATGTTTCATAAGAAGAAGAAAAATGGAGATCACATAAGAAAAGTAACACATAGTGCAATACACCAATGTGCTAGAATCAATCTAGTGATTTTATTTTCTCCAAGGAATCATAACCATTACACAAGTGATCAAAATTTCAAAACTTTGAACCCCCTGTTTGTGGCTCCCATGTCTTTAAATTTGACAAAAAATAGGAAATATTCAACTAGGAGACTTCATTCAAATATTATCGGATTTGATGAGAATAAGAGACTTATTAGAGAACTTTCAACCTAAGTTGTGATGTATAAGACAAGGAATAAGTCTAATGAATAATAATAATATTATGAAGTTTGAATATATATTACATTAATTTCAAATGATTGGAATGTATTATGTATTATAGGTAATTATAATTTATGGAATTTTGAGTTGAGATTACATATTATTTTTATTCATGCATATTGAATTATTGATCCATAAACTATTGTGGATATTCCATTGGACAGTTTGTAAAAACAACTCTAATAAAATTATATATGAAATTTGAAATTCTACACTATTAGAGTTTTATTATATTTATGGATCTATAAATTCACTATTAATAGTGCATGCAGGAGAATTAGTTTTTTTGCATAAAATAGAGAACAATTAAATAAAATCTCACATAAAACTTTGACATAATATATTACCTAGGAAACCCTTTTGGGAGAAAAACCTAGCTCGAAGGTGAGGTTGCTCTACTATCCTTCTCTGGATATAAAATGTTTGTGATTAAAAAGAAGTATGGCATGTGGTCGATGGGGTACTATAGTGCAAAAATCCTCTCTGTGTGCTCTATCTCCTATCTCTCATAGCTATTTTTGCACAACTATGGAACAAATGCACTCCAACTAGTGGCCCATTTATAACAGAACGCAATAGCTTACTAGTGGTTAGGTTTGACTACCTAGAGTTAAAATATAGACTCTTTTATAGTATTCTTCATCATAATCACGTGGCTAGCCCCTTTTTCATGAATAATGGGGGCTCACATGGAATCCTCTTGAATTACGGTGGTGAAAACAAGAAGGACAACTTTTGAGTGGCGTAACTTTCGCATACAGACTCTATTTGATGTGATTCTTGCGTCATGTATGTATGAGTATAATAGGACAAAAAGGTGTGGTTCCAAGGAGACAAAGTTTTATCCCCAAAAAAAACTTCATTTGATGCCTCGAAATTCTCCCAGAAGGTTTCAAACCCAAATTTGCCAAATTGGGTCCCGCCGGTAAAAATGCTCCTGAGAGTTGATTCATCCACTTTTTTCACTCTAAAAGCAATGATATGGATAAAAAAAAATATAATGAATCCAAATCAATTATGCATTCTAGCTCAGACATAAAACATTTACTTGATAATAAGTAAGGCTAGTAATGTGCCATAATGTGATGAGTATCCTATAACATAGAAAGTAAATATATAACATGATACTATGATCAAGTTGTTGTTCCAATCCTAAAAATTCCAATAAAGCATACAATATGTTATGTTAAAAAAAAGGAATTTTTTTTTATGTAACTTATGTAACCTAAGAAATTATACACTTGGAAATTGTAAATAATTGTGAAACTTGCACAATTATGTATCTTGAGAAGTTAACATTGAGAGGAGTGTTACATATGATAAAAAAATTGTGTTCAATGCAATAGGGCCTTGGACCCATATAATATTTTTTCAATTAAATAATGATATTCATGAAATCAAGTTAGTTGAATCTAAATTTATTTTTCATACCAGGAAAACGTGGATAAAAGGGAAGTAGAGGTAGGATGGCTAAAGTTCAAGGAGCATACCACACCTTACAACTCCATGTTCTCTACAAAGGGAAGAGGAACATTTTAAAGAACTAGGGTGTGTACTTGTTGGAGATGTAATAGCCATGATGGATTCATTCAAAAGGATGTCAAATGCACTAACAAACATATTGTAGAGGGAAGAGGGAGTTGTCTCAATGTGTGCCAAAGGATCACAAAATATTGTAACTAGCCATGTACATAAAGAGATGGAAAAAGTTGCATTTATATAGTGTTCAAGATCTATTGATGGATAGATGATCAGAGTTTGTTCGTAAAACATGGAAATCCATTTCACTTTGAGGGGTTACACCTCTAATCTCAAGGTGCATATAGGCATATTCTAAGTAAAGTAAAGAGCTTCACTTTTGTGGAAGTTCCTATTTCCATAGTTAGGGATGGATGTTTTTGAAGTCTCATGGAAACTATTGGAGGAGCATTTTAGAGAACATTACAACTCTAAGTAGTGCATTAAAAATAAACCAAATGAGTTTAATGCATTAAAATAGAATAGTAGGTTAGCATTTTCATATGAGGCCACTCTTATAGAACTACTAATATATGCACCACATTTGAACACAACAATGTTGTGGGTTAACAAAATTGTATACAGACTAAACTATAACATCAAATATAAGGTTAGTATATTGATGCCCCATGCTTTCCATGGGGTAGTTTAGAGAGACATAATAGCCAAGGAGGAGTTTGCAAGTGGTGGTTAGTTTAGGCCATTGAAACCTTTAGATTTAGGGGGACAAAGATAGGTATTACGATTACCTAATACATCAACACCTATTGCAAGTCACAAGGACGTGAAAAGTGGATTGGTGAAAAGTACTCAAAGGTGACAAATAGGGAACCAAGGTTCACCATATCAGTCATTAATGCAACCAACTTGGCTGACAGAACTAATCAATAGACCTACTTTGTCCAAGTAGGGAAATTAGAACCAACCACCTAAGAGGGGGAATTGGAGATGTAGAGGACCACATTTTCATAGAGTGTCCATGTGAAAAGAGTAGAACTAGATTATTTGGTGACTTGTGATATAGTGCATAAAATAATCTTAGTAGGGATGAATACAAGAGTGTCATAAAGATTCATTTTATCATTCAAATTGAAGAAAAGCATGAGAAAAGGATGTTAATTGTAGGTTATAATGACTATGAACAAGAAGGAGAATATAGTGAGTATAGAATAATATCTATTGTTATCAAAATCCTTAGATATATTCCCAATGGAATTTCCAATATTACCACCTCAGAGAGAGTTGGAGTTAATAATTAAAATGAAACCAAGAATGAAACCCATCAGAAAGGATTTTTACTATATGATGACTATGGAGATATGAGAGTTGTAGATATAGCTCTAAGAGCTTTTGTATTTGGGATTTGTGTTCTAGCATATCACCTTGGGCAGTGCTAATGATATTCTAAATAAGAAAGTTAGAACATTGATACTTTGTATCTATTATCAATAATTAAATAAAGTAATGATAATAAATCAATAACCATTGCCATAATTGATTGTTTATTTTATCAAATGAAAGAAGTGAATGTGTTTTCTAAAATATATTTAACATCATGATAACATCAATTGAGAATAAAAGATAAATATATGCCTAAGGCAACATTTAATGCATGTTTTGGTGATTATGAATTGTAGTAGTGCTCTTAAAAATGCACCTCAAATGTTTATGAGTTTAATGGATAGAGTGTTCAATAGTATTTAGACACGTTCATGTAAATGTTTTTGGATGATATTTGATATATTACAAAACAAAAAAGGAGCATGAATAAAATCTAAGACAAGTATTATAATGTCATAGAGAGAATTATTTATATGAAAATATTTATAAATTCTTATTCTATTAATCAAAGATTCATTTCCTGGGACGCATATTTCTAGGAGAAGGAATAGTGGTAGACTTGACAAATATAGAAATTGATTAGGTAATGGATACAAACTTGCACAAAGTACATGAGTTTGGTAGGATATTACAAAAAGTTTGGGGAAGTTTTTTCAATTATCACAAGTCCCATTACCTAATTACAAAACATGAATAAGGAATTCATGTAGATAGAGCAATGTGATGAAGTATTTCACATACTTTAGGAATTATTGACAATAGCTCTTATTTCAAATGTAGAATATATGGATAAATATGATATGGTATGTACAAATGCATCAAAAGAAGTATTAGGTACAGTGCTAATACAAGAAGGGAGGGTGATTTCCTACACTTTGATAAAGCTTTGGTACCATGAATAAAAATATGTGACATGTGATTTGGAACTTGCAAGGATAGTTCATGCATTAAGAATTCAGAGGAATTATCTAGTTGGGATAAAATTTGAATCAAAGAGAGATCATCATGGATTTAAACACATATTTACATAAATTAATTTGAATGTAAGTCGAATTAATTTTCTATGTATAAGAGTTGAATGTTATATTGCTTGGGATTTTTTAAAATTGGATTTGGATATTATTTTTTTTGTTAGTGTGGTTAGACATTGTCTTATTTGTTGGTGATGTTGTTATGTTTGTTAGAGTAGTTATAGGTAAACTCTAAGTCAAGAGGCATTGTCTATTTGTGGGTATCACAAGTTAATCAAGCTCCTATAGCTAAAGTGAGGTGGTTTTGCATAACTTAAGGTAGTTAAGTGAAAATTTGTGTGCAAAGTCCTAAGGTTGCAAAAAGTGGCCTATTAAAACTCTAAAGTTGTCTCCTAGTGCACCATTTTCAAAAATACCTTATAGATGTGCTTATGTTAACATAAATCACCAAGTTCAGTGTTTTATAAAGACAAGCATTTCATAAAGGTTTTTTATTTTATTTTAATCAACACAACCACATTGTTCACGCAACATATTATCACATTTTAAGAAATCTAATAGAAATGTGACTAAACCACCTATATTGGTTGTTATGTTGTAAGGTTAGCCTTGGACACATTGAGATGATGCTTCACATAAAATAAGAGCACCAAAAAATGGTGCTCTCAATAAAATGGAAGCACTACTAAATGATGCACTAATAGAAAAGTTGTGGCATTGTGTGAAAATATAATAATAATAGTATAAGCCTTATAATATGGAGTTTAAAATCCTAAATTAAAATTGATTAAATACAATAAACAAAGGGTTATCTTAATTGATTATTTCTCCTAAACCCCTAAAAAAAAAAAATGAAAATAGAATGTTAAGATCGAAAAGTGAATACTTGAGAATGTTATGTCACATAATGCCAATAGATAGTCATGTATGGGTAGGGAAGCCGATGTGATTAAGCCTTTGAAAGTGAAGTTATACTATAAGGGAGTAACGAAGGATTGAAAGTAAATGAAATCGTGGAACAAAAATATATATTTTTAATATTATATAGTGGGCGGTGATTTCATACTATTAGTATGTCGATGCATTTTCATGTATTTTCAACCTCTTATAAAATGGGGCTTCTATTGTTTAATGTTGCATTAAAAACTACATTCCAACCATAAAATGAGGATAGTGGACTTTAATTAATGATAACACATATTGTTTCATAGTAATATAGAAGCATTGGCATGTTATAGTTTTAAAGTCATTTTTAGGTAATGTAGTTATATCCATAAACAAGGGAAGTTGTGAAGCAACAAGTCCCTGCCAATGAGTGGAATTGGGAATGAAGTTAAAATTCCATGACATTGTCATGATTTAGTAAGAAAACAACTTGCTAGTCAGTTGAATTACCTTAGTAGGGGAGTGTAATATTTAACTCAATTAGAATAGTACTATACTAGAATATTTACAAAATACTTTGCAATATACAAAATATTGAGCTGCAGGTGTAAAATGTTTTCATAATATCTTGAACATGAGATACAAGGGATGCACAAATTGTACATCATTATTTGTACAAGATAACATTTTCATGATCTAGTGTGAAAGTTCCTTGTATATGGAAGTCATGTAGATTATAGATAACATTAGACATGTCTTCTAAATACTTTTCATACGCCATATTTGTTAAGGATGGACAGAGTTGTAGTAACAAATTGTCCTTTAGAATGCATTTGTTTTGAACATTTGTTGTTGTTTGAATGATGCATTATATTTGAATGGAGCGTGGATATGTTGTTAATTGTTGACATGGAAAACAATGAATTTTATCACTGGTAATTGTGCCAAATGTATCTGTTGGATAACCACAAATGTTACAAATTGCAACAAATGGATCGACATGAATGTTTTCCATGGTTAACATCCCCTCAAGTTGGTTCATATTTCCATATAATTAATTTGTTAGATATTGCAATATAGTATGCTATAAAAAATCAAATACTTTAATAAAATCTATAGTTTGTGAAGCTACCTTTTTTGTCAAATTAATTAAATTGTTTATAGCAATGAGTGCTTGCTTTGACTTCACAATGGTTATGAATGTTGATTTGCAAGTGCACAATGATTTGTTTCGTTCTTCTCTTCCTTTAAGAAGATTTTGAAATAACACCAATGGTGTCTATTTTGTAAATAATTATTCTTGTATTGAAACGAAGGAGGAAATGAATGTAGTGAACAAGTAATCTTATAGTTGAAAAATGCATTAGTATGACTAGTATGCAATATAAAATTTGTTTTTGTATTTAATGTGCAAAAGTGTGTATGATTGAGTTTGTACATATTATTTCTTCATCTTCTTCTAACTTCCCATCTTTGATCTCAGTTGCATATTGCAGACCTATCTACTTTGTAGATGTTACAAGTGCAACAATTGTTCCAGCTATAAATGTATATTTGGTAATTGTTAGTTGCTTCATTGTTGTGGTCGATAGAAATTTATATTCTTGCAAACAGGCGGTATTGTTTCCAATGTACTTATATAATGTAAGACCAATATGCATATGCAATCTCCACGATCATATATTTTTTTAGTAGAGATTTTAAAACCTATTATGCAAGCTCCTTGACCAATATAAAGTCTAGTTTCAACATATGTGATTCGGTTGTGTGGCACATTTACTGTAATTTTCATCTCCCCTATTGTGTCAACTATGTGAACATGGAATAGGTCTAGTCCATGTGCTCGATTAATTGTTGTTTTATATGTGACCAACACATATCCATGAAAGACTCTTCCTACTTTTAATCTTTTGATATATTATATTGTTATTGGATTGCATTATCTATGTTTGATCTTCTTTGTGTTTTTGTGTGTACAATAGAATTTAGTGAGTGAAAATGACCATATATTGTCTTGTTAATCAAGTTGATAAGAATAGGCATAGAGAATGTTTACCTCTTTTTAGGTTGACATAGTATATATTTTGTCTCAAGGTCCTCATGTTTCCTTTTCATATTGTTTGTATCTATATAAAAAATTTTACAACCTATTAGATTTGCAAGAGAAATGTATTGCATTCAATAGTAAATATCAATTAAGGATGAAAATATATAGAAACAAAAATATGCATGGGATGCATTTATTTTGAGTTCTCTAATTTAATTCATTGTTCAAAACCTAAAACAATAAAAGTGGTATTGAATGTGTTATACATACCTAGACTATTCCAAGTAAATGAGAGTTGAAGGAAAACTTAGACTTTTTTGCGATTAGAGATTTAGCAAAGAGTTAAATTTGTTATGATTAGAGATTTAGCAAAGTGTATACCATGTTTTGATTAGAGGTGTAGAAAAGTATAAATTATCCTATAATCGAACCAATACGTATTTTCAATACTAATTTCACATTGTTCAACAAACAAATTTGTCCATATATGATCTATTATTATTTTTTATTGTGGACATAACATAGTTGTTTTTTCTTGTAACTTTTCTATTTTCATATGATTCTTAAAGAGTTCTATTCTGAGTTGTTTATATATGAATATCAATGTTGAAATCACCAATAACTAAGAAAACACAATCAACATGTGTAGCTTGTGACTTTCTTTTCTAATCATTTCTATTATTGTAGATACTTGTTCAAATGGTGTTGCATAAATGTTGATTAAGCAAATTGGTTGTTGAAAGTACATGTCAATCAATGTGAGTTCAATTTTTCTGTCACATAATGTTTTTAGTACTTTAATCAATACTTTTTTCTATATAAATATTTCTTAAATATTTTTAAGGAATTAACACACACACACATAGACACATATTGATTGGTTATTCATATTCTATGAATCCTTCCTATTCTTAAAGTTTTCAATTTTGATGTTCTCATATTTTCTCCTTGAGAAAATCCATAATTTTGAATTCTGGACCTTTCCTCCTAGAAAGTAAACAACATTTTAAAAAGTACTAAAGCCATGCTAAAACCTTGCTTCTTACTTTAAACAATAAAAAGGCACACACAATAAGATTAAAGCTTTCTTCTTACTTCAAATAGTGAAATAAGACCAATAATATGATTAAAGTTGACTTAATACCTTGGTC
Source organism: Pinus tabuliformis (assembly GCA_031772625.1). Classification (NCBI taxonomy): domain Eukaryota; kingdom Viridiplantae; phylum Streptophyta; class Pinopsida; order Pinales; family Pinaceae; genus Pinus; species Pinus tabuliformis. The sequence goes on along the minus strand of CM062816.1, from coordinate 901,342,896 downwards.
AAAACAATAACATACCTAGTTCCCTGAATGACTTACTGAGGTTACGAGGTACCCAAAATTTTATTTTTCTGTTTATTAGCTTAACAATAGCCTCTAATACCACTTTATCACATAACACTATTAAATTTAATTCTAAACAAAAACCTAGTTTTCATCTCTCATACATTTTTTCAAACACTTTACATGTAAACATTTCTTCAAATACTTTGTATACAACCAATTTAGTATTTTCCTTGTATACACTTTGTCAAAATTTTTGTATGAAATTAAACTAGAAACACTGCTCTAATTCTAGTTGTAACCTAGTAGTTGAAACATACCCCTCAATCATGCAACTTTTGAGTTTTCTATTTGCGGTATTTTATCAAATAGTTTGTATTCAAATTGTGATAAAACACCTTTAACACATTTATTCAAATTTTTTGCTTTCAAATAGGAATATATAAGATGAAAGAATACCATCCCCATCCATAACAAAACATTTTCATTGAGGAATTTTATCAAACAATTTGTAGGCAATGAATCATCAAATCATTTAGTCATTTCTTTAAACACTTTGCATGAAAAATAATATAGAAAATTATTCAGGGCATATATCCTAAATTATAGTAGTCCAAGTTCTAAAAAATGATTTAGATGATAATTGGGAGTTCCCCTCATTATGGTTTAGATTCATCCTTTGGAACTTCCCAGATGAAATGTTATAGTTTAAATGCCAACATGTCTGATTTGAAGCATGATTTTAGGAGCATTCAGGAAGTTTAGATTCTTATGATCACATCTCCTAAAATATCGCGACCCAATATCTGAAAGTTGGATCGAATTATTAGAGGGATTTCCCTTCACTATGGTAAAATTTTTAGCTTTTGGAGCCTCCAAAAAAATAACTTATATAAGAAATTCCAAAATGACATGTTTGTTGCATGATTTTAGGAGCAGTTAGGAAGCTCGACTTCCTCTAGTCACATATCCTAAAACATCATGACCCAAGATCTAAAAATTGGATCAAATGATGAGTGAGATTTCCCTCACTATGGTCCAATTTTTAGCTTTTAGAACCTCCCAAAAGATAAGTTATATTAGAAATTATAATATTACCTATTTGATGCATGATTTTAGGAGCATTCAGGAAGCTCAAATTCCTCTCATCATATATACTCAAATATTGTGACCCAATATCAAAAAGTTAGAATAGATGATCGCCAAGATTTCCCCTCACTATGGTCCAAGTTTTAACTTTTGGAACCTCCCAGAATAAAAGTTATGGCAGAAATGCCATCATGGCATGTTTAATGATGCCTTTAGGAAGCCCAATGTCCTCTAATCATATTTCCTAAAATTTTGCAACCTAATATTTGAAAATTGGACCAGAGGATCAACAAGATTTTCCCTCACCATGGTCTAAGTTTTAACTTCTGGAACCTCCCAAAAGAAAATTTATAGAATAAAGGAGAGAAATAGTAATCATAGAACTCTATATGTACACATGCAACATATTAACTTGCATTTAAAAATCAAGGCATTTTTCTTACAACCTCAATGTAGAATTTCAATATAATCCATAGAATGGTCATTTCCTATTTTCATGCAAGAATTTCCTACAATTACCAAAGATTATCACAGAGCTATGATTCAATTTAATAAAGAACTATTCATCATATTCATATCTCACAATTAATAACACTCATTTGAGATCTAACAATGGCTAAAACAGAAGGTGGGGATGATCCAGGTGGATATTGGTGGCCACCTGCCAAGTCCACCTGGACCCCCACCATTGTCTTTCTCAACATTTTCAGTTTCCTTAATTATAGCACAACTTACTATTTTTAGCAGTTTTTCGGGTCCTGAACTTCCGGAGCCGTTTTGAGGCCCTAAACGACGTTTTTTGGGGAATCCAGGGGCAACATGAGTCCATGGAATGGTCCATGGACCGATGTTGCCCATTCCAACAGTGGTAGTGCTCGGATAGATATTTCTAACGAGCTATTGTACGCGTCAAACGGAGATCGTATGCCAAAGTTACGACCCCGGGAAGTTGATGTACCAATTTACCCCAAACAGGGCCCACAGTTTGGCGTTTCATCTCCTAGGGTTAGGTTTTGGAATGTTAAGGGTTTTCCATTGTTTCTCAATAGTAAATAGGCCTTCAAGCCTCATTGTAACACAGTTCAGAGGCATGTAGCCACCACATCTCTTCTCAGAGATAAGCTACCATCGCCCTAGCTGGTTTATTTCCATTTCTGGTTGTAAGCATATTTCAGTATTTTCCATTAATGAAATGAAGTATTATTTCCGATGCATCTTTGTGTATATGGTTATCTCTGTAATTTGTTGTGTTCCTGTTTAAATCCGGATCAGTGGTATCAGAGCGGTCTGCTTTTTCTCTGTTTTTCTTTGCATGTCCCCAACAAGGTCGGGATATAAGGAGTTAGGGCTTGAACTGGTTGAACCTTTGCAAGACTAGCCTCGCAAATCCCGACGGCCTCCCATGGCAGATGAGAAGAAAGATGAGGGGGCAGGAGATCCCATCAAAATCTTGCTCGAAGAAGCCCTCGAGCGACAACGGAATGCGATGATGGACAGCTTTGCCCAGATCCTTCAGCGGCTACCTAGAAGCGACGCATCGGCTTCCAACAGCTACTCTGGAAACGCCACACCCTTTAAGGTACAAGTTAATTTTTAAATCCCCATATTCGAGGGTCAGATAGACACAGAAGCCGTAGATAAATGGTTAAATCTGCTAGAGGGTTATTTTTCTGTTCATGAATTTTCGAGTCGGGAAAAGATTGTTTTTACTCTTCTCAAAGCAGCCCCCCACGTCAAGGACTGGTGGGAAACCTACTGCGAGTAGAAGGATGAAAGTACTGGCTCACTATTTTCAGCCGCACCCACCTGGAATTCATTCTGGGATGCCATCAAGGAGCAGTACTACCCTGTTGGAAGCTATGAGGATGAATACATAAAGTGGACCACGCTGCGGCAGGGAAGGGACCAAGACGTGCCGGAGTTCACCAATCTTTTCCATACCCTTCGCACAAAGTTGGGTATCAAGGATTCGGAGCAACATTTGATACTCAAATACCGTGGCTGCCTGCACAAGTACATCCAGGAAGAAATACAATTCCTGAACATCTCCTCGCTCGGCGCAGCATACCGATATGCCGTCAAGGTCGAGCAGAAGTTTAAACAAAAGAAGCGAGACTTTGGATCTGCGAATCCAAAGCAGGGGAAAGGTGCCCCTAAACCACAGAACAAAGGACAAAGCCAAGGCGGGACAGCCCAAGACAACCAGCCAAAGCTGCAAGAAAAGAACAGTGCCGCGAAGCCGAGAAAGGACACTGGAAAATGCTGTGAGTTCCATAAGAGCTCCACTCACAACACAAGTGAGTGTCGGGCCAAGTAGTCACTGGTGGCTGAGCTAAAGGTTTCAGAATCAGATGCATGTTCCGACTCTGAGTCAGAACACGATAAGGGGAATGAAAAAGGGAAGCAGATCATTGATGCAGATCCCAACGCCACTGTTGCTACCGCAAAGATCCAGAAAAATGAACCCGAAGATCCAGAGGAGGAGGAGCGTCTCTTCCACTCCCAGATGTGGGTAAAGGGCTCCCCGATACAGTTCATTGTTGATAGCGGGAGTCAAAAGAACCTCATTTCGGCAGAGGTCGTGAAGCGGTTGGGCTTACCGACCACAACACATCCACAACCATACACCATTGGGTGGCTTCACCAAGGACGAGATCTTCGCGTGAGCCAGCAGTGTCGCCTTCCATACAACATCAAGCCCTTCACGGATGAGGTATTGTGTGACATTGCTCCCCTTGAAGTTTGTGATGTATTACTAGGACAACCATACTTGTGGAAGCGACATGCTGTGTATGAATCAAGGCCCCGTGCTGTTATTATTACATTGGGAAATAAGTTGTACAGGATACCAGAGGTAGCACCACCTACCGCCATCTCTTTGATTACTGCAAAACAATGCAGTAAGATCATTTCCAAAACCAGGAAATTTGTTTTCCTGATGATACGCCCTCAAGGAAAGAAGAAGACAGTGGCCGCGGCCTCCAGACGGGGTCCCTCTGCACGACAACTACAGATGGACAAGGTTGTGGAGGAGTACGAGGACATCTTCACCTCCCCTGCAGGGGTTCTCTGCACTGTCAAGTCAAGCACTCCATCGATCTGACCCCAGGTGTGCCGCTACCCAATGGACCAATTTATCGGCACTCCGTTCTGGAGAACAATGAAATCAAGAGGCAGATTCAGGAGCTCCTGCAGAAAGGTCACATCCGTCCGAGTTCATCGCCTTGTGGGAGCCCGATCGTGTTGGTACAGAAGAAGGATGGGACGTGGAGACTCTGTATTGACTATCGGGCGCTGAACAAGATCACTGTCCGTAATAGGTACCCGATCCCGCGGATTGATGACCTCCTAGACCAACTAAAGGGGGCGAAATATTTCAGCAAGATCGATCTGAAGTCAGGATATCACCAGGTACCAATCGAACCCTCTGATGTGTGGAAGACTGCCTTCAAATCCAAGGAGGGCCTTTTCGAATGGTTGGTTATGCCTTTCGGATTGACGAATGCTCCTGCAACCTTATGAGGCTAATGGATGACATCTTGCGGCCATTCACCAACTCCTTTGTAGTAGTATACTTGGATGACATTCTGATCTTCAGCCAGAGTTGGGAAGAGCACCTCCACCACATCCGACAGGTTCTCCAAACACTGCGGCAACACAAGCTATGTGCCAATTTGGAGAAATGCACTTTTGGCATGACCCAGGTTCAGTATCTGGGATACATCATTGATGAACAGGGGGTGCATGTCGATCCAGCCAAGATCCAAGTCATTCGGGATTGGCCCTCTCCAACCACTCTAACAGAGCTCCGCAGCTTTCTAGGTCTTGCCAACTTCTACCGCAGGTTTGTGTTGGGGTTTTCTCATATTTCTTGGCCCTTGAGTCAAGTCACCAAGGGAGGGGCGAAAGCAAAATTCTTTTGGTCTGAATCTCAACAGAAGGCATTCATGGAGTTGAAGGATCGCCTCTGCACGGCACCAGTGCTCGCGTTACCAGATTTACAACAACCATTTGAGGTCGAGACAGATGCCTCTGACTATGCTATTGGGGCAGTCCTTACTCAACATGGACATCCAGTGGCATATCACAGTGAAACACTTTCAGACACAGTCCGGAAGTACCCCACTTATGATAAAGAGATGTATTCCATTGTACAGGCCTGCCGAAATGGAAGCATTACATTTTGGGGAAGGAAACAGTCATCCACACAGACCACCGACCCCTGCAGTTCATACAGACCCAAGGGAAATTGCAGAATGATCGCCATCAGAAGTGGTCTACATACCTGCAACAGTTCCACTTGAATATCAAGTATAAGAAGGGCAGCACCAATAATGTTGCAGATTGCCTCAGTCGACCACCGATCATGGCGTTAACCACCGTGCTCAACTCTTGTGGGCACGAGACTTCTGATTGGCCACTTCTCTACAAAAGCGACCCAGAATTCGGCCACACATACCAGACACTCTTGGAGGGTCGGCATGTTCCAGATTTTCACCTCCAGGATGCCCTATTATGCCACCTCGGTCACCTTTGTGTTCCTTCAAGCGAGCGTGCCAAGATGATTTGGGAAGCACACTACAGTCGGGCTGCTGGGCATTTTGGGGTTGAGAAAATAGTGGCAGTACTGCAAAATTATTTCTATTGGCCGAATCTTCGACAGGATGTTGGGAAGTACATCAGATCATGTACTTCCTGTGCCATTGCCAAACCGACCATTAAGAAGCACGGCCTCTATACCCCGTTGCCTACCCCTAGTCGACCTTGGGAATCCATCTCCATGGATTACATGTCAGGCCTTCCTTCCACTAAGCATGGAAATGACTGTGTTTTTGTGGTCGTCGACAGGTTCTCGAAGATGGCCATTATGGTGGCCTGCAAGAAGAATATCACAGCAGAAGCCACTGCTAAACTCTTCTTTGAACGAGTGTGGGTGCACTTTGGGATCCCACAGTCTATCATCTCAGATCGGGACAGTCGGTTCCTCAGCACATTTTGGTCCAGTCTCTGGTCAATGCTGGACACCAAACTCACGAAGTCCACAGCCTTCCATCCTCAAACTGATGGCCAGACAGAGGTTGTCAATAGGATGATTGTGCACATTCTGCGCATGTATAACTCAAAGCATCCACGCACATGGGACGAGAGCCTCCCCTATGTTCAGCACAGCTACAACCGAGCTCTTCACAGCTCCACTGGCCATAGTCCTTTTCAGGTGGGTTTGGGATTCCAGCCACTATGCCCCATTGATGTGGCCATGCCACTTGCAGCTACTCACATAAATTCAGCTCATGTCTGATCCGAAACAGATAAGGCCACCAGCTTCATTGAGCGCATCCAACATATTCGCCAGCAGGTCCATGACATTCTTGAGAAATCAAATGCCAAGTACAAGCAGCGACATGATCAACATCGGGTGCCACACAAGTTTTAGGTGGGCGACAAAGTCTGGTTGCATTTGCAAAAGGAACGCCTTACTGGAGCCTATCGAAAATCGAGACCACTCTGATATGGTCCTTACACCATTACTAAGGCTATGGGAGACAATGCATTTGAGCTCAGCATTCCCCCATTCCTTGGCCTGCACCCAGTGTTCAATGTGGACCGCCTTCGGCCATACTTTCCACCATTGCTAGACACATCCGACATTGCAGAACAGCTCAAACCCACAGAATTAAATCCAGATTGCATGGAACAAGCTGCAACTGATCGGATCATGGACACACAGATCAAGAACACTCGCCAACAGAATATCCAACTGTATCGAGTTGTCAAAGCAGGCCAACTCCTTCAGCAGGGCAAGTGGCTCACCAGGGAACAAGTTCAGCAAAAGTTTCCTCATCTCATGGAGGAGCTCAACGCAATGGGGACCATTGCTTCCTAAGGGGGGAGGAATGATCCAGGTGGATATTGGTGGCCACCTGCCAAGTCCACCTGGACCCCCACCATTGTCTTTCTCAGCATTTTCAGTTTCCTTAATTGTAGCACAACTTACTATTTTTAGCAGTTTTTCGGGTCCTGAACTTCCGGAGCCATTTTGAGGCCCGAAACGACGTTTTTAGGCCCGTGGTAGTGCTCGGATAGATCTTTCTAACGAGCTATTGTACGCGTCAAACGGAGATCGTATGCCAAAGTTACGACCCCGGGAAGTTGATGTACCAATTTACCCCAAACGGGGCCCACAGTTTGGCGTTTCATCTCCTAGGGTTAGGTTTTGGAATGTTAAGGGTTTTCCATTGTTTCTCAACAATAAATAGGCCTTCGAGCCTCATTGTAACATAGTTCAGAGGCATGTAGCCACCACATCTCTTCTCAGAGATAAGCTACCATCGCCCTAGCTGGTTTATTTCCATTTCTGGTTGTAAGCATATTTCAGTATTTTCCATTAATGAAATGAAGTATTATTTCCGCTGCATCTTTGTGTATATGGTTATCTCTGTAATTTGTTGCGTTCCTATTTAAATCCGGATCAGGGGATTCAATTTTCCACCTAAACATAAACTAGTTGCAATCTCTATTTCTTACAACAGTAATTCCCGAGCTAGATTCGTGATCCGTGGGCATTCTTCAAGTGAAATCAGCTGGAAATCAAGCTTGACACTAGGAGTATGGGAATTTTCATTACATATGGTTTACCAGCCCCAAAGGTCCAATTTTTTCGTTCATCCCATTTCTTTCATCCCCAAAGAGAGCCTTTTTTTGTTTTTCAATTTTTTTATCCTTTTCCTTGTGTGTCTCTTCATGTTCCTCATGGAAAATTCTTTAATATATTTCTTAATAGTTGCATCTTTGATTAAGCAATAGTGCTACCTAACACCACTCAGATTCTTTTTCCTTTTCCCCTTCAGATCATGTATTTGTGGACCCATTATTTTGGAAATTCAAATAAATTTATAAGCAAAGTACAACTACATTAGAAAAATCAAGGGGAGTATACCAAGGATGTTACAAACCCTACCCCTTTAGGTGTAACATCATCCTTGGTTTTTAGCAACAAAATACTAAAACAAAACTGAGCTTTATAAACAAATCTAACATATTTACAATTACATTTACAACTTCTTACTCAACAACCAAAAATGGATATGACACCCTCATTTGATCTACCATCTCCCATGTGGCTTGATTTGGTATAAAGCGCTTTTATTGCATCTTGACCTACTCAATTACTTGATTTTGAAGCACGATCCACCTCCAATGTCTAGCCATGCCATCCATTGTGCTCAGTCCTCCTTCTAGAAACAATTTTAGATCATTTCTTTATGGGACACATCTAACTCGTTCCTAATCCCAATCAATACACACATGATTCTATGAAAATCAATTCACCTTTTGAGTTCCAACATCCCCTTCTCTACTTCATAAATCCCTCTACGTGATCCATTTCTTCTTTTGTGTAGTCACTCACCTTCCAAGTTCAATCATCTCCTTATTTACTTCCTTAGTCCCTTGGATGATCCATCTCTTGGCATGGCTTCCTCACATAGGAATAATTTTCTCAACCAAGACATCACTCTGCCTTGTTTTAATAACAAATCACATGTTTCATGAGACACGTCATGGTGATTAGTGCATATCAAAAGGTTCCTGTGTCACCAAAATGGCCTAGTTTCAGAAGTCTTAAGCTCCATTGTGTTACTATACACTATGATGTCATTGAGTTGATGGTGTTTACCTTGCATTCAAACTCATATACATATGTTGGGTAGTTCATTGATTCTACTACGTCACGGTCACATATGTCATGAGAGATAATCATAAATTTTAAACCAATTTAGAACATCACATAATCATATTAAAAATAACTTGAGTCATTATGAATCATAAATTTAAACCAAATTAAAGCATAATTTTAACAAGAAATAAATAAATTTATAATTAATAGTTATCTCTATAGCTTCTTCTTTACTTCTACACTGAGTAGTTCATCAACTGAAGCAAGCACTCAATGTTATGTGTGCTCCACATAATTTTCAACCAACTTCTTCCTCTACTCCATCTCACTGAGTGGTTCTCAATCCAAAGGAAAGCACTCAGTGGCAGTCACACTGCTCCACATAGTATTTTCATGTAGCTCCCTATGGCTTCCTCATGCTCACCTCCCATTTATCATAGGCATACCCATAAGCTATTCATGTCTATGGACCCAGGAAACCCCCATTTCGAGCAGTTTACTTTGCCAAAGGATTTCTTGCATGGAAGCTCATTAATCACTCACCCTTCCAGGCCTAGGAAAGCCCCATTCCTAGTAGTCTACTTATCCAAGGAATTTCCTGCATGGGGTATTCATTAGAAACTTACATCCCAGTAGCCATCTGTCATTCTCTAATGACATGTGCATGGAGTCTTAAGGTCAATTCATGGTCTAGCATGCTCCCCTGCACTACTCATGGAATCTTATAATCAAGGTCTCGGTTATGACTTCATCCCATGAGTTAAACATGTTGGAAAATGTAAATAGTTTTGATCTTCATAATTGTCATTTTACTCATGTCATTATGTCTATCTTATGTTACAAGAAAAATATTATTTTAAGCATGGGTTTCATGCTCTATTTGTATTGGTTATCTAGGTCAAGCATGCACTTCATGTTCCTAGGGTTTTTATAGTCAAAATAATATTTTTCTTGAGTCAAAAGAGTATTTATAATTTGTATAAGACCCTATTGGGCAAGTTTTAACATGCAAAAGATATTATTTTGAGTCTATAAAGTCAAAATCAACCTCCATGCACAAGTCGACCCTAACAGCAAGAAGTTAGCCTAGAGAGGGGTATTTTACCTCATGAAAATAATATATACATTCGATGTGCAATAAGGAAGCAAGAAGAAGAATATTCATGAAGTCTAGAAGGAAAGGAAAAAGTCAATGTCAAGGAAGAAGACAAAATTTGATCATTATTTCCCACATGTGCGAAATTGATGTTTATGTAGTGTTGAAGGATGCCAAGAATTGTAGGTCTGAGTTGCAAAATGATGATAATTGCAATTCCAAGGTTGAAAATATGAAATAAAAGGTTGAAACTTTTCTTTGACCAAGAATATTGAAGTTATACTTTTGTTGACCTTGTTGACTTGAACTTGTTTGAAGAAGAAATCTTTCGAGGGTTGAATTGGTGCTTGGAGGAGGTTTGAAATTGGTCTTTGGGTCTTGGTTTTCACATTTAATCAGATTATATAAGAACAGAATAAATTCTTTTGGTTTTCCCCTTGGATTTGTTTTTCCCTCGCTTGGAGCCTATATTTTGTGTCCTTTGTCCTTTATGGTTTATGATCTTGATAATTATTTGATGAAGAGAATTTAATAAAGAACACAAATAAACTAACTAAATTTCACAAGTAATTATTAAGGATAAGTAGAATCGTTTAAATAGCTCCCCTACTAGATTCTCCTGCATGGTATCAGAGCTAAGGTGAAGAAGGGAAGGGAAATTGGAGATCATATTGTTGACATAAGAGAAGGTTTTTTTCAAAAAGGGATCATTTTTTGAGGACATAAGGAATAAGACCTCATCATTTTAAGAAATATCAAGCTCTCGTTGAAGGAAGAAATACTACTATGTCAATCTCTTAGTGAAGGCCTCATCATATAAATAATGACATCTATTTTTGAAGGCTCTTTGCTATTTTAAGAAACTATTGTTGAAGGCATCCTAGAAGTCATCATTCTAGTGCATCATTGAAGCCTCTTAGAAGTTTTTGAAAGCATCAAGATAGTTGGAGACATCGTCAAGAAGGACACACGTTTGATAAGTAAGTACCATTTTGTGCTCCATGTGTCAATATATATATATATATATATATATATATATATATATATATCTCAAATGGCTACATTTTGCAAGGAAATCAACAATTGAGTTGGGTCAACAAAGTTCCTAGGATGGAAGAAAATGATTGGTTTGGTGCTCACATAAAATGAGGCCATGGATTATGTTTTGGGTGACGTGACTCAACCAAATAAAGGAATACTCAAGAATCAACAATATCCAAGAAGGGAGAAGTGAGAGCACAAAGGATTCTTATTAAATCCATAAATATCATCTCACACCCTTTGTTTTTTATTTGAAGTCATCTAAAAAATATATGATAAGTTGGTGAATTTGTACTCTATAAGTACATCAGGTCAGAATATCTCATTGAGGAATCAACTATATAGAATAAGGAATTCAAAGGATGAAGGTATGGCCACTTATCTTATGAATAGATCAGAAATAAGGGACCAATTGCAAGGGCTTGGGGAAGTCATTTCTGATTCAGAAATGAGTACTTGTGTATTAAATGTTTTGCCACCTGATTGGAGAAGTTTTGCAACTAGTGTATAGTCAAGAAAGTATACTAATTATTCTCATGAACTATGGGCTCAATGTATCTTGGAAGGAAGTAGGATAATGACAAAGGATGACACAAAATCAAATGAGAAGTGTCAATCTTTTATCGTAAAATCCAAGAAGAATAATAAGAAGAAGAAAGGGAAGTTTGGAAAGTCCAAAGGAAAACAAGATGTCCAAGATAAAATTCTTTGGATGTAATGAGTATGTCCATTTTAAGACGAACTATCCAAACAAAAAAACAACAAAAGGAAGGAAAGGAGTGAAGCTCACATAGCTAAAGAAAGGGGAGAACTTGAGAATAATTTTAAAGGAGAAGATCCCGAGGATCTTTACTACTGAAGGAAGCTCCATCTCTAGTAGGTTCATTTTCAATTTATCTTTCTTTTATTAAAAAGTAGAAAGCAGATTAGCATGCATCATTGCATTCTCTAAAAGAGTATTCATTTTTGTAAAGCATGGAATCATATAAATAAGCATAGTATAGTAGAGGAATTAGAGTCTACATGATCAAATTGCTTTGAAAGGAATCATCTAGCTTACAAGATTGAGAAAATGGGAACCATGTTACACATTATAGTTCATCCAAGCATTTTATAACATAATGTTAGAAGTAGTCATCTTGTAAAGAAGGATCATCAAGATCCTCCAATTAGAGCCATCATTTAGGAAGGCCCTTGGAAGGAGCATTATGACTAGTATATATTCCATCTAGTATGGAAAAAATAGCCTTTTAGGATGAAGGTATGCAGATGGTTGAGTTGTAATTTGAGAGGAAGAATTAAAGTATTTCTCCTCTTAAAAGAAAGCTTTCTTCAATAAGGTTTGAAGCAATCTCATTCAAAGAAAATATGGGTATATGGTTGTATGGAAGCAAATTTATGCATGTCTTTAAGTAACTCTTTTGTAAGGTAGGGTTCATATCTACAAAAATATTGTAAAATGAGGTTGGTTATAAAAATGTGCTTGGTAAGTCTTCCATATGGTTAACTCCATGCTTGGAAGAAGAAGTTTGGCATATTTTGGAATGATTAAGGATCAAGACTCTTCCATGAGATGACATGACTTAGACATGATGATATTGATAAACATTAAATATGGTTTCCTGAAGAAAGAAATAGAGTTGATAATGAAAACTCCAAGGAAGAAGAAATTGCATCTTATTGGTCAGTTTATCCCATGGGCACTTTGATTATAAGTAAATAGCATGGAGAAGGATCCTTCATAAAAGATAAAGATAGATAATATGAAAGGTTGTTGATATCTGAAGTAAGCGAAATCCGAAGAGGACATCATATTGAGGTAATATTGATATTTTTGTCTTGGTTTTTGTTATCTAGTCTATATATGTTTTTGCTACCTGGAAGGATTTTGAAGAAGTACAGTTGAGGCAAGTATATATAAAACTATTAGTTTTGAACTCAATTCAATGAATACATGGATTGAGTGGATGGTTTTGGTAATTCTTTAAGGATGGTATGGTGAAGATGTGACATGTATCTAGGACAAGGGTGGTCAAAGAGGATTGATATTCTTTTAGGATTGGGAATCCAAGCTAAGAATAGTCCTAAAAGGACATACCTATTGAACATCCGGGTGGGGTATGTACCTTGAGAGGTAGTGTGCTATCTCACGTAAAGCCTCCCAACATTATTCTCTAATATAAATAGAGCTTGTCAAATGAAGGCCTTACTATATTGAAAATGTCAGTTATGATGTTGATGCTTAAAAATGGCTTACCAATCCGACTCTTCTGATGAGAACTCTTCAATTTGAGAAACTCCTTATATTAGTGGTACAATTATGGTTACCTCCCTAGTTAAGAGGTAGTGTTGGAAAATGTAACTAGTTTTTGTCTTCATAATTGTCATTATACTCGTGTCATTATGTATATCTTATGTTACAAGAAAAATAAAAAATAAAAATATTATTTTAAGCATGGGTTTCATGCTCTACTTGTATTGTTAATCGATATCAAGCATGAATTTCATGCTCTTAGGGTTTTTCTAGTCAAAAAAAAATAATTCTTGAGTCAAAAGAGTCTTTTATCATTTGTATAAGACCTTATTGGGTAAGTTGTAACATGTACAAGATATTATTTTAAGTTTATAAAGTCAAAATCATCCTCCAAGCACAAGTCGGCCCTAATAGCAATAATTTGGCCTAGAGAGGGCTATTCGACCTCATGAAAATCAAATATACGTTTGATTTTCCACAAGGAAGCAAGAAGAAGAATATCAATGAATTCTAGAAGGAACATAAAAATTCAATATAAAGGAAGAAGACAAAATTTGATCATTTTTGCCCACATATGCCAAATTGATGTTTTTGAAGTATTGAAGGAGGTAAAGAATTATAGGTCTGATTTGCAAAAGGACAAGAATTGCAAGTCCTAATTTGCAGGTATGAAATAGAAGGTTAAAATTCTTCTTTGACCATGAATCTTGAGGTTTGACTTTTGTTGACCTTGTTGACTTGAATTTGTTCAAAGAATAAATCTTTGGAGGGTTAAATTGGTGCTTGGAGGAGGTTTGACTTTGGTCTTTGGGTCTTAGTTTTCACATTTTATCATATTCTATAAGAAGAGAAGAGATTCTTTTGGTTTTCCCCTTGGAGGGATTTTTCCCTAGCTTGGAGCCTATATTTTGTGCCCTCCGTCCTTTATGGTTTATGCTCTTGATAATTATTTGATGAAGAGAATTTAATAAATAACATGAAGAAGCTAACAAAATTTCACAAGTAATTATTAAGGATAAGGAAAATTATTTAAATAGCTTCCTTACTAGATTATTCAACATGGTAACAGAGCTAAGGTGAAGAAGAGAAGACAAATTCGAGATCATCTTGTTGATGTAAGAGAAGGTTATTTTTAAAAAGGTATCATTTTCTAAGGACATAAGGAAGAAGACCTCGTCATCTTAAGAAAGATCAAGCTCTCATTGAAGGAAGAAATAGTACTATACTAGTCCCTCAGTGAAGGCGTCATCACATAAAGAAGGACATCCATTTTTAAAGACTCTTTTCTTTTGAAGGAACTTCTTGAAGGAAAATTACTCTATCTTGTGAAATAATTTTGATTTCTCTCCCTTGGAAGGCTCATTGGAAGACATTTTTGAAGGAAAAGAAGCATCAACGAATCATCATCCACTCTTTGAATCTATTTGAAGAATATATTATTGAAGGCATCCTAGAAGTCATCATTCTAGGGAATCATTGAAGCCTCTTTGAAATTTTTGAAAGCATCAAGATAGTTGGAGGCATCCTCAAGAAGGAGACACATTTGACAAGTATGTACCATTTTGTACTCCATGTCTCAAAATATAGATCAAATGGCTACATTTTTAAAGGAAATCAACAAGCTCTTTGGGTCAACAAACTCCCTAAGATGGAAGAAAAGGATTGGTTTGGTGCTCACATAAAATTAGGCCATGGAATATGTTCTTCGTGAAGTGGATCAACCAAACAAAGAGAAGACCCAAGAATCAACAAGATCCAAGAAGGGAGAAGTGAGGGCATAGAGGATTCTTATTAAATCCATAAAATATTGTCGCATACCCTCTGTTGTTGATTGGAAGTCATCTAAAACAATATATGATAAGTTGGTGAAGTTGTACTCTATAAGTACATCATATCAGAAGATCAACTATGTAAAATAAGGAAGTTAAATGATGAAGGTATGGCCACTTATATTATGAATATATCACAAATAAAGGACCAGTTGTAAGGGCTTTGGGAAGTCGTCTCCGAATAAAAAATGATTACTTATGTATTAAATGATTTGCTACATGATTGGACCAATTTTGCAACTAGTGTCTACTCAAGAAAGTATACTAATTCTTTCCATGAACTATGGGCTCAATGCATCTTGGAAGGAAATAGGATAAAGCAAAAGGATGACACAAAATCAATGAGAAGCCTCAAGATTTTATTGTAAAATCCAAGAAGAAGAAGAAAGAGAAGTTTGGAAAGTCCAAAGGAAAAAAAGATATGTCCAAGATATCATTCTTTGGATGTAATGAGTATGGCCATTTCAAGAGGGACTATCCAAAAAAGAAAAAAAACAAAAGGAAGGAAAGGATTGAATCTCACATAGCTGAAGAAAAGGGAGAACTTGAGAGGAATCTAGAAGGATATCCCAAGGATATTTACTATTGAAGGAATCTCCATCTCTATTAGGTTCATTTGCAATTTATCTTTCTTTAATTATAAAGTAGAAAGTAGCGTATCATGCATCATTGAATTCTTTAGAAGAGCCTTCATTTTTGTAAAGCATGGAATCATAGAAAGAAGCATATGATATTAGAATTAGAGTCTACATGATCAAATTTCTTTGAAAGGAATCATCTAGCTTACAGGAATGAGGAAATGGAAACCATATTGCACATTATAGTTCATCTAAGCATTTTTTAACATAATGTTAGAGGTATTCATCTTGCAAAGAAGGATCATCAAGATCCTCCAATAAGAACCATCATTTAGGAAGGTTATCGGAAGGAGCATTATGACTAGTATATATTCCATCTAGTATGGAAAAAATAGACTTTTAGGATGAAGGTATGTAGATGGTCGAGTTCTAGTTTGAGAGGAAGAATTAAAGTATTTCTCCTCTTAAAAGAAAGCTTATATTCAATAAGGTTGGAAGCAAGCTCATTCAAAGAAAGTATGGCTAGATGGTTGTCGGGAAGCAAAGGTATGTATGTTTTTGAGTAAGTCTTCTCTAAGGTATGGTTCATATCTACAAAGATCTTGTAAAAGGAGGTTGGTTATAAAAATGTGCTTGGTAAGTCTTCCATATGATTAACTTGATGCTTGGAAGAAGAAGTTTGGCATACTTTGGAATGGTTAAGGGTCAAGGCTCATCCACAAGATGACATGACTTAGACATGATGATATTAATCAAAAAATTAACATGGTTTCTTGAAGAAAGAAAGAGAGTTGATAATGACAACTCCAAGGAAGAAGAAATCGCAGCTTATTGGTTACTTTGTTCCATGGTCACTTTAATTACAAGTGATTAGCATGGAGAAGGATCATTGGTAAAAGATAAAGATAGAACCATGTGAAAGGTTTTTGATATTAAAAGTAAGCGAAATCTGAAGAGGTTATCATATTGAGGTAATTTTAATATTGGTGTCTTGGTTTTGATTATCTAGTCAATATATTTTTTTCCTACTTGGAAGGATTTTGCAAAAGTACAATTGAGGCAAGTATATATACAACTGTTGGTTTTGAACTCAATTCAATGACTATATGGATTGAGTGGATGGTTTTGGTAATTCTTGAAGGATGTTATGGTGAATACGTGACATGTATCCAAGACAAGAGTGGTCAAAGAGGATAGACAGTATTTGAGGATTTGGAATCCAAGCTAAGAATGGTCCTAAAAGTATATACCTAGTGAACATCTGGATGGGGTATGTACCTTGAGAAGTAGTTTGGTATCTCACATAAAGACCCCCAACATTATGATCTAATATAAATAGAGCTTTTCAAGTGAAGGCCTTAGTATGTTGAAAATATTGGTTATGATGTTGATGCTTAAACATGGCTTACCAATCCAAGTCTTCTTATGAGAACTCTTCAATTTGAGAAAATACTTATACCATTGGTACAATTATGAATAACTCTCTAGTTAAGGGGGAGTTTTGGAAAATGTAACTAGTTTTTTTCTTCATAATTGTCATTGTACTCATGTCATGATGTATATCTTATGTTACAAGCAAAAGAAGAAAGAAAAATATTATTTTAAGCATGAGTTTCTTGCTCTATTTGTATTGGTCATCTAGGTCAAGCATGCATTTCATGCTCCTAGCATTTGTCTAGTCAAAAGAATATTTTTATTGAGTAAAAAGAATCTATATCATTTGTATAAGACCCTATTGGGAAAGTTGTAACATGTAGAATATATTATTTTGAGTTTAGAAAGTCAAAATCAACCTCCAAGCATAAGTCGGCCCTACCAACAAGAAGTCAGCCTAGAGAGAGGTATTCGACCTCATGAAAAGGATATATTAAAAGGAGATTCTACTCACTTGAACCAAATTCGATCTATGAAAAGGAAGCAAGAAGAAGAAGAGAAAAGAAGTCTAGAAGAAAAGGGAAAAGTCAAAGTAAAGGAATAAGACAAACTTTGATATTTTCTACTGACACATGTGAAATTAGTTTATTTATAGTGTTGCAAGAGACCAAGAATTGCAAGTCAAAAGTGTAGAATGATGAGCATTGCAGGTCCAAAATTTCATGTCTAAAAAAGAAGGTTGAAACTCTTCTTTGACGAAGAATCATGAAGTTTGACTTCCGTTGACCTTGTTGATTTGAACTTGTTCCAAGAAGAAATATCTGGAGGGCTAACTTGGTTCTTGGAGGAGGTTTGAATTTGGTATTTGGGTCTTGGTTTTATCTTTGGATCAGATTCTATAAGAAGGTAAGAGATTCTTATGGGGCTTCCCCTTAGAGGGGTTTTTCCTGGCTTAAAGCCTATATTTTGTGTCCTCTTATCTTTATGGTTTACACTCTTAATAATTATTTGATGAAGATGATTTAATAAGGAACACGAAGAAGCTAAATAAAGTTCATGAGTAGTTATTAAGGATAAGTAGAAATGTTTAAATAGTTTCCCTACTAATTTCTCCAACAAAAAAAAGTGCCACAGGCTACAATTCCTTCTTGGCAATCTTTTTCTTGAGCTATTTCATTATTAACATGTTCATGAAATATAGCACATTAAAAGTGTTAAGGTTAGAAAACCTCCCGGTATCCATGCAAAGCATGCATTAATTTGCAAACAACAATTTCCAAACCCAATCAAAGGAATTCTCACCCAATACCTTTCCCTTTACTTTTTACCTTGCTACCATCATCAACACTATCAGTTGATATTTATGTTCTTGCAATATTCAACATTATATTTAACTTAGTATGTCCTCATCCATGATGTTCACAAGCTATTAGTTTTCAACCTTTTTCCTTTTCCATTCATGCTCACCAAAATTATCAAGAGAATAAATATAACATAAATATCAACAACAATCCATTCTTTTCCACTTTCCTAATGGTGTTCAACAACTTGGAACCCATTAAATAAACTTTTTGTATTACCCACTCATGGCAAATACAAACTCTACTTCCATGTCATTCACACAATGATCATATTTTTAGATATTTATCACTTACTGTGCTACTATGATGGTTTTCAACTAATGACCTGTCAAGACACACAATTTCATTATGCCTTACATATCTCAGCCATGTTGTATTAAAGTTTAGGAAAGCTTCCTTTTATGTTCCATTTCCATGGTTGTTACATTGTTGCCCATTTTATTTCAAGTGGAATCAATTAGGCCCATCTTAGTTTTTTTGTCATCTTCTTCTACCCTTTGACTTCCATTTATCTTATGCATAGGGTTTAACCAAGATCTTGCACTTTTGGTTGGGTTCTACTTCAACTCTTCTCCATAGATCCTCTTCTTTCCTTTCCCCAAACTCAACAACCACCAAGACCAAAACACAAACACAATAATAAAGAAGAAGCAAGGAAAAATAAAAAGCTCACAACAAAAACACATAATAACAACACAAATAACATGGCCATGCTCAAGGTCAATAGTCAAAACAACAAAAAAATTATGAAGAAAAACAATAAAATACAAAACATATAAAATGTTTATTAACCCACAACGACTCAATCCCGTGAGTTTTAATGTTTAGTGTGTCCTTCACCACTATATATATATATATATATATATATATATATATATATATATATATATATATATATATATATATATCTATATATATATATATATCTATCTATATATATATATATATATATATATATATATTCCAATATTTTATGGCAACACTAAATTTTTGGCATCCATTGAAATAACTCTTGGAGGAATATGCTCTTTCAGGGACACCTCCCCTTTTTTGTTCAAGATGGACTTGGTCCATACTATGAAGCACCATACAATTTCCTTTGATTCTACTTTTTGTTGCAATTGAGTCTTATCATGTGCTATTACACACACCCAATTATTAGTTATATCCACATAAATAAATTAATTGTTACCTTTCCATGAAAATACCACACATGTTGTTTTGCAGTCATTCAAACATCTAGAATTCATGTTAGTCATGTGTTCCAAGAATCAAGAATACATATCAACATGTTTATAACCATGTTATCATAATATTGGAAATAAACCTTTTACCAAGACTAGTATCATCAAATTTTTAAATCAACCTTTTACCAATGTTAGTAACCATGGTATAGTCTACAATCAACACATAGTCATCATCCATAGTGCTACAACTAGCACCCACTTGCACTCATGTGCTTATCAGTTGTCTCAAAACACATTGTATTAGTAGAAGTGTATTAAAACATGATCATTCATTCATGTAATATCATAAGCACATAATCATCTCATGCACCTAATCAGCCATTACATCAATACTTTAAGTTTGCATAAAGTTCAAGAATCATAATCAATCAATTTTACAACACTCATCTAGAGAAGGCTACTTACTGGTGGTAAACCTCATATTAATTTACTCACCACATTATCACAACATGCATATCAATAGCCATAGGTGTCACCATTTCCGGGATCTTATTAGCACCTTATTTTCCATAGCCTTGGTTCCCCAAGACTACATGCAACACTTTCATTGGCTTTCCAATTATGTTGTCAACATGCTCCTAGTTACATGTTTATCACTAACCACTAATAGTCATCTAAATCATGTTATGACAACATACTACTCAGAGTATTTATTCTTATACATCCATTATTGTATCTACCTAGCATAACTTCATGCATCTAGCATATCATTATTTAATATCTATTTGATAGACATGCATCTATAAGCTATTTCATCTCTTGAATTTTAGCATGTCTATGTTATTATTCATCAACTTATCACAACTTATCAAAACATCTAAGAAAAGTGTAAACTACCAAGAAATAAGTTAAGAGATTCACCCTCATAATTTTGGCTACATCATTCAGTCTTGAACTTTTGCAATCATGTTGGGAAACTCTAGGGAATCTAGTCAGCATTCAACATCTTTATCTTGCTGCATCAACTCAATCATTATTTAAATAACATTTTTGTATTCTTATATACGACAAAATAACTCCACATAAAAAAATATGCATGTAGTACACAATCACTAGAGAAATCAACAAACAACAAACACTTGCACCCAACAAACGATTATTCTTTTAAAATAGCGTAGAGTTCTAAATTGTAATCTTCAGATGTCCAATATTCAACCTTTATTTTTATTTCACCTATGCTAGAGCCCATCCAGTCCAAGTGTTGAACCTAGAAGCTCTACTACCACTTTGTAACATACCGAGTTCCCTCAATGTCTAATAAAGGTCAGGAGGTACCCAATTTGTTTTCCTTTTACTAGCTTTACAATAAGCTCTAATTGTCAAGGATTACTGGGAATCCAAAGTGTTATAAGGTTATTTGTGAATTATAAGGTTGAGTATGTGGACTACCTTCATGGTCTATCCTCATTCTAATCTGATGCATCACCAATCAGCTCTTGCTAATGAGCCACTATTGTGCCCATGTAACTTCAATGATCTATGTCACCAGTCAAAAGGGGGTAATTTCTTAGATGGATTCATTTAAAATCCAACTCTATCCAAACTTAGTCATGGTAATACATCCACCATCCGTAGCATTAGACTTGGATATTAGGAATGATCTCAAACGTGTTTACAAGTCACACCATAACCATGGCATGTCAATGGCTAAGCCATAGCAATATAAAGAGTTCTTAAGCTTAAAACCAAGTTGGATTATCACAAAGAGACAACAAGAATTTCATTGCGAGAAAATAGGGCAATAAACTTGGCGATGAATGAAAAATCCATTCGAAACCAGAACATGTACAAAGCCTTTTGAAATAGCCTCATAAAAATTCAGATTACATCCACAAAGCTCCTTAGATATCCACACTCATTGTTTGAATGGATGTCCTTCGGAGTTGAGTATGGTTTGTATATATACATTTGGTTGTTGGTCCCAAGCCTTATGGGGCCAACTCTAAGTGACCGTGAAACATGTCTTCATATCTAGCCAACCAATGAAATGTGACCCAACTCTTGTTAAAGCGTGTGTCATGGTTCGTGTTCCTATGCCATATGAACAAGGGAAATTAATATCGAGAGCTTCATGACCATACAATCGTGCCCATACAATCAAGACCTTAGGGTCACTTGTTCCGTTGATGATGTAATCATGATTTCATCAAGTCGTGTGGCATCTCATGAAGGGTGTCACATGTTACTTTGTGTTAGGCTTTTCACCAACCCAAAGTCACCATTTTTCACTGCCACATTGTAGCCCCCAATTGCACCATGTCAACTTGGTGATGTGACATACTGACTGGGAAACCATGCCTCTTTTCATTTACTAATTGGTCCATGTCAATATAAAAAAAAAATGCCACATGTCATCATTCAGTTGGTCGGATTGGACTAATTAAATATTATGCATCTTCACATTCATTTGATCGTTGACCTATTAGGAGCTTCATTGATTGACCTGAGCCATGCATGTCGTTTCATGGAATTAACTAGTGTGAAACTTCCTATGCCCGTATCCATTGATTTCTTTGTCCAATGGTGGATCCACCATGAAGTTTCCCACTATTTAACATATTAAATTTTTTTGGTTTTGGCCCTAAATTTTATTCCCTCAATTAACACTGAAACTTCATTTTCCCATAACTTCTCATCCTAGAGGAGATTTTCAAAGCAAGATATACCGTGGGAAATGTATCAATGAGATCTATGTAAAAATGATGTTTGTAGCATATTTTGAGCAACATAAATTCATCAAAAACTCAAGTAACTTAAAGCACCCATATCTCCATGCGATGATACCTTGTGAAATATGGTTGTCATATCGCTTCATAAAGATTCTTTCTCACGCTCTTTGGTCATCAAAGATGGTGGTGGTGGTGGTGTCTCATACATTGCCTTTGACATTAATGACATATTCTTGTCATAAATGACAAAACTATGTGCAACACAACATTTGGAATGGACACTCTATGTATCATCCTTAAAAAAAGACTAACATAAAATTATTATTCATGCAAATTGTTTTCTTTTCCCCTTGAAAATCATAATTTTATTCATAAGACAAAATTATATGTTGTAGATGCTAATATAGCATATGAAAAATGAGTTGATTACGTTAACACGGAATACATAAAAGAAACTAGAAATTATAGCAACCTATTCTTTTCTACCTTTCTTCTTTTCCACTTTTCTCCAACCTCCAGTGTTGGGAGTGGAAGTTACAATGGACATTTGATTTTCATCTGTGTGTATAGGATATTCTTTTCTTAGAATCAGAGCCCTTTGATCCATGAGTTCGTTTGTTGTTGTGTACTTCCATTCCTATTATTTGGAGCTCCTGATGAGACAAGGGCTTGTTGGGCCTCAAAATGCAGGCAGTGATATGGTCTATCTCCTCCTTTTGTGTGTTGTTCTGGTCCTTCTATAACTCCTTTTTTGCATTATTTTCTCTTTCTTCTACTTGTCCTGCTTCTTCTCCCAAAATGTCTGTGCATTTCCAGCCCTTTGGTTTTTTGGGTTGCTTGTTATTCCTTTTGGGATCTTTCTTAGCTTATGGGCAAGCACTGTGAAGGTGGCCCATCTGCAAACATCCACGGCATCAAAAATTATATTTTCGTAATCCAGAGGTTGTGTCCACTGTGTGTCATTGAAGATCAATGTAATACTATCAAGTATTCCTTGACTAAGGTCTACTTCAACGCATATCCTGGAAAAAGTGAATATGCCCCTTGTGAATCTGTCTTGATCAATCTTTAGGAACTTCCCGAGGGGTTCCCTATACCTTCTAACACTTGATGATGCCAAAAGTGTAATGGGAGGTTGTGTAATCTAACCCAAACTGGCATTTTTGATACCACCATTGTGTTGGCGTCAAATTTTGGGAACCAAGGGGTCATAAAGAGCCCTGCGTTGCCCCAAAACCATGGTCCTTTATTAAGTATATATTCCTTTTATTGAACTGTGGTGAATCTGACAATAAAAAACCCTTTGGAACATAAAAGGATTTCACAGGTTGGTGACCAAGCAGCAAAACTCCATTGGTGCAAAATATCGGATTTGGGCCAAAACTCATTAAATCTGCATACGATTACTTTTGTAAGAATATCAAAGTACAACCCATTTACCTCAGGGATTAAGACTGTGTAGGTAGGATTCTGAGATTTTTGCTCCACTATGTAGGGCCCTCGTAGATTAGGGGATAATGTTGGATTGGTTTGGGCTTTTTCCTTTCCTTTGACTGCGTCCTTAATCATGCATGTGCCCTTTGAACTGGTACTAGAGCATCCTCCTCGCAGTCGCAGATTGACTATGATATTTGAGTCTATGTCAATATCATAATCCTATAGTGTGTGGTTATCTTGTAGGTTATGTCCTAAGTAAATCAAGTTTTGCATGCTCGCTGGTATGCCTAAGTCTGTCTGGATTTCGCGTCTTAAATCTTGGATGCATATCCCTCTCGTGATTCTCTTATAGATACTCTTTCCTTCTAGCGATTTTATGAAGATTTGGATCAGATCCAGGTCAGGGTTGAGTAGATCTACCTGGTGTAGGTCTCGATCTAGCATTTTCTGTATAGGCCCAAGAGCACCACAGAGCTTTGAAATCTGCCTACGCTATGATACTGTAATAAGCAGCTTGCAAAGATCATCTTCCGGAAACTCGGTTGCAATGCCGAAAGTAGCTACTAGCTGTAGGAATGCTCGTAGCTCCTAGGATTTGGCGTTATTGGCGAGATCTGCATCAACATTGATCCTCGACTTCCACTCATTGGCGATAACCCTCGCCTACTCCTTAGTTCTCGGAGACACAATGGGCTGCTCGGCTCCCATTGTACAGTTTGCCGGGAGGGGAAGAATCAATTCCAGCAATAAAGAACAGGCCCGTCTCTGGTGCTGGAGACCCGAGTCCTTCTTCTCCATTTTCCTGTTACCCTTTTCATACAAACCCTTGAGAGCTTGTGAAACCAGCCACGCAGGATCAATGGCACTCTCCAGCGCTGACGGCAACTCGACCTGAGTGCTGAAACAACTTTTCTGCATTCCCCGATGAATCTCCAAAGACCCTCGGTGTCCATTGTCTCACAGAGGAGCTTTTCGGCTGGATCAGGCCCTTTGGGAGTAGTGGCGCATATTTTCAGGTTAGGGTATCCCTTGCAAGCATCGACTTTTCCTGTTGTTTCTACCTCTGGCCCTGGACAATGTTAGTTGGCATTCTCTGGAATATATCCCACGGGTAGGGGCTCTCCATTGGCATACTCGGGAACCATGCCAACCTCCATAGCATGCGTTTATAGAGTGTCTCCACTAGGGTTTCACCCGTGACTTTGAGCCCTTCAATTCCCTCCTATTAAGAGAACAAGCATCCATGCAAATTATTATTACTACTACATTATTATTAATTGCTTAGTCATATGAATCCTAAATTATTAATATACACATCTCATGATCTAGAACAATATATATCACTCAATATTCATGTTTTTAATCAATATAATTAAGAAACAATGGGAAAAATTTTAATTAAATAATTGTATTTTAAACATTGAGAAAGAACCATTCACCTTCCACCAAGAAGTTGTCATTGAAACGCGAAGCAAACTTGTCTATAAAAATGAGAGTCTAGTACACTTCATTAACCTATTATCTTTCTCATTTAAAGTCAATTCAATTCAATTGATCTCCATTGACGTTACAATGGATGTCAAACATTAGTGTCCCACTCCTCCAAATCTCTTCAAAACACTTGGGAAGTTTTAGGGAGATTGCTTAGGTATTTGTAATAACAAATTTTGATTTAAAAGTTAGCCAGTTCCAAGCTACAATTAAGTTTTTATGTAAGGGATGTAGTCAACTCCTCCATAAGACAAATTATTCACAACACATGAATCAAGGTGTTGAAGTGTTTTCTCTCATACTTCCCCCCACCCTCGTCCTCATGAGGGTGGGAGAAACCTATTCTTAATACTGTAGTCTAGTAAATATAATTCAA
This sequence comes from Pinus tabuliformis, assembly GCA_031772625.1. NCBI lineage: Eukaryota > Viridiplantae > Streptophyta > Pinopsida > Pinales > Pinaceae > Pinus > Pinus tabuliformis. The sequence continues at coordinate 901,317,379 of CM062816.1, read as the reverse complement.
ATCACCTTTTTTGTCCCTATTTCATTAGAATCATAAAAATACTCAAGATTTTAGAAAAAATGTTGTCATTGATGTCAAACACTATCAAACTAAGAGGGAGTTCTTTGTAAAGTGATAGTTAGTCAAGCCTTTTTCATTGATGTTAACCAATCTCGATGTGTGTTTGAGATTTCCTATGTTTGCAAAGTCTTATGGTGGCTAAGGAATTGATGATGAAGGCTATAATGGCTATTTTTTGGAGGAAATATTTCTACAAGATACTTTCTCAAATGTCCCTGTAAAGTGCATAATTGGATAGTCCTGGAAAAGACCTTTTCAATGGTATATGTCATTATAAAAAAACATTGAGGGGATCAAAAGTTATGTAAGGATGAAGATATGGAATTTTTGAGGGGCTTCATGGTTCTACTAGGTGCCATGTCATCATACCTCATGAACCTGGCTGATGGTTAGTGCCACAGAGGAAATTGTCTTGCGCATGACAAAGCCATGCTATAGAGAGTTGAGGAATATATGGATCTATCACTATCAATAAGTGGGGAAATCACATCTCGAGAGCTAGGATAAGTATTGTGTCACATAAGAAATGGGGCTGTGAGATAGAAACTCTGTATAAGAGATAACTAGCATACAAGTTTCCTAATAGACAATAGGTCCCAATGATGTGAAGGCACATGGATGCCAATAGTGTTATAGACATTTTTGTGCCTTATAGCATTGAGCATGAAATTTCCATAATCTAAGGGATCCAAAGTCCCTAAACATGTTGTTCCTACCCCTAGAGGAACAAGGCTAACAAACCATAGCAATTCACAGAAGTTCTCCACCAGAATCTGCTCAAAAACAAGTCAATTCAGGATCATGTCAATGGCTCCACTGGCTATCTGCACTGAATGTCAAAGCCAACACTGGCTACCTGCGCTGAATGTCAAAGCTAACACTGGCTACCTGCGCTGAGCGAGAGTGGACATGTGGCAAGCTCATTTCTCAAGGTGTCAAAACCCAGGAAGCTTCCAAAATGACACTTGCCTCACGGAATTCGACTATGATGAGTAAGAGGTTCCAAAATCTCCAAGTGGAAGCAAGAACCTCCAAGTGGAATCAAGAACTGACAGAGGGAGAGGACACTAGTCAGATCTCAAGCTGACTCATCCTCTCTCCAAACATCTATATATGGATCTCTCCTCCATGAGATCTAGAGGCTGGAATTTTGTTATTGCAAAGAATTGCTGTTGGTTTGAGACTGGAATCATTGGGTGCTTAATGCTTTGAAGGGGGTGAAGATAGGAATTCCATTTGCTGGGAAGGAGATGCTGGATTGGAGCCCTCTGGGTTGTATCTCTTCCTGAACCTTGTTATTCATCAATAAAGCTATCTTGGTTTCTCCTATATACTGATGTATTTTTGATGTATGATTGCATTAGTATGTTTAGTTTATTTCTAATCCTGAACTAGTTATGAATATGAATCCATGTCTTGTGTAGTGTTCTTCTCTTGTGATCTTGCAGAAACCCGTTGAAGCTGGGCGAGCGAGAAGGCAAGTAGCTGGGAACTCTTCAAGAGAAGAGGAACTGGATCGAGGGACAAACGGAAGACACCGGTTAGTCCATCCATCTCTCTTCATTCTAATTCATAAAGGAAGAATACTAGAATAGCTGTCTCTGTTTGTTGCTAAGGCACTGTCACACCTTAGGTGGATAGGATCATCCTGCATAGGCATTTTTCCCCACAACAAATTGGCGACTCCGCTGGGGAGATCTGTTTAGTCATTTTATTTGTGTCTCTATCATTGTTTGCTTCATAGACTCAACAACAACAATCGAACTGCTTCTGCTACTCTCAGATGCAAAGTAGACAGTTGCTGCCTTGATCCAATCACTGGATTTGTCTATGATCTGAACAATGGACTCACAAATGATTTGATGATCCTTTGTGATAGATATTAGTACCCCCTCAAAGCATCCCTTTGATTACACCTTGCTTGTTGCTTTGATTTGGCCTGAAACTGTAGATTAAATAGCAATCTGTGACCCAGAACCAGTGAGAAACGAGAGTTTCTCCTTTAGCGCAGATCCAGTGAAGGGATTCTGCATTTCAACGCAGGTCCCGTGAAGGCTACCTGCGTTGAATGTCAAAACCCCTATGTTGAGGTTGCGCTGAACCAGTTTGGCCTTGTGCAGCTGGGGTTCTCTGCTCTGTTTTGCCTTGTTTTGATCTCTGATTTTTGAAGCCTGTAACTAGCATAGGTACCAGTCTGATAACTCCTTTTCTCTGCTTAAATTCTGCCTCCTTTTGTACAAAAAGACTGTGAGTGTTTTTATGTGTTTGTGGCATCATTTGCAGTTTTCCTTTGCAAGAGCGAAATAGTCATCCTGTAGCCCTTGATTCAGATCTGTTCATTGTGATCTTAGGAGAGAGTTCATTGGTTGTTTACAGTTGATTATGCATTTGCTTTTGCTTATTGGTTTGAGTTTGTCTCTTTTGAGTGTCGAAACAAGTATTCATTTTGAAAATCATTAAGTGTTGTAATCTCTTCTACCCTCTCTGATTTCGAAAAAGTAAACTTGTTTGTATTTGTCATTTAAAAGCAAATTCAAAGTTGTACAAAAAGCTTTCTTTGTAGGCATCAATACTAAGAAAGTGGAAAACAAACACCTGCATTGTGCATTTGCATCTTGATAGTTTGCATGTTTGATTTAGGAAAAGTGCATTAGAGTGTGCTGATTGCTCTTTGAGAAAAGATGGTGTCTTTCTTTTCCCTTAGTAGCTAGGATTTTCAAAGTTGAAAAAGATATAAAGCTTGCTTATCATCTTTAGACTGCATTTAGGAATTGTATCATACATCTCGTGGTGAACCTTGAAAGGCAAACTTCTAAAAAGATCAACTTAAAATAAACTGAATGAACTTAACAACGCTTTGCAACATAACGCACAACATAGAGGTCTAGGCTAGAGACGTGTTCCGGCGTTGTAAAGCCTGGTGACTGTCGATCTCGTTGAAGGTGGGTGATTCCTCCTGAGGGACGATAGCGCCAGTACGGATTGTGCTCCCACGTACCGTCGCGTATATATTGGGAGACCCCTATAGGCATAAAACCTTTATCCTTAGGAAGCCGTGTCGGCCGCCCTACTGATCGCAATGCACTGAACACAGCATTCAGGAAGATCGACCGCCCGTACCCTAAAAAGTATTCTGCGGTTTTGCGAAAAGTTTGGCACACCCTCTGCCTAGAACTCCAGAGCAGTTCCTTTTGGCCTTTTTCAGACTCTATAACGGAAAAAGTCCATCCGAGTATTTGTCACTTCAGGCTCGTTAAAACATCGAAGGAGACTAGAGTCATCTTTAGCTTTTTCTCGACTCTTTAAAAGTGAAAAAGCGAGTTGTGTCTAAAGCGTCTAAAAATTCATTTAATTCGGAAACACATTTTCCCCTTTTTGTATTTTGGTTGATCGAGTAATCCGCAATCATGGAAGAAAGTCAATTGAAACCCCGTCATTCGCGGAGGCTTACGAGTCAACCGTCTTTGTCTCGGGAATCGAAAACAGTACAGACAAAGCGAACTCGTTTAACCGGTTCGAAATCTCCTATCAAAGTTAGAACAAGTGTTCCAACAACATCTGAGATTCCGGTTACTCCAAACATTTCTGGAAACCCTGCCTCCACAGAAGAAGTTCAACAGCCACAGAGGGACAGTGACACTGATCCTAGTCTGAGAACAAATACTTGTGTTACTGAACCAGTTCCATCTGTAACCGGTCCAGAGAGTCTTGTTCCTCAAACAACTGTCGCTGTCGATTCAACCCCTTCTTCGGCACCAGAAATATTTTACGGACCTGACGGTCTTCCTCTTCCACCTGGTTTGATTGTGATAGAGGAAATTGTAGAAGATCCGCAAGCAAGTACTCCAACACATTTTGGAGTAGGGGTCACTCTATTTCCTGCTACGTCAGAAGTTAGTCTATCACCAGTGGAAGTTCCTGTAGAATCGCTAAACAATCTATTGGATAGACTCAAAATGTCTGAACAACTGTCAACATCTAGGACTGTGTCGAACGACACAGCGACAACAGAACTCCCTGCCGTCACCCCGACAATGTTTGCCGGCGTACCATCTGTCCCAACTAGCTCACAACCGCTAGAAGGAGTCCACCCAGGGACTATTTCGATAGTGTGGTCTGTTCTAGTTTGTTCTTTCGGAATAATATCCGGCAACTCTTATGTTGAGACTCGACAAATTGATCCCTATGGAGGTCAATTTGGGCCATCCAGTCCCCAAGGGCAAACAATCCCCTTGAGTTCCGGATTGCTACCGTATGGGGGGCAGTATACCCTGTCATTACCCCCTCTGGGAGGATATCCATATGGGAGTTCTCAACAGTATTCAGGTTATACTAGAGTTACGACAAGTGGTTGGGTACCTATGCTACCCCAACAACCAAGAGTTGTGTATTCTATGCAACAATGTGTACCTATGTCGAACATCCCGACAACACCAGCTATTGTAACAGTGTCACAAGTTCAAGCGATGCCTATTGTATGCCAACCTCAGATTTCTCAGGTTGTAATGCAATAGCCCCTTGACCCTGTGACTCAACCACAATCACCAACTGGTGGGATGACACAGGTCCAAACGGGTACAATTACCCCACATCTTGGTCCGCCGGTTAGTATAGCGCAGCAGAACATGGCTTCACAACCGTGGCTGGTGCAATACCAACAACCACAATTCCAACAAGTGTACCAAGGTTTTGAGCAGCAGATCTTTGCGAACAGTGGACAACCATACATTCAAAACGGTCAAAACCAACCGCTTTACAGTGGTCAAGTCCACCAACCGTATCAGTCATACCAACATCAATTACATTATGCTGGTATGCAAAGACCAACTGCTCAGACAATTCCATCGTACCTTGGGTATGCTTCACCTAACCTGAATCAACAGTTACCATTCGTGGCAACTTTAGAGTTACCCGATTTACACCGATTAATGAACGATCCAATTGCTTACGCCCCTTGGTGGCCAGCGATTCCTCACAAACTTCCATCAGACATTCCTAAATTTAATGGAAATCCAGGCGAAGATCCATCGAATCACGTGATGACTTTTCATCTGTGGTGTTCATCAAACACCTTGAACGATGATTCGATAAGGCTTCACCTTTTTCAGAGGACGCTAACGGGTCCAGCGGCAAAATGGTATATTGAGTTACCTAGAGCCTCGTTCGACAATTTCAGCTGCCTAGCCACAACTTTCTTAACCCATTTTCAATTACCAATAAGGTATGAAACGGGAACGGAAATCTTAACCAACTTCAAGCAGACAACGGCCACTCATATATCCGATCATATACATGAGTGGCGTCGTCGTCGTAGGATGGTGAAGACTTACGTTCCCGATCAGCTATTAGCTGAATGGTTTATAAAGTCATTGCTTCCTGCCATAACGGAAGATGTGGCCAAGGGGGGAGTCGTAACGGAGGAGCAAGTTATTGCTCGTGCACAATACCTAGACTTAGTTTACACTCAGTCTGGCACGCTCTACGACAAAATACCTGACGCCCCTAGACCAGAATTCTCAATTCCTCCTCCTCCTAAATCAAATAGTGACTCTCATGCCGGAGATGGTGTGATTGGCACGACAAACGCGAAATCGACAAAGGATTCATCTAAGAAAGCCCGTAAGACTTCAGATCAAAATGCAAAAGAAGAAATTCTTGCTTCGGAAGTAAATGCCGTATCAGCAGATAAAGGCAAAGAAACCAATCAACCGGGAAGCAAGAAGAAACAAAACAAAGGGAATAAGAAGAAACAAGGTGAGTCATCTCCTGAAAAAACTTCTTCAAACCCTCCTCGGAAAGGGAAACCAAAAAGTCCATGCGTGATATGTGACGAGGATCATTGGACAGCCTATTGTCCATACAAAGTTGAGCTTAAAAGATTCTTCAAAAGTTCGCAAACCTCAGCTGTGTTAACTGATCCATTTCCCAATCCAGGTCAAAATCTGGTTGATAGTGGAAATGCTTCCCCGTCGCAAGTGCTAATGTTGTCGATCTCCAAGCAACAAAATGATGCTTTGATTTCGACAAGGAACAAAGATTACGGGAATCCGCAGCTGCTGAACGACAAAGGTAAAGATCAACCGAGTAGTTCGACAACAACTTCGACAGAAGTTGTACCACCCATCATTCCTGAATTAACAATAAAGCTGCCAAAGGGAGTAGTACACAAGTCGACATTTAATCCTCGCGCCAGAGCGGCGCAGCATTATAACATAGTGGAAGATTTGGCCCAATCGCCATCCGCTATGTCGACTCTTGAAGTACTACAAAATTGTCCATCCCAAAGGCAGGCTTTGTTATCGGCTATTGGTGGGGTTGATCCTAAGGATTCCAATCTTGTATCCTTCGACCACAAAGGATACGATCCTCAGTTACCAGCTCAACTAGCTTTCCTTATTCAAGTGAAAGCCCTCAACAAAACTGTTCACTGAACAATTATTGATGAGGGGGCATCTACATGTATTATGTCGATGAGTTGCTGGAAAACTTTAGGATCTCCAACCTTGTCGCGATCTTCGACGACATTAAAAGCATTCGACGGAAGGACGTACACCCCGTACGGTATCCTAAATAACTTGAAGGTTGAACTAGAAGGAAAAACCGTAGAAATAGATGTTGAAGTCATCGATGGGAATCTTGATTACAACATCCTACTGGGAAGACCGTGGATATATGCCATGGCAGCTGTAGTGTCGAATTATTTTAGGAAGATTGCATTCCCTTTTCAAGGAGGGATTACGATCGTCAACCAACAAAACTTCCTCCCTAATGGTTCACAAGTTACAGGAAGCATTCCCATGATCCATGGAAGCAACCACTCGCTTCAATATATCGGAGTAGGCCTATTGAAAGACCCCACATTAATGGGAACTTTCGCACTTCCACCTCCAATCTATATAGGAGAAGTAGCGTTGGTAGGAGCCTGCAACATGATATCTTCCACAAAGATCTCAGAAGACGATATCGACATGGATCATGCAATGGTTTTGCCCCCGAGCCCTATAGAAATATTGTAGCAATCAATGTTTCGGGCATGGGAGGTGAACCCAAATCAACGCTCATCAAGCGTTTGGGTAGATAGGTCTAGAGAATATGGTACCCCATTAGATCCTTGGTCAAAAGTGCATGGGACTGACGAAGGAATTCTACAATCAATGTTGATTAAGGGGGCACCATGGAATAATTGCCACCATCGTTCCCTTCTTCCAGAATATGAAGAAGATACTCAGCATGACCTTTATCACCCTTCAGTTTTTTGAATTCCTATCAAATACTGTAAATACGGTGAATTCCGAGCAAAACTTATCCAATATTGAAGAGACTGTAGCCATAAATATCTCGACTAAAACAAATGTTGTAGAGAATATTTATGTCGGCAAAGGTTGTTCTCCTTCAGAACTGGAAATATATAACGCTCTTTTTCGCGAGTTCAGAGATGTTTTTGCTTGGTCATATGATGAAATGCCACGCATTGACTCGAGCATCGTTGAACATGAAATTAAAATGTATCCTGATGTCAAACCAGTAAGACAACGGCTTCGGCAGGTGCACCCCAAGAAAGCCGCTGCCATTAAAGCAGAAGTTGAAAAGCTTCTCCATGCTGGTTTCATCTACCCGGTTCCTCTAACCGATTGGGTATCAAATATTGTCCCTATTATGAAAAAACAAGGGACAATTAAAGTGTGTGTCGATTATAGGGATGTAAACCAAGCTTGTCCGAAAGACAACTACCCTACACCCTTCATCGACCAGATAATTGATGAATTCGCCGGATGTGAAATCTTTTCATTCATGGATGGATTTTTCGGGTATAATCAAATAAATATCAGCCCACAGGACCAGTCAAAGACTGCATTCATTTGTCCGTGGGGCACATTCGCTTATCGAAAATTACCCTTTGGTTTAAAGAACGCAGGGGTGACGTTTCAGAGGGCAATGAATTATGCCTTCCATGACATCAAGAACATCGTTCAACCATACCTCGACGACCTTCCGGCTCATTCGCGAAAGCAGACTGATCATCCGCAACATTTAAGAGCGATATTTCTACGTTGCCGACACTACAAGATAAGACTCAATCCGCACAAATGTGTATTTTGCGTCGGTTCTGGTCGTTTACTTGGCTTTGTGGTCTCTAAGGATGGGATTCGTCTCGACCCTTGCAAGGTTCAGGCAATCATTAATTTGCCTCCACCTTCAAATTTGCTTCAGATTCAGAAACTCCAAGGGAAAGCAAACTTTATGAGGAGGTTCATTCCAAATTACGCAGAACTTGCTAAAGGTTATACTCGTCTTTTGAAAAAGGATGTACCTTTTGTCTGGGATCAGGTGGCGCAAGCTTCTTTTGATGCTTTGAAAGATTCTCTAGTAAAAGCATCATTAATGTATGCCCCAGACTATCAAAGAGATTTTAACCTGTATTTGGCTGCAGCAGATACGACCATTGCGATGGTTTTAGTTCAAGAAGTCGATGGAATTGAACATCCTATATATTATTTAAGTAAAAACTTAAATGATACAGAAATCAAATATTCTTACGTTGAAAAGCTAGCACTCATTGCTGTTCAAGCGATACAAAGATTTCGACATTATGTCCTCTTTCGGAAAACCACCATTCTATCAGATTGCAACCCCATGACTTATATATTGTCACGACAACTCTACCCCATATTATCCGCAAGCCAACGGACAAGTTGAAGCAATCAACAAGGTCCTGAAGCGTATGTTGCAAAGGATGATCGGAGTTCACAAAATAAAGTGGCACCTAATCCTGTACTCAGCCTTGTGGGCCTACCGGACATCGGTAAGAAATGCGACCGGGTTCACACCTTTCCAACTGGTGTACGGTCTGGAAGCAGTCCTACCAATCCAGTGTGAAATCTCGTCTCTTAAACTCGCAATTGATCTCCTCCCTGGAACTTCAGAAGAAGAGGCCCGTTTCTTGGAATTAATCCAATTGGATGAAACCCGTCGTGACGCCGCTTTGGCCAACGAAGCCCATAAGAAACGAGTCAAGGCGCAGTTCAACAAAAATGTCAAACCCCGTGTCTTCTCAGAACGTGACTTGGTCTTGCTTTATGACCAAGAATCCGATAAATTAGGAGCAGGTAAATTCAATTCTTTATGGATGGGCCCCTATATTGTTAAACGAGTGTTAGCAAAAGGAGCCTACGAGTTAATGGATTATGACGAAATTCCACTGGCGCAACCCCGTAATGGGTTGTACCTCAAGCGTTACTATGCTTAAATAGTAACCTGTATGCTTTTGTTGTATTTTGTTTTCGCTAAAGTGTTTGTTTTGGTCGAGTAATCCACCTTTTTACATTTATTGCAGATGTCAAACCTTCTGGAGGCATGTGTTGGATATGCCGACGGAGCAAGTCGCAGTTCGCGGAACCTGTCCTCCGCAGCCTGGGCCATTTTTTATCCAAGCGACGAGTTAGTAAGTTTCAGAGGTGTATGTATCGGGCAATCAACGAATAACATCGCTGAATATAGCGCGTTGATAGAACTACTCTCTGATGCCATCACCCATGGTATACGCCGACTAATCGTCAGGCTAGACTCACAACTCGTAATACTACAACTCAATGGTATATATTCCGTCCGCAACCCAGCTATTTATCGCATGTTCCTAAGGGTTAAGATTTTGGAAAGACAATTTGATTTAATTCAATACCAACATATTTCCAGAAACTTAAACACATTAACCGACTCATTAGCAAACTATGTGTTAGATAGACATTTGCGACATTTATAAAAAGAGACACATCATCAATGTTGTACATATGGATCATATAACTCAACCAGAATAAACCCCGAAAATCAAAATATATATATATAAGTTGTTTATCGTTTATACATAATGTTCTATAACCAAGACAAAAATCGGTCGCATGACCCCAAAAACTCAAAAATGCTGGGGGGCACCCTAGCCTAGTGATGCTCATGATAGCACGTCACGGCCTGTGCAATCATGCGTAAGAGACGAGTCCATCGTCTAGGCACACCAGTAGTATGCTGCTGCAACTGTAAAGGTAACTCATCAATCCTCACATCGGGAATGCCGAGAGTAAGGCTCTCAACCTGCTCCTGCACAGCTGTAAGGGTCTCGGCCACGTCAAGGTCGCGGAGAATAACCCTCCCAGCAGTCTCCCCTGCTGGGGCAACGACTGGCGCTCTCGGGCGAACTGCTGGACGAACAGGACCAACATCTGCATGCGCACATGAGTTTGATTAAAGTCTTGATAGAATAAAGCACATGGACATTATAAATAAAAACAGTAAACAGTGATATGGTCGAAGATTTTACCAATAGCGCCCCACTGTTCGCCATCTGGCAGCACCAAGTCCGGATCACCTCGGAAATCCATACCAACATATGGGTACTCGGAATAGACCATCTCCTGACGCTTGAACCACTTGAAGAAGGTATCAGTGAAAGAAATCTGAGATTGACCAGCATGCCTAGACATGTGATCAACCCATCTCTGCATGCGTGGCTCGGTAGGAGAAGGCAAGTCGAGTGCGATATACTGAGGCTGCATCAGTGGTATTTTCTCCAAGGCAAAGGCAGTCAAAATAGAACCAAATCCAAAGTTCTTCAGCTTCCCGTCCTTTACCTTGTTCATCTGACTCTTCATCTGAAGAAGTACTGCATCACACCAGTTGAATATTTTCGGTTGGAGGCACTCCAAGGCGTGCTGCACATAAGACCTGTTGGCAACATGAAGAGATGCGCTACCGGCCATCCTACCAATAGTATACAGAATGGACCTGAGAGATCTGTCAGCAATCTCTCGGATAACGACCTTGCCGTATCTGCTCGACTGAGATCCTTCCCTGCAATACTGGCGGACATAATCTCTCACGGAATCATTCCCTCGGGCCGAACCTGACAAAGAAATGGGAGCACCCCGCCTCGACAAGCCAGTCAAGAAGTAAATGTCTACTACGGTCAGGGGGATAGATTTGCCCCTAATCTGAAATACTTGGTTGATAGGATCCCAAGAATCAAGCATATACTGCAGTAAAGAGATCTGTGCTCTCATACTAGAGATACAGAAGAACTTCAGCAGGCCACAGTTCCGCAGCGCGTTCACCGTGACAGGGTCATGGAGGGCAATCATGTCCTCTTCTTCATGTTCTCGTTCTTGCCATGTAAGGGTCATTTTGCTCAAAAGTCCCTGCAAAAAAAACAAGAGAAAGAGTAAGATCCTGGATTTGATGAGAAACTGGCAAAATTTTCATCAAAAACTGTGCAACAGAACTGTTTTTCTATGCCCAACGCAACTGGCTAGTGTTCCACCTGCGTTGAAGGTCAAACTGCCTTCATGCAGCTTGACATTCAACGCAGGTTTCGAGTGAACTACCTGCGCTGATGGCAGAGCGCCCTAGCAAAACCCCAGGGGCTCAAGGAGACAGGAAAACAGGCACAGAATTGGAAAAGGAAACCATGAAAAGAAAGAGCTAAGGTTTAGCTCCTACCTGGTCCAGATGGCGCCGAAAATCGTCCGCAGAATCTCCCGGAATCAGCTGATGAAAATCAAGGGGGAAGAGGCACCTCCAAAGCTCCAACAAACCAAGTTCAAGTGAAATGGTAAAATGAGGGTAAAAACACCTTTTAATTGCTTTTTACGTAGTTCAAAGCGAAATATTAGGGTTCTAATCTCATTTTCAAGCAAATGTTATTCATTTCTAACTAGTTTGATGCAGCAATTGAAGATACAGTACTATCTTTGAAAAGGGCAATGCTAGTTATGGTAAGAAGTCAAAAATTTGACCATATAATATCGAGCAGTTTTAGCACACAGTTCATGCTCGTTAAAAAATAAACGCAAGATCCGAGCAGTTTTAACGCGGACTTCATGCTCGTTAAAAAATAAACATAAGCAATGAGCAAGTGTTTCCACCAGCGTTTAAGCTCAGTTTAAAATAAAAAATGAACCACTACATGGTAAATAACCATTGTGAATGTAACATTATCAGCCATTAAAGCCTTGGTCGTGTTTGCATCGTCACCTCCACTTTTCACTTGGCTGATCGTTCACCTCCATATGATTGTTTACCCATTTTGAGGAACAGCTGCGAAGAGTGATTTCACCTAGCCATCCTTGTGACACTGCCGTGATTGGAAAATTCCAACCTGTACCTGGAATCAGCTACTAACCCTGTTTATCACTCGTTCCTCAAAAGACGAGTCTTCTTTAAGCTCTTTTCAACTGACTCATAAAATATGAAAAGATTGCCGAGTTTTGGCCTTCCAGCTCGTTAAAGCGACCGGAAGTGCTATCCCTCCTCTAGATTTTAATCTTTGTTGGACCTGAGGGATTATTGCACAAAAAGATCGAGCGCTTGTTTTGTTCGGCTCGTTAAAACTATCGAAAACTCATCCCTTCTGTATTGTTTTATACTTTTTCGGACTTAAGGGATTAGATGACGAAAAAGGAACTTTGGAGTTATCTTTACGTACCTTTTCAGACTCTCTAAAAATGAAAAAGGACCGAGTTGTCTTTGTCGTTAGACTCGTTAAAATCATTAAATAGCGACAAACTTGTCTTTAGACGAGAACGAGTTTCACTATCGCTAGGCTCGTTAAAACATAGCGATGGGCTTTCCCGAAGGGCAGGTTATAGAACAAGCATATGTTATCCTCCTCAAGCTTGACAAAAATAAAGAGGTACTGGTCAGCAATGACTGGGGAAAAATTGGGAGAAACTCAAGAAAACTTTGATGGTAGCAAGTCGCTCTTGAACATGACACTTTTCCTCCGTACCGCAATCGGGTTGGGTTGTTTCATTCACCGGTCACATCACCATGGTCTCGCCATACCATCCATATTTGGGGTAATGCTACCGATCCATCGCATCAGTGTCGCCATATGTTCAAGAGAAGTCGTTCAAAAAAGTCAACCATGTCCCATCCACTGCCATACATTATCCTTCATCCTTTCATGACCATCACCCTGAACCATATGTCACAGATCGTTTTCACCTCCATCAAAATCATTAGCTCCGTTCCGTGTCATTGATGTGGGATTCATTAAGGCCCTCCTTTGACGGATCACTTCTTGTCGACATCAGCTCATTATCCAAGAAGTTGATCTAGGAACAACCCCTTCAGTACTTTGAAGCTTGCATGCCTCAATGGCAAGTTTCTCACTTCCGGCGACAGGTATACATCAATGACCTTCGACCAGAAGATTTTGCATGGTGTTCGACGCCAAGTCCTTTATTCACACCACGTGAATTGTACTGCAGTACCTTGAGGGTCATTATCATTATCGGTGATTCCTCTCGCGCTTGTTAACGGTTTACCTCATTGACCGGTAATCAAGCGAGGGGCTTCATGGTTCTACTAGGTGCCATGTCATCATACTTCATGAACCTGGCTGATGGTTAGTGCCATAGAGGAAATTGTCTTGCGCATGACAAAGCCATGCTATAGAGAGTTGAGGAATATATGGATCTATCACTATCAATAAGTGGGGAAATCACATCTCGAGAGCTAGGATAAGTATTGTGTCACATAAGAAATGGGGCTGTGAGATGGAAACTTTGTATAAGAGATAACTAGCATACAAGTTTCCTAATAGACAATAGGTCCCAATGATGTGAAGGCACATGGATGCCAATAGTGTTATAGACATTTTTGTGCCTTACAGCATTGAGCATGAAATGTCCATAATCTAAGGGATCCAAAGTCCCTAAACATGTTGTTCCTACCCCTAGAGGAACAAGGCTAACAAACCACAGCAATTCACAGAAGTTCTCCACCAGAATCTGCTCAAAAACAAGTCAATTCAGGATCATGTCAATGGCTCCACTGGCTATCTACGCTGAATGTCAAAGCCAACACTGGCTACCTGCGCTGAATGTCAAAGCCAACACTAGCTACCTGCGCTGAGCGAGAGTGGACATGTGGCAAGCTCATTTCTCAAGGTGTCAAAACCCAGGAAGCTTCCAAAATGACACTTGCCTCAGGGAATTTGACTATGATGAGTAAGAGGTTCCAAAATCTCCAAGTGGAAGCAAGAACCTCCAAGTGGAATCAAGAACTGACAGAGGGAGAGGACACTAGTCAGATCTCAAGCTGACTCATCCTCTCTCCAAACATCTATATATGGATCTCTCCTCCATGAGATCTAGAGGCTGGAATTTTGTTATTGCAAAGAATTGCTGTTGGTTTGAGACTGGAATCATTGGGTGCTTAATGCTTTGAAGGGGGTGAAGATAGGAATTCCATTTGCTGGGAAGGAGATGCTGGATTGGAGCCCTCTGGGTTGTATCTCTTCCTGAACCTTGTTATTCATCAATAAAGCTATCTTGGTTTCTCCTAAATACTGATGTATTTTTGATGTATGATTGCATTAGTATGTTTAGTTTATTTCTAATCCTGAACTAGTTATGAATATGAATCCATGTCTTGTGTAGTGTTCTTCTCTTGTGATCTTGCAGAAACCCGTTGAAGCTGGGTGAGCGAGAAGGCAAGTAGCTGGGAACTCTCCAAGAGAAGAGGAACTGGATCGAGGGACAAACGGAAGACACCGGTTAGTCCATCCATCTCTCTTCATTCTAATTCATAAAGGAAGAATACTAGAATAGCTGTCTCTGTTTGTTGCTAAGGCACTGTCACACCTTAGGTGGATAGGATCGTCCTGCATAGGCATTTTTCCCCACAACAAATAGGGCATGACTTAGCACATAGGACATGGCAAATGAGGTGGCACACAGGTGGAAGAAAATTGGGGTATATGTGGCCCAATAAAAGGGTGACATGTGGCATGACATGGAAATACTGATGAGGTGGAACTTTGACATCACAATAGTAAGATATTTCCATGTGGAATTGATGACATCAACAATAACACGTGGCACAACATGGAATGTGGCAGTTGATTTGGTAGATGATGTGGCATCTCCTCGAAGTTTGTGTCAACGATTGTGTTGGTGGATGCTTTCCCATGTTAATTAACTCTTAAATTGGTATACGAAATGGAAAATCTTAGGAGAAATGGTGTAGTGGGCGATCCCACATTTAACAGAGCTAAGGGATGGAAACTTCCATATTGGCATACGTGAATTTTCCTAGAACATTTGAATGAAGGAAACAAGTGGAACAAGTCACAGTTGGTAGAGCTTATGGGGTTGGAATTGATGTAGGTTTTAACCCTGTACAAAAATTACCTGCATACGAATTCTTAAACAAAGAAAATAAACAATGCGAGAGCATAACCCATAAAAAACATATGCACAGAGATTTTTCCCTGGATCCCAAAACCGGGACTACCAGCATGATTTTTCATTATGTTCCTTTCAATGTTACAATACATATTTATACATGCCGAAGCATCCAATACCATGGACCGAAAACCATCGCGTCCAATACCATGGACCGAAAACCATCGCGTCCAAAAAACATGTGCGAAAATCATGCACAAAACCATAGGTGCGTCCGCCCAACCTAACATATGGTCCAAAACCGAAATTTTCCGTGGCGCTGCCCCGGACCCCATAAAGTGGGGTTATGGGTGCCCTTCAAACCCCCTTTTAACTACGTGGAAAGAATATAACACAACCCAACAATCTCCCACTTGTTGTTTTCTTTCCACAGGGGGCCACAGGAGAGCTTAGTCATTTTTTCAGCCCTGAGATTCCCATTGCTTCTCTACACCAAGAGAACTTCTCAGAGCTCACAGATTTTTTCAATGCATCTGCAGTATTCTTCAAAGTGTCCACCTTTACCAGCAACACCTTTCTGTCTTCTATCATATCCCTCACAAAGTGATATTGAACATCAATGTGCTTTGTCTTTGAATGATAAGCAGGGTTCTTTGCCAAGCAAATTGCACTTTGGCTGTCACAGTCTATTCTTATAGCTCCCTGTACTAACCCCATACTTGAACACAATCTCTGCAACCAAACTGCTTCCTTGCTTGCATGAGTGGCTGCCATGTATTCTGCCTCTGTAGTTGATAGTGCCACTACAGATTGTTTCTTACTCATCCAACTGACTGCACCTCCAAATAGGTTAAACACATACCCACTTGTAGATCTTCTCTGATCCAGATCTCCAGCCCAGTCTGCATCAACAAAGCCATGAATATCCAACACTCTGTCCAATCGTGGTCTTACTTGGTAGCACAAACCATAATCACTAGTGCCACACAAATACCTAAAAACCCGCTTCACTGCTGTCCAGTGCTCCTTCCCAGGTTTTGACATAAACCTGCTCAATACTCCCACTGCATGTGAAATGTCTGGTCTAGTACAGACCATTGCATACATCAGGCTACCCACTGCACTTGCATATGGAACACAGGACATGTCCTCTTCCTCTTCTTGTGTCTTGGGACACTTTTCAGTAGATAACCTCACACCTACAGGAATAGGAACCTTCACCGGTTTACTATCCTGCATATTAAACCTCTGGAGTATTGTCTCGACATACTTCCTCTGGTTTAACCAGAGCTTCCTCTTTGACCGATCTCTTTTAATTTCCATGCCCAAAATATAGTTTGCAGCACCAAGATCTTTCATGTCGAATTTGGAGGACAATTGGGTCTTCAAATCCTGGATAACTTCTTTGTCATTTCCAACCAGCAACATATCTTCCACATACAAGACCAGATAAATAATACGGTCACCAATTGATTTAAAATACACACAATGATTTGCTTTGCTTCTGGTGAAGCCAAGTCCCCGTATAAATGTATCAAATTTCTGATACCACATCCTTGGTGACTGTTTTAACCCATACAGAGACTTCTTTAACTTGCATACCAGTTCTTTCTTACCCTTCACCGCAAAGCCTTTAGGTTGCTTCATGTAGATTTCCTCTTCCAAATCCCCATGAAGAAATGTTGTCTTCACATCCATCTGTTCTACCTCAAAATCAAAAGCAGCAGCAACAGATAAAAGTAATCTAATAGAAGTTACCTTGGCAACAGGAGAAAAAATATCACCAAAATCAATTCCTGGCACCTGGGAATAACCTTTTGCTACCAACCGAGCTTTGTATTTCTCCACCTTTCCTTCTGCATTTGTCTTCTTTTTGAACACCCATTTGCTGCCAATGGGTTTCCTTCCAGCCGGCAACTCCACTAGATTCCAAGCCTCATTTTTGTGCAAAGATGCCATTTCATCGACCATGGCCTCTTTCTAGAGTTTTCCATCCTCTGAATCCACTACTCCCTTCACAGTTCTGGGATCATTATCAGTAACAGACAAAGCAAAATTTGAACTGAAAGTAGATGGACTATACCTTTTTGGCTGCCTTCTTTCTCGAACTGATCTTCTCACAGCCGGAGTTTGTGGCTCTTCATCTTCTGATTCCTCCTCTGCTACAGAGTCTGATTCTTCCTCCTTTGGCTCAAACTCTATCTTCTCAGGTTCCTTTGGTTGGACTTCATGTTGAATAACATCTTTTACCTCTCTGAACAACACATCTCGGCTGTACACAACCTTCCGTGTGACTGGGTTCCAAAGCTTATAACCCTTTAAACCATCCTTATACCCAATAAAGATGCACTTTTCAGATTTACTATCCAACTTGGTTCGTTTCTCCTTTGGAACATGTACATATGCATCACATCCAAATACCCTTAGATGTGAAAGAGAGGGTTTCTTACCAGTCCATACTTCTTGTGGAGTCTTATCCTCCGATGCTGATGAAGGTGATCTGTTGATCAGGTAACATGCAGTATCCACCACCTCTGCCCCGAATTCCTGTCCTAACTCGGCACCACTGAGCATGCTTCTTGCCCTTTCCATCAATGTCTTGTTCATTCTTTCCGCGACTCCATTTTGTTGAGGTGTATATGGAGTAGTCTTCTGCCGTGCTATACCACACTTCTTACAAAATTCTTCAAATTCCTTGCTGCAAAATTCTCCACCATTATCTGTCCTCAGCACCTTTATCTTCTTCTCTGTCTGATTTTCCACCAGAGCCTTAAATTCTTTAAACCTGTCAAAGACTTTAGATTTCTTCTTAAGAAAATATATCCATGTATTCCTTGAGCAGTCATCTATGAATGATACATAGTACACAGACTTACCCAGTGATGGAACCTTCATAGGTCCAAACACATCACTGTGCACAAGCTCTAATATATGTTTCGTCCTCTTACCACCAGAGGGGAAACTCACCTGATTCTGCTTCCCATATACACAATTTTCACAGAAATCAAAATCCAGAGAGCTATTATTCATACCTTCTACTATACCTTTACCATGAAGTATTCGAAGGCCCTTCTCTCCAATATGTCAAAGCCTTTGATGCCACAACATGGTCTTCTCTCCAAAGACCACTAGATTCTCTACTCCATTTTCAGGAACCATAGAACTATTGCACCCATCAACAACAGTGCTACCTTGCAGCTTGTACAGAGTTCCAATCCGAACTCCCCACATTAATATCAGTGCTTCTCGAACCATCTTGCAGGTATCTTTCTCGAACACCGTCTTTACACCTGCATCATCCAACTTGCTTACAAAAATCAGATTTCTGGCCAATGCAGGAATATGTAGAACCCCCGGAAGTGTTCTAACCCTTCCACCTTGCAACTTCAACTTTACTTTTCCCCGACCAATGATTCTAGCCTTCCTATCATCTCCTAAGAAGACATCACCACCATCATATTTCTCATACTCGCAGAACCACTCTCTATGGGGAGTGAAGTGAAAGGATGCACCTAAGTCAATCAACCATGCCTCATGATCTACATGTGTACTTGAAGAAGCCAAGTACACATCCCCACCTTCATCTGAGGTGGTTTTCGCCTCTGCGGAAGGAGCATCATCAGATCCCTTTCCTTTATCAGGAGCTTTAGATTTACAATCCCTTCTGAAGTGCCCTTCCTTTCCGCATTTCTAGCACACCACCTTTGTAGGTTTTCCTGGAGATTTAGATCTCCCTCTAGATTTAGATCTCCCACTCGATGACTTATTTTTTTTTTGTTCTGGGACCGTCCTCGTACAGACAAGGCATCACCATTCTGGTTGTCCATATTTTTCCGTCTCATCTCCTCCGTCAGCAAGGCTGAGACTATTTCATCAAACTACAAAGCAGTTGCATTGCTACCTATTGCAATAACCAGACTATCCCATGAATCTGGTAGAGAACACAACAGACTGATGCACTTATCTTCATCTGAAATTTTAATATCAATAGATAATAACTGACTTACCACAGTATTAAACGCATTCAGATGCTCTGTCACCGAGTCTCCATCTTTCATCCTCAGGTTATACAGCTTTTTCCGCAGGAACAGTTTATTCACCAGAGACTTAGATTGGTACAAAGTCCCTAACTTGACCCACAAAGCCTTTGCCGTAGCTTCCCCTGATATATTCAGCAATACTGAATGCGAGACACAGAATCGTATTGTGCTCTTTGCCTTTCGATCCAACTTCTTCCATTCTTCATCGGTCACTCCCGATGGTTTAGTACCCCAATCTACCGCGATCCACTGATCTTTATCCACCAACAGATCCTCCATCTTGAGTTTCCACAACTCAAAATTTTGACCATTGAACTTCTCAATCTCTATCTTTCCACTGCTCGCCATCTTCTTTCACCACCAGAATCGATCTCGCAGATCTCCCACTGAACAGGGTCTACCACAGGCCCGAGCGAAACCCCTCAGCAACAAAGGCCTCCCCTTGAAGCCAAAACAACTCCGATACCAAATGTAGGTTTTAACCCAATACAGAAATTACCTGCATACGAATTCTTAAACAAAGAAAATAAACAATGCGAGAGCATAACCCATAAAACACATATGCACAGAGATTTTTCCCTGGATCCCAAAACCGGGACTACCAGCTTGATTTTTCATTATGTTCCTTTCAATGTTACAATACATATTTATACATGCCGAAGCATCCAATACCATGGACCGAAAACCATCGCGTCCAATACCATGGACCGAAAACCATCGCGTCCAAAAAACATGTGCGAAAATCATGCACAAAACCATAGGTGCGTCCGCCCAACCTAACATATGGTCCAAAACCGAAATTTTCCGGGGCACTGCCCTGGACCCCATAAAGTGGGGTTATGGGTGCCCTTCAAATCCCCTATTAACTACGTCGAAAGAATATAACACAACCCAACAATTGATACATTAAGGTTGTTCTATGAAAGGCGAGAGAGAGAGAGAGAGTTGTGTTAGTGAGGATATTGAAAAGCAGAAGGTTGAGAGTTGTACAAGTGAAGTGCTAAGAGGGTCTAGAATTGTTTAAAGCTATGGGTATGACTGATATATCAAGTATTTAGACAAATATGTGGAGTTCATGAACAATGTTTAGAGGAAGGATGTAAGGTTCAATAATTATCTATTGGGAAGAGTGAAATATCTCATTATTGTTATGGTCAGAGAACTAAAAGTGATTGTCATATTGTAGTGTTGAGGAAAAAGTGTAGAGATCAGATAATAGAAATTAATTTTATCAAAACTTAGTGAAGGTTTCCATGGTCCAGTTTGAAAATGTGATGAAAAGGTGATTTGTAGGTACTTGAGAACTAAGAGAGTAAGTTCTTCCTATTGGTTGGTGCCAATGAAACTGATTAGAAGGAGTGGGTGCTTCCTACTGGTTGGTACAAGTAAACGAATTATGGTTTGGAGCTCCTGCAAGTGGTTTCTTGCAAATCAGGAAGGGGATTGAAGTCTCCTACTGGTTGGTGCCAATGAACCATTCTAATCCAATATTAAAATAAAATAGAAAAGAAGATTGGTTGTTTCTTCCTTTATGTGTTTCCACCTAAAATCTCATTGTTCTAGATGTATGAATTTTATGGTGATATTGAATGCTTTGTATTTTTATTATGAGATAGTTCACTAAAAAAATTTAAAATTATAAATCTATAACAACATTTTGTATTTTCCAAAATACATTAACTCCCCCCCCCACCCTCATTATTTTCAACAATTGGTATCAAAGCGGGTTCCTTCAATTCATAGCTTAATTGTTGGAAGGAAAATCTTATGAAATTGGTTAATCGGGATGAAGCCTATTCAAGCAAACATTTCCTATTTAAAGGCATGAAATTTACATTTTGGAAAATATGAATGAAGTCATATATGATTTCCCTTGGAGCAGATGTCTGGGAAGTTGTAGTGAATGGGTATCAGAACCTAGGATCCATTCCAACAGATGAAGCTGGTACGAAGAAGTATGAGAATAATGTTAAGGAAATGAATGCCATATTGGGAGGAATTGTTGAATCATAATTTGTGAAGGTGATGTGATTTTAATCAGCCAAGGAGATGTGGGACAAGCTATTGAATAGCTATGAAAGGGACACTAAATGTCAAGAATGAAAAAATACAAACATATAGGATATGATATGAAAGACTAAAGATGCACAAGGATGAGAGCATAGGCATATTTTTCCTTAGATTAGATGAAGTAGTAAACATTATTAAAGGACTTGGTGATAAATTTGAAGATGCTACAGTTATCCAAAAGATGTCGTCACTAACTCCCAGGTTCAATTCCAAAGTCTCAACAATTGAGGAGATGCATGATTTAAATCATCCATCTTACAACCTATTATGAAAGCTTAATTAAATTCTTACATCTTATGAAATGAGGACAAAATGGGATCAATATGAACCTAGATAATTTTCTTTCAAAGAATCAAGAAAATATAAGAAAAATCAAGAACAAGAGAGGTCCAAACACAACTCAGATGACGAGGAAACGAACTTTGTCTGGAAATTAAAAAAGGGAACTGAAAAATAAAAAGGTATGTTATATTCAAGTGTTTTAATTGTGGTAGAGTAGGACACTTTTCTTATAAATCATCCATACAAAGAAGATAACAACATTGCTGAAATGGAAGAGAGATGAAATAAATTCTTTAAGAAAAATTCAAAGAAGAAATTCTCTAAAAGAAAAAGCTTCTACTCTCGTGAAGATAATGATAGTTCATCAGATGATGAAGGATATTTTAATTCTAACTCTAACCTTGATGAGAAGCTTCTTATCACATGGGAAGATCAAATTATGTGTATGGATAAAATTGAGATAGAATATAGTGAAGCAGTTGTTGATATGAAGGGTAATTACTTAGTGCTTTGGAAGAAATAAGCAGGCTTAGGACTATTAGGAGCTTAACTATACTGAGAAGAGGTGAATCAGTATAGTGCAAAATGGATCACCAATTTACACATTTTACCTTTTTGTGTGCTCAGGAATATATACGCAACTTTCTCAAATCCAATACACATGTATTCTCTATTCTCACACATAAACACCATATAATTTAATAAACGTTTTTTCCTTACTCTACTTCAATTCAATAGTTTTATGAACTATTTAGATAGGTAGAAACACACATTAGAATATCATATCTAATTGTACGATGATGAAGTCATAACATATGTGTAATGGCTCTATACAAGACACAGAAGAAGTAAATGACACATGCACAAGTAAATCATGAGAGCAGCATATACATGAGCAACACATAAAATGTAGGAAACACAATCAAACACATATAGACACTAAATATTAGGTGGAAACCCTTTCGAGAGAAAAAACATTGAACACTTGTTCACTTTGAGATTCTGGGTCAGATATTCCACAATATTCATTTTTATGATGTCGATGTTTCGAGTCTAGAACAAGACTTATCCTCGAGACTAAACCTACAAAGAAGAGAAAATGCGTTATAAATATGATATGGAGTGCTTTCAAAGTGGGGAATCGACCAGCTCAAGGTGAGTCCAGAATACTATGGAATATCCAAGCCCAGAATCTCAAAAACCACAACAAAAAAATCTACAAACAATATTTGTTCTCTTCTTCTTATTTATTATTCAATCTTCTTTTACATCAACCATTAGTCACCACCAGTGTGCAAGATCTAACAGAACCTAATGGAACCCACCACTTTTTCAACTATGCAGGCCCCAACCTAATGGAGACCCCAACTTCTAATAGTTTCACATACCACTGCCTAAAGGAACCCACCACTCCCTAAATCCGCAAGCCACTATTTACCATTGAAGGCCCCAACCTTCAAACCCTTGTGGAACACCTCTCATATATTTTAAAATTGGTCCCATGAAACTATACACAAAATATTGTGGACCTTGCTTCATCTATTCTAACACTAGACCCACATAAATATCTCTATGCTCAATTAAATAAAAAATATCATCAACAATACAACACGCTCAACAACATACCAATCACTCTCTTCTCAATATATGTACTCATTGTTGAACCCTAGTAGCATACTCTAACTCAATACTCAACCATACTCTCATCACGCGGCAACACTGATCTAGGAGGATCTCGTCATACCATTGCATAGGTGTTCAAGTGTTGTCGTCAGTGTTCATTGTCGTCGTCAATTCAATTCACTGTCGTCAGATTCGACAATGTTGGTTATGGATTAGGTTGTTCAGGTAATGTTATGGTTTTCATCGTGTTTAGTTGAGACGGTTTAGCACTTGGTTGTCGACTTGTGTTCATCGACAACTCCGCCAGGATTAGTCAATGACATGTGCCTTGTCGTTCGTCTCACAGGATTTGGTGATGACATGGGTATTTTCCGTTGCAGAGGTTCGATATGGTTCATCGTCAAGTTGTCGTCACAACTGTAGATTGTGTCGACAATATGCATTGGTTTGTCACATAGTGACAATATGTTGTACATGGGTTGTTAAAACAAAATGTGAACCCTAATCTACATCTACGTCTAAAACCTATGCTAAAACCTTCTAAAACCTTAATCCTAACCTACCAAAGGCATCATCAAACCCTAATCTAAGTCAAAAACCAAAATATATTGCATATGTATTAAAAGCCTAGCCCCAAAGCCTAAGTTCTAACCTTGTTAACTCTCGGCCTATGTTTAAATGCAATGCAAAAAATTATAAAAACAATAAACAGTCATAGTTGACTGTGCAGGCAGCCTAACCATGTCAGAGCACATGTGAACATTGTAATAAATACCATCGGAAATAGGGAAACCGTAGCAAAAAACTGCCAGTTCTCACTGTAGCGGAGGTAATGGCATGTGAGTAGAAGTGGGTTAACATCAATCAGTTGACCACCACCCTAACCACAGTGGAACCGCGAAGGTGACAGGCCATGTGACCATTGTTTTGATAAGCCGTTAGGGTTAAAGCTCCGCGGTTTTGGTGGGCAGTTACAGTTAGGCGTGGCAGCACTATGTGAGTGCTGAGATAACTACCACCGCCAACCATCACGGTGAACAGTCAGCGGCACTGCCGGAGCCCAAACCACAATTATGGCCAGTCACATGAAACTGTTAGCCCTTCACCAGTGGTTTTGGGGTTATCATATGGTATCTTTAGGTTTTATATGGTTTTTATCAAACAAACTAGTTCAAGGACCTTGTAACCAACATCTAAGTGTCAAATTCCAACTAAACTAAAGCTAAACCTATCCAGATTGCAACCAAATTCATCCTGAATTCATCCAAGAAGGTTTTTATGTACCTACAGGCCTTTAAAAGGAAGATTTTCCTTCATTGATCAGAGGAGAGTGGTTTTGACTTTTGTTTGCAGATTCTGGAGGTCATAGGCAATTTTGTTTTCAGTGTAACAGGAGCATCCGGAGTCGGAATTGGGAACTGTGACAGGCATTGGAAAGATGGTTTAGAGGGCTATCTGATGATAGTGATCATAAGTGCCTACATGCACATTCAGACTGATTAAATATCTGTGTAATTGACCTCATATATTTCAATCCTAATAAAGCGGTCACCCATCTTAAAAGCGGACTCAGAGACATAGTCCATCAGGGATGAACTCCGTAATCAATTTTGTTGTTTGGTATCATTGTGTTTTTACTATTTTCACTTTTGTTATGCATCTATCTTGTGTTTAATCAGTTGTCGTAAAGTCTTCTTCTCAAGCAGCTTTCCTCGATTTCCGTGATTTGAGCTAACATTCAAATCATTAATGGTTAATCAATTCTACATCAGTTTAAGTCTATGATCATTTTTAGATCATGTAATTTGGTATCAGATCAGGTTCCATTTGTAGAATTTTCCATTGATTGTTAACCAGGTCGAAGTCGCAACGAGGAGAAGGAATCCTTGAGTAGATCGATCCAGAGATTGGAAAGCAACGAATCATTCATAAATCAACCATGTCAGGATCTAATGCAGGTGAAAGAACTGAAACCAAGATGAGTGATGAATAGTTTCAAACAGCATTATTAACTATGTAGTAGATGTTGGGAAAACTGTACGAAGACAGGAAGGAGAGAGATGCAGCGTCTTCTTCAAAGACATCGAAGAAGGACAAAGGTAAAGGGAAGGTTGATAAACCAACTTCACCTCCATCATCTCCATCATCTTCTTCTTCTTCTTCTTCCAATGTAGAATATGAAACAGAAAAGAACCTAAGAAAATATCTCTTTTGAAACTTGATGTGAAATTTGAGTTACCAATATATGATGGCGAAATGAATCCTGAAAATCTAGATAACTGGATTAAGCAGCTAGAAGTGTATTGTCACATTCAGAACATTTACAATGATAAAACTAAAATTCAGTTAGCTACACTTATAATGGGGGGAACAACTTTAATCTGTTGGGAAAGTAAAACTCAGATAGATGTAAAGCGTAAAGGAAAAGTCATCTTTTCATGGTCTAAGTTTTTAAAAGCTCTTAGGAAACAATTCTATCCTTTAGGATACATGCAGCAAGCTATTAGTGATTGGTAGCATCTGAGGCAAGGTAAAGGGCGGAGTGTTCAAGAGTTTACTTAGGAGTTTAAAAAGAAAGCATTGGCGCTTGGTATTTCATTGGATACACGTGAAACTTTATTAAAATACATTGGCAGTTTACGTTCATATTTGCAGCATAAATTATTGATGTTTAACCCTGATGATTTTGATGAAGTGTGCGTTCAGACCATACATATTGAATCAGGTGGCATACCCTTCAAGTTTTCATCGCAGTCGTCCAAAGAGTTGGAAACTAAAGATTCCAGTGATAGTAAGGGGAAGAACAATTCGAAGAGAAAGAAATCAACGATAGCTCAGAAGGAAAGACCTACTTGTTCTCATTGCTAGAGAATCGGTCATGATGAATCTAAGTGTTGGAAACTTCATCCTGAACTTAAGCCCAAAAAGTTCCTTAAGAAGAAGGATGAAAAGAAGGAAATTGCAGCAGTCCAACAAGATCTAGGTTCAGATTCAAGTGATGAAAGGAGGATAACTGTCATGGTTAAGACAGGTAAAACTTCTGACATTGGTTCAAGTTCGAAAACTATTTCATCTTCATCAAACATAAATCCTTCAAATGAGGATAAAATAGTTGAATTGTTTAACATAAGGATAACTTCTAAGCATACAAAGATAAATACAATGTTTGACAATGGATCACAAGTGAATTTAATCTCTGAATATTTAGTTAAAAGTTTGGGTTTGGAAACATGGAATCATCCAAGACCTTACCCATTAGGATGGCTAAATAAACTCAGATAAAGTCACCAAGCAGTGTCGATTAAGATTTTCCATTATAGCTAATGACATTGATGAAGTGGAATTACATGTGGTTCTAGTAGACATATGTGGAGTTGTCTTAGGAAGTCCTTATCCTTATGATTGTGATGCATTATTTTACAGGAGAGAACATAAATATCATCTTAAGCAAGATGGGGCTGAATTTATTGTCAGGGCACATAAAAAAAAAATCACTTGAATACAATTAATGTTAATCAAATGAAGCGATTAATAAGCTCAACTAAAATGTTTTTAATCATGTGTGTGAAAGGACAACATAACAATTGACATGATGGTTGTTTAAGTTATGAGTCTCAGCTTAAATATAGTTTGATTAAAGAGATAGAAACTATTCCAGTTCTATGTAAAACCAAACATCTTACTCATAAGCAGGGAATACAACATGCATTACAGTTTGTGCCCAAAGCTCCTCTTCCTAATGTCAGAATGAATCAATTTAGTTCAAGTTTGGAAATTAACAGTTACAGGGATATAGGTTAGTATTGGGGAAAGCTAGTGTTCAATTTCTCTTGTATGCCATTTCATGTCTCGAACAGTTTAGAAACCTCTTTTCAAATGGAGAGGAAACCTATTTGTTTTCATATCCAAGCCTTTTCTAAAGCAATGTCAAAGTGTCTAATGGGAACTTATGCATCAGAGGAAAGTGCTAATCAATGGAAACATCATTTAATAAATCAAGGAAAAGTGATTCAAACCAATCAATAGCTAATTCAATACTTTCAAAGACAAACTAAGTTGCAATAGATTTCACCTTACAGTTTGATAGGTTCATTGCAGCAAGTTCACTTAGTAATCAGGAAGGAGGAAAGTGTGTTTAATCAAGTAGCTGGTTTGATGTCAAGAGTATCTTTGATTATCTCTATTATTCCGCAAAATAGATTGTTTATATATGTTGATGGTATTAAACAACATCCAGTAGAGATTGTCTTCAAAGATGTTTATGAATCACTAACTCATGGTTCTTCATGGAAAGAATTCAATTGCCATGTTTATAACAGGTTGTTTTCCCATCGTCGCAAGTTGTTTATACTGCAGATGGAGAGAACAGGTCACCAGATCAAAATGTGCCATGGTCAGCATCATCAAGGTCATCACTTACAAGTGATTGATCGGATGTATTGGTACATCATTAGGTCAAGGTGGAAAGAGAGGGAGTTCTACCCTCATCGACTATTTGTTTAGTCAAACTTTTGGTGGTCCAAAAGCTTTCAAGTGGAGAGGATTGATCGAGGAGGATCTCGTCAGATCATTGCACAGGCATTCAAGTGTCTTCATCAGTGTTCAGTTTCATCATCAATTCAGTTCGGTGTCATCATCTTCGACAGTGTTGGTTATGGATCAGGTTGTTCAGGTAATGTTTATGGCTTTCATGGCGTTCGGTTGAGATGGTTTTGCACCTGGTTGTCGACTTGTGTTCATTGGCAGTTCTGCCAGGATTAGTCAACGACATGTGTCTTGTCATTCATCTCACAAGATTTGGTGATGACATGGGTGTCATCTGTTGCAGAGGTTCGATACGGTTCGTCGTCAGGTTTTCGTCGCAACTGTAGATTATGTCGACAATATGCATTGGTTTTGTCACATGGTGACAATATGTTGTTCATGGGTTGTTAAAACAAAATGTGAACCCTAATATACATCTAAGTTGAAATCCTATACTAAAACCTTCTAAAACCTTAATCCTAACCTACCAAAGGCATCATCAAACCCTAATCTAAGTCGAAAAGAAAAATATATTGCATATGTATTAAAAGCCTAGCCCTAAAGCCTAAGTCCTAACCTTGTTAACTCTCGGCCTATGTTTAAATGCAATGCAAAACATTATAAAAAAAATAAACAGTCATAGTTGACAGCACAGGCAACCTAACCGCGTCGGAGCACATGTGAACACTGTAATAAAGATCGTCAGAAATAGGGAAACCATAGCAACAAACCGCCAGTTCTCACCGCAGTGGAGGTAATGGCATGTGAGCAGAGGTGGGTTAACTACAGTTAGTTGACCGCCACCCTAACTGCAGCGGAACTGCGAAGGTGACAGGCCATGTGACCACTGTGTTGATAAGCCATCAGGGTTAAAGCTCTATGGGTTTGATGGGCAGTTACAGTTAGGCGTGGCAGCACTATGTTAGCGTCAGGATAACCATCACCGCCAACCGTCAAGATGAACGGTCAACGGAACTGCCAGAGCGCAAACCGCAGTTATGGCCAATCACATGAAAATGTTAGCCCTCCACCTGGTTAGCCTGACCTCCACTGGTTTCGGGGTTATCATATGGTATTTTATGGTTTTATATGGTTTTTTTCAAACAAACTAATTCGAGGACCTTGTAACCAACATCTAAGTGTCAAATTCCAACTAGACCGAAGCTAAACCTATCCAGATTGCAAGCAAATTCATCCTGAATTCAGCCAAGGAGGTTTTTATGTACCTACAGGCCTTTAAAAGGCAAATTTTCCTTCATTGATCGGAGGAGAGTGGTTTTGAATTTTGTTTGCAGATTCTGGAGGTCATAGGCAGTTTTGTTGTCAGTGTAATAGGAGCATCTGGAGTCGGAATTGGGAACCTTGATAGGCGTTGGAAATCTGGTTCAGAGGGCTATCTAATGACAGTGACCAAAAGTGCTTGTGTGCACATTGGACTCATCAAATCTTTGCGTAATTGACCTCATCTGTTTCAATCCTTATAAAGTTGTCTCCCATCTTGAAAGCAGACCCAGAGACGTAGTCCATTAGGGACGAACTATGTAATCAATTTTGTTGTCTGGTATCACTGTGTTTTTACTATTTTCACTTCTGTTATGCATCTATCTTGTGTTTAATCAACTATCGTAAAGTCTTCTTCTCAAGCAGTTTTCCTCGATTTCCCTGCTTTGAGCTAACATTCAAATCATTAATGGCTAATGAATTCTACATCAATTTAAGGCTATGATCATTTTCATATCAAACACAACCTCACTAACAAAATCACTCAGCTCCGCTAAACTATGTCCTTAGCATCTTTACATGAACAACACAATACAAGTAGGATACTCACTGTCTTCAACATCTAAAACTAAAAAAACAATACATTACCCTAGTTACAACAATATCTGCTCTTCTGGTAACGGACTCATATATATATATATATATATATATTTCATTAATCTCCATATGCACTCTATCACAGATTTTTAACGAGCTTATGCATAGGTAATTCGTTTGGATCTAAAGCTCACTAAATCTAACCCTAGAATTGATCCATTCATAGATATTTAAACTCATTTACCCATTGTTAATATATACCATATCAATGATGCATTAATCTCTTTCCACTTCATCTGGGATGACCAAATCAAACAATTAATGTTGACCAGATAAAATTGACCCACTGCCCAAAAAACCTTGGAAAATCCCCCTTGGTAAATCTTATGATTTATTATTTTGCACGCACGGGATCATGTACGTGATTTTTCTTCAAAACATCTATGTGTGTACACATGTTTCATACACACAAGTTAGATATGGATTGCAAACTTCAAACTTTGCAATCTGCTTCAGCCCATATATGCTCACACCGACAACCTTTACATCATGACACTTGTAAACATCATGCCAAACACCTACAACACCACTAACACATAAGATATGCATCAATACCATACATGGACATCTAATTGAGATCAATTCCAACACACAACTAACTTAATTGTTGACATCAATGCCAATATACAACTACTTAATTGTTGACACCAATGCCAACACCATGTTGCCAACACAGACAATAAATAAAAATCAAAAGAAAGAAATCCAAGTATTTAAGGTGAAAGAGAATAACAATGATGAAGAGATGACATGTTTAAAAGTTCATTTATAAGAATATAAACAAGTGGAATAATTGTTAGTTGAACAACTTCAAGAGAAAGAAACATATTGTGATAAGTTGGAGTCAAAATTTGTATCCCCAAGGAATATATTGAGAGGATTAAGACTCAAATTGAATCTAAACCTGAAATTTGTAAAGGGAACATAAACCTTAGATAAGATCATTAATAATCAATTATCTCCTTTAATTAAAATGGGTATTGGGTACAATGTAACACAATACCAAGTTGAAAGAGAATCATATCCCAAGACTTCAAAATCTAAAAGTTTGAAAAGCTACGTTGATGCTCTTAAGGAAAGATATGAACAACACAATAAATTTAGTAGTGGGAAAATTTTCCACCAAAAACCCAGTAAGCCAAGTCACTCAAGTCACAAATGAGTAAGAAAGAAATTAAAACTAAAATGTGTCCTCCCGACAACCAAGGATCAACTCGCCCAAGAGGGTTCTTTATCCTAGGTACTCATACAATTTGTATGTTTGTTGCTTTATTTGCCATCATTTTGGACACAAATAAATTCATTACACAACATATAATGTTATTAGATCTAGAGAAGCAAGTGTCAAGTCAAATTTGAATAAATTAACAAAGACTATAAAATATTTTAAGAATGCATTTTCTCCCCTTTTGGTTGAAGATGAGTGTTCTATCTGCAATAATTTTGGGCATGAGGAAAATGAATGTAGAAGCATATTGTTTTCTTCCTATATGAAAGAAAGAAAATAATAACTTTCAAATATCTGGAAAAAGAAAAACACTTCATCTCTAAAAAAATGTGGACTGGTCTTATATACAAAAAATCAAGAAAATCATTGGCACATTGATAGTGGATGTTCAAAACACCTGAAAGGTGATAGAAGCAAATTTATATCTTTTAATTATATTAAAAGTAGAAAAGTTACCTTTGAAAATAATGCTCCAACAAGAATAAAATGAAAAGCGACAATTGTCCTAAAGAAATAAAAAACCAAGGCACAAAATATGTTATTTGTTGATGGTCTTAAGAATAATTTGTTAAGTGTTAGTCATATGTATGACCAAGGACACAAGGTAATTTTTCATACCATGTGAGTGTGTGGTCAAAGATTTCAATATAGGGGAAACCATAATTAAGGGAGCTAGAACTACGAGTAATGTATATGTGTTGGAAGGTGATAATGAAAACTATCATATGAGAAAAATTGAAGAAACTTGGTTGTGGCAAGAGAGTTGGCACACCTCAGCTTCAATTAGTTGGTTAAATTGAGAAAAAGAGGGTTGTTTGAGATATTCCTAAGATTGTTACACCTAAAGACAATCTCTACAAGTTGTGCCAATTTGGTAAATAGTCAAGACTTCAATTCAAGGAAAAAGAGTATTCTATAAAGAGGCCTCTTGAACTAAATCATATAGACTTATGTAGACCAATCAGGAACATATATCCATGAGGTGAGCAATACTATATGTTGTTAATTGATGACTACA
This sequence comes from Pinus tabuliformis, assembly GCA_031772625.1. NCBI lineage: Eukaryota > Viridiplantae > Streptophyta > Pinopsida > Pinales > Pinaceae > Pinus > Pinus tabuliformis. The sequence continues at coordinate 901,285,477 of CM062816.1, read as the reverse complement.
CAAGTATTTGTTCAGTTAGCTTGTTGAAATATAAAGATGAACCCTTTGATAAATTCAAAATACTCAAAACTCGAGTGGAAAACCAAATGGATGTGAAAATTAAGTGCCTAATATCTGATAGAAGAGGTGAATTCACATCCAATGAATTCTTTGATTTCTATAAATAACATGGCTTCAAGAGATAGTTTTTGATATCTAAAACTCCTCAACAAAATGACGTAGTTGAAAGAATGAACAAAACATTTTACCAAATGGCTTTATCCATGTTTGATAAATCGGGAGTACCTCATACATTTTGGGGAGAGGTAGTACAAACAATTGTTAATATTATCAATAAGGCTTGTGTTATGTTAAATAGTGATAAAACACCTTACAAATTGTGGTATGGAAGGCCTGCTTTGGTAAAATATTTTAAAATATTTATGAGAAAATGTTATATAAAAAAGAAAGAGGACCAACTCAACAAATTTGAACCAAGAGAATATGAAGGAATTTTAGTTGGATATCGTTTTAGAAGTAACGGGTGTGCATGTTATAATAAGAGACTACACAATATTGTCGAAAGTATCGATGTAACAGTTGATGAAGGATATGTTTTCATTAGAAGACATGTACAATATGATGATTTCAACAATGATGAGTCTCGAGAAGCTGAGATCAAAGGAAATGCAAAACAAGAAGAAGATGAAGCATAAGAGGAAGAAGACAGGGAAGAAGCTAGTTTAAGAAAAACACCATCTAGGTATGTGTAGAAATACAATCCCGAAAGTAAAATTCTTGGAAATAAAGAAACTGGAGTTGAAACAAGAAGGGCGTTCATAGGATGTACTAGTCATGCAAATATAGCTTTGTTATCTACATTTGAAAGTCATAATTTTCACCAAGAAAGTCAAGATGAATGTCGGATTAAAGTGATGCATGAAGAAATGAACCAGATAGAGAAAAATAAAACATGGGATCTTGTTTGAAGACCGCATAGTAAAAATATTATAGGGACGAAATGGATATTCAACAATAAATTAAATGAAGAAGGAAATGTGATTAGAAACAAGGCAAGACTTGTCTATAAATGTTATGCACAACAAAAAGGAATAGATTTTGAAGAAACATTTTCCCTTGTAGCAAGAATCAAATCCATTACAATGTTCTAAGAATTTGCATGTTTTTGAAAATTCAAGGTGTATCAAATGGACGTTAAGTCTACTTTCTTAAATGGAGATCTATAAGAGGAGGCTTATATTGAGAAGCCTAAAGGCTTCATATTGGGAAACAACAAGGATTACATATACAAACTCAAGAAATCCTTGTATGGATTAAAGCAAGCTCCTAAGGCTAGGAATCATTGGTTAGAAAAATATTTACAACAATAAGGTTTTAAGAAAGGAGCAGCTGATAGCAATATGTATATCAAAGGTGAAGGTAATAGACTATTGGAAGTTGTTGTATAAGTTGATGATATGTGTTTTAGTAGTAATGATGAATCAATGAGTTAATGTTTTGCAGTAGCAATGTAGCAGGAATTTGAAATGTCTCGACTTGGTGAATTTTCTTTCTTTCTTGGATTACAATTACATCAAACAAAGGAAGGAACCTTTTTTTCTCAAAAATTTTTATCTCAAGGAGATCCTAAAGAAATTTGTAATGGAATATTATAAACTTTTATATACACCAATGGTAATAGGATGCAACCTTTGCAAGGATGACATATCTCCTTAAGTCAATAAACCTAAATATAGATCAATGATTGGTAGTTTACTCTATCTCACAACTACAAGACTTGATATGATGCATGTTATTGGTATAGTGGGGAATTTTCAATATTCTCCTAAATAAACTCATCTAAAAGTAATCAAAACAATATTTAAATATATACAAGGAACTTTAGAATTTGGACTATGTTATCACAAGAATATAGAATTTAATTTACAAGTTTATACTGATGCAAATTGAGAAGACAACATTATTAACACGAAAAATAATCTCTCTCTCTCTCTCTCTCTCTCTCTCTCTCTCTCTCTCTCTCTCTCTCTCTCTCTCTTTCTCTTTGTGTGTGTGTGTGTGTCTATATATCTATATATATATATATATCCATTCCTCATGCAATATTTCACTAATCTCATCAGGCAATGGAAAGGGTTTCATAGTTCAAAGGTTAATTAAGTTCTAAGTTTCTAAAGAAAAATTCAGTAAGAAAATGAAGAATGTTGGCCTCTATTTAATCCCCATGAGTAGTTGATATATGAATGTGATAAACAAATGAGAACTAAAAATAAGAAAAATTAATGGAAATAGTGGTAATGTGATTATTCTTCATGTAGTTAGAAAATAATTTTTGTCCACTATTGTTGGGACGGGGTCCCCTAGATCCAATTTTTACTAAGTTTTGTAAAAACCTCTGTATTTTAAGGAGCAAAGCGCACAATGCACAGGCCATTAGGAATCAAGGGGTTTTAGGAAGGTCAAAGCCCCTTAGTTTTTGTATTGTTTTGAGTTCTGCCCATGGTTTGCTGACCATGGTATTGTAATAGGAAAAAGTATATAAAGGGATGTCTTAGCTTGTCTAAGAGAGGATATTATGTGATGCTCTGATACTTGTGTCTTGAGTCTTTTATCTTCTGTATTCAAGTGAAAGGGAAGGCTCCTGCTATTGTGTGCACGGAGACCTTGGTAAGTCTACAGTTGTGTGTGCAGGCCCCTGCAACTGAGTGCGTAGGGTCAAAAATCTGTATTATCAAGGAATTGAAGTAATAAAAGAAGACTTGGAAGCATATATGTGTTCTATTATCTGTTTAAAAACTTTTGTACTTATGTTTGAATACTATTCGTTGTAGCATATTTTCCATATAATTGCATCACGAAGATCCGGATATTGTTATTTATGCTAAATAATACATATAAAAGTAGTTACGCACAACTTATGAATCTGTTAAGTAGGGAAAATGTTCTATGACTATGTGTATAAAGTTAATGGTTTGTGAAGGTCAGTTTGAGCCCTAGATCAGAAGAAACACTACAACCACACTTCATACCCCTCTGGGTCCAGAAACTTGGTTCTAGCATCCTCCCCCATATTACCTCGAGTGATACTATGATATGCCTTGCGCAGGTTGTTGCCGAAAGGGCCGTTAATATAGGTATTTTTTGGTTAGGGTAGCCTAACCTCGAACCTGGGTCTAAGCCCCCAAAGCCAACAAATGTTTCTGTTTCCAACCAACATCCAATGGATCATTTTTATTTATTTCAGAAGTATGTGCAGACACCCAAGCAGCCGTTTTGCAATTTTTTTCGATCAGTAGGACACAATGAGAGTAATTGTCATATCTACACCTTAATGATGGAGGAGACTACGTCGTATAGGATGCAAACTAAAATTCGCGCATAAGAAAATCAAGGATTTCTTGTAGGCCATGGAGGATTCCAGGGCCAAGGACATGGTCGAGGGTGGGGTCAAATAATCTATTATAACTGCGGTAAAGCAGGAAACTGTTAGAACCCCACATGTCCATCTTATAAGTATTGTATACAATTCGATCACGTGATTGAAGATTGTCCTATTTTAATGGCTAATATTAAGGAAAAGAAGAACCAACAGCCTACGTAGAACCTTCAAATGATGATACCAGAGCCATGTGAGGATGATCCTAGTATAAACATGGTGAGAACACAAAGTAGTATAGCTAAAGAAGCTGTAAAAGTAGAAGGAAAACAACCTGATGCGGATAACTGAGTTAGGAAAGATGGAATTAAGAACATTGGGTTCAATATGCAAAGAGAAAAGGAAATTTCCATGGAGGCAAAGAAAAGTTTCATGGATCAAGGAGCTTCAATGTCAGAGAAATTGATGCAGTTAATTCCACATAAGAACCAGCCAAAAACATAGACAGAAAATCCTGATTCAACTGTTTTGAATTCCTTTCTACAGACCTGCATGAAGTTGTTAAGAGATCAAAAAGCAGTGGAAGGGTTACAAGAGTTTATTAACAAATGTGCTGGAAAACAAAAGCCTCAAACGACACAACGCACGGTAAATAAGATCTATGGAAACAAAAAAAGAACGGGTCGAGAAATGAGACTGGCTACACAAATTGGAGAATTTGAAATGGATCAAGTAATCCTAGATCTAGGATTAGATGTGAACACCCTACCTAAGCATACATGGGAGTGGATGGGACAACCAAAGTTACAATGATCGCTAATCTAGCTATGCATGGAAAACCAACAGAAGATTATTCTGATGGGTCGACTATATGGGGTCGTTGTAGATATTGAGGGAGTTAGTGTAATAGCAAATTTTGAAGTCATTGAGATCGTAGATGATAGTAATCTATACACATCTTTACTAGGAATTGATTGGGAATTTGATATGGATGCTATAATTAATTGAAACAATGGGGCATGGTATTTGAGAATAACAGAATGAGGGTTGTTGTTCCCCTAGATCCCTCTGAAGGAGCGCGATACAAAAAACCAATCAGCGAAGATTATGACAATGAGAATATTGAGCACATCTACAAGTTAACTGCGCAAAATGACGACTAGTTCAATCCCACTACAGATGGAATAATTAGCTGGGAGAAGGATAGCTCCTACGTTTCAAACATTGACGAGGAAATGGAGCATTGGTAGAACCGGTTACATGAAGTGTCTACACTGTGTTGTAATAGACTAGTGAAATCTCTTCGTTGTATCTCATCAAAGGTTCGTAAGTTACCATACTATGATGGAATAGGGGATGTCAGTATCTTTTTAGATGAATTTGAAAGAGATGTCCCAGAGGAAGAAAGGTTCCAAGCTCTAGATATAGCTCTATGGTCTACACATGCGCGATGGTGGGGCACACACAAACATAATATAGCAGATTGGAGGGAATATTGGAGATTGATGAGGCTTAGGTTCAGGTATGAGAATACGAGACTTGTAGAAAATAATATTGGAAAGAATGACTCGCGTGAGTGTTAGGTCCCTAAAATACTAGTGATTACCCCATTACTATTGTATTTGTATCCCTTGTTAATATTGTTGTGCCCCTATTGTCCCCATATTGTTATTACTGTGCCCCATAGTATTCCTCTATTGTTATTTTTGTGGCTTTATACTATTATTGTTAGGTCGGTTGGGTTATATTGTGACTCCTTAGACTCCTATATATATAAAGGAGGTTTTGTAATTTGAATCATCGAAGAATTGTTCATTTGTGTAAATTAAAGGAGGTTTCCCCCTCGAAAAGGCTGAATTCTAAGGCGTTCAACTATCTTTTTGTGAGTTGGTTTCATAACATTTGGTATTAGAGTATTGGATTCTAGGGTTTCGTTCATCGTGGAATTTTCGCTATAACTTTTTTTATGTGACATTTCAGAAGCTAAAAAAAAAACCCATTTGAGAAGAAATCGCACTGAACCTTGGGTCCGAATTTCAGAGCTTTTCGCACTATAATTACGGAGATATGATCTGGGGAAGTTAGTCTTTTTGCAGACTCCTGAATTACATTCCAAACAGGTGACCTGGGGAAAATTGTCATAACTTTCTCTCCGAGCATCGTATTGAAATTTTGTAAGAAGTTACAGAAAGAGGACGGATTGTATTTTCTTGTATATATTTTTCAGAGCCAAAGGTCGAAATAGTGACTCGTGGCACATCGTACAAGTTCGCTCTATTGAACTAGTCTATAATCAGGTCACTGTGGGAGATTTAGCATAACTCTTCGCTGGAGAACCCAATTTGGATCAGACTGGTGGCATTTGAAAAAGGACGCAGAGGGCTACTGCAGATCGCAATTTTAGAACTGGATGATCTGAAATTACAAAGATACATCATATTCAATATCAAGCTCCTACAAAGTGAAAAATGGTATGTAGTTTCTTTTAATTTTTGCATAAGATTGTTTTGAAAAATTAGTTTGAAGGAATTCAAAGGGCATAGTAAAGCATTATTATCAATAATTGATGCTTAGAGGAAAGAAAATGCAAACACCTAGTAAGCAACTTGAAAGCTCTAGTATGACTCATGAAGAAGAGGAAGAAATGCAACATGATATATCAAAATTACGAGACCAATTGCAACAAGTGTCACTTGCACAAATAGGAACAAAATCTAAGATGGATGGTTTAAAGAAAGATGTAGAAGCTAGGATGGATGGTTTAAAGAAAGGCGTAGAAGCTAAGATGGATTGTTTAAAGAAAGGCGTAGAAGCTAAGATGAATGATGTGGAAGCTAAGATGGACGATTTGAAGATAGATTTGAAGACAGACATGGAAGATTTGAAGACAGATTTAACAAAGTTTCTACAAGAAATGCTTACTAATGGTGAAATGGTAGTAAAGGAAACTCATGATGAGAACAAAAGAAATGTTAATCATGATTTCATAGACTCTAATGTTGGATTGAAAACCCACCATATTCCAAAAATCGATATGAGGAAGTTTGATGGCAAGGATCCTGCAACATGGATATTACAGATGGAGCAATTTTTCAATCTCAATAATGTGCAAAACACACAAAAGGTACGTATTGCAACTTTATATTTGGAACCAAATCAGTTTGTATGGTATCAATGGCTTTGCTCTCGTAAAAAAATTATCACTTGGGCAATTTTTACAAAAGAATTGACAGCACATTATGAGGATACAAAAAGCAACACTTTTTTTAGCCAATTGATAAGTCTCAAACAAAAGGGTTCAATAATGGAGCACATTGAGGAGTTCCAAAAATTGAACATAAGGGTAAAAAATATTTGAGAGGAGCATAGGATTGATGTGTTCATAGTGACTTTAAAGGATAATATCCAACATGATGTTTGCCTTTGGGAACCTGATTCATTAGAGAAGGCATTCAGGTTAGCAAGAAAAATGGAAAGCAAAATTATGGCAACCAGGAAGCATACCACTCACAACTATAAAGATGGAAATGTTGTTGCCCCTAGTCTTCCACAACCTATAAGGTTGACACCACAACAATTGGAAGAAAAAAGAGCAAAAGGGTTTTGTTACAGTTGTGATAGCAAATACACTAAAGGTCATAAGTGTGCTAGAAGAAATTATTCTACATAGATTGTGAAGAGGAAGAAGAAAAGGAGCAAGAAAGGTCAAAAGAAGAGGATATACTCTAGGAACAAAGCCTAGATAAAGAAGAAATGAATCCAACCATATCTTGTAATGCATTGGCTGAAATTACCACTCCTCAAACCATCAAGATAGAAGGAAAAATCAAGAAGAAAAAGGTAATAGTGTTGATTGATTCAGGACGTACCCACAATTTTATCAATTGTAAGATAGCAAAAGAATTGAATTGCTTCATATATCCAGCACCAAAGTGTCAAGTGATGATTGCAAATGGAGGAATGATAAATTTCTCTGGAAAGTGCCATAATATCAAGCTATCCATGGGAGAATATGTATTTACTAGCCCAATGCTTTCCATTCCAATGGGAGGTGTTGATGTTGTACTAGGAGTCCAATGGCTACAATCCTTGGGTACAATAGCTTTTAATTTTCAAGAACTTTTCATGAAATTTTCTACGGAAGGAAAGGAAGTTGAATTAAGGGGTATTGCAAGGAAACCAGGAAAGATAATCAGCTCTAACGGTATGACAAAGCTTCTAAAAAAGCAACAAAGAGGTGTAATTGCACAATTATGTTCGCTAGATGTTTCCACATCAGAATCATCTATTTCTCCAGATCTCCAAAAATTCTTGGACAATCATTCCAAGGTATTTGAGACTCCCAAAGGTCTCCCACCTATTCGTGATCATGATCATGCTATTCATTTGATTCCAGGAAGTGTTCCTCCAAACATCAGGCCGTACAGATATCCCTATGCCCAAAAGAGTGAAATTGAACGTATGATTGCAGAAATGCTAGAGGCTGGTATAATTCAACCTAGTCAAAGTTCTTTCTCTGCTCCAGTAGTATTGGTGCACAAGAAGGATGGATCATGGCGCATGTGTCCGAATTATAGGGAGCTCAACAAGCTCACTATTAAAGATAAGTTTCCCATTCCTGTCATTGATGAATTACTGGATGAATTGCATGGATCAATTTACTTCACCAAGTTGGATCTTCGTTCAGGATATCATCAAATCAGAATGAAGACTGAAGACATTTCGTAAACAACATTTAGAACTCATGAGGGTCATTATGAATTTTTGGTCATGCCTTTTGGCCTTACCAATGCACCTTCTACATTTCAATGTTTGATGAATTCCATTTTCAAACCCTTCCTTAGAAAATTTGTGTTAGTATTTTTTGATGATATACTAATCTACAGCAAGTCTTGGAAGGATCATGTTGAACATGTTGACAGGGTGCTACAACTATTGGAGGAGAAACAATTATATGCAAAAAGATCCAAATGTTTCTTTGGAGAACAATAGGTGGAATATCTGAGTCATATTGTATCTCATGAAGGAGTTAAGGTAGACCCTAGAAAAATTAAAGCCATTAAGGAATGGAAAATCCCCACATCCATAAAGCATCTAAGAGGATTTCTCGGGTTGACAGGGTATTATCGCAAGTTTGTTAAGAATTATGGGAGAATAGCAGCACCTCTAACAACATTATTGAAGAAAGATGCATTTTCATGGACTCCAGAAGCAACAAAGGCCTTCGAACATCTTAAAGAGGCAATGTGCCAAGCACCAGTCTTAGCTACACTAGACTTCACAAAAACCTTTATTGTGGAATGTGATGCTTCAGGAAATGGAATTGGTGTTGTTTTAATGCAAGATGAAAGACCCATTGCTTTTGAAAGTCGTCCAATCAAGGGAAAGTTTTTACACAAAGCTATTTATGAGAAGGAAATGTTGGCAATACTACATGCACTTAAGAAATGGCGACCCTACCTAATGGGAAGACACTTCAAGGTTAAAACGGATCATGATAGCCTTAAATACTTTTTAGAACAAAGATTATCCTCTGAAGAGCAACAAGAATGGGTCACAAAGATGTTGGGTTATGACTTTGAAATCATCTACAAAAAAGGTAAGCAAAATGTGGTGGCAGATGCACTCTCAAGAAAGGACAAGGATGTGGAAGCATTGTTGTGCGCCATTTCTATTATCCAACCAGATTGGATAAATGAAGCAAGGGAGGAATGGAAGAATGATGAAGAAGTGTGGGCACTTATTCGAAAGTTACAACAAGATTCCAGTACATCTGATACATTTAGCTGGTAAAATGATTCGTTATGGTACAAAGATCGCTTATACCTCTGTAAGAATTCCCAACTCAAACAAAAGATTCTTATGGAATTGCACACTTCTCCCTTAGGAGGGCACTCAAGATTTTTAAAAACTTACCACAGGGTTAAGAAGGAATTTTTTTGGGATGGCCTTAAATCGGATATTCAAAAGTTTGTGGCAGAATGTTTGGTTTGCCAACAAAATAAAGTGGAAACAATTAAGACCCGGGTCTATTACAACCTTTATCCATTCCAAGCCAACATTGGGAGGAGGTTTCAATGGATTTTATCATAGGTTTACCCAAGTCTGAGGGAAAGAGTGTCATCATGGTGGTAGTTGATAGACTTACCAAGTATGCACACTTTTGTGCATTATCACATCCATTTAAAGCCAGTACAGTTTCTACTGCATTTATGGAAACAATTCAAAAGCTACATGGAAATCCAAAGATTATTGTAAGTGACAAAGAACCCATTTTCACTGGAAATTTTTGGACAGAATTATTTTCTTGTCTTGGTACTCAGTTAGCTCATAGCTCATCTTATCATCCTCAATCTAATGGGCAAACTGAGATAGTAAACAAATGTTTGGAAGGATATCTTCATTGCTTTGTATCTGATAAACAAACACAATGGGTCAAATGGTTGCCTCTAGCTGAATGGTGGTATAACACTTCCTTCCATACAACAACAAAAATGACCCCATTTATGGCACTTTATGGATATCAGCCACCATCCATCACATCATATTTAAGAGAAAATTCTAAGGTTCAAGCAGTGGAACATCACATCGAACATCAACAACAAGTCCTCCAACTCTTAAAGGATAACCTCATGTTGGCACAGAATAGAATGAAACAATACGTAGATCAACATCGCAGTGAAAGAAGTTTTGATGTAGGTGATTGGGTATTCCTACGGCTACAACCATATAAACAAATGTCCCTCAAGCAAGCTAAGAAGGATAATAAATTATCACCAAAGTATTATGGTCCATACAAGGTGTTGCAAAAGATTGGTACGATGGCATACAAATTGGAGCTTCCTGTAGCTTCTCGAGTGCACCCAGTTTTCCATGTTTCATGTTTAAAGAAGGTTATAGGCGACAAGCTCCCAGTTCAAACAATATGTCCATAACTTGATGAGGAAGGAAAAATTATATTGGAACCAAAAACAGTCACAGAAACAAGAACTCGACAGCTACGAAATTGATCAATTTCGGAGTATCTCATCAAGTGGAAGAACTTATCCGCTGAAGATTCCACATGGGAGGATGAGAATTTTATACAGAAGCATCCAGAACTACTCAAGCATTGAGGACAACACTTTTTTTAAAGAGAGGGGCATGTTAGGTCCCTAAAATACTAGTGATTACCCCATTACTATTGTATTTGTATCCCTTGTTAATATTGTTTTGCCCCTATTGTCCCCATATTTTTATTACTGTGCCCCATAGTATTCCTCTATTGTTATTTTTGTGGCTTTATATTATTATTGTTAGGTCGGCTGGGTTATATTGTGACTCCTTAGACTCCTATATATATAAAGGAGGTTTTGTCATTTGAATCATCGAAGAATTGTTCATTTGTGTAATGTAAAGGAGGTTGCCCCCTCGAAGAGGCTGAATTCTAAGGCATTCAACTATCTTTTCTATCTTTTTGTGAGTTGGTTTCATAACAGTAAGCATCTGTCTTGCTAGACTGTTGCATGGGGCGAAGAACCACAACCTGAATGGGTATATAGTTTTTCCACACGTTAGATGTAATACCTATGAACTGGTATATTGAAACGGAATTGAGCCATGGCATTGCTAACTAGCATGAATTGAAGGAAATCTTTATACTAACTTTTAGTTTTGAGGATGGGTTTGAATGTATAGATAATGCCCTTCAAGAGATCCGTGCAGCTATTTTCAGAATACCAACTGAAGTGTCAGCTTGGGTTCAGCCGGATTGGAATGTATAGGTGCAACATGCGCTCAAATGTTACAACATAACTGCAGAAGAGGGTGAAGAAGATCCACACAACATCAATATCCCTGAATCAGAAGGACAACACAAAGTTGCAGGACCGGATGTTGAGATACCTGATGTGACACAACCGGTGAAAACAAGGTAGATCAATATAGGGACTGAGGAAGAACCAAATTTTGTGTGCATCGGTGATTATTGGGATGAAGATACAGTTGGTAAAGTTGTTGAGCTATTACATGAATATCAGAAATTATTCCCGACGAAGTTTTCTGAACTCAAAGGTATTGTGGGTGATCTAGGCATTATGAAAATCACGTTGAAACCAGATGCTAAGCCTGTGAAGCAGTGGCCGTATCGGCTTAACCCAAAATACAAAGAGAAGGTGAAGGAAGAACTTGACAAGATGGTCATAGCTGGGATAATTGAGCCAGTAGAAGAGTCTAACTAGGTAAGTCCGATGGTTGTATAAGAAAAGAAGACCAAAGGTGAAATAAGGATATGCGTGGATCTAATAAAGTTGAATGACACCTATGTGAATGATCTGTTCCCTATGACATTCACTGACAAAGTTCTCAAAAATGTAGGATGACAGGAGACTTATTCTTTCACGAATGGGTTTTTAGGATACCACCAGATCAATATCACATGAGAAGATCGAAGTAAGACAACATTTTCCACCGAATGGGGATCATTTAAGTATATTGTAATGTCGTTTAGGTTGAAAAATGCACCTGCAATATTCTCTAAGGTGGTCATCGCAGTGTTTAAGGAGTTTATTCACAAATTCCTGGAAGTGTACTTTGATGACTAGACTGTGTTTGGGTTACTGAATAAGCATGTGTCGAGCCTATGCTTAATGTTGGATGTTTGCAGAAAATACAAAATATCGTTGAACCTTAAGAAGTGTATATTATGTGTACCATATGGAATATTGCCGGGCCATGTTGTGTGAAAGTAGGGGATGATGATCGAACCTGCCAAAATTGTTGTTATCATCAACTTAGATCTGCCAAAGAACGTGAAGCAATTACGCACCACTCTAGGACACGAAGGATATTATTGAAAGTTTATAAAGGCCTATGCACCAATCATTGTGCCAATGGAGAAGCTATTGAAAAAGGACATTATCTTTTGTTGGGATGAGGACTGCCAAAGGAGATTTGATCTTTTGAAAGAAAAGATGGTTACTACACCAATTCTGGTGTTTCCAGATTGGAAGAAAGAGTTTCATGTCCACATAGATGCCTCATGCATAGCTTTGGGTGTTGTATTGACCCAGCCAGGTGAATAAAACATTGACCACCCAATTGCATTTTCTAGTCGAAAACTGTTGAAGGCGAAGAAAAAATATTCTATGATTGAGCGCGAAGGTTTGGCCATGGTATATGTGCTACAAAAATTCAGACATTATCTATTACGTGCACACTTTAAAATATTCACAGATCATTCTGCATTAAAGTACCTGGTTAAAAAGCCTATGCTAGGGAAAAATATTTGTCGATGTCTACTACTCTTTCAGGAATATGATTTTGAAGTAATCATCAAGCCAGGTAGATAGAATGTCGGACTAGACCATCTACCAAGAATTGAGAATGGGGAAAAACTTACAAATATCAAGGAAAGAATGCTTGATGTGCAACTCTTCGATGTAAGAGTAGCTGACAATCAATTCAGTGACATCATTTCATTTTTGGCTACTGGCATAGCTCCTGCAGAGTATACATCACAAAAAAAGAAAGAACTAGTAGTCTGAGCTGCAGACTTTTCCTTGATCACAAGACAATTATACAAAATGGGTCTAGATGAGATATTGCATAGATATGTCCTTGAGTATGAAAGACATAGTATTTTAGCTGAAGCACATGGTGGTGTTGCGGGAGGCCACTATGCAGGAAAACACCGTGCATAAGATCTTAAGAACAGGGTTGTGGTGGCCAATGGTACACAAAGATTTGAGGGAGTATTGCAATAACTATGATGTTTGCCAGAGGACTGGTAGACCATCAACGCGGGACGAATTTCCAATGAATCCACAACTCACTCTACAAGCTTTTGAAAAATGGGCAATTGATTTCATAGGACCAATAAACCCACCAGGTAAAAAGACAGGCATGATATATATTATTACTGCAACAAAATATCTAACCAAGTGGGCTAAGGCGAAGCTAGTAAAATATTGCAGCACGAATACTACAGTGCAGTTCATGTTTGAGTACAATTTGTCAAGATTTGACTCTTCAAAGATCCTTATGAGTGATAGATGATCACATCTTTTAAATGACATGATTTAAGAATTGATGACTAAGTTCCAGATACACCATCGTAAAAGTACGCCTTATCATCCACAAGCAAATGGCACCATGGAAGCCTTCAACAAGATTTTGGAAAACACTCTGATGAAGGTCTGTAATGTCAATAGAAATGAATGGGATGTGCGCATACCGGTAGTGCTCTGGGCTTACATGACAACCTATAAGAAACTGATAGGACAAACTCCATTCCAATTAGTTTATGGGCAGGAAGTTGTCATTCCTATGGAATACATAGTGCCAAGTCTGATAATTTCCACAGTCACAAACATGGCAGATAATGACATTATGGACGAATGATTGGAACAACTGGTTGCACTGGAAGAAGATCGCTTCATCGCAGGTTTCCATCAACAAGTACAAAAGGCTAGGGAAAAAGCATGGCACAATCGAAATATCAAGAAACAAACCTTTAAAAATGGCAACTTGGTTTTATTATATGATAGTAAGTTTGTGAAGTTCCCAAGTAAGTTCAAAATGCATTGGTTGGGACCCTACATTGTTAAAAATATCTCCGGTGGTGGCGTAGTTCAGCTCGCGAAGCTGAATGAAGAACTATTCCTTGGATGTGTGAATGGTAGTCGATTGAAGATATATGGGGACAATTTTGTCCTTAAGATTGTGCAATGACTATATGGATGCATCAAAGCCTTAGTGCTACGGGAAGTTGAAAGGAAGCATGGGACTCTAAAAACCTCTGCTAAAAGAGAGTTGTGTCAAAGTTTGGAGGTTGCGCGATGTTTAGGAGGCTGACACTGTTGGAGGAAGTTGCGAAGCAGAGAGGGTGGCTGTGAAAAAAGGGTGGGTCTAGCGCAACTTGTCCAAAATATGAACATTGGTGGTGCTACAGTCGATTTGACAAGGAATTTTTCGTTAAAATGAGTGGGGAAACTGCATTTAAGGTGCAAATCTGGGAAAATCTGCCGCAAAATCCGCATTTATGAGGAAGATCTGAGTGGGAATGGATAGTTTGAATTTGAAAGTGGCTATAAATATCGCACCCCACTCCACATTTGGACACTTTGCTTCTTGAGAGTTCATCGTGTGTTTTTGCACTTAAAGAGTCGAGTGCATTGTTGCATGTCTAGTTACCTAGGTTGGGAAGAAGTTAAGCAGGAGTTTTGGAAAAGAGGAGTATAGAACATCATGACTGCAACACTGCTAATCCACACTACAACACCCAGGTTATCAAGGCCAAAGCATACTGCCTCCGTGGAAGGAGATAAAAAAAAGAAGAAACCAGAGAAGGCGCCAGTAAGATAGTTGCCACGAAAAATCCCCGTAGAACTGAGAATGATAGAGAAAATGGACAAATAGAAACAACCAATGGAGCCATAGGACTTGGATGAAGAAGAGTTGAATGAAGGGATTGAGGAAATCAGTGTATAAACATTGAAACCAATTTCTCAGTTGCCACCGTATATGCCAATGCAGAAGCCAACCTCAAAAGTGGCTAAGGACCTAGACTCTATAAAATTTAAGATATTCACATCGTTTCTGCCAAAGGAAGTTCCTATTGAAGGTGAATTATTGGCAAGGGTGCCCTAGCTCTGCATGGAATATTGGGATTTGAGCGACCATGAGAAATTTTCGTAGCTTGAGCCGAGCAAGTATTTGAAGGTAGTGTATTATGAGGAGTCAGATGTCACAAGAGTTGAACCAATGAAATGGGTAGCAGGTATTCAATGTGTAAGATTGATTAATATGTTGTACGTCCCACACTTTGGAAGAAGTAACATCAACATTATTTGTGTGTGCCAATTGTTGGCGCTGATGGGTGCCTATGGCTGGGAGAGTCCATCCTGATTGATGACATGCTGATATGAAGAATCAAAACGTTGCCCTATCAAGACGCGAACCCCCTAGATGATTTCGTGGGGAACTCACTTGAGAAAACGTTGGCGGACCATATGAAGAGTGACTTCAGGTTGATAAAAAATTCTAGGGGGTATGACATCATTTCAATCATGGATGAAACTGTGTGGTTTGATGCACAAATATTTGCAGGAAAGATCATGAGGAAGTGTCGTGTAGATGAAGTGTCGACACCAGTGGTATCCTTCGCTGTATAGTGCAACAAGGGGTCTAATTCAACTGGATAGGCCATCTATGCTAAGAATTCCTCAAATATTGCCACGAAGTGTAGGAGGAGGGAAAAGAATTCCACTATGCGTGGATCTTATTGTTGATAGCACTGATAGGTTGGAGGACGCAAAATGATTCACAGTTCCCCACTGTGGATCCGGATCTATGTGAGGCTACCAAGTTTGCCTTGCTATGGGCATCAAAGGACCCTACTTTCACCATAGAAAATAATATGTTCTAAGTATTATTTGAAATGGATGTGCAAATGGTGATCATCCAGAAGCCCAGGTTGTCACTGAGTCTATTCAAGGAATATCGATACATCGTTGACTTCAAGGCTAATTTCCACCATGTGTATATCCGTGCGAGGCATGATTTGACACGGACATGGACAATATTTTCGTTTCTAGTCAATGAAGAGGATATCGCCTAGCTAGTCCTTCAGTGGTCGACTGACTAG
Source organism: Pinus tabuliformis (assembly GCA_031772625.1). Classification (NCBI taxonomy): domain Eukaryota; kingdom Viridiplantae; phylum Streptophyta; class Pinopsida; order Pinales; family Pinaceae; genus Pinus; species Pinus tabuliformis. The sequence continues at coordinate 901,269,476 of CM062816.1, read as the reverse complement.
CTCATTTCGACAGAAGTTGCCGCAGGTGCAAAATGGACTAGCAAGGATGCTTCAAAGGAAAAGAAGAAGGTGACGCCAAAGGTCACCATTGATGTAGACAAGAATGCCACATAGGAACCAGAGCACGAGGGAGAAAAAGAGAATCACAGAGAAGAACCTAATTAGGGTGGCGAACACCCTTATGTAGACCCGGACAATGTTGATTCTCCATTTATTGTCAAGAGGTGGAATAAGACAAGTGCAGGAGGCGCATGTAAGAAGCAGAAATCTAATAAGTCTGCCAGCACAAAGCCCATGGTCTTCACTAATGGGAACCTCGATGAAATTGGAGACACCGTCTAATTTGCGATGGAGAAGATTTGGGGAAACATCGAGGATCAATACAAAGTCATGCTGACAGAGGTCCAAAAGGGCCTCAAAGAGTTGCAGGTTCAGGCAAGCTAGGTTCAAGCGAGCGTGGTTCAAGCGAGATGGTCTCAAGCGACCGTGGTACCAATGACATCGGGCAGTGTGCAGTCAATACTCACTTCAGATCTCCCCATTGTACACCTTCCTCATGGATCTTTATAGCTTAATACTGCCAAAGATAGGAAGAGTGCACAACAGCTTAAGAACGTGAGTATTAACCTCGCGACACTCTATCTGCAGACATTGCATGAGCTACACCAGGGTGTAGCAGATGAACTTAAGGTGCGAGAGAAATGGGCTCTCATGGTGATCAAATATGCGAAGATCACTAGTAAGCAAATGTGCGATGCAAAGCACAAATCTCTTCAAGATCGAGATGAGGACGCTGCACAAAGTAAGTAGCTGGAACAAGCCATTTCCAGAGTATGCAATGAGCTTCCAGAGCTTGAAATTCAGTCTGAGGCTGCTCCAGAAGACAAATTTCCACAACTGGTAGATGCATTCATAGAGTTGAAGGGAAAGTGGATAAGGTCCATTTTGATATGCATATGAAAATCACTGAATTACAATTGAATCTACAACCCACCATGCCACCTGAGATTCAAGAGCAGCATGAGGTTACTGTCAAAATGGACATGGAAAATATAGGTGGTGCAGTCACAGACTATAGCCAACTGTTCGAAGAAATGCTAGAACTATGGGCCTGACTGCTAGAGGACCCACACGTGAAAAAGATTGAAGTCGAAATCAGGGATAAGAAACTGCAGTATGATGAGATCAAGGAAACAACACGCAACTTAGCACCCATGCAATGGTTCACCCAATTGAAAGAAGGGACATCCCTGCAGCCAAAAATCAAGGAGCTACGAAAGAAAATGAAGATTATCAATGCGCAAATGAATTCTTGGGAAGAAGAGGCAGGGCACCTCTCACAGACTGTGGAAATAAAGCTCAAAAGTATGCAGCAAACACAATGGACAATCAGCTTAGCAATATAAGGACCGACTATAAAAACGTTGGTCGAAGAAGTTTGACAGACATCAACACAATGCACGGAGGTGCTTCACCTAGTGAAGTCTTCTTTCAGTAGCCTGGAAGCAAAGATACAAAGCGTACCAGCTGAGTTACTAGAGGATGAGTCACATCTTTGTGTTGGGGCGTTGTTGGGACTGGGTCCCCTAGGTACAATTTTGACTAAGTTTTGTAAAAGCCTTGAAATTTTAAGGAGCGGAGCGCGCAAGTCATTAGGAGTCAAGGGGTTTTAGGAATGTCAAAGCCCCTTAGTTTTTGTATTGTTTTGAGCTCCGCCCATGGGTTGCGGACCATGGTATTGTATTAGGAAAAATATATAAAGGGATGTTTTAGCTTGTCTAAGAGAGGATGTTATGTGATGTTCTGATATTTTTGTCTTGAGTCTTTTATCTTATGTATTCAAGAAAAGGGGAAGGCTCCTACTGTTGTGTGTGCGGATACCTTGGTAAATCTATAGTTGTGTGTGGAGGCCCCTGTAGTTGTGTGCGCAGGCCCCTATAGCTGAGTGTGCAAGGTCAGAAATCTGTATTACCGAGGAATTGAAGTAATAAAAGAAGGCTTGGAAGCATATTTGGTTATGTTATCTGTTTAAAAGTTTATGTACTTATGTTTGAATATTGTTCGTTGAAGTATATTTTATATATGATTGCATCGTGAAGACCTATATATTGTTATTTATGTTGAATAATACATATAAAAGTAGTTACGCGCAACTTATGAATATGTTAAGTAGGGAAATTGTTATACGACTATGTGTAGGAAGTTAATGGTTTGTGAAGGTCAGATTTAGCCCTATATCAAAAGAAACCCTACAACCACACTTCATAACCCTCTGTGTGCAAAAACCTGGTTCTAGCATCCCCCCCATATTACCTCAGGTGAGGATGTGATCTGCCCTGCGTGGGTCATTACAGAAATGGACGGTAATATATGGATTTATTGGTTAGTGCAGCCTGACTTCGAACCTAGGTCTAAGCCCCCAAAGCCAACAACTACGCAAACACAATTCATTGTGAGAAAGAGGACATATGATCTTAATGGAAGGGGCTTTGTGGTGACAAATTATGGAGGCAATGAAGTGTTCAGAGTGGAGGGAAACATTCAAATGTTTAAAAACGAATCTCCTCCTAAAGATGGTAAAGGGAATTCCATACTCACCTTGAAACAAATGGTTATATCACTGGAATACAAAAAGTTGGTTTTTCAAAATTGATAATGACAATGGAAATAATGGGGTTGCAGATATGTGGGGTTCCAGGTTATACGAGTTAAACCATGGTAAAACCCATGGTATTTGGGTGAGCTTTGATCCAAGTTAAGCTACATATGTACGAATTTACATACATATATGCTATTTCAATATTGAGATGAGTTGAGGCAAGCTTAAGTTCATCGAAATCATTTGAGTCAAATATTTTATTATATAATAATATAATAAAACTTATAACTAAGATATGACTTTGAAAAAATAAATAATGCTCTATGAAAATATTCCTTGCAGAGATCCAATAAATTTGAACATGTCATGTTGACTTGAAAGGATGAGAATTTTATGCAGCAGTCATCTAGTAAATGGTGTTTTCTATTTGAAATTGGCACGACAAACATTTCGTAGATGCCCAAAGCTTCTAAAATTGACCAAAGTGAAGAAAGCGCAGGAACTTGCATTTGTATTTGCCTCTAGGCTAAGCTAGGCTCTTGCTTCAAACCGTTTTTGTTTCTTCGCTCTTTATAAGTTAAAAAACATTTAAAATTATACCTACATGCACCAAACATTCAAATGTGAGCGAGATTCAACGTATTTTCCAATTTGCATTTTTAATCAATTAATTAGCAGTTTTGGCTTATTGAAGTTTGGGACATGAAAAAACTATTCTAAACATTAAATGTTTAAGAAATAATGTTAGCATTACTTCATTTAACATGGAACTGCTCTCGTCTACTTGAAATTTAGCCATGGCCTCGATATGAGGCCAAATAAAATCTCAAAATCATTCATTGGATAGGAAAACACGTGCAAGTATTTCATAAGCATGAAAAAAGTATTCAATTACATATAAAAGGAAAATTTTGATTAAAAACATAAATATTTCATTGATTTTCATATATAACTAATAGAGACTTAAAAAAGAATTACTACAATCCCTACAACCCCAAAAGACAAGGCCTAATAATATCTATGGGTGAAAACTTATTACTTGAACTTAGAATGTAGTTAACAAATAAAACATTGGTGCATTGATTTGTTAGGCACAATAATGCGGCATAGATGATTTGCCATATCAAAATTCATTTTTCACAAAAACCTTTACCCCAATCTTAAAAAAAGAGAAAAAAAAATCATAAATACTAACTTTTAAATGATAAATCTTCAAAAACGTTCACTGAATACTTATTTCCTAATAATATCAAAGTTAACTTATTACATGTCAAAAATATCTAATTCTTTTAAATGAAAGTCTTACTCTTCTTACACATCAAGGTTGAGGTTTGTAAGGACGTTGCCTTTTAAGGGATCCCTTGATATTGTGAGAATGTAGCCTCCATTGAGATGGGCTAATGAGTACCCCGATGGAGGTGTTTTTAAGGTTTCCAATGGCGTCAACGCACATTGGCATGCGCGAGAAGGAATTGGAGAAGAGGAATGTGTGTCTAGGGATGAGAGCCAATGTCACCACCTGCCTGGCCCTGAACCACACGTGGAAATACTACTGTCTTCGGCCTCAACCACAATAAGTTTTTTCAAATTGCCTTAAATGCAAGAAAGTGGTGGGAGAGGGACCTTTCTACGACATTCTCTTGGTTTTTAGTTTTTGGCTTTTGAGTTTGATCATGGATGCATTTCAGCAGAAGATTCATACGCATTGGGTGTTTAATGCGAGTGTTAACATGCGTGTCATAATGCACACTTGTCTTTCTTTGGATTTTAATCATTCAAGCAATCTTTTTCACTTGTTTGATCCTCTGATCATGAGTTTTATTTATAAACGTAGAAATTTAGGCCCAAGGTGGCGAATTTTCATGAGGGCTTCCAGGATTGCAGTGGTCAACAATAGTGTTTCGTTGGTGCTCTGCGAATTTAGTGGAGGTTCGTCTATATATTTACCTCCTTCTTGTTTCAGTGTTTGTTGTCAATTCATGGGTTACTGCGTATCATTTTGGTTTGGTATTTTGGCAAGTTATTGCAGGTGCCCATGTTTTTTGTTCTCTTTCTACACAACACAGTGACAGGTCCTTCCTTCAAGCTGGTCATTATCTTTCCTTCTGCACCCTCCCAAATCGTCGACTATGCAGCCATTTCATTTAGTTGTCAGGTCCTCCTATGTGGTTTTTGGTACTCGGGAACATTTTCAATTTGGTTTTCAAAGCATTTTGGGCCTAGTTTTCTCGAGGTTAGTTGGTATAGTCCTCATAAGTCCCTCCCAACTGCAAATTCACTGCGAAAAGGAAGTTTCCATTCACAGGGTTATAGGGTTGTTTACTTTGTTCTTGGTTGACGACGCCCTTCTAACATTTCACATACCCTCTCATTCCAGTCCCTACATTACTGAAATATCACCCCTCCACTCTTGTCATCTCTGGGTTTGATTTATGGTCATATCAATTGTGTCTAGTTACATCTTTGGTTTTACCCTAGTTTTGTCATCCCAATTAAGTTTGCCTATACCAGTTGTTTTCATTACTCCTCAGATGCACCAAGCTAGTCGTCGAGGTGATGTCGTGGGTGCATCCACCTCTCATTATTGACATCTATTTGCTTGGCACTTAGTGGCTTACCATTTTGACTTTGTGCCCCCGGAAGTGAGGAATGAGATCCTTCACTTGAAAACAAAGGAATTTGGCGATAGGATATCTTTTTATGATACCGAAATTAGTGGTAGTACCTTCAAGTGGAATCTAGATCTTGGAAAATTTCACAAAAGGAGACTTCATTTTTTCCACTCAGTGGCTCAGCATCGTCAACTAGAAATCTTGCTTCACATGGTCAACCGTGATAAGTAATTTTATCACTACCAGTTATTTGCAAAACAAGAGGAGATTAAAATGATCCTCTGGGACATCAGGTACAATCTGGATGACATTGTCACCAAATTAACGCGGGTGGAACATTTTGTGGTGTCCGATTCAAACTCACAACCTCACGCCCCAACTATTATCAATGCACCAGTAGAAGCTCCACCACAAGGTAGCTTCAATGCTCTTTCTCTAGTCATTATAGTATACTAATGGCCTTTTCAGGTACTTGGCTACTCATTTTTGTATACGTTATGTCTCCTTCTCCTATGGTTTTATGACTTTCAGTATGCCTCAGTGTATTATATGTGTGCATTGTTTTGTTAGATTATCCATCACGCACCCATGCATGTAACTACTAATAAGCTATGTTGTTTAAACATTAGTTAATTTTTTTTATTGTTCTATTTAGATAAACCGAGAATTATAAAAATATGATTTTTTTAAAGTATTTTTTTTTATAAGATCCCATAAAAATCTTAGGAAACAAAAACTATCATTGTATCTCTCAGGAAACAAAAACTATCATTGTAATATCAGTTGCTTCGTAATATAAATATATTTCTACAGATTCAAAATGAGAGACTTAACATTCATTTATGGTATGAGCTCTTGTGTTTTTGGTTTTCATAGAAATTCGAATAGTCATTTGTGATGTGAACTTTTGATTTTTCCAATGCCATTTTTATTTTAATACATAACAGGTCCTTGGGGTGCAGAATCTAAAGCCATTTTTATTTTAGTGCATAAGAGGTCCTTACGGTGCATAATCTAAGGCCCGGCTTGGAATTTATTTTTTCCCCTAAATTTCACCGGAACCAAAAGGGGACTTGAGGTGTGTATACATGCAATTGAGGCCTATGTATGAAAGAATCTAAACTATAAAGAAAAAGCATTAAAAAACATTATTTTATGGTTAAGGATTTAGTATTTATACTATATATTTGGTAAGTTACTATATTATTTAATTTAATAATACATTATTAAATTTTTAAATCTTATGTATTTAATTTTTTCAAAAGAATTTACTTTTGCTTAGTTTTTATATAAATATTATAGGTTTTGATAAATTGTATCACACTATGTAATATGTGATATTATTGTTATTTTTATAATGGTTAGATTTTGTATACAAATTTGGTAGGTAAGTATGAGTTACATATGTAATATTATTGTTATTTTTATAATGTATATTATTGTTATTTTTATAATGTTTAGATTTTGTATAGGTATGAGTTATATGTATTATTAAAAGATGTATATAAATATTTAATAATATTTAATTTAAAAAATAAGTTAGATGATATATTTTGGTAATATATTTTATTTTATTTTATTTAAGTTAGTTAAGTTTCTTTGTAGATAAGGTATTTGAATTTCTGGTCAACTTTATATTATTTTGTGTGTGATCAAAAAAATTTGCAAATTTTCTATAGTTTAACATTGCAAATTGATTTTTTTTTATTTTTTTTAACAATAATTTAATTTATTTATCTTCAACCTAATTTATTGGAGCCTTATTTTGTGTATTTTGTAATGATAGCAAGAGTAATGTTTCCATATCTTATTTTGTGATGTTTCTGTGTATCTTGTGACAATGATATTGGTTATATACTTAGTTTAATTTTATGAAAGGCATGGTATAATAATACTAATACTAATTTGGAAAGAAAAAAGAAAAAAAACAAATACCAACATTACTTAATGCATATGTCATTTTGCTTTTTCTCATTATTTATGTTAACATTCAAAAAATGTAAGTTTCCAAACCTACATCAAATCTTTTTTATATGAAAAAATATTAAATTAAATTTTGATATCAACTATATAAATGTAAATTTAAGTTTTAACATTATTATATAAGATAAATATAAATTTTTAAAGTGTAACACAAATATTTTCTTTATAACCCAAATATTATATATTTTCATTATCACTTTCTATATTTTATCATGTCAATATAACCAAATTCCAACGTAAATAATGTACATATAAATTTCTACTCTATTATTACATAATAACATATTTGGGAAAATAAACATGAAAAATAACATATTTATTTATAAAAACAATAAATTTAAATAATATATATGTAAAGTTTTATTTTATATGATAATATATTTATTAATAAAAGATAAGCTTAACTAATGCATTTCCGAACCACATATAAATTAGGTTTTCTTCTTTTGTTCATACATATAAAAAAATTATAAAAATTTTACTTCACATGTTTCTTTATATGCCCTATTACATACTAACATTTTCTCTAACACTTCTATATTTTTCTTTTCAACATTTGAATTCCTTCCACACGAAAAAAGGGAAATCTAAAAATTAAAAGTACATATAAATTTGTTTTCTATTGCTATTACTAAAGCCACATAAATTGTAGGTGCTTTAGAGACATTATCAAATCAAACTTGCAATACAAGGTTTTCCATTATATTAAATGTATTACCTATATTTAAACTAAGTGGCAAGGACTAGCTACTATGTAGCATTTGTTATTATAAGTTTGAGAGATGATTGTTGTGTTTTTAAGAGTTGAGTTATAAAATTTAACAAACAATATATTTTTCTTTTGTATATTTTTTATTTATTTATTTATATTGTATCAATAAATTATAATTAATACATTTATTGTTGACTTAGATATTTTTTCAATATTTTTTTATCTAGTGAAGATGTTGTTCCTATTTCTATATTTAAGCTAACATATTCATGATACTTCTTGAAACCACCTAAAGAGTTATAAAAAATAACTAATTACATTGAAGAAGAGTTATAAAAAAGAACTAATTGCATTGAAGAGGAAGGCTCTAGATCCATGCCAACATCAAAACTCTTAGAAAGATGGTCGTGCACTTGTGTAAGTTTAGCATGTATCGTTTGCTTTATATATTTTTTGGAATTGAATTTATAAATTTCTTCTCTATTGATCATTATTGTTTAGTTTTATCTCATGTATTTATTTCTTTAGAAGAATAGATTCTATTATACAATATTATTTTAAATAGTATTTTAACAAACTTTATAATGTTGCACTATGTTCTCAAAATCTAAGATTTTGAGAGCATTGGTAGGTTATACACTAAATCAAGGTATACCATGACCTTCTTTGAAAAGACTTTTACTAAAGTCAACTTCCACTCTCACTCCTTAGGGGCGATGATGATTTATTTTGATTTGGTTAATGTTAATTTTAGGAAACTTACCAAAAAATTATCTTTTTCTTCTAAAAACAATAGATTTCCATAAGGGGTTTAAGAGATTCAACAATAATATCTGAATTAGGATTAGAGAAATAAAGAAAAATTAATAAATTGTGTCAATTTGGGAAGCATAATTTATATCAAAGCCCAACATCAATTTAAAGCCATAGTCTTATTTTCATATCAATTATTCATCTCTTACATTATTCAAAATGATAAAAATAAACTTTTGAAAAAAATATTTACCTTTAACAATTTATATAAAAACATTAAATAAAAGTTATAAAATTTTCTATAACTCTTTAATTTATAGATAAAAAAAAATATTAATTTCATTGTGGATTCAAAAAAAAATTCAAACTCAATAAATCCAATTTTTCTTTTAATTTTAAATGTTTTTTTCTTTTTAAATTAATGTATATTTTTAAATTTAAACTTTTATATTTATCTCTTTGAATAAGGTAATATGTAATGTTTTTAATGAAGAAGTGTATTATATCTATAAAATTTTATTTTTCTTTCTTTCTTTTGTTATTTTTAATATTTGATATTACTCTTTATGTTACTCGTAAGAAATCCAATTTTTCTTTTTATTTTAAATGTTTTTTTCTTTTTAAATTAATGTATATTTTTAAATTTAAACTTTTATATTTATCTCTTTGAATAAGATAATATGTAATGTTTTTAATAAAGAAGTGTATTATCTCTATAAAATTTTATTTTTCTTTCTTTCTTTTGTTATTTTTAATATTTGATATTACTCTATATGTTACTTGTAAAAATCATACAAAAATAACTTCCAACGAAAAATTATCTTACAATAAAGCTTGAACTTAAGTGAGAGGTTATCATTAAACCCTTAACTATCTAAAATACACTTAATTGACTATTTATCCCTATAAAACATTCTAATAAAAAATATGTAGAAAAATAAAATAAAAATAATAGCCGTTATTGTTACTTGCCTAAGAAAATTAACTTTTATTCATTGCAAAGACCACTCTTTGACTCGGAACCCCTCATAGACCATACTGTCCCTAAATTATCATATAATAAAATATTACTTTTAAACATGCTTCACTAAAAATAAAGCTAAGGCAAAATGCAAGCTATTGACATATTAAGAAAGATATACTTAAAAAGCAACCTCACTCAATGTTGTTTGGATGTGAGTTGCGTAGGTGGATTTGTCAAGCCACAAGGTGGAGTTGTATTTTATGACAAGACATCACTTTCTTGTGTCAACCAACCCGACTATCCTTTTACACAATACTCCTCACAAATTGAAACATAAATAATATTTTATGAGTATGTTGATACATTTATATAATATTCCTGTTTTATATTGATAGGCTGGCTTTTAAACATTGTCTATATACGAAAGGTGGAGAAAAATACAAGTTAAAATCCATAAGAATAATAATTGTTATAATGGAAAGATTAAAGCCCATGGTTACATCCAGTTTAATGAATGATACCTTTATAAGATATTTAATGCAATTTACAAGTCAAATCATGGGAGTTGCAAACCCTTCTTAGTAAGCACTTTTGGGATAAGGTTATATGGATGGTGAGTTATTTGGTGAATTTTTGTCTAACTAATGCAGATTATTTGAACAACTCCTATGTACTAAGTCTAAATATGTTATGTGTTACTGTAGATTTTTTTTTGATGATAAGGTTTTGGAATATAGCAGCATGAGAGCACACAAGCCTCCATATTATATTGTTAAGACTATATAATTGTAAATGTGAACTGGTGGTTTTCTAGAAAGGCATAACTTGTCCAATCTTCTTTTAATCTTAATACTTGCTTTCACTGTTATCATCAGGTGGGAACTTTAGTACAAATAGAGGGAGCATATTTTTCCCTTGAGAGTATTCACAACATTAGAGAATATCTACCGAAGATATGGGAAGAAGGAGATGCAAATAGGTTCATGAATGTTGTGAGTGCAAGCATAGTAGTTGAAACTTATGTCACTGCATAAAATTTCTCACCATGTACTCAGCTTTGTAGATAGTCATGTTTGCAACAAGCCAATGTCAATTAGGATGAGGTGAGAAACATACACAACAAGGCTAATCCTAGTCGTGGATGAATGAAATGGTTACTTCAAAATGAACGGTGATTATGATACAAAGAGCTCCCGGAAAAAACATTACAAAATGCAGAGTTGAGAGGAAGATTAGCATGCAGCATTTAAACTAAGATAAACTCAACAATTACTTAAAATATTCAAATAAATCAATGATTGGTCCTAGAGGGTCACCTGTTTCCTTCTGGCTCAGCATGAGGTAATACTCAATAACCTATATAAACTACTAGAAAATTAAGTCTATGATGATTATCATCAACCTCTTGGACGCTACCAATCTATCTTGACTTACTCTTCACAAGGCGACTCAAGTTAAAGATGTGTAAGGAGTGAAAGAATGAAATACACTAATAGATAACAAATGGTAGCAAGAATTATGCTATAAGGCCATTCTAATCTACTCTAGCAAGAAATTTCATATGCAGTTGATAAGTACCCTCTCCTTTTCTAGATGCATGAAGTTAATTATGCTTTATATGAACTATTTGCAGTTTTTGGTGCCATGACTTGCAGGAAACATTGAGGATATAAGGAATGATATATGAACAATCTTTATGATGTTTTTCAGTATATTCACCACATGTTAGAAATTTTGTGGCTAGTCCCTTACATACAATATTTTAGTCTAGCAATTCATGTTGTCTCGGTATTAGCATTCATCGCCATAGATTGAATTACAATGTCTTATCTCCAAGTATGGGAACCAACATTTGAAAAACTTTAATAGACTAGAGAGAATTTAGAATGGCGGCGAATATTAGAGGCAAGGACTAGAGAAAAGATCCTGAGTTTGATTGATTTTATTCTCAATATTGGTAGGCACGTAAGTAGCTTTTGGCAAGTGAGTTCTGAAAAATAATTATGTAGATTCAACAATATCATGATGTGGCCAAAAATATTGCATTTTCTATTGTTTCTTATATTTCAACACTTCCATATTTTTTTTCAATGGAAAACTTCCTGAACTTTAGAGCATGGTAACTATGCTTCCATAAACCCTTATTTTGGTTGCTTGAAGCTATTAACAATGTTAATTTCTTTTTATATTAATTTATTTCGTATAAAACTTGAATATAATAGAGTTCCAATGTTTGGAGAAAACATCTACTTAGTCCCCAAACTTCTTCGTATGACAATAACACCAGAAAATAAAGGAAATCACTTGCATGGATACCATACAAGGATGGTAAGTTAAACATTACCAATAAGAAGGCTAAGCAACACTAATAGAACTAGTAACCACAATAGAAGCATATTCGTAATCCTGTTAATAACAAATACAGACTAATTTTATTGCGCTAATCACTTGCTTGAAACACATACTAGATTAGAGTCATGCTTACTTTCTAGCTTTCATTACCTTTTATAGAAGCTTCTCAATATATACATGAGATTACAAAGGGCTACAATTTCATATTAAAAAATTCAATGGAGTTAATAGAGTGCATATTAGTGCTTACCTAGTCTAACTAATAACTATCAGCTTATACATAAGTTTTTGCTTGCTTGTACCTTATCAAAACCATAATGGTAATAATAATATCATAGAACATTAGTTGATTGAATTTAAGCTAAATGCATATGTCAATTTCATGCTTACTAATGGCATAAATATATATATATATATATATATACACTCTTCCCATAATAAGGATAAAGCATGTGTATTGTTACCAAGTTCATTAATGTGAATATAGGGGTTGTGGACAAAAGCATAGCTCTGTTATACATTATGTTATAGTGCATTCATGTATACCTTACTCAAGGTAGTTTAGTTTCTCAGTCAGATGATACCACCTAAAATAAACATAAGGAAATTACTAAATAAATATATCTAAACTAACATAAGAATATACTAACTAATATAAAAAATAAGATGTGCCCTCTTGGGGCTTGCATGCAAGTCGTGTCCCAGTTCTTTACACTAAATGTTTGTGTATGAGTGTGTATCTGAAACATGAAGCAATTCTTGATTACACAACTGGGCATTTGGTTTGGATAGTTGTCTTGTATTACACTAGCAAAGCTAGAGATAAGTGGTGTGATCAACAATATGTGTGGCGATTCTGCTAGTTTTCCACATGTAAGAATTACCAACCTAGGAAATCTGGTAGTTTTTATTACAAGTTTTATGAGAAAACGCCTTGATCTAGAGATGGGTGTCAGGGATTTTATGGCCACTGTCACAAGTTGTTGCATATTCATGGAGGAGTATGAGAATGAGAAGTCAAAGAAAAAAGTTACTTGCATCCGAAAACTGGCAGTTTTTATTATCATCTTTTTAAGAAGGCAGCTTCAGAAACAGTTAATTAGATGACGCACCACCTTTAATATTGAAGACACTTATGTTGTAATGTTGTTGTAATGTTATCAAATTCGGCAAGTATAACCAATTCTTCTATAGGAAATTCATGGAGTACATATACAATGCCCATAATGTGTAGTTAGTCCTAAAATGCGATATTTTAAAATATGCAAAAGTCCCTTATAGCTATTTTAACACTGGGAATGAACGACACAATTTCAATTGCATTGTAATAAGTAGAGTAGAAGGGATGATTAATATTCCTCGAGTATTTTCTGAATCTCCAACCCTACTGTCATGTTTGTAGTGCCTTCAAAAGGAATGCCATGGGTGTAAGGGAAACATGTTGCATTTCGAGGAGCCCAGCCAAAAATATTCTATTTGCATCTACTTTTTGGTGTGGCCAAAAAGAGCCTTTGTATCTGACGATGAAAAATGGAAAAAGTTGATTGTTATCTAATCAATTAAGAACCCATGGATAGGGGCGAAGTGGAAAGTCCAACCATTAATTTTGTCACTCGCGAAGGAGCCTAGACTAGATCTAATCATACTAATCTTGACCTCCCAAATATCCATAAGGACAGACAACGAGCACCGAAGTTTTATCCTTCCCAGCAAAAGGAAATTTGAAAGGATTCAGTTGAAATGTTTCAGCATATCCCAACATTGTCACCCCCCGTAGTTTCAAAAATAAATCTAAAGAATGACCATCATGTAATTCTAAGGAACTTTTGGATCTATGGTTTACTATGTTTTCCAATATTAGGGAAGACTAGAGGGGACAAAGATAGTATAACAAACCCGTTTTGAAATTTTTTGAAAATTTTCACTGTACAAGAAATGATAACAAAGAATTGTTTCATAGTTGTAACACTTGTTTCTCCAGATTTAGATGGTTCTTGTAGACTAGAGAAAATATTAGCTTTGAATTGAGCTTAGAATAGGGGATTAGCATCAGTGTTGCAACTTTGCAAGTCAATGGAGGGTTGTATCCTCTTCGAACTGAGCTTCAAATAGAGGATTAGTATCTGTGAAAGATGCATAACATGCAGAAAAGACATTAAAGTTGGGGATTAGTAGCTGTGACATATTTCTAACATGTCCACAACATTTTGGTGATTCTGTTATGACAACATTGTGGCGGTTGGGTTACCAAAAAAGATATATATATGTTTTGCCTCTTAAATAGTAAATGCTTGAGAACTAATGCTAGCATTACTTTACTAGTCTAAAAATGCAAAGGAAAGAAATGAATATAACTTATGGTCATAGCATCACTGCTTAGGAAGAGGCCAAATGAGACAGAAAAATGCATTTCACTATCGAATAGCCTAAAAACTTTGGTTATTCGTGATAGTTGTGATAGTAAGCAGCTAAAACTAATATTAACCCCGCCATTTTGATTACTATAATCCCAGTCATGTTTTCGATAGGGACTAACAAGATAGTGATATTGCATTTCACATAGTGATATTACATTGCACGAGGATTTTATGGCCTACTACTCAACGAATGTCAAAATTGAAACATTTATTCTCCTTCCATAGTGATGTCAAGGAGTATTTTTTCCTTCCTAGATGTCCAAATTTGTTGGTGTTGAATTGTCTTCTTCACAATATTGTTGGTGATGTATTGTCCTCTTCACAACAACAAATGAAGTGAATATATTTAAGAGAATCCTGCTTTCAATTAATTTCTATCCTTTAAATATATATTGATGTTATTTCTTTTACTAGTTAGGTGAGAAACATTTTATATAATTAAATACAAGGATGGTAGCATTGACTTCATTAATATGTAGTGAGCATATTAAGTTAAATTTGCATTGCGACACATACCATGTTATGTCAACGAGCTAATTTATGCTTGTGGATAAAAATCCACACCCTCATACCTATGAACCCACTTACTTTTATTTTTTATGTTCTTTATCACAACAAGGATGGTAGCATTGACATCCTTAATATGTAGTGAGCATATTAGGTTAAATTTGCATTGTGGTCCATACCATGCTATGTCAAGGAGCTAATTTATGCTTGTGGATAACAATCTACATCCTCATACCTGTGAACCCACTTACTTTTATTTTTTATGTTATTATAATAATTCCATATCTATTGATCCGTAAATTGTCGTGGATATTCCACTGGACCAATTGTCACAACAAATCTAATAATAATATATTCAAATTTTACACTATTACAATTTTATTTAATTTCTATATCTGTAGATTTTACTGTAATTAGTGCATGAATGCGAATGGAAATTATATAAAAAAGTAGAGAATGATAAAATAATATCACACACACATACGACACAAGATATTCTCTCTGTGAAACCTTTCCAGGAGAAAACCTAGCTAGAAGGTGAGGCCACTTCACTCTGTTTCTCTATCTGGAAATATGGATGCATGTACAAAGAAGTATTGCTTGTGGTCCATGGACTTTTACAGTGAATAGATCCTCTCTATGTGCTCTACCTCATATTTCTCCTGTCTATCTTTGCTCAGCTATGGAACAAAATTCTATCGAAAGAATTGAATGCTTATTCCTCCTAGTTGGTCAGTTATAATGCAACCTGATAGCCTACTAGTGGTTAAGTTTGACTACATCAACTCTTAACTAGAGTTAAAATATAGTCTCTTCTAGAATCTTTTACATCACAAACATGCAGCTATTCCCTTTCCATGAATAATGGGGGTCACGCGGCATCCTTCGGAACTATAGGTGTGAAAACAGGAAGTTCAACTTTTGAGTGGCATAACTTTTGCATACGGACTTCGACTGATGCGATTCTTACGTCGTTGGAAAGATATCTGTGTGTAGAATAACATAAAAGGTGTGACACAAAAGAAACAAATTTTTACCCCCAAAAAATGTCATTTGATGCCTCAAAACGCTCCCGGAGGGTTTCCGACCCTGTTTCGCCAAACTAGGTCCTGTCGGTAAAAAAAATCGCATGATTTGGTTTCTCCACATTTTCCACTCCAAATGCATTGAGATGGAGGGAAAACAATATAATGATCTAATTTGGATCACAACTCCTCATTTTTGGAGGCTTTTGGTCCCCAGATTATTTTACTGAATAAGGTGAGGAAATGTTTCCTCCACCTTCTCCCTGGTGTACCATTTAGCTTTGCTTGGAAGTTGTCCCTTCAAACCAATCTACCAAAGGTCATGTTGCCCCTATCTTGTAGTTTTTGACCTCTTTTGAAAAACTGTATCTTCTGTCAACTCTCCTTGAGCGTATGGTTCCAAATCCTCCATAGAAGGTAGGACATGTTCCTCTCCCTGATCTAGCATGGAAGGATCACAAAGTTTCAAATTCTCTACATTCACAACTGAGTAAATGTGCATATATTGTGGTAAACTGAGTTGATAGGAATTATCACCAACCTTTTCCAATATCTCAAAGGGACCATGCCTTAGAGCCTTGATTTTCTTACTAGGCCTCTGGAGCCTCTCCTTGTTCAATTGTAATCATATTCTGTCTCCCGCCTTGAATGTTTTCTCTGTTATGTGTTGATCATGCCTGGCATTATACTTCTCTTGTGACTTCTGTAGTGTTTCTTGTACCTATAGATGGATCCACCTGATCTTCTCTATAAAATTTTCAGCCCTCAAAGCATCGTCTAGAAGATATTTCCTCACTCCTCCTTGCTGCCCATATGCAATATAAAAAGGCGAAGGTGGAAAGTATCCAATACAAATGGGGATTTTCCTGTAGAAGTGTGGACTGCTTTGTTATAAGAATGTTATATATATACCATATTTTCGTCCCAGGTATTCGAATGCTTCTGGTTGTATCCTTTCAGAAGTTGCACCAAAGTCCTGTTGACTACTTCTATCTGCCCATCTATCTGTGGATGGAATGTTGTAGATCTCTTCAAATTTGTGTCCATCCTCTCCCACAATTTAGTCTAGAATGCACTAAGAAACCTTGTGTACCTGTATGAAATTATGCTGCTTTGTATCCCAAAGTGCACCCAGACTTGTTCAAAGAACAAGTTTGTTGCTTCTTATCCATTGATGGTCTTTTTATAGGGCATCAAAACACACATCTTGTTGAACTTGTCAACCACCACGAATAGGTGGTCATGTCCCTTCCTAGTTGTTGGTAACGTCCCACAAATTCCATGGAAATGCTTTCCCAAGGATGAGTAAGTACATGTAAGGGATGATATATATCCTATTTCCTATTGCTAGGCATGATGGTACAAAAAAGCATGCATCCTCTTATGAACCTAGCTACCTTCTCTTACATCTTGGACCAATACAAATACCTCTGTAAGCTAGCCACGGTTTTCCCTACACCAAAGTGCCCTGCAACCTTGGAGGTGTGAGCCTCTCTAATCAGCAATAGACACTCACCTTTAGGAACACATAACTTGTCCAAATTGTATAGTAACCTATCCTAGAGATGGTGGTCAACGGTGTTGTTTCCATTGTGCACATGACTCTGACTCTCCAACTGCTGATACACCTCCTTAAATTCCTCATCTTCTGAATATTCTTCTTTGTATGCATCATAGGTGAATGCTTCATGTGCATAAGAGTCCCCAAATCTTTAATATTTGATGTGGGTGGCCTTGAAAGCTTATCGACCAACTTCCTTTTGTTTCCCTTTTTATACTTGATCACCAAATGAAACTGATGTAAAAACCACATCCACTTGTAATGCCTAGTCTGTTGTAGCTTATTTTGGGCTTGAAAGTATTGTAATGGATGGTGATATGTGTGGATTAATGTTATGAAACCAGCTCATGAAAAGATAGAAAAGATAGATCAACGCCTTAGAATTCAGCCTCTTCGAGGGGGCAACCTCCTTTACATTACATAAATGAACAATTCTTGGATGATTCAAATGACAAAACCTCCTTTCTATATATAGGAGTCTAAGGAGTCACAATATAATCCAACCGACCTAACAATAATAATATAAAGCCACAAAAATAACAATAGAGGGATTCTATGGGCACATTAATAACAATATGGGGGCAATGGGGGCACAACAATATAAATAAGGGGTATAACTACAATAGTAATGGGGTAATCACTAGTATTATAGGGACCCAACATGCCCCTCTCCTTCAAAAAAGTGTTGTCCTCAACGCTTGAGTAGTTTTGGATACTTCTGCATAAAATTCTCATCCTCCCATGTGGAATCTTCAGCGGATAAGTTCTACTTGATAAGGTACTCTGAAATTGATCGATTTCGTAGCTGTCGAGTTCTTGTTTCTATGACTGCTTCCGGTTCCAATATAATTTTTCCTTCCTCATCAAGTTCTGGCAATATTGTTTGAACTGGGAGCTTGTCGCCTATAACCTTCTTTAAGCATGAAACATGGAAAACTGGGTGCAATCGAGAAGCTGCAGGAAGCTCCAATTTGTATGCCATAGTACCAATCTTTTGCAACACCTTGTACGGACCATAATACTTTGGTGATAATTTATTATCCTTCTTAGCTTGCTTAAGGGACATTTGCTTATATGGTTGTAGCCGTAGGAATACCCAATCACCTACATCAAAACTTCTTTCACTGCGATGTTGATCTGCCTGTTGTTTCATTCTATTCTGTGCCAACACGAGGTTATCCTTTAAGAGTTGGAGGACTTGTTGTTGATGTTCGATGTGATGTTCCACTGCCTGAACCTTAGAATTTTCTCTTAAATATGATGTGATGGATGGTGGTTGATACCCATAAAGTGCCATAAATGGGGTCATTTTTGTTGTTGTATGGAAGGAAGTGTTATACCACCATTCAGCCAGAGGCAACCATTTGACCCATTGTGTCTGTTTATCAGATACAAAGCAACGAAGATATCCTTCCAAACATTTGTTTACTATCTCAGTTTGCCCATCAGATTGAGGATGATAAGATGAGCTATGAGCTAACTGAGTACCAAGACAAGAAAATAATTCTGTCCAAAAATTTCCAGTGAAAATGGGATCTCTGTCACTTACAATAATCTTTGGGTTTCCATGTAGCTTTTGAATTGTTTCCATAAATGCAGTAGAAACTGTACTGGCTTTAAATGGATGTGATAATGCACAAAAGTGTGCATACTTGGTAAGTCTGTCAACTACCACCATGATGACACTCTTTCCCTCAGACTTGGGTAAACCTGTGATAAAATCCATTGAAACCTCCTCCCAACGTTGGCTTGGAATGGATAAAGGTTGTAATAGACCCGGTGTCTTAATTGTTTCAACTTTATTTTGTTGGCAAACCAAACATTCTGCCACAAACTTTTGAATATCTGATTTAAGGCCATCCCAAAAAAATTCCTTCTTAACCTTGTTAAAAATCCTGAGTGCCCTCCTAAGGGAGAAGTGTGCAATTCCATAAGAATCTTTTGTTTTAGCTGGGAATTCTTACAGAGGTATAAGCGATCTTTGTACCATAACGAATCATTTTTCCAGCTAAATGTATCAGACGTACTGGAATCTTGTTGTAGCTTTCGAATAAGTGCCCACACTTCTTCGTCATTCTTCCATTCCTCCCTTGCTTCATTTATCCAATCTGGTTGGATAATAGAAATGGCGCACAACAATGCTTCCACATCCTCATCCTTTCTTGAGAGTGCATCTGCCACCACATTTTGCTTCCCTTTTTTGTAGATGATTTCAAAGTCATAACCCAACATCTTTGTGACCCACTTTTGTTGCTCTTCAGAGGATAATCTTTGTTCTAAAAAGTATTTAAGGCTATCATGATCCGTTTTTACCTTGAAGTGTCTTCCCATTAGGTAGGGTCGCCATTTCTTAAGTGCATGGAGTATTGCCAACATTTCCTTCTCATAAATAGCTTTGCTTAAAAACTTTCCCTTGATTGGACGACTTTCAAAAGCAATGGGTCTTTCATCTTGCATTAGAACAGCACCAATTCCATTTCCTGAAGCATCACATTCCACAATAAAGGTTTTTGTGAAGTCCGGTGTAGCTAAGACCGGTGCTTGGCACATTGCCTCTTTAAGATGTTCAAAGGCCTTTGTTGCTTCCGAAGTCCATGAAAATGCATCTTTCTTCAATAATGTTGTTAGAGGTGCTGCTATTCTCCCATAATTCTTAACAAACTTGCGATAATACCCTGTCAACCCAAGAAATCCTCGCAGATGCTTTATGGATGTGGGGATTTTCCATTCCTTAATGGCTTTAATTTTGCTAGGGTCTACCTTAACTCCTTCATGAGATACAATATGACCCAAATATTCCACCTCCTGGACTCCAAAGAAACATTTGGATCTTTTTGCATATAATTGTTTCTCCTCCAATAGTTGTAGCACCCTGTCAACATGTTCAACATGATCCTTCCAAGACTTGTTGTAGATTAGTATATCATCAAAAAATACTAACACAAATTTTCTAAGGAATGGTTTGAAAATTGAATTCATCAAACCTTGAAATGTTGAAGGTGCATTGGTAAGGCCAAAAGGCATGACCAAAAATTCATAATGACCCTCATGAGTTCTAAATGCCGTTTTCGGAATGTCTTCAATCTTCATTCTGATTTGATGATATCCTGAACGAAGATCCAACTTGGTGAAGTAAATTGATCCATGCAATTCATCCAGTAATTCATCAATGACAGGAATGGGGAACTTATCTTTAATAGTGAGCTTGTTGAGCTCCCTATAATCCGGACACATGCGCCATGATCCATCCTTCTTGTGCACCAATACTACTGGAGCGGAGAAAGAACTTTGACTCGGTTGAATTATACCAGCCTCTAGCATTTCTGCAACCATACGTTCAATTTCACTTTTTTGGACATAGGGATATCTGTACGGCCTGATGTTTGGAGGAACACTTCCTGGAATCAGATGAATAGCATGATCATGATCACGCATAGGTGGGAGACCTTTGGGAGTCTCAAATACCTTGGAATGATTGTCCAGGACTTTTTGGAGATCTGGAGAAATAGATGATTCCAATGTGGAAACATCTAGCGAACATAATTGTGCAATTACACCTCTTTGCTCCTTTTTTAGAAGCTTTGTCATACCATTAGAGCTGATTATCTTTCCTGGTTTCCCTGCAATACCCCTTAATTCAACTTCCTTTCCTTCCGTAGAAAATTTGATGAAAAGTTCTTGAAAATTAAAAGCTATTGTACCCAAGGATTGTAGCCATTGGACTCCTAGTACAACATCAGCACCTCCCATTGGAATGGAAAGCATTGGGCTAGTCAATACATATTCTCCCATGGATAGCTTGATATTATGGCACTTTCCAGAGCAATTTATTGTTCCTCCATTTGCAATCATCACTTGACACTCTGGTGCTGGATATAGGAAGCAATTCAATTCTTTTGCTACCCTACAATGAATAAAATTGTGGGTGCTTCCTGAATCAATCAACACTATTACCTTTTTCTTCTTGATTTGTCCTTCTATCTTGATGGTTTGAGGAGTGGTAATTCCCGCCAATGCATTACAAGATATGGTCGGATTTATTTGTTCTTCATCTAGGCTTTGTTCCTGGAGTATATCTTCTTCTTTTGACCTTTCTTGCTCCTTTTCTTCTTCCTCTTCACAATCTATGTAGAATAATTTCTTCTCAGCACACTTATGACCTTTAGTGTATTTGCTATCACAACTGTAACAAAGCCCTTTTGCTCTTTTTTCTTCCAATTGTTGTGGTGTCAACCTTATAGGTTGTGGAAGACTAGGGGCAACAACACTTCCGTCTTTATAGTTGTGAGTGGTATGCTTCCTGGTTGCCATAATTTTGCTTTCCATTTTTCTTGCTAACCTGAATGCCTTCTCTAATGAATCAGGTTCCCAAAGGCGAACATCATGTTGGATATTATCCTTTAAAGACCCTATGAACACATCAATCCTATGCTCCTCTGGAATATCTTTTACCCTTATGTTCAATTTTTGGAACTCCTCAATGTGCTCCATTATTGAACCCTTTTGTTTGAGACTTATCAATTGGCTAAAAAAAGTGTTGCTTTTTGTATCCTCATAATGTGCTATCAATTCTTCCGTAAAAATTGCCCAAGTGATAAATTGTTTACGAGAGCAAAGCCATTGATACCATACAAACTGATTTGGTTCCAAATATAAAGTTGCCATACGTACCTTTTGTGTGTTTTGCACATTATTGAGATCGAAGAATTGCTCCATCTGTAATATCCATGTGGCGGGATCCTTGCCATCAAACTTCCTCATATCGATTTTTGGAATATGGTGGGTCTTCGATCCAACATTAGAGTCTATGGAATCATGATTAACATTTCTTTTGTTCACATCATGAGTTTCCTTTACAACCTTTTCACCATTAGTAAGTATTTCTTGTAGAAAATTTGTCAAATCTGTCTTCAAATCTGCCATGTCTGTCTTCAAATCTGTCCTTAAATCTGTCTTCAGATCATCCATCTTAGCTTCCATGCCCTTTATCTTAGATTCCACACCATTTATCTTAGCATCTGTTAGCTTTTGTGAGCGTGACATTTGTTGCACTTGTTCTTGTAATTTTGATATATCATGTAGCATTTCTTCCTCTTCTTCATGAGTCATGCTAGAGCTTTCAGGTTCCTTACTAGGTGTTTGCATTTTCTTTCCTCGGGGCATCAGTTACCGATAATAATGCTTTACTATGCCCTTTGAATTCCTTCAAACCAAGCTTATGCAAAAGTTAAAAAAAAAAACTACACACCTTTTTTTACTTTGTAGAAGCCTGATATTGAATCTGATGTATCTCTGTAATTTCGAATCATCCAGTTCTGAAATTGTGACCTGTAGTAGCCTTCTATGTCCTCTTTCCAATGCCACTAGTCTGATCCAAATTGGATTCTCCAAGAATGAGTTATGCACAATCTTTCGCAGTGACCTGATTATAGACTAGTTCAGTAGAGAGAACTTGTATGAAGTGCCACATGTCACTGTTTCAACCTTTGACTCTGAAACATATATAAAAGAAAACTACAGTCCGTCCTCTTTCTGTACCTTCTTACGAAATTTCAATCCGATTCTCAGAAAGAAAGTTATGACGATTTTCCCCAGGTCACCTGTTTGGAGTGTAATTCAGGAGTCTGCAAAAAGACCAACTTCCTCAGATCATATCTCCGAAAATATCACGCGAAAAGCTCTGAAATTCAGACCCAAGGTTCAGCACGATTTCTTCTCAAATGGGTTTTTTTTGTGACTTCTGAAACGTCACAGAAAAAAAGTTATAGCGAAAATGCCACGATGACCTGTTTGGAGCAGCGAAACCCTAGAATCCAAAGCTCTGATACCAAATGTTATGAAACCAGCTCAAGAAAAGATAGAAAAGATAGATCAACGCCTTAGAATTCAGCCTCTTCGAGGGGGAAACCTCCTTTACATTACATAAATGAACAATTCTTGGATGATTCAAATGACAAAACCTCCTTTCTATATATAGGAGTCTAAGGAGTCACAATATAATCCAGCCGACCTAACAATAATAATATAAAGCCACAAAAATAACAATAGAGGGATTCTATGGGCACATTAATAACAATATGGGGGCAATGGGGGCACAACAATATAAATAAGGGGTATAACTACAATAGTAATGGGGTAATCACTAGTATTATAGGGACCCAACAATTAATGTATCCTTTCCCATCAGATAATGCTTCCACTTCTTCACAACTCGCACCATGGCATAGATCTCCTTACCATAGGTAGGGTAGTCAAGAACTTCCCCATGAAATACTTCAGAATGGTAGCAAATGAGTCTTCCTCCTTGCATCAAGAAAACTCCCATAACATACCCACTCACATTTGTCTCCTTGGAAGCCTTCTGCTCACGTTTTATCCACTGGAAAATCTTGCCACTTGTTGTTATGGCGTGAAGTAGTGCTGCTACCCCTGAAAACAAGGCTATGAATCTCCTTAGGTATTGTGTTGCCCCAATGAAACTCCTGAACTCATAAACATTAGTAAGCATCGACCATTTCATGATGGCATCCATCTTGGAGGGATCTATCTTCAACTCTCCTCCACTGATCACATACCCTAGATACACGAAATACTGTTGTGCAAACTCCCACTTATTGAGATTTTCTAGCACCTGGTGCTTATTCACTATTTCTAGAACCTACACCAAATGTGAAATATGCTCCTCCCAGGTAGTACTATATACTAGTATATCATCCAAATAGACAATAACAAATGAATCTATAAAAGGGTGCAGTATATCATTCATTAATCTCATAAATGTAGTTGGTGCATTACATAGGCCAAATGGAATAACTAACCATGCATACAAACCTTGCCTGGTTTTGAAGGCGGTCTTCCACATATCTTCTTCTTTGAGTCGAACCTAGGGATATCTAGACTTCAAGTCTAGGTTGGTGAAATAGTTTTCTTGTTGCAACTTATCTATAAGATCATCTATGTTGGGAAAGGGGTATCTGTTCTTGAGCATGATTTTATTCAACACCCTGTAATGTATACACATCCACCAAGTCCCATCCTTCTTTGGCACAATGATGATGAGTGACCCACATGATGATGTACTCGGTTGAATGACACCATGTTCTAGCAGTTGTTGCAACTGTTTCTTCACCTCACTTGCTTCTATAACAAACTACTTCTACAACCTAATATTTATCAATGGGGAGTCTGGCAATAGCTAGATCTCGTGCTCCACTTCTCTCTTAGGTGGTAACCCTTTAGGGTCTCAAAACACATCCTTGTATGCCTATAAAAACTCCTCCAATTGTTGTTTTTGTTTCTTAGTACACCCCTCCAGGGATTCCTTGTCGCTTATTGACTCCTCTTCAGACTAACTTTCTCTTAAAATAAAACATACTTGTTGTTGAACTGATCAATTTCTTGGCTTGGTTGGCACTTACCAGGGAAATTTTCAACTTGCCTTTGTGTGCGTTGATGATGAATGATTTTCCAACCTTGATGAGATAGTGCTAGTTTTCTCTCCTCATGAATATTGGATCACACATGTACAAGTATGGACTCCCAAACATGACTCCACATACATCAAGGGGAACCACATCCAGATCTACTTCATCAATAAAATCAACACTAGTGGCAAATCTAATTTTGCACTATTGTTTTACCTTCAGCTCTACATCCTTATTTACCCATCCTAGTGGATATAGGTTTGGATGATCATGAAATTCCAGCCCCAACTTCTTGAAAAGAGCTTCTTGACTTGTATCTTTATATGGAAGAATTTGGTCATTTCATTCTCTTCTTGTTGTTGAAGGCTACTCAAATCACCTCCTTCTACAATGATGTACAAAGAATCTTCCCATCCATGTCTGAGTTGCTTTCAACTTGGTTTCTTGAATTAGTGGCCATGAGATTCTTCTTCTTATTATCTTTCTTCTTGTTCTTTGGGTTTCGCTCTGGATGCAACTTTCAACACTTCTCCTTTGTATGGCCATCAATTTTGTAGTGGCTGAAGTGGTTGCTAGGATATTTGCAATGGCATGTTGTGGCTTCCATATTTTTATATTTCCCCCACTTTTACTTCTTCTTCCCCTCCTTAGAAGCTTTCTAGTGTTCCTTCTACTTTGATCCACTTTATTGTGCTCTTTTCAAACCTATATTCTCTAGGTATTGTTCCTATACACAAGCCTCGTCCACTGATTTGGGCTTAAACAACTTCACTTTATCACGCAGATGGAAGTGAAAACCCCCCAAATACTTGAGGAGTACATTTGGGTTTTTGGAGAGATACCCAACATTATAGCCATCTTTCTAAATTTTGTGGTGTACTCCTACACGCCTTGGCCTGACTTTTTGTTGAAGTAATGCCACCGGATCCACTAGTCCTCCTCATACCCAATGGGATAAAACTGTGACTTATTGAGGGTTTTGAAATCCTCCCACTTAGTCACTAGATGTTCTCCCTCCAACCTCATGGTTTCTGTGTTGCTCTCCCACAAAGTCAGTGCATGACCCTCTAATTTAAGTTGCATGAATGAGACCTTTTGCCCTTCCTTGGTCTGATGGACGCTGAAATAAAATTCCAATTGTTGCAACTAGTGGTTCAACTTCAAAATGCCAATCACGTTGTGGTACGACTTGATATTGGATTTTTATTGCATTTTGAACAGGGATTGGTTCATGACACTCGAAATGGGTTGATCTTTTCCAGGTTCTTTCTTAGGCTGGTTCTTCTTGCCTTCCCCATCTTCTAATCCCCCTTCTGATTTATCCTTTGCATTCAATTCCCCCATCTTCTCCAAATATCCCCATCTCATTGCTTAGGGCCGCTATGAGGAGGTTTATATTGTGGTTTATATCTACAACTTATTGTTCAACCCGTGAAAACCTCACCTCTACGAGATCATGAGGTTCATTTACAGATTCGTTAGGCATGATTAGGGTTTTACAATTTTTGACCCCACTAACCTAGACCCCCTACAAATATCCACAAATACCCAAAGAAACCTACTATGATACCAAATGATTTGTAAACTTTTGTGGATATTCCACTAGACAGTTTGTCACAACATATCTAATAATAATATATTCAAATATTCAAATTTTACACTATTACAATTTTATTTAATTTCTAGATATGTAGATTTTACTTTAATTAGTGCATGCATGCGAATGGAAATTATACGTAAAAGTAGAGAATGAAAAAATAAGCTCACACGCAGATAGGACACAAGATATGCTATTATGCAACCATCTCACAAAATAGAAGAAAAGAGAGATTAACGACTTCAAAATCAGCATCTTCGAGGGGGAAACCTCCTTTACATTACACAAATGAAAAATTCTTGGATTATTCAAATGAAAAAACATCCTTTCTATATATAGGAGTCTAAGGGGTCACAATATAATCAGAGCCGACATAACAATAATAATGTAAGGGCACAACAATAACAATAGTGGGCTTATATGGAGCACAATAATAATAATATGGGGACAACATGGGCATAACAATAATAATAAGGGGCTACTATGACAATACTATTAAGGGAATACACTAGTATTATAGGAACCTAACATGCCCCTCTCCTTTGAAAAAGCGTTGTCCTCGATGCTTGAGTTGTTCTAGATGATTCTCTATAAAATTCTCATCCTCCCATGTGGAATATTTAGTGGGCAAGTTCTTCCACTTGATGAGATACTTCGAAATTGATCGATTTTGTAGTTGTCGATTTCTTGTTTCTGTGACTGCTTCAGGTTCCAATATGATTTTCCCTTCCTCGTCAAGTTCTGGAAATATTTTTTGAACTGGAAGCTTGTCACCTATAACCTTCTTTAAGCATGAAACATGGAAACTGGGTGCACTCGGGAAGATGCAGGAAGCTTCAATTTGTATGCCATAGTACCAATCTGTTGTAACACCTTGTATGGACCATAATACTTTGGTGATAATTTATTATCCTTATTAGCTTACTTGAGGGACATTTGTTTGTATGGTTGTAGTCATAGAAATACCCAGTCACCTACATCAAAAATTCTTTTGTTGTGATGTTGATCTGCTTGTTGTTTCATTCTATTCAATGCCAAAGTGAGGCTATCCTTTAAGAGTTGGAAAACTTGTTGTTGATGCTCGATGTGATCTTCCACTTCTTGAACCTTATAATTTTCTTTTAAAGATGATGTGATGGACATGGATGATATCCATAAAGTGCCATAAATTGTGTTCATTTTTCCTACAGTACGGAAGGAAGTGTTATACCACCATTCAGCCAAAGGAAACCACTTGAACCAATGTGTTTGTTTATCAAATACAAAGCAACGAATATATTCTTCCAAACATTTGTTCGCTATCTCAGTTTGCCCATCAGATTGAGGATGATAAGATTGGTTATGAGCTAACTAGGTACCCAGACAAGAAAATAATTTTGTCCAAAATCTCCAATGAAAATGGGATCTCTGTCACTTACAATAATGTTTGGGTTTCCATGTAGCTTTTGAATTATTTCCATAAATGCAGTAGCATTTGTAGTGGCTTTAAATGGATGAGATAATGCACAAAAGTGTGCATACTTGGTAAGTATATCAATTACCACCATGATGACACTCTTTCCCTCGGACTTGGGTAAACCTGCAATAAAATCCATTAAAACCTCCTTCCAACATTGACTTGGAATGGATAAAGGTTGTAACAGACCTGGGGTCTTAATTGTCTCAACTTTATTTTGTTGGAAAACCAAACATTTTGCCACAAAATTTTGAATATCAGATTTAAGGCCATCCCAAAAAAATCTTTCTTAACCTGTGGTAAGTTTTTAAAAATCCTAAGTGCCCTCCTAAGGGAGAGGTGTGCAATTCCAGAAGAATCTTTTGTTTCAGTTGGGAATCCTTACAGAGGTATAAGCAATCTTTGTACCATAAAGAATAATTTTTCTAGATAAATGTATCAGATGTACTGGGAATTTGCTGTAACTTTTGAATTAGTGCCTACACTTCTTCATGATTCTTTAATTGATCCTTTGCTTCGTTTATCCAATCTGGTTGGATAATAGAAATTTCACAAAGCAATGCTTCCACATCCTCGTCCTTTCTTGAGAGTGCATCCACAACAACATTTTGCTTCCCTTTTTTGTATATGATTTCAAATTCATAACCCAACATCTTTGTGACCCATTTTTGCTGCTCTTTTGAAGATAATCTTTCTTCTAAAAAGTATTTAAGACTATCATGATACATTTTTACCTTGAAGTATCTTCCCATTAGGTAAGGTTTCCATTTCTTAAGTGCATGTAGTATTGCCAACATTTCATTCTCTTAAACAACTTTGTGTAAATATTTTCCTTTGATTGGATGACTTTCAAAAGTAATGGGTCTTTCTTCTTGCATTAAAACAACGCCAGTTCCATTTATTGAGGCATCACATTCCACAATAAAGGTTTTTGTGATGTCTGGCGTAGCTAAGACCGGTGGTTGGCACATTGTCTCTTTAAGATGTTTAAAGGTCTTCTTTGCTTCTGGAGTCCAAGAAAATGCATCTTTCTTTAGTAATGTTATTAGAGGTGCTGCTATTCTCCTATAATTCTTAAAAAACTTGCAATAATACCCTGTCAACCCGAGAAATCCTCATAGATGCTTTATGGATGTGGGGATTTTCCATTCCTTAATGGCTTTAATTTTTCTATGGTCTACATTAACACCTTCATGAGATATAATATGACCCAAATATTCCACCCCTTGTACTCCAAAGAAACATTTGGAGGTTTTTGCATATAATTGTTTCACCTCCAATAGTTTGAGCACCCTATCAACATGTTGAACATGATCCTTCCAAGACTCGATGTAGATTAGTATATCATCAAAAAATACTAACACAAATTTTCTAAGGAAGGGTTTGAAAATGGAATTCATCAAACTTTGAAATGTAGAAGGTGCATTGGTAAGGCCAAAAGGCATGACCAAAAATTCATAATGACCCTCATGAGTTCTAAATGTTATTTTTGGAATGTCTTTAGTCTTCATTCTGATTTGATGATATCCTGAACGAAGATCCAACTTGGTGAAGTAAATTTCTCCATGTAATTAATTCAATAATCCATCAATGACAAGAATGGGAAATTTATCTTTAATAGTGAGCTTGTTGAGCTCCCTATAATCCGAACACATGCACCATGATCCATCGTTCTTGTGCACAAATACTACTGGACTAGAGAAATAACTTTGACTAGGTTGAATTATACCAACCTCTAGTATTTTTGCAACCATATGTTCAATTTCACTCTTTTGGGCATATGGATATTTGTAAAGGCCTAATGTTTGGAGGAACACTTCCTGGAATGAAATGAATAGCATGATCATGATCATGAATAGGTGGGAGGCATTTAGAGTCTCAAATACCTTAGAATGATTGTCCAAAACTTTTTGGATATCTGGAGAAATAGATAATTTTGATGTGGGAACCTCTAGTAAACATAATTGTGAAATTACACCCCATTTTTATTTCTTTAGGAGCTTTATCATGCTGTTAGAGTTGATTATCTTTCCCAGTTTCCCTACGATACCCCTTAATTCAAATTCCTTTCCTTCCCAAAACAATTTCAAGAAAAGTTCTTAAAAATTAAAAGTTATCGTACCCAAAGATTGTAGCCATTGAACTCCTAGTACAACATCAACACCATCCATTGGAATAGAAAGCATTAAACTATTCAATTCATATTCTCCCATGGATAGCTTGATATTATGGCACTTTCTACAGCAATTTATGGTTCCTCCATTTGCAACCATTACTTGACACTCTGGTGCTAGATATAGGAAGAAATTCAATTCCTTGGCTATCTTACAATGAATAAAATTATGGGTACTACCCGAATCAATCAACAATATTACCTTTTTATTCTTGATATTTCCTTCTATCTTGAGAGTTTTAGGAGTGGTAATTCCTTCCAACGTGTTACAAGGTATGGTCGAATTCATTTCTTCTTTCTCTAGGGTTGGTTCCTAGTGTATATCCTCTTATTTTGATGTTTCTTGTTCCTTTTCTTCCTCCTCTTCGCAATCTATGTAAAATAATTTCTTCTTAGCACACTTATGACCTTTAGTGTATTTTCTATCACAACTGTAATAAAGCCCTTTTGCTCTTTTACCTTCCAATTTCTGAGGTGTCAACCTTATAGGTTATGGAAGGCTAGGAGCAGCAACACTTCCATCTTTATAGTGGTGAGTGGTAGGATTCTTTGTTTGCATAATTTTTCTTTCAGTTTTTCTTGTCAACTTGAATGCCTTCTCCAATGAATTAGGTTCCCAAAGGCGAACCTCATGTTGGATGTTATCCTTTAAAGTCCCTATGAACACATCAATCCTATGCTCCTCTCAAATATATTTCACCCTTATATTCAATTTTTGGAAGTCCTCAATGTGCTCCACCATTTTACCCTTTTGTTTGAGATTTATCAATTGGCTAAAGAAGGTGTTTCTTTTTGTATCCTCATAATGTGCTATCATTTCCTCCATAAATATTGACTAAGTGACAATTTGTTTATGAAAGAAAAGCCATCGATACCATTATATCCTAAGGAATCACAATTAAATGATGATTCAACCACACAACTTGGAGACTAATTCAAAATATGATTAAAATGATGCTTTGTATGGTCGAAACCCACATAAAGAAATGACATAAAACACTCCACAATGGGTGGATACTTCAAAATAGCTCCATAAAATGCCTAAAAAAATGCCTATTAACCTTCAAAATATGCATCAAATGAATTCACATGGCCATACTTCAAGTCAAAATACTTTCATGTAGCATGGGAATGAATTTTCAAGTCATAAAATGGGTCATTAAACCCCCAAAAAACAAAATGACATGAACCTTAGAAGGGAGGATGATTTTCCTTTAGGAGGAATTTTACACAATGTGTCGAGGATGCTTCATTTAGGTGCAACCATTGTTCCTTTTCCACTTTTCTTCCAACATATAACTTGAGTAGGTGAAACAACCTCTATAAAGGTCAAATAAAAACCTTTTTAAGTGGAGGACTTCTCTTCTTAGTTTAATTAATCTTCAAAATATGACTTTGAGTCTTCTTTACAACATGAACTCACTTCCACTGAGTGTCATGTTGTATTAGTGGGTTGACACATCACTTAATAAATGAGTTCCACATAATCAAATTGACATGAAATTATCCCCATTGTTGTTATAGAAGCCCATACATGTGGGTCATCCCACTTTAATGACAAAAATTAGTGTTGAAATGCAAAAAAGAGGAGAGAACTCAAGCATGTGACACATGAAATGTGTAGAGGGGGGACATGTGGATGTAGCTAGCCCATTTGTGCCTCAAAGAATGTGATCAATGCCTAAAAAAATGTGTTATGCCTTGAAAACTATGAGATTGCCTTAGGAAGCATGAAACTAGATGAGCATGAGTAAAATTACCTACAGCAACTCATGATTTAAGATAGGTGTGCTAAAACGTGGGTGTGATAAACTTTAAAAAGTACAATCACATTTAACATAACAATAAATTAAGTGACTCGAGAATATATGGGTAGTCCCTCTGACTTGACCCCAAGCTCCCTCAAGATAGGAGGAAAGTCTATTTATTCTCCTGATACAAAAGAAAAAACAATAAAGTGAGTGAGTAATTGAGGCTCCTGTAAATCATGTACACCATCCCAAGATGCTCCATGCCTACCCAAGACATAAATTTCCAACATGATGGGAGTTACTTCCATTAAGAGTAGTTGACTAAAGAAATAAAACTAAGCACCTTGAGAATGGGTACTGAGAGGACCTACCATGACCATCCACTATAGGAGATCTAGGCCATCGACTAGCCAATGCTTATACATCAAGTCATCAAAGAAGGCAACATAAATATAAATCATCACACATTGAGCTCATTAGCATGGTTATATTGTGTGAGAGAATGTAGGATACAATGTAAAGGGTTTGAGGTGTAAATTGGTCTTGCAATATCTTACCCACCAATACTTTAATGTGGCAATAAAGGTCCATTGTTTGCTAATATTTCGTGTCCCCTTCATTGGAGCTTCCAATGTTTGGGATCCAATTATCTAATTCCTCATCATGGATGGTTTCACACTTGATTTGGACCTTTGCTCCACATTGGCAATTTCATCTCTAATGTGGGAGTGGTGTATGCTCTAAAGAGACATCCATTGATCCTTGAGAATTCCTATCTATATGAGTTCTATAATGACCTGAACTAGCTCACCAATATTAATTATTGGCTCTTCCATTAGGCATGATAATAAACCCAAAGGCTAAGTGAAGAGGAGTAGAGGTTGTAAGCAATAAAAATGAAGAAAGCTTGTGGGCACGTGGGCTTCACTACGAGAGAAATACCTTACCACGTGCATTCATATTGGGGGATATATATTGAGGAAAAACTGACATAATATATTGATCATATAATAGGTGGAAAAGTTTTTTTATATTGGTAGGTATAAAAAATGGAGCTAAAAGTTAGTGACAAAATATAAATGGGTATTAAAAATGTTAATGGAAAAGTGGATACCTACAATATCTAGCATTTAGTGAATCCCCTTTGCTTGTGGGTAAAGAAGAGAGAGAAAGAATTTGTGCTTCCCCCTTCTACCAATAATTGGAATACCAACAACAATACATGCATTAGGAAAATTATAGATCTAAAATAGGCCTCCTAAGAAAAATAATAAAATAATAGCTATAAATTTTTAACGAAAAAAGAAAGGAAACTACCTTTTTATTATATTTCTGGCTTATCTCCTTATAGGTTTACTCAAATTTCAAGTGTAGACACATTTTGGATGCATAATTAAATTCTTCATCCAACGAGTACCCACTCTGCATACTTTTGAGTAGACCGACATAGAAAAAAATTACATGAAAAAACGTGTCCAACACACTTTTTCATGTATTTTCAATTTTTTCAATGTGGATCTACATAGAAGTATGAAAAGTGGGTACTCATTTGATGTTGAATTTAATTTCACATCTGATGGGTGTCTACACTTGACATTTGAGTAAACTTATAAGGGCATAAGTCGAAAATACAATTTAAAAAAGTCATTTTTTCTTTTACCTCCAATATGTATCCTTGGGATGACATCATCATCTTGAATCATATTGGTTCTTTTAAAGTTAGTTTTGATAGTACACTTTTTATTTTGAAGCTCATTTTTTACCTCAAAGTTCCCATAACAAGACTTATAAATTTTATGTAATTGGTTGGTAAATTTTATGGTTTTAAAGACCTATATTAAGAATCCACCTCTTATGTTCATGTAAACTAATCATTTCAGAATTATAATTGGATCACATATACTCAGGCTTGTGGAGGTCCTTTCCTCTCCAAAAAAAATCAAAATTAGACATTATTCCTACTAATTGCCCCATTATTCCTAGCATGTAGTGGATTTGACACATAGTTTCCATAATGCCTTGAGCTGCATAGAGGAGGTGGCTAAATTAGCCAACAAGTGTGTAGTTGGCCTTATGCATAGGGACTTTGGCAACCATATAAAAAGTTTTTCATATATATTTTTTAAATTTATATTTAACAAAAGAATATATTAATTATTTAATTTTTATTTTGTTAGAGAATATTATTATTAAATAATAGCTAAAAGCAAAAATTATTTTATTTTGAATAATATTAACTCAAAAATCCATTTCAAATCAAATGCTTACTTTAACTTAAATAGTATTCACATTAATCTCTCTAACTAAAAAACATTTGTCATTCCTCCCCACCACCAAAACTGTTCAATAATTAGTTTGAAGTCAAAACATTTGTCATTCCTCCCCACCACCAGAACTAATTAATTTGGAGTCATATTGTTGAATTCTTAAATATTTTTCTACTCTTCGATGTTAAACATATGACATAGTATTAGATTAATGGTTGATTACCAATTTTAGTTTTTGGCTTCAATTGAATTTTATATTCTTAAATAACCTACGTTGAAAGTTTTTTTTGGGAGTAAGTTGAAAGTCTTATTATGGAGTTTTGTTTTCATCACATTAAATATTATGGGTTAAAGGACATAGTATTAGATTAATGGTTGATTACCAATTTTAGTTTTTGGTTTCAATTGAATTTTATATACTTAAATAAGCTACGTTGAAAGTTCTTTTATTTTAATTTTGGAGTAAGTTGAAAGTCTTATTATGGAGTTTTGATTTCATCACATTATATATTATGGATTATTTTGTATATACTTAAATAAGCTAAGTTGAAAGTTCTTTTATTTTAATTTTGGAGTAAGTTGAAAGTCTTATTATGGAGTTTTGATTTCACCACATTATATATTATGGGTTATCTTATGATGGGTTTATAAATTTTAAATGTTTTATGGAAAATCTATCAATGTCTTAAATGTTAATTATGGTTCATTAAGTTAAGATTAAACCAAATGTTAATTATTGTTCATTAAGTCAATTAAACTAATATTTTTTAATGTAAATTTGACTTGTTATTTATTTTGACGATGAATGGGTGCACTGTTAAGGTACTCCTTGCGATAGGTCACTGGCTCAAATCCCCTGTGGGTGCTTATCAACTCGAAAAAGAAAATTGATGTTTCTTGAAAGTAATTAAAATATTATTTAAAAATAAAAGTATAATTTTGGTGGAAACTATGTTATTTAAGTATTTTAATTTGATTCTAATTAGTTGAATAATTAGCTATTGTCTTAAAAAAATTAACATAGAAGAGTTAGACAACACTAAATAATTGTATGTTAACCATCCTAGATCCATCTTAACCCCGGATCTATCAAGTGTTGAGAGGGACCAAATCTCTCGAGGCTCGAGAGATTTGATCACTCTAGGCGCTTGATAGATTCAGGGTTAAAATGGATCTAGGCTAGTTATATAATACTATATAATATCTATAATTGTAACTATGTGTCTCTTTCTTATTCTCTCTCTCTCTCTATCTCACCCCCCAAACATATGCTCTCTCTCTCTTTCTCTATCTCACCCCCCAAACATATGCTCTCTCTCTCTTTCTCTATCTCACCCCCCAAACATATGCTCTCTCTCTCTCTCTCTCTCTCTCTCCACCTTTCTCCCTTTGTGTGTTTCTCCTTCCATCCCTCTCCCCCTCCCTCTCTCTCTCTTCCTCTTCCCCTTCACTCTCCTCTCTCTTTCTTCTTTCCTCCCTCTCTCTCCGTCCAACTCCATTGCTCTCTCTCTCTCTTCTCTCTAACTCTGTCACTATCTCTCTTTCTCTCTCTTTCTCTCTCTTCCCTCCATCTTTGTCGCCCCCTCTCTCTCTTCCCCTTCTCTCACTATCTCTCTCCTCTCCTCTTCTCTCTCTTCCCTCCTCTCTCTCAGTCTCTCCCTTTCACTCCCTCTCTCTCTCCCCCATCACTCTCTCTCTCTCTCTTCGCCCTACAACTTTTTCACTATCTCCCTCCCCCTTCTCTCGTCCTCCCTCCAACCCCCCCCTCTCTTAAATTTGATTCCATGATATTGTGTTTAAGAAAGTATCTAAATAAAAAAAACTCAATTGGTTGTAAAATATTAAGCCTATATTTTAGATCAATCATATCAAAGAAAATACAATAATGAAAAACTTAAAACAATCATGCACTATCTTTCCTCTATTATTGTTAGTCAATTTGTTTGCTCTCATGGCTTGGATCCTTAGTTAAGATGGATCTATGTTGGTTTTTAGTAACATTATTTATATTATATATATTTCACATCTTTATATATAAAGTATTCTCATTTTTAATTTTATTGAAACCTTGATTTAATTTATATGAGAATCTTTTTAGTAGTCATGAGGATAGAGGGTTTAGATATATCTTAAAAGTAATGATAACTTTTTTCCTTTTAGATTTAATTAAAAAATGTTATAAAATTAATTAAAATAAAAAATATTTTGATTGTGAAATAATTTATGTTTTTTGGGCGATGGTATTGATAATCCATGATATTGTAACAAAACCTATTTACATGTTAATAATATCCAGGCTAAAGTGGGGAGTGAATATCCATGGTTAAGATTCATGTTATATCGTTGTGATTTTTTTTTTATTGTGAAATAAGTTATTGCTTTGGGGCATGTGGTATTGATAAGCCATGGTATGGTAACAAAGCCTATTCACATGTTAATAAAAAATCAAAATATAACAAATTGACTTTAGCTTTAAATTTTTATGATTAATTGAGCCAAAATTTAAATGTTTAAAGTCATTCGACTTTGTATTACTTTTAACTTTTATTTATTACTTTTAATGTTTTATTTTTTATTTGACAAAGGCTTTTTATTTCAACTTAACGTGGATGAGGGTCTGACTTTCTTATATTTTTTTTAATTGAGGGCCTAGATTGATTCTCAAGGGAATATGCTAATCATATGCTTATTCTTAATGCTTATCAATGATTGTAGTGTATTAAAGAGTTTGTTAGGTTGCAATAAAAAAAAATTGTTTCCTAGGGATTTGAGATTATTCCACTTCTAATAAGTTTCTCCGTGATAAGTTCCTCATTATTATTTATAACATTCATTTATATAAAAGCAAATTTTATTTAGCAAAATGGTTCATTACTTTCAATAAATTTAAAAAAATAGATTCATGCCAAGTGGTTCCCCACCCGCCAATTTCCTAGGGATTTGAGATTATTTCAATTCTAATAAGTTCCTCATTATTATTTATAACGTTCAAATTTATTTATTTATTTATTTATTATTATTATTATTATTATTATTATTATTATTTCCTGAAGTTTAAGTTGACCATAACCTTTTTATACATGGTAATGAGGTAAACATGTGCATTAGTAAGACATTTTTTGGTTATATTTATGAAGTATTCTGCTATATCAACCACATTAATATTTTTAATGTGATTGATGTGATTGTACTAGTTTTAAATTTAGCCGACATATAAATGTTAAATGTTGAACATTTACCCCTACATGGATTGATATTGACATTAGATTAAATTTTAAATGTTAAACATCTACCTTATAATGGATTGTAAATGTTAAATGTTGAACATTTATCCCTACACTGGGTTGATATTGACATTAGATTAATTTTTTTAAAAGTTAAACATCTACCTTATAATGGGTTGTAAATGTTAAATGTTGAACATTTACCCCTACAGATTAAATTTTTTGAAAGTTAAATATCTACCTTATAATGGGTTGTAAATGCTAAATGTTGAACATTTACCCCTACATTGGGCTACACTCGATTGATATTGACATTAGATTAATTTTTCTGAATGTTAAACATCTACTTTATAATGGGTTGTAGAGCGTCCTCTCGTCACAATTAATTAAATATGGCTGGAAATTTTATATTAATTAATTTAATATGTTTAAATATGACTGGAAATTCTATATTAATTAATTTAATATGCTTAATATAATATGGCTTTAATTAATCCAACAAAGCAACATGTAAAGGTTCAAGAGTTTTGCATGAAAGCTAGTGATTTTTGTTTGAAATATACCAAAAATTGTTAAAATGACATATTTGAGTTATTACATATATACAACATAGAATCTAGCTAAAATGATTGGAATGATATATTTGAGTGGTTAAATCTATATAGCTTGGAATTGGCTATTGCTAGAATGACAGATTTGAGTTGTTAAATGTACAACTTGGAATCACTCAAGAATAATTGGAACGACATATTTGTGTTGTTAAATGTTATGAAACTAGCTCAAGAAAAGATAGAAAAGATAGATCAACGCCTTAGAATTCAGCCTCTTCGAGGGGGCAACCTCCTTTACATTACATAAATGAACAATTCTTGGATGATTCAAATGACAAAACCTCCTTTCTATATATAGGAGTCTAAGGAGTCACAATATAATCCAGCCGACCTAACAATAATAATATAAAGCCACAAAAATAACAATAGAGGGATTCTATGGGGCACAATGATAACAATATGGGGGCAATAGGGGCACAACAATATTAATAAGGGGTATAACTACAATAGTAATGGGGTAATCACTAGTATTATAGGGACCCAACATGCCCCTCTCCTTCAAAAAAGTGTTGTCCTCAACGCTTGAGTAGTTCTGGATACTTCTGCATAAAATTCTCATCCTCCCATGTGGAATCTTCAGCGGATAAGTTCTTCCACTTGATAAGATACTCTGAAATTGATCGATTTCGTAGCTGTCGAGTTCTTGTTTCTGTGACTGCTTCCGGTTCCAATATAATTTTTCCTTCCTCGTCAAGTTCTGGCAATATTGTTTGAACTGGGAGCTTGTCGCCTATAACCTTCTTTAAACATGAAACATGGAAAACTGGGTGCAATCGAGAAGCTGCAGGAAGCTCCAATTTGTATGCCATAGTACCAATCTTTTGCAACACCTTGTACGGACCATAATACTTTGGTGATAATTTATTATCCTTCTTAGCTTGCTTGAGGGACATTTGCTTATATGGTTGTAGCCGTAGGAATACCCAATCACCTACATCAAAACTTCTTTCACTGCGATGTTGATCTGCCTGTTGTTTCATTCTATTCTGTGCCAACACGAGGTTATCCTTTAAGAGTTGGAGGACTTGTTGTTGATGTTCGATGTGATGTTCCACTGCCTGAACCTTAGAATTTTCTCTTAAATATGATGTGATGGATGGTGGTTGATACCCATAAAGTGCCATAAATGGGGTCATTTTTGTTGCTGTATGGAAGGAAGTGTTATACCACCATTCAGCCAGAGGCAACCATTTGACCCATTGTGTCTGTTTATCAGATACAAAGCAACGAAGATATCCTTCCAAACATTTGTTTACTATCTCAGTTTGCCCATCAGATTGAGGATGATAAGATGAGCTATGAGCTAACTGAGTACCAAGACAAGAAAATAATTCTGTCCAAAAATTTCCAGTGAAAATGGGATCTCTGTCACTTACAATAATCTTTGGGTTTCCATGTAGCTTTTGAATTGTTTCCATAAATGCAGTAGAAACTGTACTGGCTTTAAATGGATGTGATAATGCACAAAAGTGTGCATACTTGGTAAGTCTGTCAACTACCACCATGATGACACTCTTTCCCTCAGACTTGGGTAAACCTGTGATAAAATCCATTGAAACCTCCTCCCAACGTTGGCTTGGAATGGATAAAGGTTGTAATAGACCCGGTGTCTTAATTGTTTCAACTTTATTTTGTTGGCAAACCAAACATTCCGCCACAAACTTTTGAATATCTGATTTAAGGCCATCCCAAAAAAATTCCTTCTTAACCCTGTGGTAAGTTTTTAAAAATCCTGAGTGCCCTCCTAAGGGAGAAGTGTGCAATTCCATAAGAATCTTTTGTTTTAGCTGGGAATTCTTACAGAGGTATAAGCGATCTTTGTACCATAACGAATCATTTTGCCAGCTAAATGTATCAGACGTACTGGAATCTTGTTGTAGCTTTCGAATAAGTGCCCACACTTCTTCGTCATTCTTCCATTCCTCCCTTGCTTCGTTTATCCAATCTGGTTGGATAATAGAAATGGCGCACAACAATGCTTCCACATCCTCATCCTTTCTTGAGAGTGCATCTGCCACCACATTTTGCTTCCCTTTTTTGTAGATGATTTCAAAGTCATAACCCAACATCTTTGTGACCCACTTTTGTTGCTCTTCAGAGGATAATCTTTGTTCTAAAAAGTATTTAAGGCTATCATGATCCGTTTTTACCTTGAAGTGTCTTCCCATTAGGTAGGGTCGCCATTTCTTAAGTGCATGGAGTATTGCCAACATTTCCTTCTCATAAATAGCTTTGCTTAAAAACTTTCCCTTGATTGGACGACTTTCAAAAGCAATGGGTCTTTCATCTTGCATTAGAACAGCACCAATTCCATTTCCTGAAGCATCACATTCCACAATAAAGGTTTTTGTGAAGTCCGGTGTAGCTAAGACCGGTGCTTGGCACATTGCCTCTTTAAGATGTTCAAAGGCCTTTGTTGCTTCCGGAGTCCATGAAAATGCATCTTTCTTCAATAATGTTGTTAGAGGTGCTGCTATTCTCCCATAATTCTTAACAAACTTGCGATAATACCCTGTCAACCCAAGAAATCCTCGCAGATGCTTTATGGATGTGGGGATTTTCCATTCCTTAATGGCTTTAATTTTGCTAGGGTCTACCTTAACTCCTTCATGAGATACAATATGACCCAAATATTCCACCTCCTGGACTCCAAAGAAACATTTGGATCTTTTTGCATATAATTGTTTCTCCTCCAATAGTTGTAGCACCCTGTCAACATGTTCAACATGATCCTTCCAAGACTTGCTGTAGATTAGTATATCATCAAAAAATACTAACACAAATTTTCTAAGGAATGGTTTGAAAATTGAATTCATCAAACCTTGAAATGTTGAAGGTGCATTGGTAAGGCCAAAAGGCATGACCAAAAATTCATAATGACCCTCATGAGTTCTAAATTTTGTTTTCGGAATGTCTTCAATCTTCATTCTGATTTGATGATATCCTGAACGAAGATCCAACTTGGTGAAGTAAATTGATCCATGCAATTCATCCAGTAATTCATCAATGACAGGAATGGGGAACTTATCTTTAATAGTGAGCTTGTTGAGCTCCCTATAATCCGGACACATGCGCCATGATCCATCCTTCTTGTGCACCAATACTACTGGAGCAGAGAAAGAACTTTGACTCGGTTGAATTATACCAGCCTCTAGCATTTCTGCAACCATACGTTCAATTTCACTCTTTTGGACATAGGGATATCTGTACGGCCTGATGTTTGGAGGAACACTTCCTGGAATCAGATGAATAGCATGATCATGATCACGCATAGGTGGGAGACCTTTGGGAGTCTCAAATACCTTGGAATGATTGTCCAAGACTTTTTGGAGATCTGGAGAAATAGATGATTCCAATGTGGAAACATCTAGCGAACATAATTGTGCAATTACACCTCTTTGCTCCTTTTTTAGAAGCTTTGTCATACCATTAGAGCTGATTATCTTTCCTGGTTTCCCTGCAATACCCCTTAATTCAACTTCCTTTCCTTCCGTAGAAAATTTGATGAAAAGTTCTTGAAAATTAAAAGCTATTGTACCCAAGGATTGTAGCCATTGGACTCCTAGTACAACATCAGCACCTCCCATTGGAATGGAAAGCATTGGGCTAGTCAATACATATTCTCCCATGGATAGCTTGATATTATGGCACTTTCCAGAGCAATTTATTGTTCCTCCATTTGCAATCATCACTTGACACTCTGGTGCTGGATATAGGAAGCAATTCAATTCTTTTGCTACCCTACAATGAATAAAATTGTGGGTGCTTCCTGAATCAATCAACACTATTACCTTTTTCTTCTTGATTTGTCCTTCTATCTTGATGGTTTGAGGAGTGGTAATTCCCGCCAATGCATTACAAGATATGGTCGGATTTATTTGTTCTTCATATAGGCTTTGTTCCTGGAGTATATCCTCTTCTTTTGACCTTTCTCGCTCCTTTTCTTCTTCCTCTTCACAATCTATGTAGAATAATTTCTTCTCAGCCTTAGTGTATTTGCTATCACAACTGTAACAAAGCCATTTTGCTCTTTTTTCTTCCAATTGTTGTGGTGTCAACCTTATAGGTTGTGGAAGACTAGGGGCAACAACGCTTCCGTCTTTATAGTTGTGAGTGGTATGCTTCCTGGTTGCCATAATTTTGTTTTCCATTTTTCTTGCTAACCTGAATGCCTTTTCTAATGAATCAGGTTCCCAAAGGCGAACATCATGTTGGATATTATCCTTTAAAGACCCTATGAACACATCAATCCTATGCTCCTCTGGAATATCTTTTACCCTTATGTTCAATTTTTGGAACTCCTCAATGTGCTCCATTATTGAACCCTTTTGTTTGAGACTTATCAATTGGCTAAAAAAAGTGTTGCTTTTTGTATCCTCATAATGTGCTATCAATTCTTCCGTAAAAATTGCCCAAGTGATAAATTGTTTACGAGAGCAAAGCCATTGATACCATACAAACTGATTTGGTTCCAAATATAAAGTTGCCATACGTACCTTTTGTGTGTTTTGCACATTATTGAGATCGAAGAATTGCTCCATCTGTAATATCCATGTGGCGGGATCCTTGCCATCAAACTTCCTCATATCGATTTTTGGAATATGGTGAGTCTTCGATCTAACATTAGAGTCTATGATATCATGATTAACATTTTTTTTGTTCGCATCATGAGTTTCCTTTACTACCTTTTTACCATTAGTAAGTATTTCTTGTAGAAAATTTGTCAAATCTATCTTCATACTTGTCATGCCTATCTTCAAGTTTGTGTTCAAATCTATCTTCAATTCTTCCATGTCTGTCTTCAATTATGTCTTCCAATCATCCATCTTAGCTTCCACGCCCTTTATCTTAGATTCCATGCCATTTATCTTAGCTTCTGTTAGCTTTTGTGAGCGTGACATTTGTTGCACTTGTTCTTGTAATTTTGATATATCATGTAGCATTTCTTCCTCTTCTTCATGAGTCATGCTAGAGCTTTCAGGTTCCTTACTAGGTGTTTGCATTTTCTTTCCTCAGGGCATCAGTTACCGATAATAATTCCTTCAAAATAATTTTTAAACCGATCTTAAGAAAAAATTTAAGAAAATCTACACACCTTTTTTCACTTTGTAGGAGCTCGATATTGCCTCTGATGTATCTCTATGCTTTTCGATCATCTATTTCTGAATTTGTGACCTGAAGTAGCCCTCTGTGTCCTCTTTCCAATGCCACAAGTTTGACCCAAATTGGATTCTCCAAGGAAGAGTTATGTGAAATCTCCCACAGTGACTTGATTATAGACTAGTTCAGTAGAGTGAACTTGTACGACGTGGCACGAGTCACTGTTTCGACCTTTGGATCTGAAAAATGCATACAAGAAACTAGAGTCTGTCCTCTTTCTGTACCTTCTTACTAAATTTCAATCCGATCCCCAGAGAGAAAGTTATGACGATTTTCCCCAGGTCACCTGTTTGGAATGTAATTCAGGAGTCTGCAAAAAGACCAACTTCCTCAGATCATATCTCTGCAAATATAGCGCGAAAAAGCTCTGAAATTCGGACCCGAGGTTCAGCGCAATTTCTTCTCAAATGGGTTTTTTTTGCAACTTCTGAAACGTCGTAGAAAAAAAGTTATAGAGAAAATGCCACGATGACCTGTTTGGAGCAGTGAAACCCTAGAATCCAAAGCTCTGATACCAAATGTTATGAAACCAGCTCAAGAAAAGATAGAAAAGATAGATCAACGCCTTAGAATTCAGCCTCTTCGAGGGGGCAACCTCCTTTACATTACATAAATGAACAATTCTTGGATGATTCAAATGACAAAACCTCCTTTCTATATATAGGAGTCTAAGGAGTCACAATATAATCCAGTTGACCTAACAATAATAATATAAAGCCACAAAAATAACAATAGAGGGATTCTATGGGGCACATTAATAACAATATGGGGGCAATAGGGGCACAACAATATTAATAAGGGGTATAACTACAATAGTAATGGGGTAATCACTAGTATTATAGGGACCCAACATTAAATCTCTTCAGCATGATCTGTAAAAAATGATTGGAATAACATAGTTGTTAAATCTTTACAGCCTGGAATTAATCAATTTTATTTGGAATTACGTATGTGACTTGTTACATTTGTACAACTTTGAATCCGCCAAAAAAAGGGTTGGCCTGACATATTTGAGTTGTTAAATATATATTGTGTGTGATTGGTCAAAAAATGTTAATAGCATATTTGAGTTGTTAAATCTATACAGATAGAGTGTCCCAAGAAATTTGGGATGCTTTAATCCTTTTTATGCATTAGAATACACATTTCAAATAATGCAAAATAATGATTTCACCCTTATCAATTTTTTGGAAAACACACACACACACACATATAAGAGTGGTCTAATGAGCCTATAATTTTACTTGGAAAATAGTGGGAACATTTCTGCATGGCAAATTTTTTGGGAAATCTATATTACAGTTGTCAGAGTTTTGGGTGCCTCAAAAGTGGTGCCCAAAAGTTTTTAATGGCGCTGAATTCATTTCCACCATAAAAAAATGATTTA
Source organism: Pinus tabuliformis (assembly GCA_031772625.1). Taxonomy (NCBI): domain Eukaryota; kingdom Viridiplantae; phylum Streptophyta; class Pinopsida; order Pinales; family Pinaceae; genus Pinus; species Pinus tabuliformis. The sequence continues at coordinate 901,224,941 of CM062816.1, read as the reverse complement.
AACACTTTTACTGTCAAATATTTTGAAAAGGAAAATGACCAGATTTCAATGAAAAATAACTTTTCACAAATTTTCCAGGGTTGAAAATCTATGTTACAGCGGTCAAGCTTCAAAATTTTGGGTGCCTCAAAAGTGGTGCCTAAAATTTTTTGATAGTGCTGAATCCATTTCCACCATAAAAAAAATGATTTAAACACTCTTACCCCGATATTTTGAAAAGGAAAATGACCATTCCAGTGACAAATGACTTTTCACTAACTTTCCAAGAAAAATGTGACTTTGGTAAATGATACTATTTATATACTTGTCACTAAATACAATTTTCATATCTTAACTTCAAAAATATATATAATACAAGCTGACTCATTTTTTATTAAAATATATAATAAATCCTATTTAACTAAAATCAAACCAATTTTCAGAAAACATTTACTTTATTAAATTAAAGTCAAACCAATTCTCAAAAAACATTTACTTTATTAATGCTGCTATAATGTAAAAATGATTATTATAATAATGTTTGATATCACATTTCCATAACAAAACAATTTTCAAAAAACATTTACTTTATTAATGCTACTATAATGGAAAAATGATTATTACAATAGTATTTCATATCATTTTTCCATTTATCATTATATTTGACATCAGTTTTCCATTTATCATTATTTTTCCGATATTTAATGCATAATTATCTAAAATACTTTAAAGTGATTTCGATCGTCGCAGACGTAAAATAAAAAGGGTCGCATTCATCCTGTTTGAGTTGGTCAGTCTCACTCTCACATGGGTAATACCTTGTCCAATGCAATTGGTTTTGGCTACCCTTTTCCACGAAAGTACCTCGACACCAGATTTGTTTATGGCTTCCCTTTCCCACGAAAGTACCTCAACACCAAACTCTGACACCATGTTCGCCCCTGGACAAATTAGGAGTGCAACCCAGGACCTCCATGTTGGCCCCTGGACAAATTAGGAGTGCAACCCAGGACCTGCTTTATTTGGAAATGTCATTCAATAACAACACTTTGGCTCCCCTTTTCTACAAATGTGCCTCAACATCTAATCCTGACACCATGTTTGCCACTGGACAAAGTTCGGAAGGAAACCCAACCCTGACATCAGGTTTGCGACTGGACAAAGTTCGGGAGGAAACCCACCACGATCCCCGACCTTGAGTCAATTGTAGATTCTCTGAATATTCGAGGAATCGGATCATGGGCGCGGTCAAAAAAAATTAAACAACACCTATGTCTATCACATTCCCGATTCCCAAATATTAGGAATCTGCAATCGACTTAAAAATGGCCCACCATTATAAACATAAAATCCTATTTCGAAGACTTATTTCGACCACACTCTGGATTAAGAGGACATTTTGTATTAGGTTTTTTTGGTTATGGTATTTATTAAGTAATAAGTTAATAATAAGTTTATTGATTTTACATTTTTGTGGTTTATTAAATATTACTTTATCTTTTTTATAAACAAGATGTAATTAATTTTTTCACTTAATTATATGCTTTTTTAATATTAAATTGTAGATTATCTATTTAACAAAATATTTAACTGAATAATTATTAACTAAATAAGTTTATTGATAGAAATGCTTTAGGGGTTTTTCAGAGCGCTGAATCCATATATGTAGTAAAAAAAAACCAGTTTTAATAACAAAAATCAAGATTTCACCACAAATTTTTCTGCTAAATTCCTGCCAAAAAATCAACAGAAAACTTCAAAAAATAACATAAAAAACCACTCCATTAAATATCTTATATAAAATTTATTTATAAAAATTTAATAATCCTAATAAAAAATAACCCAAAATTATATATATATATATATTATTATTATTCCTTAAAATGCCACACTTTGAAACTTTTTAAACATTGAAAACTACTAACATAATTTTTTTTTGCATATTAAAAATCAAAACCATAACCTTCTCTAAATAAACCAAGCTTGCTTCCCTTTAAACTACACTTTAATTGAAACTCTCTAAATATTTAAAACCGCTTTCAACCCAACTTTTTTGCATAACCAACCAAACTACTATCCTAACCAAACCAAGCTCCTGCTCCATTTTGATGTGTTTTTCCACCCAGCAAACCAAACCAAACTCCTGCCCCATTTTGATATGTATTTCCAGCCAAGTGTTAAATCTATTTATTTATCTTTACTTTATAATAAAAAATATAAAACCAATAATATCAAAGTGTCATGAAAAAAAAGAGAGGATAAAACCAATACTATCAAAGTGTCATATGCTTCTCCAACAGGGTTAAATCTATTTATTTATTTCTATATATTAGTTCATACCAAGAGCAAACCAAAAATTTCCATCAATGTGTTAGATCCATTTATTTATATCTGCTGGTCAATACCAAAAAGGACCAACTGTTTCCACCCTTAAGGCTATTCTGTTTTCTGCTACCTTCAAGAAATATTTTCACTCGAGGCCACGTAAAAATTCACTTTGTTATATCATTGATGATTACATTGCAATTAGGTTGTGGCTTAGTGGTTTTGATAAAGTGTTCCAGTAAAAAGAGTTGAGGTTCAAAGCTCAGCAGGTGCAGTGAATGCTTTCAGATAAGAACAGTGACATCCAGGGCAGCAAATTCTGTGCTTTCAGATTAGAACAGATAGATCCGCGACACTCTAATGGAAACCGTCCTGGAATAAAATTCAACACCCAATCTAATGGAAACCGTCCTGGAATAAGATTCAACACCCAATTGACATGGAGTAGGATTGAAATTGGCAATTTAAACAACTTGCCATTTGACACCATCAAAAATGTTTTTATTGTGCAGGGATTTCTTAACTACATGAAGATCTTGCGTTCAAGGAGGATGACTCTAACAATTCTCCATGATATCAGTGGCATCATATGGTCTTTGTTTCTAGATAGAAGATGTACAGCATATGTCACCCGTTTTGAGACACAATCTCCATACATTTGAAACGTCATTGGACTGTTCAGAATGACACTTCTTCTTGGTCAACCTGGTGCTGGCAAAACAACATTGCTAACAACACTGGCTGGAAACCCTGATCGTGATCTGAAAGTAAGTTTAGAATCTATTCTAATAAAACAATACTGTAAGAATTGCAATCCAAATTTTAAATAAGCAGTTTCGACATTATACTTTACTATAGAATGTGCCTAGTTTTTATATTGTTCGTATTTTGTTTCAAGTAAGTAATTTTATTTCTTACAGAAAAATTGTTTCCTTTTGCTTTTACAGGTCACCAGAACTGTAACGTACAATGGGCACTCATTAAATGAATTTGTGCCTCAAAGAACATCTGCTTATATTAGCCAGCACGACTTGCACCTTGCAGAGATCACAGTAAGGGAAACAATGGATTTCTCAGCGCGTTGTCAAGGTGTAGGAGCAAAATACGGTGAGTGTTTGTTTAGTTTTCTCCCGAGATCACACCCATTTCACTCTGAATATTGACCACCTGTTTATGCATTGCTTTCCAGAGCTGCTGCAAGAACTTTTAAGACGTGAAAAGCAAGCCGGCATCAAACCGGATTTTGATGTTGATATTTTCATGAAGGTAGGCATTTCTGCTAATGAGTGGTGCTATTCAGTGCTTCGATTAATTCTTGATGACCCTTGTCTCATCCATGGGGTTTTGGTTTGATGCAAGAGTTGGGTGTTTAGTATCACGATTCAAATTTCAAATCCTGACAGACATGTTTTGCCCTTGGTGGGCTTTTCTTGTTTGTTCAAGCTGGTGAACAATATATATATATATATATATATAGAGTTATATTTTCATTAATGGGTGGTAGTATATATTACTTGTTTGCTGGTGGGTATTAATGGAGAGATAGTTCTATATTAGTTATTAGTGGAGAGATAGCTCAAATATATATGGGTTGCAGTCAATAATTTACTCGATTAAATATGACCAATGACATATACTATCAACTGACATTAATGGACAGATAACTCCATATATATTAATTGCAGTAGCTGTATTTTCCCTGCTGAAACAGGCCCAAGAAAAACTTTCATTTATTGTGGAACATATTTTTTCTTATTGATGCAGGAAACTTCCATTGAGGGACAACGGACTAGCCTTGTCACGGACTATGTGTTAAAGGTTATTCTTCAAAAACTTTTGGATAAAAATGCATTAGGATTTTAAGGCATGCAGATTATTCACATATGTTGCCGTGTCTTTGATTTCTTCCAGATTCTGGGCTTGGACATTTGTGCAGACACCATTGTTGGAAATCAGATGCGCCGTGGAATCTCTGGAGGCCAGAGGAAGAGAGTTACCACAGGTGGTCTAAACAGGAATAGTTCTTTGGCAGCACTGTAAATTTGCATTTGCATGATATGGTAGTGCCAAAGCAATTATCTGATTGTTTGATAAGATCTGTGCAGGAGAAATGTTGGTCGGTCGTGCAAGAGCTTTTTTCATGGATGAAATTTCAACAGGATTGGACAGTGCTACGACTTTCCAGATTATCAAGTGTTTCCGCCAAATTATCCATCTCTTGGATGCGACAATGTTGATCTCTCTTCTACAACCTGCCCCTGAAACATATGAGCTATTTGATGATATCATCCTACTGTCTGAAGGAGAGGTGGTTTATCAAGGACCTCGAGAATCTGTTCTTGATTTCTTCGAGTCCATGGGCTTCAAGTGCCCAGACAGAAAAGCGGTTGCTGATTTCTTACAGGAAGTAAGTATCATTTCTGGTACAATTATGTTTTGTCTGGTGGTTTCAGAGTACTAGTTGCAAACTACCATCTTGATCTCAAAGCCAAAATATTTACAGAATTTTCACAGATGAAATGTCTGGACTCTATAGCTTGATAATCTTTGTGAGCTCTGGCTCACCATGGTTCCTTTTTATCCATTCACGACATTGGTGATTAAATGGATTGTTTAAATCTTCGTCGAAAATATAGCTCGTTAAATTTCACTGAATTAATTACATTTGCGGTGGAGCGACTTGAATGTTACAGGTGACCTCGAGAAAAGATCAAGAGCAGTATTGGGCACTTGAAGGCTAACCATACCGTTACGTATCTGTCAAACAATTTGCAGAGGCCTCTCATTCATTTCATGTTGGCAAGGATCTTTCAGAAGAGTTATCACGGCCATATGATAGAAAAAAGAGCCATCCCGCTGCTCTTACATCTTCTAAGTATGGTGTCAGTAAAATGAACATATTCAAAGCCTGCTTCGCCAGAGAATGGATGCTTATATAGAGAAATTTTTTTGTATATATATTCAAAACAGGACAGGTGAGTTGGGACCCAAATTATGAGGAGTGCCATTTTTAATTCACTTATTGGAGAAAAGAAGTATGAATGCTGACAAACAAATTTGCAGATTGTAGTTGTAGGGATACTCAAAATGACCATGTTTTTCCGCACGGAAATGCATCAGCGAAATATTGATGATGGAAACCTGTACATGGGAGCTCTTTTCTTTGGACTCATCGATGTAATGTTCAATGGTTTCCCAGAATTATCGATGACAGTTAGCCGCCTTCCAGTTTTCTACAAGCAAAGAGACTTTCCGTTTTATCCATGTTGGGCTTTTGCTTTACCAACATGGATAGTGAGAATTCCACTCTCTGTGGTAGAAGCAGCCATTTGGGTTTGTGTTACATACTATGTTATCGGTTTTGCACCAGAGGCCGAGAGGTAATTCTTTTAGCCTCTGTACCTCAATGAATTTCTATATCCTAATTTCATTAAACATGGATAGAAGCATAAGAAATCTTACAGGTTAATTAATCGGTTGATGTATGAATGGGTCTATGAATGGAAACAAAGTCTAACATTTTCTGCCTCCAAATTAGCCCTATCAGAAAAGAAAATTAAAGCAGGCACGTCAAAATTGTTTGCATTGTCAGAACACTGAAATATGCAACAAATAATCAAGGAGATTGCCTTTATTGTTGCAGGTTCCTTAAGCAGTTCTTCGTCCTCTTTGTGATCCATCAAATGTCGTTGGCACTTTTTAAATTCATAGCCGCATTGGGTCGGAACATGATTGTCTCACAAACATTTGGATCATTTGCTTTGCTTATTGTGTTTGTTCTTGGAGGATTTGTGGTATCAAGAGGTATGTGACAATATAGCATATGCAAAAATAATATTTACTCCAAAGAAAAATACTTTATGGCAATCTTGGGTTACAAGAAATGCTTGACTTTATGGCAATCCATAGCTGTGAATGAATTTCTGGCTCCCAGATGGGACAAAGTACGTGTTATCATGTCCTGATTGAGTGTTCTACCATCATAATCTAGGAAAGAAATATTGAGTATTGCCTTTCATCTCAACAATTAATCTTTGTGCAGCCTGTCAATAAAAGCTCCAATGAAACAATTGGACGTGCAGTATTAGAATCTCGTGGAATATTTGCTGAAGATAAATTTTATTGGATTGGCATTGGAGCATCAATCGGGTTTTCTGTACTTTTCAACATTCTCTTCATTGTTGCTTTAGCGTATCTCAACCGTAAGTCTGGCATCCTATTATAAGATTTGGTTTGTGCTACTGTTTCTCTCACATTCAAATTTTATACAAAGAGTGACATATCGTAAAATCCGCTCCGATTACAGCTTTAGGGCATTCACAGGCTGTTATATATGAAGATGCTATTGAAGAGAAGCAAGCAAACAGAACTGCTGAAAGCAACCATTCTGTTCAACTGACATCTAAAAGAAGGTCCAGTGGTAAGGCATGAGCTCTTCAGAAATAATTTTAGTAATGTGAATATTTTAATCTATTGCTCACAGCTTGAAGTGCATTGTAAATGGAGAGGATGCTGATTGTAACTGATTAGAATCTTGCAATTGACAACGAAGTGAGAAACTTGAATGAACTACATAACTTCTCTGTAACACCTTGTCTCAGACAACTGAGTGAGAGACATTGGAAAACCTTTGTGCTGATCTTAAATTAGAATCAAAAGCACTGTTTTTATGTTTTTCTTGAAAGAAAAGATGAAAGTACTGAACTATAAAGATTGCAATCTATAAAACTATATAACCTAGTCACATCCAAAGCTTTGAAAGTATATGAGAAAAACATGCACTATTCTTTCATAGATTTAATAATTTTGTCAGTCATGTTTACTTGTTAGACAGGAGATAATCTAACCTCTAAAGACAATTCTACACCCGATGGAGAAGTCAGTGTCACTCATGTCTCGACACAACATAAGAAAGGAATGATCCTTCCTTTCAGGCCATTGTCGATGGCTTTTGAGAAACATAAACTATTATGTTGACATGCCACCGGTATGTGTATCTACAAATCATTCAACTGAATTGGGAATCTGCCAGTAGTTTGACATACCCAAGTTCTCTTCAGTGGAATCTCTGGAACTAATGTTTAGTTTCGTAACAAGAGATGAAAAGTGAAGGGTTGGGTCACGACAGGCTACAACTCCTTTCCAATGTAAGTGGATCCTTCCTTTCCAATGTAAGTGGATCCTTTAGACCAGGGTTATTTACAGCCCTGATGGGAGTCAGCGGTGCTGGAAAAACTACCCTAATGGATGTCTTGGCTGGAAGAAAAACAGGGGGCTATATAGAAGGGAATATAAGCATCTCTGGATTCCCTATGAAGCAAGAAACCTTTGCTCGCATCTCAGGGTACTGTGAACAAAATGATATCCACTCTCCAAATGCCACAGTGTTTGAATCTGATGTAAAAGCATGAGACTTGGAGGGAAAATCTTCAAACTTATTCCAAAAATCCAAAAAAATCTACAGGGAAAGGAGTGGGGTCTTTTAGCCAGCAATTTCCATGCTTTTCTAGTTTAAGATAGGGATAGAATTAAGACTAAAATCATTCTGTAATAATCACTTATGGATAAGCGATAATAAGTTTTTATGTGTGATTGCTTTAAATCACTCTATGTAAAAGGCATGATTTTGTATGGATAAGAATCGAGAGGGCTTATCTATTATTTATAAAATGAAATAACTGGACGCTCAGAGTGAGAGAGTGCCCAGAAGCATTATTATTTGAAAATAGAACCCTCTGTGCATTTGATGTTATGGTTCTCTGTTAACTGTAATTTGTATTTGTATCTGGTTGCGATTCTTGCTTTCTGAAGGTTGTCAATGGTGATTTGGATCAGTTTTTCCTCTTAACATTGGTGTCAAGCTTGTTAATTGTGTTTTCCCTTACATTGGCACATCTATTTCCTCTTACACGCATTATTGAGCTTCCAACTGGAAACTTTGTTTTACAAAGAGAATTCGTGAAATTACTTAGTCGTAGCAGAGTTCTAGACTTAAAATTTTAAAAGTTCTGGTTCATTCCCGTGTCGAGTCCGAACCAAGATCACATCACAGTGCCACAAGTGGAGTGGGAAGGACCTTGGAACCGCCGAAGTCCGAAACCCCGACAACCCAAAACCGAAACAATAGAGAAGAGTTAAAAGGATATCGGGTCCGCGATTGTTATTGCATAGCTAGATTGGAGTGGAAGGAGCCTTGCCTTGGGAGCATTGGAGTCGGCGATTGTGACCTCTGATAACACTACGTGTTATCGCATCAGAGGAGGGGGCTTGGAAAGGCGATTATAGATCGTCGATAGTGTTAAATGCATTCAAATGCATAGTTTGAAATTGAAAGCGTCGATAGTTAATTCTTTAGAATTAACAATATAGTGATATTAAAGAGCTGATAGTGTATTATGTTCCTTTGGAACGGAAAAGCCACGACTGTGTATTGTGTTGCTCTATTCCTTTGGAACGAGGAAAAGCTGCGACTGTGTTCATTGCGTTTTAAACGCATTATCACTTGTTTTAAAGCAACGATAGTCTGTCTTTATAATTCCTATGGAATTGTAGTCCCAAGGAAGAAAACAGGCCTATTGCATTAAAGCGCCGATAAGAAAGGTTGGAGTGGATCAGATGAAAACTCATGAAGCTGTTAATAGATGACTGATACACCTGTTGAAGAAGAAAGAGGAATTTAGCCAAAAATTGAAGAAATTATATCAGGCTTCAGCCATTTGACCATATTGCCTGCACCCAGGCCACCATTAGTGGTATCAAAGTAGCCAACTGACATTGGATTGAATCTTAGAAGCAAGAGAAGGAAAGTTACTATGGCTTTCAGATTTGGAAGAGAACGAGGATGTGGTGGAAGAGGACGGCCTGTTTCAAACGCTAAAGCAATGGAAGCTGTGCAACAGATGCAAGCTAGATTGGATGCATTAACAACAGGCAAGAACATAGATGATGGAGATGTTAGTGAACTTGAGGTTGAAGCTGCAGAGGAGGAAGATGTAGCAGTTACTTCTGAGATGAGGTTCTTTCAGTCAGTGTTGAGATCCACAGCTAGGCCAAAGATCGAGGTTCTAATATATGAAGGAGGACTGAATCCAGAAGAATTGATAGATTAGATTAATGGCATGGAGAAATTCTTCGACTATGAAGAAACATAAGATGAGAAGAAAGTAAAGTTTGCTGTCACAAAGGTAAAAGGCCATGCAACACTTTGGTGGGATGGTGTGCAGGCAGAAAGAAAGAGACTTGACAAGCAACCTATCAAGAATTGGAGCAGGATGGTAGCAAAGCTAAGAGGTAAGTTTCTACCAAGCAATTACCAGCAAACCTTGTTCAGACAGATGCAGAATCTTAGACAGAGGTCTTTGATAGTGAAAAAATACACAGAGGAATTCTATAAGGTAAGCATAAGAGCTGGAGAAGCCCAAGGTACAGATGAGAAGGTGGCTAGATATGTGAATGGACTTAGGATGGACATTCAAGATGAGATAAGTCTACTGTCTCCTAAAACAGTAGAGGAAGCTTATCAGATAACACTGAAAGCTGAAGAAAAACTCATGAGGAAGCAGTCTACCAGAGGGAGAGGTACTTTCCGAGGAAGGGGAAGTCAAGGTGGTAGAGGAAGATCTACAACACCTAATGATGGAGCTAGTAGTAGCTCAACCCAGCATGTACCCACAGGAGGTGATGCAAGAGGCAGAGGGAATTTTTCTAGAGGAAGAGGAGGCAGAGGAATAGGAAGAGAAATAAGATGTTACAGATGTAACAAGCTGGGACACAGAGCTTTTGAGTGCCAAGAGAATGCAGAAACAAATCATAGGAATACCATTGTTGCTCAAGCTGAGGGAGAAGAAACAACAACAACAGTGACAAAAGAAGAAAATATACCAAAGAGAGGAGAATCTTTGGTAGTTAATAAAGTTTTGCTCAAACCAGCAAAGGAGATAGTTGAACCATCACAAAGAAAGACTTTATTCAGGACAGTGTGTAAGGTCCAAGGGAAATGTTGCCAGATGATCATTGATAGTGGCAACACTGATAATTTGGTTTCTATAGAAGTGGTGGAGAAATTGAAGTTGAAGACAATGAAACATCCAACACCTTATAAGGTGTCATGGTTGCAAAAGGGACATCAACTGTTAATGAATGAACAGTTTGAAGTAGAATTTCAGTGGGGCAATTATAAAGATAAAATTGTATATGATGTGATGCCAATGGATGTGTGTCACATATTGCTTGGAAGACCTTGGCAATATGACAGAGGAGCCATGCATGACGGAAAAATAAACACCTACAAGTTTGGAAAGGATGGTGTCAATCATACATTGTTGCCTTTGCAAGAAGAAGATGTGCCAGGAAAGAAGACTGATCCAAAAACTCTGTTACTAGGAGGAAAGGAATACTTGAAGCAAATTGAAGAGAATGAGGTAATTTTTCTATAATTTGCAAGCCCAAGGTAATAATGACTTCTACTAACATTTCTGATTTACCCATTAAAAGTCAAGAAATGTTGGAGAAATATTGTGATATTATTGTTGATGATTTTCCAAATGAGTTGCCATCTATTAGAAGAATTAGCCATCATATAGATTTGATCCTTGGAGCAAGTCTACCTAACAAAGTAGTTTATAGAATGAATCCTACAGAAAATGAAGAGGTTAGGAAGCAGGTGCAAGAATTGCTTGACAAAGGGCTGATCAGAGAAAGCTTGAGTCCTTATGCAGTGCCAACAGTGTTGAGTCGAAAGAAAGATGGAGGCTTTTGAATGTGTACAGATTCAAGAGCCATCAATAAAATCACAATCAGGTACATATTTCCTTTGCCTAGAATTGAAGATTTAATGGATTGCTTGAGTGGAGTAAACTATTTTTCAAAACTAGATCTTAAAAGTGGGTATCATCAGATAAGGATAAGAGAAGGGGATGAGTGGAAAACCGTTTTTAAGACAAATGAGGGACTATATGAATGAAGAGTAATGCCTTTTGGGTTTTCAAATGCACCAAGTACATTCATGAGACTCATAAATGAAGTTTTAAAGATTTTATTGGTAAATTTGTAATAGTACATCTGGACGATATATTAGTTTACAGCAGGTCTAAGGAGGAGCATATGAGGCATTTGAACTATGTCTTACAAAGGCGACAACAAGAGAAATTGTTGCTGAATTTGAAGAAGTGTTCTTTAATGAAATAAGAGCTAGTGTAGTTGGGTTTTGTTATTTCTGTTGAAGGGTTGAAGATGGATCCAGATAAGATCAAGGCAATCATGGAGTGGCCTTCACCCAAGAGTGTTTTTGAGGTAAAAAGTTTTCATGGTCTTGCTAGCTTTTATAGAAAATTCATCAAGAATTTTAGTAAGATTAATGCACCTATTATTGAGACCATAAAGAAGGACAAACAACCATTTTGATGGACTGCTGAAGCAGAAAAGAATTTTCAGTTGTTAAAGAACAAAATCACTAAAAATCCCATTTTGAATTTACTTAATTTTAGTAAGCCTTTTCAAGTGAAGTGTGATGCCAGCGGAGAAGCAATTGGAGGTGTTTTAAGTCAGGAAGATAGACCAATAGCTTATTTTAGTGAAAAGCTAAATGATTCCAAAAAGAAGTATTCTTCTTATGATAAGGAGTTCTATGCAGTTGTGCAATCATTGAAGAAATGGGGGCATTATCTAATGTCAAAAAATTACATCCTTTATTTAGATAACCATGCACTACAGTTTATAATGCAGCAACCAAAGGTTAGCCAGAAACATGCCAAATGGGTAGAGTATCTTCAAGGTTTCCATTTTGTTTTGAAGCATATAAACGGTCAATCAAACAAAGTTGCAGATGCCTTAAGTAGGAGGAATGTATTATTTCAAGAGAGTCAAATCCAAGTGTTGGGTTTTGATTTTCTTAAAGAATTGCATGAAACAGATTTAGATTTTAAAGAGGCATTTGAGGCTTGTAAAAATCCTATTTTGATGGATAGGAGTAGATGGTTGGATTACTTCTTACAAGATGGATTATTGTTTAAGAAAAATCAGCTATGCATACCAAACTGTTCAATGAGAGAGAATTTAATCAAAGAAAAACACAGTGGAGGACTTGCAGGACATGTTGGCATAGAGAAGACTTTTGAACAGTTGAACATATTTTATTTCTGGCCGAAAATAAAATCTGAAGTGGAGAAGTATGTGAAAACATGCAAAGTCTGTCAACATGCAAAGGGAAGGAGCCAAAACACAGGTTTATATATTCCATTACCAATTTCAGATAAGCCTTGGGATATGGTAAGTATGGATTTTGTTTTGGGCTTACCAAAGACTCAAAAAGGTAATGATTCAATTTTGTTGTAGTGGACAGATTTTCAAAAATGGCACATTTTATTCCATGTTATAAGACTAGTGATGCTTCTCACATTGCTAATTTTTTTTTCAAAGAGGTTGTAAAATTGCATGGGTTGCCTAAAAGTATTGTCTCAGACAGGGATTCCAAATTTGTTGGACATTTCTGGAGGACACTAGGAAGAAATTGGGAACTAAATTAAGTTTCAGTTCTGCCTATCATCCACAAACTGATGGACACATTGAAGTTGTGAATAGGAGTTTGGGCAATCTTTTAAGGAGTCTTACTATAGAACATCCAAAGCAATGGATCAAGTGTCAACACAAGATGATATGCATATAATGACTCACTTAACAGGAGTACATGACAGAGTCCATTCCATATTGTTTATGGAATGCATCCAAGAGGAGTATCTGAGTTAAGAAACTTGGGAAAAGAAGAGATGAGAAGTGTAGAGGGTGAAGATTTTGCTTCAAAAATGCAAGCAATACATGAACAAGTGAAACAGCCACTGTAGGATAGAAACATCAAGTACAAGACCAGAGCAGACATGAGAAGAAGAGAGGTGAACTTTGAAGTTGGAGATCTAGTTTTAGCACATATCAGAAAAGAGAGGTTTCCAAAGAGGGAGTATAACAAATTGAAGTTCAAAAAAATTGGACCATGCAGAGTGTTGAGAAAATTTTCTGCAAATTCCTATGAGATTGAGTTACCCCCTGATGTTGGAATATCACCAATTTTTAATGTTGTAGACTTGTACAAATATGAAAGTGAAACTACAAATGATACAACACAAGATCAACAGACACAAGAGATTGACTGGGTAAAACAGTTACCCACAACAAAGAATTTGCAGCCAGAAAGAATTCTGGACAAGAAGATGTTTAAGGAAACAAGGGGACAACAACATTTCCAGTATTTGGTAAAATGGAAGGATCAGCCAACCGTTGAAGCTACCTGGGTTACAAAAGACATGCTACAGAAACTCGATAGTTCTGTAGATGAACTCATGGACAAGAGCCCATGAAGAATTTTGTCCTCAGGAGTCTGATGCAGGAGCATGAGACTTGGAGGGAAAATCTTCAAACTTATTCCAAAAATCCAAAAAATCTACAGGCAAAGGAGTGGGGTCTTTTAGCCAGCAATTTCCATGCTTTTCTAGTTTAAGATAGGGATAGAATTAAGAATAAAAGAATTCTATAATAATCACTTATGGATAAGCAATAATAAGTTTTTATGTGTGATTGCTTTAAATCACTTTATGTAAAAGGCATGCTTTTGTATGGATAAGAACCGAGAGGGCTTATCTATTATCTATAAAATGAAATAACGGGACACGCACAGTGAGAGAGTGCCAGAAGCATTATTATCTGAAAATAGAACCCTCTCTGTGCATCTGATGTTATGGTTCTCTGTTAACTGTAATTTGTATTTGTATCTGGTTGTGATTCTTGCTTTCTGAACATTGTCAATGGTGATTTGGATCAATTTTTCCTCTTAACATTGGTGTTAAGCTTGTTAATTGTGTTTTCCCTTACATCATCACATCTATTTCCTCTTACACGCATTGTTGATCTTCCAAGCGGAAACTTTGTTTTACATAGAGAATTCATGAAATTACTTAGTCGCAACAGAGTTTTGGACTTAAAATTTTATAAGTTCTGGTTCATTCCCATATCGGGTTCGAACTAAGATCGCATCGCAGTGCCACAAGTGGAGTGGGAAGGACCTTGGAACCACCGAAGTCTTAAACCCCGACAGCCCGAAACCGAAGCACTATAGTGAAGAGTTAAAAGGATATTGGGTCCGCGATTGTTATCGCATTGCCAGATCGGAGTGGAAGGAGCCTAGCCTTGGGAGCATTGGAGTCGCCGATTGCGACCTCCAATAACACTACGTGTTATTGCGTCGGAGGAGGGGGCTTGGAAGGGCGATTATAGATCGCCGATAGTGTTAAATGCATTCAAATGCATAGTTTGGAATTGAAAGCACCGATAGTTAATTCTTTAGAATTAACAATATAGTGATATTAAAGTGCTAATAGTGTATTCTGTTCCTTTGGAACAGAAAAGCCGCGACTGTGTATTGTGTTGCTCTGTTCCTTTGGAACGAGGAAAAGTTGCGACAGTGTTCATTGCGTTTTAAACGCATTATCACTTGTTTTAAAGCAATGATAGTCTGTCTTTATAATTCCTATGGAATTATAGTCCCAAGGAAGAAAACAGGCCTATTGCATTAAAGCGCCAATAAGAAAGGTTGGAGTGGATCAGAGGAAAACTCATGAAGCTGTTAATAGATCACTGATACACGTGTTGAAGAAGAAAGAGGAATTCAGTCGGAAATTGAAGAAATTATATCAGGCTTCGGCCGTTTGACCATATCGCCTGCACCGAGGCCACCAGAATCACTCGTGTATTCTACATGGCTCCGTCTTCCTTGCAAGGTCGATGAGAAAACTAGAATGGTTGGTCTAAATTTGTCCCCTTTGCATGCAGTTCTTCAGAGTGAAGATATTTCTTATTAATGAGACTCTGCAAGCAGCTTTTACTCACAGATTTTTGCTGTTACGATAACTACAGTTGTTTGTGACAGAAGTCATGGAGCTCGTAGAGCTCACTCCTATGAGAGATGCTCTTGTAGGGCTTCCTGGAGTGACAGGTATTTCTACATAGCAAAGGAAGAGACTTACCATAACCGTGGAACTAGTTGCCAACCCTTCTATATTCTTCATGGATGAGCCAACTTCAGGACTAGATGCCTGTGCTGCGGCAATTGTTATGCGTACTATTCACAACAAAGTCAATACAGGTCGAGCTGTTATTTGTACCATTCATCAGCCCAACATTGATATCTTTGAAGCTTTTGATGAGGTGAATTCAAACACTTTCATGATCAATCTATGCAATGTGAAACAAAAGGCCTACTCTATGTTTATTTGTTTGGCTTAAGTAAAATGAAGGGTTGCAAAGGGCTAGAACAAGTCAGGGAATATTTGCTAAATTTTCAATTTTATTGGTTTGCTAAACTGCAGCTCTAGCTCCTAAAAAGGGGTGGCCAAACCATCTATGCGGGTCCTTTGGGTCATTATTCTCATAAACTCATTGAGTATTTTGAGGTATAACTGATTTTTTATTCCGTGTTTTATAAGCTATTTAATAATCGATTACGCTTGTCATTATCAATCCACGATTGGAAAGAATGATCTTGTCCGATTCTTGGTTATTTGACTAGGTTGTTCCAGGAATACCACAGATTAGCGAAGGATACAATCCAGCGACATGGGCACTGGAAGTGAGTTCCATAGCTGCTGAGGAAAAACTTGGTGTAGAGTTCACTGAGATCTACAGAAAATTGGCACACTATGAGTATGTCTAACATAATTGTAGGAATTTGTTTGAGAACTTAGAGCTTTTTTTATTGTGCATCTCTAATTTTGTTACCCTATCATCCGTAACATAATTTCTCCCAAGAAACTGTAGTATTTTTAAAATCCTTATTTGACAGTTATGTTGTTCTGCTTTCAAATGGAATCAAGCCCTTATTCAAGAGCTAAGCACCCCTGCAGGATTTGAGTTTTCCAACACAGTATGCACAGTGCTTCAAGGTTCAGTGTGTGGCATGCCTTTGGAAGCAACATTGGTCATATTGGAGGAATCCACACTATAATGTTGTGCATTTTTTCTTCACTACAGTGGTTTCCCTACTGTTTGGGACCATCTTTTGGGACCTTGGAACAAAGAGGTTGGGCACTCTTTTGACAGGCATAATAGACTTATTTGCAAAACTAGTCCCATCTCAATTTGACATTTAGTTTTCTCTATCATTGATTAGTTTATTATCTATTACATATTTGAGTCAACAGAGTCATTGAGCATACTGAGAAATCAGTCTGACATATGCCTTCCAAGTGAACTTTATAGCCTTTACTTGTTCCCTTGAAAACTATTTTGTTGTTCTCTGTGAAAAGAGTAAATTGTGTGCTCTCTTAACGCCTTTTGCCTCAACTGCTCAATGTTGTCTAAGTATTCTTCGACGTTCTTTTACAGAGGTAAACAGCAAGATCTAATGAATATTATGGGATCAATGTACAGTGCTGAACTTTTCCTTGGTGTTAGCAATTCATCGAGTGTCCAGCCAGTTGTCGAGGTTGAACGAACTGTCTTTTACAGAGAAAAGGCCGCTGGAAGGTATTCAACCCTCCCTTATGCCCTTGCACAGGTAATCTAAATGTCAGCAGCTAGTGAGATTATAGTTTTGTTATGCAGATCAAATTGACCGAATGACCATCCTTGTTATCACTACAGGTGGCAATTGAGGTGCCCTATGTTCTGGTACAGTCTGTAATCTATGCCATCTTGGTCTATTCTATGATTTCTTTCGAGTGGACAGCTGTTAAATTCTTCTGGTTCCTCTTCTTCATGTTTTTCACTTTTCTATACTATACCTATTATGGGATGATGTCGGTAGCCTTGACCCTAAGTTACCATATTGCTGCAATCATTTCATCAGCTTTTTATTCTGGATGGAATCTCTTCTGTGGTTTCATTATTCCTTGACCTGTAAGGCCATATTTTCAACTCTTGATCTGTCCATCAATTTTTCCTTCCAGCAACTATTTGAATTTCAATCTAGACTGCAATTAACAATGCCCCTGTTGAGTGGTCCTAATACATTCAATTTTCTGGTTATGTTTTGAAAACAGAAAATGCACGTATGGTGGAGACGGTACACCTGGGCAACCCCTGTTTTTTGGACGCTCTATGGTCTGATTGCTTCAAAGTTGGGTGATGTAGAAACAGAGATGGAGAAAACAGAGGGGAAAGTGAAGGTGGCCAGATTCATAAAATCTTATTTTGGGATGAGACACGACTTTTTGGGAATTGTAGCACTGGTGCTCGTTTGTATCCCTGTTGTCTTTGCTTTGTTGTTTGCCCTGGCCATCAAATACCTCAACTTCCAAAAAAGATAGAAATCACCTCACATGCTCATCAGATATTTTTTATGTTATTTTTCTTTGATAAGGCTGCGTTAGCTGAAGGGTATACAGGCAACCACATGAATCAGTTACATTGATATGAATCTGTGTCATTGAAAACCTTCGTTCTTTATGATTATGCTGTTGTAACCAATGCCATCTTTCGTTTTCGAATTGTTAGTAGGATGTTATCTTATAGCCTGGCTGTTCCTATAAACACAGCAACATGGTCCAAGATATGTTGTTCTGTGAGAGTAACCTGAAATATTTGACTCCACTAATAACTTTGCAATATCACACTGGTTATACGTTATTTTCATAGACTCATTACTCATTTAATATTAGATAGTCTTTCAACTGAGAGCATCTTAGGAATAACCCTATCGATCCATCTTTATCGTAATTGATGCATTCCATTCAAAATTAGATTCAGATTCGTCATACAAACGAAAATTACATTATTATACATCCAGTTTAATATCTAATATCCGGTTTCTTCAATTTTGTTAAACTGTTCAATATCTTATTTTAAATTTTGTTAAATTTTATTTCATTTTAAAAAGAAACGTTGAATTCCACTTATCCGAATTTAATATCTGGTTTCAAATTTTAAAAGTGGTGTAAATAATTTCATATTATGACAGGGTACACAACTTGAATATTTATAATAAATTACCCTGAACATTATGGGTACAAATGCCTTATAAGACTAACAACACAACTTCAAGTACATAATATTATACACTTTTTCAAGACCACTACAAAACAGCATAGACTTACTTACAATTAAGATGTGTGACTCATAACTTCTTCTCATCTGAATTGCTACTTGGCGGAGATGACTCAACGAATGAGGAATGGTTTATGGAGGTCTTTCATGTCCATCGAATTTTTGCACAGCCTGGAAACTAGTCTGGTTCTACTGCATTCAATTCCATGGTGAACGAATGCAAGAACAATCTGGTTCAAATAAGTGGTAGGTTAACTTACCCAAATATTGGTTTTGCATCCATTCATGTCAAAGTTTTGTTAGATGCTGCAGCTTATAAGTTGTGCATTTTAAGTTTATTTTCAAGATGTTCGGGAGTCTATCCCATAAATTCACACAAACTTTCACTTTATTTCACTTTATTGTCTATCATCTTTCAAATGTTGCTTCAACCTCTATCCTCTAGTATCATTATTATTAAAAAAAATTGTCCTTATCATGCAAATAAATACTCTATTGTTGAAATGGTCAATTCCAAGGCAAACTAATTTGTTACAATAGTCGGCTAGAGTAATGTCACTTCAATTACAAATGACAAAATAAACAGTGTTCCACGAGGACGCGTCCCCCAAGGTCAGGGGTGTGCACCTCTCGCACCCCACGTACCTGGGACAGAGGGACATCTGGGGAAACGTTTCGGGGACACGACTCCCCAAAAGGGTGTCCCCCCTCAAAATGGGCTATGCGTCCCCCTTAAATTTGCTTGTAAACAATGATTTATGACAACAGAAACCTAGTATTTGATCATATTGCCCTACTAATGCTATGCAATTCATGGTAATGTTACCATGAAGGGTTGATTTCATTTTCATCCTTTTACTTAAATTTTTAACATTACCATGAAATGACTCAGGATGTTTGAGAGTGGTTCCGACCTCTTTGGATTTCATATGCAGAAAGTAGAATTTTAGATCTCACTCAAAATCCAGCAGACTTAACAATTTTTCAAGAATTTAGGATTCGATGGATTGCAATGTTTCCATTGCATTTTGTCATGTACAAGGGTATGGAATTAGTATTTAATCAAGAGCACCAAGCCCTCTGTGTACTTTAGAGTGACTGTTAGACTCATCACTCCACTGTTTTTGAGTTTATTTATATCAAAATACTATTCCAGTCTTTAGATTTTAGTGTCTATTATAGTCTATTTTGCTTAGTACTAATTAGATTTTAGAATGATGAATGATGAATTTTAATTTTAAATCAATTTAGAATCTAAAATGATGAATGATGAATTTAATTTTTAAATCAATGAAGATTCTAGAATGGTGAATAATGAATGATGAATATGTATCAAAGTATTTCATTATTGAATCTCATGGTCTATGGATGAATCATTTATGTATTAGTAAGGATGATGAGTATGGATCAATGTATTTCATTACTCAATTCAATTATGTATGTATCATTGTATTTATGCTTTCATTATTGAATATAAATTTGAAATATATATATATATATATATATATATATATATATATATATATTAAAAAAACTATATACCCTGACATCCTCCGTCCCCCCTAAATTTCCCCGAAATTTGAGGGTACTCCCACACGTCCCCCTTGTGCGTCTCCTCGCACCCGCGTCTCCTCATCCCAGAGTCTTGGTGGAACATTGATAAGAACACGTTCGTCTCAAAAAATGGCAGAAAAGTGAATATTTTCAGAAGATCCATTGGTCTTAGGTGTTAAATTTCTTAATTGTTTGAGTCTTCTCTTGCATTCGACAGCAAGGAAATAAAAGAGTCGGAGTGTTGGCATGGAGAAGACTGTGCAGAGCAGTGTTGAACATCGACTGTGCTGGAACGTTGAAGATAACATTGAAGGAGGGTTAAAAGCAGGGCAAGCTTGAAGAAGAAGGAGGCCGTGAGAAGGTTGAATTGCTGAAGGCTATGAGAGGTCAAGTTGAATTGTTGCTCAGAGGTCGCGTGAAGGCCAATTTTTGCTCAGAGGTCGAGAGAAGGGTTTATTTATGGATGGAGAGGTCGATTGAGTTCGACTATGCCGAGGCCGATTTGGATGAATAGGTAGATCGGATCACTGTTGCCTATGTAAAGCTTTCGGTTGTGTAAAGATTTGAACTAGTGCAGAGTGAGCGCGAGAGTGTGTACAACTGCAGACCGGACTTGGAGGTGTTATTCCATATCCATAATGAGGGGTCTGCGTTGACATTTGTTGAGCACAAGCGCAATAGTTTCTTTGATTTATGTTTAGAGCGTTGAGATCCGAGGTGCACTTGTTAGGACCTGTGGTCCGTGCGACGGGTAGGGCGACTCCACCATGTGAAGGACGTGCGAAATATGAAATGAAACGAGCCAAGAAATGAGTTTATAAGGTGTTGGACGAGTTGGGAGGGCCGACCCTCCTCTTGGGCGAGACAACACATGTTGAATGAGTCGGCTTGGTGGTGAGCTCCAATATTGTAGCAATAATGCTACAACTCCTGGGGCTTCCTGTCTCTCATTTTATCAACCCAGTAGTTCGTACAAACTTGGAAGCGACGGTGCTATATGCACAAGTACTAGCTCTTGTCGCAGCTGTCACTTGGTCAGCTGGCACAAGTCTGCTAGGGCTCAAGCCAACTTTTGTAGGCTCTCAGAAGAAGCTTGCTAATTGATGGACGAAAGCTATTCTCAAAGGAAAACTACTCTACTTGACAAAATGGACTGAAAGCAAATCAAAGCATGTAAACCTAGGAAACCCTAATTTAACTAGTCTACCCTCTACAATGCAAGAAATGTGAATGAAACTTCTACCAATGCTGCTGTTACCTCTAATAAGTGCAAATGCATGGATCTAAACTACTTGCATCATGAAAGATATGTTTTTGTATTTTTCCCTTAAGTGTGTGGAATGATTGTGATTTTGTGCTAACTAGGGTTTGATTGTGCAGATGGGATGGAGAAGGAAGGAAAGCGTGGGACAGGTTGGGGAGGCTAGGAGAGGTCCCTAGGGATCCTTAGCATCCATCCACAGAGGTTCCTCGCATTCAGAAGCTCGGCAACCGAGTGAGTGGCCTCCTACAGGAAGTCTGCAGGGGATCCTACAGGATACTCTGGTTTCTACAGGATGTCTACAAACGGCTACAGGATGACCTACCGTGAGTGTTTGGCGTGATGGAGGAGTGATGAAATGGTAGGGGGAGATGTGTAAGGTAGGAATGAGGCTGGTGATGGCTATAGAAGTGGAGGAATAGGATAGGGAGTGAATGTAGGGAGTAAGTTGGAAGATAGAGGGCTAGGTCAATGAAAGGGCTAGAGAATGGAAGTACGTGAGGAGTGAAAGACTTTGGGAGATGACAGAGTGGAGCAGAGGTCAAAGATGTGTTTGCATGTGTGATCAAGATGGAGGACGAAGTAATGGAATGAGAGAAAGCAGTGTAAATGGAACAAATGCTTGTGACTATCACTAAACCAAAAATGCATTAACTTAGACTACCTGTGCTTATAAATTCAATGAACAGCAATCTAAACGCGAAGGAGAATGTGCATGAAGCTGTGGTAAAGGAGTGTGGTGCAGGTGTGAATCATGTGGAAGCATCTAACATAACGTGACTGTGTTTGCAGCAATCATGGAACAAAGAAATGCGTATTTTTGGTGGCTAGTCATGGACTGCACTCCAATCCCAGATGAGACGGCAGTGAGCCTTAACAACCTTTTTGTTGGAGCTCCAATCGATTATATCTATCCTCTGCTACACTAAGCAAGTGGAAACAAAGTCATCATAAGCAACTCCTATCTAACTCATGAAAAAGACCAACTTAACAACCTGTAATTCGAATTGCATGTGCAAATGAAAAGCTCAAAGTGCTGAAATGAAATGGAAACAACACTACAGCAGAGGGGATCTATGGCTCTCAGGTTGGGCCCTAACCTGAGAGCTATAGTCTCCTTAAGGAAACTCAGAACTAGATCAGAATCTGCCTTCTTTATTCATAATCTGATATCATGCCAAATTGGCTTACAAAAAGGAACAAAAACTGAGCTGTGCTCGAAAATTACAATAGCAAGACGAGAGTTTCAACAACCTATCCAAGGCTAAGGCCTCTACACTTATACAAAAACGATGATCCAACAAGTGTCCTTGATTTTAGGAGCTCGGCTGTCCAACTAGAGTTTAACTGCTGATCCTGTAGGACGGTCATAACTGCTGTTCCTATAGAGCAGTTTATAACTGCTGTTCCTGTAGAACAGCTGGCTGCTTCTAAGCTCGGAGGGGAGATGGATTGGAGCTCGGAGTTCTTGGTGGGAATCACGAGGAATGTCCCCAAGACCGTGGACATCCTCTCCTAAAAGTCAGCAGTGCCACCTCATTGTCTCCTTGTCTCCTTTTCGTTGTCTTTTGCTCCCTTTTAATGCCAAAACCTGGAATCACAATGCATTAGTCACGTAGATAGAGTGCCTACCCTTCTTCCTACAAACAACATGAATAAACTAAGAAATGCATGCATAAGCAGTAAAAAATGAATGGTTTGAGCAAGTAGAATAGGCCAAAATGAGCCCAAATTGTACCAAAATTGGGGCTCATCATCACCCCCCAGCTGAACCATTTGCTCATCCTTGAGCAACCTTGCTCCTGCTCCTTGTCCTTGGCCGAGGACTCGGGACCGGAACAGGCTCTTTCTTTTCTGCTTTTGATGGCCCTGCCTTCTCTGCCCCTGGTGGTGACGAGGGTGATGCTTCCTTCCCCTTTCCTATTTCCTTGAGTCGGGCTTCGGAAGGCGACTGGCCTATCTTTCGTGTCCAGGAAGTTATTTTTGGGCTCCCCTTTTCGGGGGTAGCTGATGTTTTAGAGGGGGTCCTTGCACTGGGTGAAGTAGGGACATCCCCTGAAGTGGTTTGGCTGCTGGGTGGAGGCTGTGGCTTGCCCGCGGTCATCCTCTTGCTTCTCCTGGCTTCAGGTGGTAGAGGGGTCTCCCTCTCCCTTTTCTCTTTCGGTTTTGGAGGTGTGCTGAGGGCAGCCAGTGCCGCTGCTGCCTCCTTTTCGAGAATGCCAGCCTTCTCTTTCCTGTGTTTTGCTCTCTCAGAGCTCCTTGTAGAGGGCCGCTCCTTTTTAGATTTCGGGCTTCCTATGGAAGACCCTGCTTTGCCCGCTTCCGGGCCTCCTGTAGAAGATTTTTTCTTTGTCTTCGGACTCTCTATAGGAGGCTGTTTCTCAATGACCTTCAGGCCTCTTGTAGAAGCCCCTCTTTCCAATCTCGGGCTTCTTGTAGAAGCCCCTGTCTCTGTCTTCGGGCTTCCTGTAGAAGCCTGTGGTTGCACTTTTGGGCTTCCTGTAGAAGCCTTTGTCTCCGTTTTTGGGCCTCCTGTAGAAGCCTGTTCTCCAACGATTTTCGGGCTTCCTGTAGAAGCCTTGGTCGTTGCTCTTGGGCTTCCTGTAGAAGCCTGCTCCTTACTGATCTTTGGGCTTCCTGTAGAAGCCTTTGTCTTTGTTTTCGGGCTTCCTGTAGAAGCCTGTGTTTGTGTTTTCGGGCTTCCTGTAGAAGCCTGTGTTTGTGTTTTCGGGCTTCCTGTAGAAGTCAGTTTTTGCGTTCCTGCAGATGCAACTCTCACCACCTTTTCTTGCTTGGTTGCATGGATTTTGCTTTTGGCTTTGACTGCAGGAGCTGACGAGGTGCTTGGGCTGGCAGGGACCACCTCAGTTTAGACTGCCCTGCTTTTCAACCTCTTTTCCCTTGCTGACAGGATGGGGGTGTCCTCTTTTGCTCTGTCATCCTTTCCCTCCTCCTTCTCCTTTCGTTCTTTCTTCTGTGTTGGAGTCGGGACCTTTTGGCTTTTCCCTTTCTTACTCTCGGCTATTGGCTCTTCTTCTTCACCGCTAGAGGATTCCGTTTCTTCAAGCAACATTTTTATGTTCCCTTCTTTTGTTAAATTCCTAAATGATTCCCATGCGAGGGGGACTTTATATGAGTGGAGAGCATCCTCCACAAGAAGCTTGACTAGCCCATGGTGGGCTACCTGATCAGGGATGCCCTGTCTTAGCTTTGTAGCACACTCCATTAGGGACTGCAGGAGATAATAAGGGATGCTTAGTTTTTTCTCTACAGGAAGGTCAATTCCGTGTCTTAACTCAGTGAGGAGCCGGAAGTGATATGCATACACGATACTGAACCGGCCTTCACAAGTAATATATTTCATAATGTGCAAACTGACTTCGTTCCATGGTGGTGACAGGCTGGTCCTCCTCACCCCGTTTTTATCCTCAGAGAATTCTTCCTCAGGTGGGAAGAACTCCTTCTTTGCTTGCTGGCTCTGCTTCCGCTCTTCTTTATCCCACGACAGACCCATGGGCAGTTCTGTGATTCGACTTATATGCTCTGGGGTGAGTTGGAGGCTGAGACCTCTGAAGCTTACTGTGGCCAGTGTCTGGGACTTAGGCTGCAGAGCCTGCAAGAATTCCTCGGCTACTTCATCATCGTAGCCCTGTAGTTTATCACAAAAAGGCATCCATTGTGCTCTAGTGAAGAGCTCAACCACTGCCGGATTTCTTCTTAGTGTATTTGAATCAGTGGGCTCTCGCCTGATAAACCCACCAGGCATGATGAACACAGTGGTTTTGACCAAAGGCGGTAGATACAAAGGAAATTCGGTCTTATAGACAGAGCATGCAATGAATTCACAGACCACAGTCTAATTATACTGCTATCCTGTAGAAGCGATAGTATAGGCACGGCAATCCAATATTTTTTTATGACCAGACTGTGAATAATGACCTTGCCACCTTTGAAAGCCAATTGCGGAAGGAGTTTCAGGGTTACCTCTTTTCTGCCACCTTTTCTTACGTGAAGACTTCACCTTCCTGTAGAGCTGCGTTCCTGTAGAAACTGCTTCCTGTAGGACTGCGTTCCTGTAGAAACTGTTCCTGTAGGAGCAGTGTGCAAACCTTGGGGAGGACTGCAATTGGACTGCGGTTGAGGTGCGCTTCACTGGTGTTCAGTCGGCCGAAAGCTTGGTGTATCAACATGCAGAGGTATTCAGAAGAGTTACTCAAGTTTTGAAGTGGAGGTGGATGGATATACGTGCACAATCTAGCCGATTAGATTTTGAATCGGCGCAGCTCGTGGCGCGGAGGGTGAGCTGTCCCTGCCGGACCGTTGGGTGACGTCACCCATCATCCGCCTGCACATTCACTTGCTGCTGCATTCATTCCCACAGATCTGCCGCCGCCCTTTTCGGTTAAACTCGTTTCTCGGTTGACGGGACTGATCTTCACGTGCGTGCTGCGTGTTCCCTTTGTCGTGGCTGCCACCCATCATCTGACTATCCCTTCACTAGCCAACGTGGCCAGTCAACTGGCCTTACGGCCGCTCAACCATTCATTTCTACGCCATGCAAACAAATCAAAGTAATACTCATGCGATTTGATGGAAGGAAGGATTAGAACACTTACCTGCGCGCGTCTGCACATGATTTCCAGTTTTTGGACGACGGATCTACCTGCTGCCTGTGGCTTACACAGTCCCGGAGGCTTGTGGTTACAGGATGCTGGCGCTGTAGTGGACGCTTTGGTTGCATGCGCCCGTGTGTTGGTTGCAGATGGCTGGGCGATGAATGGTATCCACTCCTGCAGGTTTGACTGCTACAGGATTCCCGCGGGGTGCCTTGTAACAGTCTCACCTCCTTGGGTGCATGCTACTTGACAATGGAGATGACCTGCTAATCACGCTCCCGAAGCTTCTGATGCTCGACATGGACGTGGTATGAGCTCTCGGTGTTCATTTTTCTCTGACAACTGATTTTTCCACGAGAACTCATTGATCTGGTTTGCTGGTGCAGGGATCTTAGTTGCATGGTGACGAGGATGGTGGAGCAAGGTATCAGCGTCGTGCATGGGCCCAAAAGAGGCTTGCATGCGTCCACACCAACCCGTAGTCATCAGATCTGCTCATGAAACGCATTCTGGCTCGTTCTGAGCTTCTACAGGAAGTTTCCTGTAGAGGTACAGAGCTTCCTGTAGACAGGCAGCTCTTCCTGTAGAAATTTGCACCTTCCTGTAGAAAAACTGTGCCTTCCTGTAGAAAGACAGCAGTTTCCTGTAGAAGATTCAAACCATGATAAAATTGCACATACCTTGAAAAACATAAGCGTTCTTGGAGGAGGAGCTTGTGAGGTGTCCTGGCTGCATGAGAAGGACCTTTGACTTTGACTTGAGAGGCTTCCTCTCCTCCATAGAACACCTGCAATCTGCATGCAAATTTCACATAATGACTTATTGATCTTGTTTTTTTCTTTTTGTTTTTTTCTTCTTTTTTTTTGAAAGATAGCAGGGGTGCCTCAATGAGGTTTTCACCCTTACCACCTGCCTTAAGCGCCTCAGAGAGGTTTTCACTCAAGGATCTTTATTTTTTTTTTTTTTTTTTTTTTGAAAGATAGCAGGGGCGCCTCAGATGAGGTTTTCACCCCTACCACCTGCCTTGGGCGCCTCAGGAAGGTTTTCACCCAAGGATCTTTATTATTTCTTTCTCTTTTTTTTTTAGATTCTTCAGGGTGTGCCCAAAGTAGGGGCAGGACCCTTCTCTATGACCAATACCGCTTTCTCCATAGTTTTGATGAACTCTTGTCTTGAGGGAGGCTTCCTGTAGATCTTCAATCGATGCCCATTGACAAGCATGGGAATGGCTTCCTCATCAATGGTTCGAATGAGGACAGATCCATTGTCATGACACTTTTCTACTGAATATGGTCCTAGCCATCTGGTTCTCAACTTCCCCTTGAAATCTTTGTATCTGGAATCATACAACAAAGCCCAATCTCCCGGCTGAAATTGCTTGTCATGGAGATGTTGGTCATGCCACACCTTCCTCTGAAGTTGAACCACTTCTGAGTGAAGGAGGGCCTGCATGCGGTGCTCATCCAGTCCATTCAGCTGCAATAACCTTTCTTGCTGTGCATGGCTGAGATCTAGGTCCAGCTGAGCTGCCATCCTCAAAGTGTTATACTCAAACTCAATGGACAGCAAAGCTTTCTTCCCATAGACCAGCTCATAAGGTGTGAAGCCGGTGGTGGTCTTCCAAGTGGTGTTGTAAGCCCATGTGGCTTCAACCAGGCGATCTGCCCAGTCCTTTCTGCTGCTGCTCACCACTTTAGTCAAGATCCCTTCTAATGCTCTATTGGTGACTTCCACCTGCCCATTTGCTTGAGGATGATAGGGGGTGGAAGTCCTATGCTTGATCTTGTGATGAGCTAGTAGATCTTCAACCAAGTTGGATGTGAACTGGCTCCCTTGATCGGTCACCAGCTCTCTTGGGTAGCCAAACTTGTAGAAGATGTTCTCTCTTAAGAACTCGACCACCTTCTCTTCTGTTGCTGCTTTGATTGCTTTAGTCTTTGCCCACTTTGTCAAGTAGTCAGTACACACAATGATGTAGGATCTCTGCCTCGAAGAGGGATTGATTGGACCCACAAAGTCCATGCCCCACTTCTCAAATGGCTCAAGAGTCCCTTGAGGTTGGAGAGGCATCTCATCCCTTTGGGTCGGTTTCCCCATTCTTTGGCATTGGTCACACTGGCTGACATATCTTCTGACATCTTAATGAAGTGTGGGCCAATAGTAGCCTGCTTGCAGGATCTTGAAGGCAGTTCTCTTTGCTGCAAAATGTCCTCCACAAGGCCCGTCATGACAGGTGAGGAGGATGTTGAAGACTTCCTCCTCCCTTACACAACGCCTTAATATCTGATCGGGGCCAAGCTTGAACAGGTTGCCCCCGATCCAAGTAAATGAGGCACTCTTTCTGATGATTTTGCTCTTCTCTTTTGAAGAGAGGTGCGGAGGGAACTGAGCTGAAACAAGGTAGTTTGCTATATCAGCAAACCATGGAGAGAGTACTGAGATAGCAAACAGATGCTCATCAGGCATCTGGTCATCCACCGTCCCATCTTCATCTGCAGACAAATCCAATCTAGACAAGAAGTCAGCAACAACATTTTCTCTTCCTGGTTTATCAACAATGGTTAGATCAAACTGCTGCAATAAAAGTAACCATCTAATAATACGAGCATTCACATCGGGTTTATTCATCAAATATCTAATAGCAGCATGGTCAGTATGTACAAAAGTCTGGTAACCAGTAATATAATGTCGGAACTTGTTCAGTGCATGGACCACAGCTAAGAATTCCTTCTCGGTTACAGTGTAATTCAGCTCTGCTTTGGACAAGTTTTTGCTAACGAAGTAAATGGCATATGGAAGTTTTTGCTCAACTTGTCCTAAGGCTGCACCTATGGCTTTGTTCAAGGCATCAGTGTGGATGTGGAAAGGTAGGGCCCAGTTTGGACCTCTCAAGATTGGTGCTGACACCAACTTGTCCTTTAACTCATTCAAACTCCTCTGACAATCGTCAGTCCACTTAAACTCCACATCTTTTACCAACAGACCAAACAATGGTGAGGCTAACTTGCTGAAGTCCTTAATGAATCTCCGGTAGTATCCTGCTAATCCCAAGAAACTCCGGACATCCCTTACTTTTTGAGGAGGTGGAACCCTCTTGATGAGAGCAATTTTGTTAGGATCCACCTGCAATCCTTGGGAAGAAATGGTATGGCCTAGCACGGTCCCTTCAGTCATTAGGAATTCACATTTTTCAGGGCTGAGGGACAAGTTCATCTCGATGCATTTGGTTAGGACTTTCCCCAGGTTGGACAATGCTTCCTGGAAGTTGGCCCCATAAGAAGTAAAGTCATCCATGTATATTTCCACTGCATCATGGACCAACTCCGAGAAGATGCTCAAGACAGCTCTCTGAAAAGTAGCAGGAGCATTGCATAGCCCAAAGGGAAGGACTCGGTAGGCAAAGGTACCCCAAGGACAAGTGAAGGTGGTCTTATCTTGGTCTTCCGGGCTGATTTGGATTTGATTGTACCCGCTAAACCCATCCAGGAAAGAGAAGAACTTCTTTCCTGCCAGTCCATCCAACACTTGATCTATGAAAGGTAGAGGGAAATGGTCTTTTTTGGTAGCTTTGTTCAGCTCACGGTAATCTACACAGATCCTCCACTTCCCATTCTTCTTGGGAACCAACACTAGAGGGGACACCCATTCACTATCTGAGATGGGGTAGATGAATCCGGCATCCAACAGTTTCTGCAATTCTTCCTTGACAATGTCCTTAAGGGCTGGATTCATTCTCCTCTGGGGTTGCCTAACTGGTTTACAATCCTCTTTGATGTATATATGATGGGTACAGACCGAGGGATGGACTCCTTTCATCTCCTTATAGCTCCAAGCAAAAGCATCTAAGTGGCTGGCCAATAGGCTACACAACTCCTTCTCCTGGGAAGGAGATAGGGAGGAGCTGATCTTTAATGCTCTCTCAGGGCCGAACTCCACACTTTTGACTCTGGGAGTGACAGGGCTGGTTGTACAAAGGTCCACTAAGGTGCTAGCTTGGGCATCCTCCACCAACTTCTCTAAAGATAGTGCACTGGAAGGTGGATTCTGGATCAGGGTCTCAATCAAATCATCCTCGGTTGGGGGATTTCTTCTAGTGGTATCTAGGGTACACAGAGGTGCTGAATACACCTCGTCTTCTTCTCCTTCCTCCAACCAGAGTGGTAAATCATGCTCTAAAGAAGGTTGGGCAGGAGGGTATAAGACTAGTTGCTTGGACATGGGACCATTTTTGATGGTCATGTTTCCTGCCCGACAACTTATGTAAGCATCTGCAGTAGCTAACCAAGGCCTTCCCAAGATGAGAGGATATCCAGTAAGCTTGGCCTTTGGTTGTAGAACCAGGAAGTCTGCAGGGTATTCCCAAGAATCGATAGAGACCAAGACATCCTCCACAATCCCTTCGGGAGTCACGGTGGAGCGATCTGCTAATTGCAGTACTGTCGAGGTCTTCCTCAAGGAATCCTGAAGATTGAGTTTAAGCATGGTATCCCTGGTCATCACATTGATGGCCGCCCCCAGATCAATCAAGGTGTGGGGGATAATGGTGCCATTGATGTGAACATCTACTACAGGACTTCCAGGATCTAGGTACTTTGGGCAGATGACTTGTCCTAGCATAAGGTCAGACAGCTGTCCTATGACATTGATAGTTGAGGCATCTTTCTTCCGTCTGCTTGGGTGTTTGAAACACTTCTCCTTAACCAGCTTGTTATATATTGGCACATCCTTGATGGCTTGGAGAAGTGGGATTTTTACACACAACTGCTTGAGCTCACCCAAAAGCTCATCTTCTTCTGGGTTAGGTTGTGTGGTGGCTGTTAGTCTCTCAGGAAAGGGTGGAATAGGCTTTGGTTCACTCTCCTGATGGTTTTCCTCATCCTCTGGGGGAGGAGGTTGGCGATCTGGAAGAGTCTTTCCAGATCTAAGATTGATCTCCTGGATCTCCACAGCATAGGTAGGGCATGAGGTCTCCCCAGTATATACCTGCTGAGCCTGTCTATTGTTGGGGTTCAGGTTCGGTTGAGCAGGCATCTGAGGTTGCCTTGGAGGAGCAGGAGGTAAAGGCTGAGGTTGAACTGGTGGTGGAGGCAAAATGGCAGGAGGAGTGTTGTATTGGGGCCTCCACCCCGACTGAGGAGCACTCCATTGAGGCTGCGACTGGGTATGTGAGTGATATGGATGAGAAGTAGGTTGAGTAGGGTACTGAGGTGGATAAGACCATGGAGGAGGCATGGACCAAGAAGGATGAGCAGGGGGACCCCAGGAAGGCATGGGAGTCGAGTGGTTGGTGTTGTAATAAGCTTGAGATGCCCCTTGCATCCCCTGCTGATAAGGTCTAGATCCTTGAGGCCTCCTTTGGTTGATGAAGTAGAGAGGTTCAGTGGGGGCTTCGGTTCCTTGGTACATGGCTTTAAACCCAGGTAAGGTTGGACACTGATTTGTTGGGTGGTCCTCCTCACAAACGAAACACACTTCAACCGAATGCAATGGACATTCGTTCTTAGGGTGTCTTCTGGTGCACCTAGGACAGAAGACAGCCAAGGCTCTCTCAGCTTCTTCTTTCTTCTACTGGATCCTGAATGTGTCCAGCTGCATGGAAATGGTCTGTCTCACCTCACTCTTAAGATCTTCTAATTGGTTTGTAAACTCATGTTTGGAGAAAGGGACACCGGTGGAGAGGAGATTTCCTCTACCTCGTTTTCTAGCTGCCCTGGAATGATTTCGAAACACAGTCTTGATGTCCTCATAAGGTAGTTGGTAAATGTCCCCCCCAGCTAACATGTGAAGGGTGTCTAAGAGATCTTCAGGGACTCCTCGGAGTAGAACCAACTTGAGGGATTCAGGGTCAAGTGTGCACCTGGCCCGTTTATAGCTAAGTTGGAACCTCTCCTCATAATCCTCTAAAGACTCATCATTCCCCATGGTCATTCGAAAGATCTCTCCCTTGGTTTCCTTGGACCTACAATAATCCCTATACTTGGTATTGAAGGCTTGCTGCATCTGAGCCCAAGTAGCGATGCTATTCCCAGGTAATCCCATGAACTAGCGTAGTGCTGCATCCTTAAGAGTGGAAGGGAAAAGCTTCAGCTTTTGCTCATCTTCAGTATAGTCATAGGTTCTACAAAGGACAGCAAACTCAAACAAGAAGGTATCAGGATCCTCAGTGGTCAGTCCATGGAAGTGAGGCAAGGCGGAGGGGCTAATGTTTTTCATTTTCATATCTCCATTGGTCTCTCGGATGGGGAAAGCTCCTTCTATTCTCTCATCTTCTCTCCTATTATCAGCCATGGCTTCAGATGGAGTGGTCTCTAACTCTTCTTCTTCTATAGGGTCTTGGTATATCTCAGGACGTTCACCTATAGGTTCCTCTGGGTCACTGTCACCAAAGAAGAGAGAAGGGTGACTCAGTGATGTGGTGGGGGTGTTTGGTAGGAATTTGCCTGATCTATCTCGGTTCCTATGAGGCATGAAATGGAAAGGACTTTTCTTTTTTGAGTGCTTTTGCTTTTTCTTTGGTACCTGCAAAACTGAAACAAAGTGATCTACAACTAACTATATTGCTCAAATGAAATTGCAGAATTGGAAAGCTAATCTAGGAAAGCAAGAAAAATTACTCTAGGAAAGCAAGAAATATTAGTCTAGGAAAGCACGAAATATTAATCTAGGAAAGCAGGAAATGCTAATCTAGGAAACCAGGAAATGCTATTCTAGGAAAGCAGGAAATGCTAAGCTACTTTTGCAGAATGGAAATGAAATAAACTACTGAGCAGAAGTAAGAGTACGAAAGTAGAAGAAAAGCAACAATTACTAATACTCTGACGCTTCCCCGGCAATGGCGCCAAAAAGATGGTGAGCTCCAGTATTGTAGCAATAATGCTACAACTCCTGGGGCTTCCTGTCTCTCATTTTATCAACCCGGTAGTTCGTACAAACTTGGAAGCGACGGTGCTATATGCACAAGTACTAGCTCTTGTCGCAGCTGTCACTTGGTCAGCTGGCACAAGTCCGCTAGGGCTCAAGCCAACTTCTATAGGCTCTCAGAAGAAGCTTGCTAATTGATGGACGAAAGCTATTCTCAAAGGAAAACTACTCTACTTGACAAAATGGACTGAAAGCAAATCAAAGCATGTAAACCTAGGAAACCCTAATTTAACTAGTCTACCCTCTACAATGCAAGAAATGTGAATGAAACTTCTACCAATGCTGCTGTTACCTCTAATAAGTGCAAATGCATGGATCTAAACTACTTGCATCATGAAAGATATGTTTTTGTATTTTTCCCTTAAGTGTGTGGAATGATTGTGATTTTGTGCTAACTAGGGTTTGATTGTACAGATGGGATGGAGAAGGAAGGAAAGCGTGGGACAGGTTGGGGAGGCTAGGAGAGGTCCCTAGGGATCCTTAGCATCCATCCACAGAGGTTCCTCGCATTCAGAAGCTCGGCAACCGAGTGAGTGGCCTCCTACAGGAAGTCTGCAGGGGATCCTACAGGATACTCTGGTTTCTACAGGATGTCTACAAACGGCTACAGGATGACCTACCGTGAGTGTTTGGCGTGATGGAGGAGTGATGAAATGGTAGGGGGAGATGTGTAAGGTAGGAATGAGGCTGGTGATGGCTGTAGAAGTGGAGGAATAGGATAGGGAGTGAATGTAGGGAGTAAGTTGGAAGATAGAGGGCTAGGTCAATGAAAGGGCTAGAGAATGGAAGTACGTGAGGAGTGAAAGACTTTGGGAGATGACAGAGTGGAGCAGAGGTCAAAGATGTGTTTGCATGTGTGATCAAGATGGAGGACGAAGTAATGGAATGAGAGAAAGCAGTGTAAATGGAACAAATGCTTGTGACTATCACCAAACCAAAAATGCATTAACTTAGACTACCTGTGCTTATAAATTCAATGAACAGCAATCTAAACGCGAAGGAGAATGTGCATGAAGCTGTGGTAAAGGAGTGTGGTGTAGGTGTGAATCATGTGGAAGCATCTAACATAACGTGACTGTGTTTGCAGCAATCATGGAACAAAGAAATGCGTATTTTTGGTGGCTAGTCATGGACTGCACTCCAATCCCAGATGAGACGGCAGTGAGCCTTAACAACCTTTTTGTTGGAGCTCCAATCGATTATATCTATCCTCTGCTACACTAAGAAAGTGGAAACAAAGTCATCATAAGCAACTCCTATCTAACTCATGAAAAAGACCAACTTAACAACCTGTAATTCGAATTGCATGTGCAAATGAAAAGCTCAAAGTGCTGAAATGAAATGGAAAAAACACTACAGCAGAGGGGATCTAT
The DNA here is from genome assembly GCA_031772625.1 of Pinus tabuliformis. Taxonomy (NCBI): domain Eukaryota; kingdom Viridiplantae; phylum Streptophyta; class Pinopsida; order Pinales; family Pinaceae; genus Pinus; species Pinus tabuliformis. Next base: position 901,190,886 of record CM062816.1, on the reverse strand, counting down.
GGCTCTCAGGTTGGGCCCTAACCTGAGAGCTATAGTCTCCTTAAGAAAACTCAGAACTAGATCAGAATCTGCCTTCTTTATTCATAATCTGATATCATGCCAAATTGGCTTACAAAAAGGAACAAAAACTGAGCTGTGCTCGAAAATTACAATAGCAAGACGAGAGTTTCAACAACCTATCCAAGGCTAAGGCCTCTACACTTATACAAAAACGATGATCCAACAAGTGTCCTTGATTTTAGGAGCTCGGCTGTCCAACTAGAGTTTAACTGCTGATCCTGTAGGACGGTCATAACTGTTGTTCCTGTAGAGCAGTTTATAACTGCTGTTCCTGTAGAACAGCTGGCTGCTTCTAAGCTCGGAGGGGAGATGGATTGGAGCTCGGAGTTCTTGGTGGGAATCACGAGGAATGTCCCCAAGACCGTGGACATCCTCTCCTAAAAGTCAACAGTGCCACCTCATTGTCTCCTTGTCTCCTTTTCGTTGTCTTTTGCTCCCTTTTAATGCCAAAACCTGGAATCACAATGCATTAGTCATGTAGATAGAGTGCCTACCCTTCTTCCTACAAACAACATGAATAAACTAAGAAATGCATGCATAAGCAGTAAAAATTGAATGGTTTGAGCAAGTAGAATAGGCCAAAATGAGCCCAAATTGTACCAAAATTGGGGCTCATCACTTGGGCGTTTGGTGTGGGTCGGCTGGGTGACATAACCCGCCACCGGCCTGTATATTGGAGGGCGTTTGGAGGCAAACGACCATCATTGGATCACACGAATTTGAACAAGGAGTTCTGCAGTGCATGGATGAGCCCGCACGACGGGTGGAACTCGGGTGTAAAACTCGTTCAAGAAAGTCGTTCGAGAATTCGTTCAAGAAGTCATTCGAGAAAGTCGTTCGAGAAGTCGTTCAAGGAAGTCGTTCGGGAATTCGTTCGAAAGGTCGTTCGAGAAAGTTGTTCGAGAATTCGTTCAAGAAGTTGTTTGAGGAAATCGTTCGAAAGGTCGTTCGAGAAGTCATTTAGGAAAGTTGTTCAGAAAATTCGTTCGGGCAGCACTCGGGCGAGGTCGTTCGGGCGACCTGGGTGAGGTCGTGTGGTGACCCGGGTGAGGTCGTTCGGGCGACCTGGGCGAGGTCGTGTGGCGACCCGGGTGAGGTCGTTCGGGCGAATCGGGTGAAGTCGTGTGGCGACCCGGGTGAGGTCGTTCGGGCGAGCCAGGTGAAGTCGTGTGGCAACTCGGGTGAACGAGATGGTGAACGGGTGGACGTGAAGATGGGTGAGGGCGCGCCGTGCACGCCGAAATGAAAAATCGTGCGGATGGGTGACAGGGTGAGGGCGCGTCGTGCATGACGAAACGGTGGAAACGGTGAAGTGTTGAGATTTTGAATGAATGTGTGACTTGTGCGGAGGCGCCCATGTGTGGCGACTTGGTTACGACGAGGCGCGCCCAAGTTGGGCAAACAACACGATCGTGCAACGAGGTGAACGAAGGGTTGGTGAGTCGTGCAGCGACCGTGCGGAGGTGTTGATGAGCTGGGCAACCGAGTTTGCCGAAGTTGAAAATTGGCTAAGTGTAAATTTGGGGTTTCCTAAGATTTAACTTGTACTTTGTAAAAGTGAAGATTGTATAATATATTGATTCGAGCGGACTCATATTGCAGGGAGTTGCCCCTCCCTTTATACTGTTGTGCATTTCTCTTGTATAACGTTGTTTATGTGAATGTTATGGGCTTTCACTTGTATAAAGGAACACATTAATAATACTTGGTAACGAAAATAAAACTAAGTATGGAATGTTAGGCGTAGTCTACAATCGTAAGTATTGGTGAAAAGAAAACGATTGGTAGTGCCGCACTTCGCTATAAGGGGTTGAAAGACTACCGCATGTGTAGGGGCGTGACAGGTGGTATCAGAGCTAGTGCCAGGGAGCTAGTGCTGGTGTTGAAGCGTTGAAGCTGATACACACCTGCGCTTCGTGGTAGGTGGTATCAAAACTAGTGCCGGGGAGCTGGTGAATTGAATCAAGGAGCTGATTCTACGAAGACTGAAGACTTGGAAGGAGCTCAAGTTTTGCAGGTGACGGGTGGAATATCAGGGTGATTTAGGTGAATGGTGAAATAGGTTTAGTAGAGGAGAAGCTTCGTGCTTGGGCCAAGCTGAACGACAAGGCATGGCAGGTTTGAAAGAGTGCGAAGGGAAGCTCTTGCTTACCTTATACAGGTTGAAGCAGATGAAAGAAGAGAATCCCCGGATTTGAGATAAGCTTGAAGTCTTGGAAAAGAATGTTGAAGACGAACTTCTTCAACTTGGTTGGACAATGGAGCAAGATGAAGTTGCAAATTGTGCTAACAAGGAAGAGGAAGCCGTGATGATTGAGGATGTTGCAGACATGAAAACGATGGAGGATGAACTTGAGATTGATCAAGTTGGGCCAGGATCGTGCATTTTGCAGACATGGATGAATGAGGATACTCACATCGAGGAGCCTAATGATGATGATGAAGTAAGTATTGATACTTGTGTTTCAGTTGAGCATTTGGTAGATGAACCATATGTAGGGAAGGGCAAAGCCAGTTTGCTGATGCTAGGGAGGATCTTACCATAGATTTCTACGATGAGACCTTGTATGGAGAGGCAAGGGTTGTTGATTGTTGCAGGACTTGTTGGGGTTGTTTGTGACCTTATGGTAGAAGGTACAAAGGCCCGTGACAAGGGAGGAACATGATGATCGTTGTGGGTGAATGGGTCATGCTTTAGCCACATGGAGAATTGGCTAAGTGCCCGGCATGACTCATGTACAGATTGGAGGAGGGCACACACTTGAGGTATGATGATGCTTGGGTGGACTTCTCATGGCCGAGACCAAGAGATAGTCTTGGTGGAACCTTTAGTGGGGGCAGCTATGATGGAGGGACTTGTGATGATGATGATATGGTTGGGTGACCGAGTTCACTAGACCGAAGATTGCAGACTTGGATGAGGATGAATGATTGTTGTGATGGGTCTACTTGGTTGGACTACATGGGCAACTTAGTCATGGACATCAGGTTGGAAACATGGAGCATGGCAGTCTTATGCAGGGACATTGTGCAAGAGCACTTGTAGAGATGTCATTTATGGGCATCCAATGAGGAGTGCCAAGGCAGAGATGTTGTGCAGGTGGATTTGCTGGTGTGACTTTTAGGGAGACTTCATATATAGTGGACTTGGAGGATCTAATGCATTGAGGAGCTGAGGTTAGAGACTTTGATGCAGGATGGGGTGCATACTTTCAAGTGCATATATGGGAATGGCTTGAAAGAGTGACTTGATGTGGAGGATCGATATGAGACACTTTGGAGTGATGGAGTTACAACGACGATGATGCCTTGGTGGCAACGCTTGGGCATGGGTTGAGCCAAGGCTTAACCACTTTTGGCACATGGGAGCTGATTGATCTATGATCATGGGCAGCACATGGGAGATGAGACAGGTGTATACTTGTTTCTATGACAGACTTGAGGGATGGCACATTGCAGATATGATGGAGGTTGCTTCATGGTTCTGGATGTGGCACATCGAGAGTTGGAGTTGATGAGATGGTCTCTTCATATTGAGGAGGCACACATATGGATGATAATGTTGGGATAGATGTGGCTGATTTCAGGCAGCACATTGGTACCAAACATCATGGACAACATGTTGCAGATGAGATGAGGACTACTTCATGGACCTGAGCATGGCTTACACTTATATGGAGATGGATTCTTGATCGATTTGAGGATGTGACGAGATGTTCTGAGAAACAGCTGATGATGTCATGAGGATGTTCACTCTCATGGTTTGAGCGTGACAGTTGGACTGATTACCTGACTAGTTCAAACATGGGGTCCGGAAGTGTACAGAGATGTGTTAGCATTTGTTGGAGTATCATGGCAGCAGTTCACACGAGGACGACACATGACGGGGTCGACACGAGATGTTGCAGTGGGCATGTAGCTTGAGATGGAGGGACCAGCCTTCGACGATGGGGAGCTGCATGTGGAGATTGTGATAGGGTGGTTGATGATCATGGATTGAGATGATTTCTGATGTATGACATACTGATGGGGTGTATACCTTGGTATGGTGATCTTGGTGAGATGGTTGCTGGGATGAGATATTGTCGAGGACAAAAATGACTTCCAGTGGGGGAGGATGTTAGAACCTGCAGTCTGTGCAACGGGCAGGGCGACTCCACCATGTGAAGGACGTGCGAAATATGAAACCAAAAGAGCCAAGAAATGACTTTATAAAATGTTGGATGAGTTGGGCGGGCCGACCCTCCTCTTGGGCGAGATAAAACATGTTGAATGAGTTAGCTTGGGCGTTTGGTGTGGGTCGGCCGGGTGACATAACCCGCCACCTGCCTGTATATATTGGAGGGCGTTTGGAGGCAAACGACCATCATTGGATCACACGAGTTCGAACAAGGAGTTCTGCAGTGTGTGGATGAGCCCGCACGGCGGGTGGAACTCGGGTGTAAAACTTGTTCAAGAAAGTCATTCGAGGAAGTCGTTCAGGAATTCGTTCGAAAGGTTGTTCGAGAAAGTCGTTCGAGAAGTTGTTCGAGGAAGTCGTTCGAGAATTCATTCGAAAGGTCATTCGAGAAGTCGTTCAGGAAAGTCGTTCAGAAAAGTTGTTCAGGCAGAACTCGGGCGAGGTCATTCGGGCGACCTAGGTGAGGTTGTGTGGTGACTCGGGTGAGGTCGTTTGGGCGACCCGGGTGAGGTTGCTCGGGTGAACCAGGTGAAGTCGTGTGGTGACTCGGGTGAGGTCGCTCGGGTGAGCCGGATGAAGTCGTGTGGCAACTTGGGTGAACGAGTTGGTGAACGGGTTGACGTGCGGACGGGTGAGGGCACGCCGTGCACGCCGAAACGAAGAATCATGCGGATGGGCGACCGGGTGAGGGCGCGCCATGCATGACGAAATGGTGGAAATGGTGAAGTGTTGAGATTGTGAACGGAGATGTGACTTGTGCGGAGGCGCCCATGTGTGGTGACTTGGTTACGACGAGGCACATCCAAGTTGGGAAAACAACACGATCATGCGACGAGGTGAACGAAGGGTTGGTGAGTTGCGTGACGACTGTGCGGAGGTGTCGACGAGCTGGGCAACCGAGTTTGCCGAAGTTGAAAATTGGCTATGTGTAAATTTGGGGTTTCCCAAGATTTAACTTGTACTTTGTAAAAGTGAAGATTGTATAATATATTGATTCGGGCAGACTCATATTGCAGGGAGTTGCCCCTCCCTTTATACTGTTGTGCATTTCTCTTGTATAATGTTGTTTATGTGAATGTTATGGGCTTTCACTTGTATAAAGGAACACATTAATAATACTTGGTAACGAAAATAAAACTAAGTATGGAATGTTAGGGGTAGTCTATAATCGTAAGTATTGGTGAAAAGAAAACGATTGGTAGTGCGGCACCTCACTATAAGCGGTTGAAAGACTACCGCAGGTGTAGCGGCGTGACAGCACTAGTCCTGTGACATGTTGGAGCAGAGTCTTTTACTGTTTAAAATCGTTACATATTAGAAAAACTATATTTACTAATGTGTAAATGTGGTTGATATGTGAGGATAAGTATATATGAAGTATGTATACAATTATAAGCGGATAAGTATATATATGAAGTATATATACAATCACAATTACCAATGTGATTGATATAAGCTGATAGGCTTATATCAACCATATTAATAATTATTATGTATATTTTTTTAAAGACTATCTATTTATAATTATTAATAACTATATAAATTGTTGAATTATTAATAACTATATAATTATTATGTGTATTTTTTTAAGACCATCTATTTATATATTTAATTCGGTAAATGATTTAAGGTTTTGATTTTGTAATATACATTTATTTAGTATTCCATATTAGTATATATATATTCTTCCTTATTAGATCATTCATTTGTGTTTTTATTTTAGATAGGCTATTAATAGGTCAAGGTCTTGTGAGTTAATTCTTACATTTTATGTCTATGATATTAATAATAAATGAAACTTTCTTGCATAATAACTTGTTAACTATTTATTGATATATCTATATTAAATTAGGAAGGTATATTTTTACATATCTTTCCATACTATATTATTGATGTATTGTTTTTGCTTTATAATTATTTCACAATGTAAAAAATCATTTAATTGGAATTCTTATTAGCAATTTTGAGGTAGCCAAAAAACTAACTTCCTTAATGATTTACTAAATGTTTATATATTTTTATTTATAATTGGACAACTAATTTATTAATTTTCTAAAATTGTGTATACGAATTTTACTTTTATTCAAATGCTCCTAATATATATAACAATAATTTTGATAATAATCATAACATTAATAACTTTTCTTCTCCCTCTGTCCAGTCAAGTTGGCCAGTCAAATTTAACTATTTCTTAGACAAAATAGTTGTTTCCTAGTCAAACATAGTCGTTGGAAGATCTGCTCTCCCTATTTAACCTATAGTCATGATCTGGTTCTTCAACTTGTCATGACGATAAACCACACTCGTTGGTTCGAAACGCGTCGACAAAAATACTATAATGTGATTTCCGAAAATTCTTCTCATTAAACTATATAAATAATAACAACAATATTCTTATATATTTATATATTTATGATTATTATATTATATGTTAAAATAATATTAAGTTACTGTATAATATATTTAATATTATTTAATTTTAAATTATATAATATAATTTAAATATCTAATAATAATAATAATAAACCATAAAAATTTAATAAGAATAATTATTTAATAATAACAATAATTATTTTAGTAAATGTGATTGATATATCTATAAGGCTTCATTTATATATATGACAAAAAAAAAATTATTATTATTTTTTATAAAAGGTAAATAAATAATTATTTATTTTATTAACAGAAAATTAATTTTTAATATTGTTTTTACAAAAAAATATAAATATTTTTATTTTATTTTATTTTATAAGTTATAATAATATTTATAATAATAATTAATAAATAATAGTTAATTAAATAATTATTGTTAAACAATAATAATATTTTTTAATTAATTATTATTAAATAATAATAATAATATTAATTAATTAAATAAAAATAAAAATAAAAATAAAAATTATTTTTAGATAATAATAATTAATTTTTTCTCATTGTGATGTTGGACTATGATTTATCGTGATTGGCCATGGTTGATTTTCATATTTAGACAATATTTGTCATAAAGCGACATTTGAGCATGGTTGACCATAGTTAGCTATGATTCACCATGTTTGACCCAAAGGAAAAACCATTGAGATTAATACTAAAAACCTAAGAAGTATAAACTTAAGGGAATAATATTAAACTCTAGGAATATGAACCCTTAGATCAAAAACCCGAAGGCACTGATATTATAAACGAAAGGGAATAATAAACCCAATGGATACAAAATATAAACCCAACGTATATAAACCCTAACATAAATATTATAAACCCTAAAATAAGCATGGTTGACCATGGTTGATTTCCATATAGATACAATCCTTATCACAATGCAATGTTGGACCATGGTTGACCATGATTGATTTTCATATTGAGACAATATTTGTTAGAACATGACGTTGGACCATGGTTGACCATGGTTGATTTCCATATCCATATGGTTTGACCATGGTTGAACATGGTTAGCTATGATTGACCATGCTTGACCATTATTAATATTATAAATCCAAGGGATTGATATTCTAAACCCAAGGGATTAATACTAAAACCCCAAGGGATTATGAACTTGAGGGAATAATATTAAACCCAAGTGACTAGTATTATAAACCTAATGTATATTAATAATATAAACACTAAAATAAACATGGCTGACCGTGGTTCATTTTCATATTGAGACAATTTGTATCATAATGCCAAGTTGGACAATGGTTGATTTTCATATCGAGACAATCTTTGCCACAATGCGACGTTGGACCATGGTTGATCATGGTTGATTTTCATATCAAGATAATCTTCGTCAGAATGTGATGTTTGATTGTGGTTGACGACGATTGACTATGGTTGACCATGATTGTCTATGATTTTTAGATGGAGGCGATTTCTGTCACAATGCGACATTTGACCATGATTGACCATGGTTGGTTATGGTCGACCATGGTTGACCATGATTGATATTATAAACCCAAGTTAATAATAAACCCAAGGGATTTATATTATGAACCCAAGGCAAAATAAACCCAAGGGGATTAATACTAAAACCCCATGATTGACCCTGGTTGACCATGATTGATATTATAAACCTAAGGAATAATAAGCCCAATGGATTGATATTATAAACCCAAAGGAATAATAAACCCAAGGAATTAATACTAAAACCCCAAGGGATTATGAACCTAAGGGAATAATATAATATTAAACCCAGGGGACTAATATTATAAACCCAAGGTATAAAAGCCCAAAGATAATTATTAAAAATACTAAAATAAACATGGTTGAGCATGATTGATTTTCATATCGAGACAATCCTTGTCACAATGCGACATTGGACCATGGTTGACCATGGTTGAACATGGCTGATTATGGTTGGCCATTGTTAAATAATATTAAACCCTAGGAATATAAACTCTTAGATCAATAAACCCAAGTTATTGATATTATAAACCCAAGGGAATAAAAAACCTATGAGATAAAAATTATAAACCCAAGGTATAAACCCTAACATGAATATTATAAACAATAAAATAAACATGGTTGAGCATAGTTGACCATGATTGATTTCCATATAGAGACAATCCTTTTCACAATGCAACGTTGGACCATGGTTGACCATGATTGATTTTCATATCGAGAAAATCTTTGTCAAAACGCAACACTGAACCATGGTTGACCATGGTTGAACATGGCCGGCTATGATTGACCATGGTTTACCATGATTAATCTTATAAACCTAATGGATTTATATTATAAACTCAAGGGAATAATAAACCCAAGAGATTAATACTAAAATCCCAAAGGATTATGAACCCAAGAGAATAATATTAAACCAAAGGGACTAATATTATAAAACAAATGTATATAAACCCTAAGATAAATATTATAAACATTAAAATAAACATGATTGACCATGGTTGATTTTCATATTGAGACAATCATTATCACAATGTCATGTTGGACCATAGTTGACCATGGTTGATTTTCATATCAAGACAATTTTTGTCACAATGCGACGTTGGACCATGGTTCATCATGATTGATTTTCATATCGAGACAATCTTTGTCACACTGGGACGTTCGAACATATTTGATTCTATACAACATGGTTAACCATGATCAACCATGGTTGACCATGATTGGCCATGATTAGCCATGATTGTCCATGGTTTTTATATGGAGACAATTTTTGTCATAATGCGAGATCTGACCATTATTGACCATAGTTGACCATGGTTGAGCATGATTGATATTATAAACTCAAGTTAATAATAAACCCAAGGGATTGATACTATGAACCCAAGGGATTAATACTAAAACCCCAAGGGATTATGAACTGAAGGGAGTAATATTAAAACCAATGGACTAATATTATAAACCCAAAAGTGGTAAACCCTAATATAAATATTACAAACACTAAAATAAACATGGTTTATTTTCATGGTGAGACAATCGTTGTCACAATGCGACATTTAACCATGGTTGGCTATGGTTCACAATGGTTGACCATGATTGATATTATAAACCTAAGGGAATAATAAACCCAAAGGAATGATATTATAAACCCAAAGGAATAATAAACCCAAGGGATTAATACTAAAACCCTAAGGGATTATGAACCCAAGGGAGTAATGTTAAACTCAAGGGACTAATATTATAAAACCAAGGTATAAAAACCTAAATATAAATATTAAAAATACAAAAATAAACATGGTTGAGCATAGTTGATTTTCATATTGAGACTATCCTTATCACAATGTGACGTTGGACCATGGTTGACCATGGTTGAACATGGTTGATTATGGTTGGCCATTTTTGAATAATATTAAACCCTAGGAATATGAACCATTATATTAATAAACCTAAGGGATTGATATTATAAACCCAAGGGAATAATAAACCTAAGGGATAAAAGTTATAAACCCAAGGTATATTAACCCTAACATGTCTATTATAAACCCTAAAATAAACATTTGACCATGGTTGGTCATGGTTGATTTCCATATTAGATTAATCTATTGTGATATTGACATAATCATAAATAGTTTGACTAATATTTAACCCTTAATATTGGGGTTTTATAAAACCAAGGGATTATTAATATTATAAATACAAGAGATCAATAAACCCAAGGCATTAGTATTATAAAAAAAAATGATTAATAAACCCAAGGAATCAATAAACCCAACAAACTAATATTAAAAACCCAAATGATTAATAAACCTTAGGAATTAATATTTTAAACTCACAGGATTAATAAACCCAAGGGATTAAATGATAAACCAAAGGAATTATTAATATTATAAACTTAAAGAATGAAAAAACCCAAGCATTTAATATTATAAACCCAAGGAATTAGTAAACTGAAGGGAAAAATATTAAAAACCTAAGGGATCAATATTAAAAACAAAAGGGATTAATAAAGCCTAGGAATTAATATTTTAAACCCAAAGTATTGATAAACCCACATGACTATGAATATTATAAACCCAAGGGATCAGTAAACCCTAGGGATTGTTAATATTATAAACCCAACACATTAATAAATCGAAGGGATAAACATTGTAAACCTAAGGGATTAATATTAAACATTAGGACTATTATTTAACCCTTAATATTGGGCATTAATAAACCCAAGGGATTAAATGGTAAACCCAATGAATTATTAATATTATAAACTTAAAGAACAAATAAACCCAAGCGTTTAATATTATATACCCAAGGAAATAGTAAACCCAACATATTAATATTATAAATACAAAGGATTAATAAATACAAAGGATTAATAAATCCAAGTGATTAATAAACCCGAGGAATCAATAAACCCAACAAACTAATATAAAACACGAGATAGATTAATAAACCCTAAGAATTAATATTTTAAACTCAAGGGATTAATAAACCCAAGGGCATTTAACATGGTCGACCATGTTTGAATTTCATATCGAGACAATCTTTGTCAGAATGGGACGTTGGACCATGGTTGACCATGGTTGATTTCCATATTGAGACAATCTTTGTCACAATGCAAAATTTGACCATGGTTGAATAATATTAAACCCAAGGGACTAATATTACAAAGACAATGTATATAAACCCTAAGATAAATACTATAAACACTAAAATAAACATAATTGACCATGGTTGATTTTCATATTGACATAATCTGTGTCACAATGTGACGTTGGAACATGGTTGACCATGCTTTACCATGATTGATTTTCAAATCGAGAGAATATTTGTCACAATGCAACATTGCACCATGGTTGACCATGGTTGATTCTCATATTGAGACAATATTTGTCACAATGTGACGTTGGACCATGGTTGACCATGATTGATATTATAAACCGAAACTAAAATATTATAAGACCTAAAATAGGCATTGTCGACCATGGTTGATTTCCATATTAAGACAACCCTTGTCACAATGCAACGTTGGACCATGGTAAACCATGTTTGACCATGATTGATTTTCATATGGAGATAATACTTGTGAGAACACGACGTTGGACCATGGTTGATTTACATATTGAGATAATATTTGTCACAATGTAACATTTGACCATGGTAAACCCAAGGGACTATAAACCTAAGGGAATAATATTAAACCCTAGGAATATGAACCCTTAGATCAATAAACCCAAGGGATTCATATTATAAACCCAAGGGATAAAAATTATAAACCCAAGGTATATAAAGCCTAACATAAATATTATAGACCCTAAAATAAACATAGTTGACCATGGTTGACCATGGTTGATTTCCATATTGAGACAATCCTTTTCAGAATGTGATGTTGGACCGTGGTTGACCACAGTTGACCATGATTTATTTTCATATCAAGAGAATCTTTGTAACGCAATGTTGGACCATGGTTTACTATGGTTAATTTCCATATTGAGACAAGATTTGTCACAATGCGACATTCAACCATGGTAAACCCAAGGGACTATAAACCTAGGGGAATAATATTAAACCCTGGTTTAATCTTTGATTTCCATATTGAGACAATACTTCTCACATTGCGACATTGGACCATGATTGAATTTCATATTGAGACAATAGTTATCAGAACACGACGTTCGAACATGGTTGACCATGGTTGATTTCCATATTGAGACAATCTTTGTCACAATGTGACATTAAACTATGGTTGACTATGACTAACCATGGTTGACCATGATTGATATTATAAGCCCAAGGGAATAATAAACCCAAGGGATTAATACTAAAACCATAAGGGATTATGAACCAAAGGGAATAATATTAAACCCAAGGGACTAATATTATAAACCCAAGGTGTATAAACCCTAAGATAAATATTATAAACACTAAAATAAACATGGTTGACCATGTTTGATTTTCATAGTGAGACAATCCTTATCACAATGTGATGTTGGACCATGGTTCACCATGGTTGATTTTGATATCGAGCCAATCTTTGTCACAATGCGACAATGGACCATGGTTGTTTTCATATCGAGACAATCTTTGTCAAATTGCGACGTTCAACCATGGTTGACCATGTTTGATTCTATAAAACATGGTTGAACATGATCAACCATGGTTGACCATGATTGTCCATGAATTTCCATGATTTTTATATAGAGACATTTTTTGTCACAATGCGACATTCGACCATGGTTGACCATGATTGATATTATAACCTAAGGGAATAGTAAACCCAAGAGATTGATATTATGAATCCAAGGGAATAATATTAAACCCAAGGGACTAATATTATAAACCCAAGCTATATAAACCCTAAGATAAATATTATAAACAATAAAATAAACATGGTTGATTTTTGTGTTGAGACAATCCTTGTCACAATGCGACATTCGACCATGGTTGGCTATGATTGACGACAATGGTTGACCATGATTGATATTATAAACTTAAGGGAATAATAAAACCAAGGGTTTTATATTATAAACCCAAGGGAATAATAAACCCAATGGATTAATACTAAAACCCAAGGGATTATGAACCAAAGGGAAAAATATTGGACCAAGAGGACTAATATTATAAACCCAAGTCTATAAACCCTAAGACAAATATTATAAACACTAAAATAAACATGGTTAAGAATGTTTCACTAGATTCAACCATATAAAATTTTATTAATTTATTAATAATTTATATTAATTTGTTAAATAGTATTAATTAATTAATAATTGATTTAAAGTCATTTATTTATAATAATTAATATTAATATATTAATGTAAACATGCCTAAATTAATGTTCAATGTTATCTAATAATTTCAATTATAAATTATTTATTACTAAATTATAAAAAAATATTGTTATAAAATTGCGTTATCTATCTATAATATTATTAATTATTTTATATATATATATATATATTTAATAATATTATTGTTTATTAATATTTAATAATGTTATTGCTTAATACTAAAATGAATATAAATTTATTTAAATTTAATATTTTAATATAAACGTATGCTATTATAATTTACTAATTCAAAACATTATAATGTAAATATGTTCATTCATATATATATATATATATATAGAGTTAATTGTATTTTTCATATTTAAAATAGAGTAATTTTATAATTAATTTTTTTTTTTTTTTTTATCTATTTTATTTGTTTCATTTTCATGATTTTTTTTCATTTAAGAGTGAGATTTCATATAAGAATAACTAATAAAAGCCATCATTGAATATATTTTATATTAAAATAGTTTATCTATCTAGAATATACCCAAGGAAAAAATATTCATGGAATAAATTTGTTATCAACCATTAGAAGATATTCATTAATTGCATCTCATATAAAAGTAATTAATAAAAGTAATCAAACAATGTATTTTATTAAAAAATATTAATTTTAACTAATATTAAATCTAACAGATTTTAAATGATATTAAATAATATTAAACTTAGCTAATTTGTAATAGTGAAAACTAAGGTTAAGCTAATAATTTCTCTAATGTGTCACGCTCCTTAGGATAAATTAAGCTTTGGACAAATTAAATTATGAACCCAAGGGATTGATATTATGAACACAAGGGAATAATAAACGCAAGTGATTATGAACTCAAGGGAATAATATTAAACCCAATGGACTAATATTATAAACCCAAGGTATATAAACCCTAAGATAAATATTATAAACAATAAAATAAACATGGTTGATTTTCATGTTGAGACAATCCTTGTCACAATGCGACGTTCAACCATGGTTGACCATGATTGATATTATAAACTTAAGGGAATAATAAAACCAAGGGATTTATATTATAAACCCAAGGGAATAATAAACCCAATGGATTAATACTAAAACCCAAGGGATTATGAACTGAAGGGAAAAATATTAAACTAAGGGGACTAATATTATAAAGCCAAGTATATAAACCCTAAGATAAATATTATAAACACTAAAATAAACATGGTTAAGCATGTTTCACTAGATTCAACCATGATTGACCATATAAAATTTTATAAATCTATTAATAATTTATATTAATTTGTTAAATAGTATTAATTAATTAATAATTGATTTAAAATCATTTATCTATAATAATTAATATTAATATATTGATGTAAACATGCCTAAATTAATATTCAATGTTATCTAATATTTTTAATCATAAATTATTTATAGTTAAATTATAAAAAAATATTGTAGAGTTTAGGCTTCTGTGATCCATATCAAGTTTACAAAAGATTTTTCGTCGAAGATCACATGAAACATCATTTGTCGACGCATTTCGAACCAATCAGTGTAGTTCATCGTCAGGACAAGTTGAAGAAACAGATCCAGCTTAGCAAGTTAAATAGACAGAGTAGAGCCTCCAACGGCTAAAAAGACCAACAGCTACTTTTGACTAGGTACTAGGGTCAAAACCCTTTTTAATAATTTAAGGGAAAAAGTTACCCTAGGGGAACCAATCTCTTAAAATAAAATAAATAAAAATAATTTTATGATAATAGTTAGTTAAAAATATTAATAAATAATTAAAATATTAAGTAAAAATTAATTCATGATAATAGTTAGTTAAAATAAATAATTAAAAATTATATTTAAGGGAAAAAATTACCCTAGGGGGACCAATCCCTTAAAATAAAATAAATAAAAATAATTTAATGATAATAGTTAGTTAAAAAATATTAATAAATAATTGAAATGTTAGTTAAATTAGTAATTAAAAAAAATTCATGATAAAAATCATTTAATGATAATTGTTAGTTAAAAATATTAATAAATAATTGAAATGTTAGTTAAATTAGTAATTAAAGATAATTCATGATAAATATATAAATAATTAGTTAAAAGTAATTAAAATTTTATAAAAATAATAAATAATTAAAAATAGTAAGTTAAATTAGTATTAGAGGAATTAAAAATAGGACTATTCTTATATAAATAAATGAATGAAAAAATTAATATAAATCAATTTAAAAATAATAAAGAAATAATAATAAATAAATAAATAAAAATAAAAATAAATTAAATAAATAAATAAATAAAAGTTAATAAATAATTAAATAAAAATAAATAAATAAATAAAAATAAAAATCACAATCAAAATCAAATAAAATAAACTAAAAAAAAAAAGATGATTAGGTCGAGAGTGCAGGGACCCAACACCGACTAATTTTCCAGCCATCATCTCTATTGAGATTATTCGGCCTCTTTTCAATCTCTAGGGATTGGTTCCCCTAGGGTAACTTTTTCCCTTAAATTATTAAAAAGGGTTTTGACCCCGGTACCTAGTCAAAAGTAGCTGTTGGTCTTTTTAGCCGTTGGAGGCTCTGCTCTGTCTATTTAACTTGCTAAGCTGGATCTGTTTCTTCAACTTGTCCTGACGATGAACCACACTGGTTGGTTCGAAACGTGTCGACAAATGATGTTTCATGTGATCTTCGCCATAAAAAAATATTGTTATAAAATTGTGTTATCTATCTATAATAATAATAATAATAATAATAATAATAATAATGATATTGTTTATTAATATTTAATAATGTTATTGCTTAATACTAAAATGAATATAAATTTATTTAAGTTTAATATTTTAATATAAATATATGTTATTATAATTATTATTTTTTTTTTATCTATTTTATTTGTTTCATTTTCATGATTTTTTTTTTTTTTTAATTTAAGAGTGAGATTTCATATAAGAATAACTAATAAAATCCCTCATTGAATAGATTTTATATTAAAATAGTTTATTTATCTAGAATATACCCAGCCAAAAAATATTCATGGAGTACATTTGTTATCAACTATTAGAAGATATTCATTAATTACGTCTCATATAAAAATAATTAATAAAAGTAATCAAACAATGTATTTTATTAAAAAATAATAAATTTAACTAATATTAAATCTAACAAATTTTAAATAATATTAAACTTAGCTAATTTTTAATAGTGAAAACTAAGGTTAAGCTAATAATTTCTCTAATGTGTCATGCTCCTTAGGATAAAGTAAGCTCTCGACAAATTAAATTTAATATTAACCCTAACCATATTTTAGGGCTGTAGTGTTTAAGCCAACACGTAAAAAAATAACCTTAATGGGGATGCCTTTTCTTTAGTTCGAAGAAGATGTGTGTGCAAGCAGGTGGCTTCAGTATTTTGTTTGCATCTTGATCATTCAAGGCAGGGCGCGAAAAGGTGGTTGGAGGATCGTGGTTCGAAGCAGAAGCCCACCTCGCTTGTGGGAAAAATCGCCCGGTTATGCGAAAATATTAAGCTGCTCCATTCCATGGGGGTGGAAAAGCTAATTTTGCCAACAGTGTCAGAGCTTAAGCCAACATTGACAAATTCATTTGGATTTCAGGAGATAAGTTGATTTGAGAGATCAAAGTTGTTAGATCTCAGTTTTGTAGGTTTTCCAGACATCGTAGTGCTTCAGAAGTTACTTACAGGACATAACCTAGAACATGAAATAGTTACATGTATCGATTTATTTGCAAATTATTCCAGTGGATTATGTTTATTATTTATCAACCTATAAACTAACACGCTTTCGTGTGCTTACCCAACCAATAGGAACAATTGCTAGTGAAAATGGTGTTGATGCGCTACGTCTAAGAAAGAGGAATGAAAGTCTTGAATTTGAGAAAGGAACCCTTTCTGGGAATACTGCATCTGACATAGGACCATCTTCCACTGAAGTTGTAGAGACCATGAACCCTATTCAAATTTTACCTTATGATAGTCACATGTGCTTGGTGTGCCACAAAACTGAACGAGAGAGTTGTGTTGATATCAAAATGGGAATGTCATTATCAAAAGATCACCAGGTTTCCGAATCAACTTCTGCTTTGGTTTGCATGTTTTCAATGGTAGGGAAAGATATTCATGCCGCCATCGAAAAAGATATCAGCGTTTCTTGTGGTGCCTTGGTAAGGTGTATCGTCTATCCTGTTGAGATCGTTGTTGATTCTTTATTGACTGGCTTGCTTAGAATTGAGGGTTTTGCTTCAATTAAATCTCCAAATACAGATAATGATCGCTCTATACTGGGCCGCAAAATATAACCGAGACTAAATGGAATAATTACAATACATTGCAAACCAAAAAACCCAGAATGCTATAACATTACAAACTAGACACTCTAGAGATTAGCAAAAGCCAAAGCCAAAAAAGACAAATGATGTTATCAAAATCCTAAAGACTGACAAAGGCTTCGCTAACTTCATACTCATTACTAAAATTAATAATAAACATTAACGTATTGCAATCTTAAATCTCCACATATGACCTTTTCACCTACGAAACAAATATTATTTGGAAACTGGGAACAAAACCTGCAACGAGGCCGTGAAATTCGATTTGAAATTTGATGTTTTGAATAATTATAGTACATAACAAGGGGGTTACGGCACCCAAAAAATTCTTCAACTGTAACAACAATGGATGAAATTTTCTATAAAGAAGGTCGAATTGGAGCAGAAGAGGCTAACAAGGCACTTTGAGGGTCTGAATTATGAGGAATTCTGGCCAGAATTGATCACCAGTATGAGGGTTTCAAAAATGCAATTCTGATATGGGAATACAAATAACATGAAGGACTACACAAATCGAATTAAAATGTGTGGTTCAACATGAATTGAAATTTTTACCTAAAAGCAAGAAACCTTTTTTGCAGAGCAGTGGCATCATCCTTCCTAATCTTCGCTTCTTGTATGATCTTTCACTTCAATGAAGACCCATTTTAATCTTCCCTATGGAAAAGGGATGAAAGTGCTATGATCCAGAATGTTCTCTAACCAAATCTTGCTTCTAGAAAACATAAATATGTTATATTTACTATATATTTTTAAGGTCATTTTCTTGGATTTTATTTAGCGTGAATAGGAGGGAGTTACATAACCCAAGTGCCATAGCAATGTTTCTTCCTGAAAATGTAATTTTCTTGTATTTTATTTAGGGCGAATAGGCAGGCGTTACATAACCGAGGTGCCAGGTTGCAATGGCTAATTGTTTTTATTTTGTAATGCGGGAGGATGCGATTTTTTGGAATTTGTTTTTAATGCTAATGAGAGGGAATTCCAAAAGCTCGAATGCCAAGTTGCTAACAATGACAGAGGATGGAGGACTTTTCATAACTGTAGCACCATGTTCTTTCTTATTGATGGTTAATGATGATACATGGCTATTAATTAGTGGTATAGTAAATTTTAATTTTAATTTTTCAGTTTGATTCATTTCCCATATCATTACACTTTTTGTTAATCTAGATAGCTGTCAATTAATAAATGGTATAGTAATTTTTTAATCATGTTTTGTAAAAAATTAATTTAAGTATCATTTAAACATGTGATTTAGTTATGCAAGGAAGTTAGTGATGTGAATTGTATCCATTTATTTAATGGCAACGACGAGAATATACTAGCATCTTTAAATTTAGTCCATCCGATCAAAAGTTTTAATTAGTAAAATCATTAAAGTAACCAATTCCAATAGGAGGGATGCCTATCAGCGTAATTCAGGTGGAGCCTAGTGCACCAGCCTTTGTATGCACTTTGAAGAAACCAACAGAAAACAAATCGTCTTTGACCTTCCACCAAAGTATGCCTAGCCATTCAAAGTTCGATGATATAATTCCAGCTTCTGGTTGGCTCCTAAGGGAAACATTTGAGTTGTTAAACAGAGTTGTTGGTATTAATACATTTTTGACTGTCCGTTTCATTAAATATAGCTAATTACTCTCACATGAAGAGTTGGATAACTTTGGAGAGTCTGAGTCAAGTTTTGGGTAAAGTCAAATTTAGTGTGTGGTTGCATGTCAAGCTATTTTAGGCGAGTTGCTAGTCGGAAAATACCATCACCGGGTTCATTGTAATCATCAAGTTTTTTAGTGATCAATAGAAGAGCCACAACTCGTGTTATTGTGTGTGAATTATTTGTGTTATTTTGTGCCTTACCTCCTCTGTCTTTCCAAAAAATTGGTATCAAAGCAAAGTTACAAAGAGCCAGGAAAAGTGGATCAGCAATTAGTGAAAGAGAAAAGAAAAATATTTATTTTCTCTTGGTTGAGATATAACACACCTTACACTGGTATACATGGTGTTATAATGCACTTAGCGAAGAGTCGTGCCACATGTCGTAAACTTACCGCACTTTGCAAGCATGTGGTTTTCCTTTGTCGTTGGTAGCGTTAGAGCACTAACGCAGGACTTCACCATCGTGAAGAGTGTTAGCACGCCACCCTATTAAACTTCACAATGTGTTAGTGTGAAAAGACAACAAAAGGTTTAGAAAGGAGTCACATAGGGTTATTTCTCAAAGTCATATTAAAGTGGGTTTTTTCAATTAGTGACAACCTTTTTGGAAATGATTGATTTTGTGAAATATTTATAAAAGGAGCCTGTTTTGTTTTAAATTTATTAAATTTTCGGAAAAAGGTTTTTGAAATGGTTTTTAAAGTATTGGAAAATGTTTTAGTATAGCCTTTTTAAAAGGTTTTTGAAAAAGGGTATTTTGAAGAGATTATTTTTGGAAGATGGATTTATATAGTTTCTAATCACAATTTCCATTGTTTACCAGGAATGATTGTGATGTGTGAATCATTAAGATGGTGACCATGTTGAAGGCACATGATGTATGGGATTATGTCCAGTTTGGATTTCCATAAACTAAGAATAAAGTAGAAGAATGAACCCTCACTAATGCAAAGAGGGAACTATGGAAGAAAGACAAAAAGAAGAATGCAAAAGCATTACAACTTATCCAACAAGGATTGGACCGAGAAGTGTTCCAGAAGATTATGATCATGTCTTCAACAAAACAGCATGGGAGACCTTGGCAACAATTTATAAAGTTATAGCCAAAGTCAATATTGTTAAGTTGCAGAATATTAGAAGATATTTTGAGAGTTTGGAGATGAAGGAAACAGAGGGCATTGATTCATTCATGAATCAGGTCATGACTATCATAAATTAGTTAAAAATTTATGGTGATGATATTAAAGATCAAACAGTGGTTTGGAAGGTCCTCAAATATTTTTCTACCAAATTTGATGTTGTGTTAGCAGCCATAGAAGAAGCCAAGGATTTGGAAACATTGTGAGTTGATGAGTTGATGGGATTGCTTTTATCCCATGGGGCAAGGATAGAAGGAAATAAGGGTTCCACTTTAGAAATCGCTTTCAAAAGCCAAGTTTCTATTTCAAGAGATAAAGGTCGAGGTAGAGGTAGATCGAGAGGCGGAAGCTGTGGTGGTCAGAGAGATTGTCGAGAAGAGCATGAACATGAAAGTGGAAGCAACAATAGAAGCTTCAACAATAATCAAAGATTTGACAAATCAAAGGTGAGATGTTATCATTACAATAAATTTTGTCACTATGCCTGTTATTACAGGAAGAGGATAGTTGATTAAGGAAACCAAAGAGCTAATGTTACTATAGATAATACTAACTCCATGTTCCTAGCTTTCCATACCATGCATAAATCTTATGATAATGTGTGGCTATTAGACAATGGTTGATGTAACCACATGACAAGAAACAAGAATTTGGTTGCAAATTTGGATTAATCTGTGAAGATAGAGGTAAATTTGGGGACTGAAAAGACTGTGGATGTAGATGGAAAAGGAGTGGTCAACATTATGACCAAGAAAGGGGAGCCAAAGACAATTTCAGAGGTATATTATGTCCCTGGTCTCAAACATAATTTGATAAGTGTTGTTCAATTGATGCAAAATGATACAAAGTTACTTTTCAAGGACAAGAATGTCTTATATATGACAAGCCCCCAAGAAAGTAGCTGATAGAAAAGGTGAAGATGACGAAGAACAAACTGTTTCCTCTAATTATGAATTATAATGATCAGATCATTTCTTTTACAGTTGCATGTTCTAATAATTAATGGTTATGGCACTTTCGGTTTAGACACTTTCAATTCTCTGGTTTAATATTGTTGCAGCAAAAACAGAGGGTTAGAGGATTACCTCCCATCAAATAAACTACTAATACTTGTGAGCATTACATCTTGGGAAAGAAACACGTGAAAGTTTTATAAAGGAAGTTGCATACAGAGCAAAGCAGCCTCTTGAGCTAGTACATACAAACGTTTGTGGACCTATGAGGACACAATTGCTTGGTGGTAGTTTTTACTTCCTCACTTTCATTTATGATTATAGCAGAAATACTTGGGTTTACTTCCTGAAGCAGAAATCTAATTTTTTTGCAAAGTTCAAAGAATTAAAAGCCTTAGCAGAGAACCAAGGTGATCAGCAGATCAAGGTATTGAGGTCAAATCATGGTGGAGAATGTGATTTGGAGGCATTCCATGATTATTGCAAACAACATGGAATTAGAAGAAAATTTGCAACTATATACACACCGTAGTAGAATGGTGTAGTAGATAGAAAGAACAAGATAATTATGAACATGGCAAGGAGCATGTTGCAAGGAAAAGACTTGTCTAATGAGTATTGGGGAGAAGCAGTTGCATGTGTTTTTTATGTAATAAACATATCCCCTATAAAGAGGACATGGACATGGACATTCACATACACATGGAAAATTGAGGCAAAACCGACAATACATAAGACTTATTTTAATATATGATCTTTCAGTATGACATGACTACTAGGATTCGTTGAATCATTAGGATCCAGACACATTACATTAATATTGTTGGAACTAACATAATATTTTACATTCAGGACTGGACCATTGCCCAAGGAATGTAATTCTTCTAAATGTTGGCAATGAAGCTTAATTTCCTCATGTTTATCTAGTTTTCTCTAGCCTCTAGCCAAAGGTCAATAAATATGGAGGAAGAGGCATGATGTTCATTTTGTTGCATTCTTAACTTTATGAATTCCACTTGTAAGACATAAAGATGATCACTGGGTTGAATCACTGCCTTATGGTGTTTTTTGGTCATTATTGTGCAGATGAAGAGACTAATTTTGATGTCACTGTGCATCTAAATGTAATAACCTTCAAGCCAATTCACTACACTCATAGATGGGTCTTGCACCCCAATAGAGTTTGAAAACAAATAGTCACTTTGAATCTAATTATAGAGTATCATACAAAGCATCGCGGGTTTACTGTAACTCATCCTCAGAACAATGGCGATCCACATATTTCAGAAGGGGGATTCCTCCTCCAAAAGAGACAAAAAAGCAAAGGAGTTCCCACATAATTTAAATTGAGAAATGGATGTAACAACAATCCAGTTGTAACACCCCCTCCTGCCAGGCCCACCCAAGTAACCGTTCAGTTGGGGTAAAAATATGAGGAGAGAGGCTACTATAAGGGATTCAACTTCCTTGGTGACCTTAGGAAATGGAACCAACAAAACATATCAAACAAACCCATCTACACTAGCAACAACACCCTCAGGTGACATGTCAGCCACTCAAACGTCCTGCCCTAAGTCCCACTAATGATTTAAGCCTTTTAACCTGGTCACTCTCATGTTATAGGCAATAAAACAACCAAAAGCCAAAGTCGCTCTCATAGGCCTGTGTGTCAGTGTCCTTGGACATTTTCTAGCAGACTTGTGTCAATGTCCCCATAATTCAAGCCACTTTTCTAGCATAGAATCCCAACCTCTGCCCAGAACTTGTTATAACCTTCAGAATCCATCAAAGACATGATGATAGTATAAAAAAATAAAAAATGAACCTTAGGAATAGGCTGAGAATCCCCAACTGGGACTGACATTCTGTCAAACACTTGGCATCAGTGTAACCTACAAGTCTAGGATACAAGACAAAGTGTAAATGACTAAAGAACTTATGAAACATAACCAAAAGGATCACCTGCTTCTCCATTGAAATATTATAACATCAATTAGGTCTTGCATCCATCCTTTTAACAATTACAAGTAAATACATGAAATAACCATGACATGAACCAATCATTTAACCATTCTTATAACCAGCATAAAACCATATAAATATTAGAGTTATGACATCCATTAAATCCACATATAAACCAGTGCAAAAGTAATAGAACTTAGCTTTTATTAATCATAGGAAAATACGACCAAGTTCGGGACTTTCACGTACCACTCGACCAAGACATGGCTGAACCAAATCTCTATTTCAGCGAGTCACCCTCATGCCATATTCCAAGCATACATGTGGAATATCATAGAACAACCAATCCAAGAAAAACCAAAGAGTTTAAACCACCTCCACCCTCATCAAGCCGTGATCACACCAAAACTAGTGCTCCGATCACAACCGAACCAAACTTGGAATGCCATCCAGAATCCATCACTATCCTTGAGGAATTTTTCGTCTCCTTATCTCTCACACTTTACTGCAATCCAATCTCAGATCACTAGGCCCTAAACCGAGACCAGTCTCTCAAGATTTATCACATCCAAACCTAGATCACTAGGCACTAAACTGAGACTCCTCCCTCAGGCTTTACCATGTATCTCGCAAAAATCGGTTAAGGGATTCCTAGGCCTTTGGGAATGAAACTTGAGACCACCTCTGCCCCGAATTACGAAATCCATCTCGCAAACCAAAGCTAAAAAATGATATAAACATCCCAATATACTATGGCATCCTGAAAAAGGAAAGGCTAGGCTGAAAACCACTGTCATAACCCTGCAAAACCATGCCACTGATAGCAAGAGAACCATACACCAACATGAAAAGCCATGCATGTCCAAACTAGCTAGGAAATCACACATGAAAAAGGTTACCTACAATTATTCATGTTGGAGTTGCTTGATCCTACTCTTCTTCCTTGATCCTTGCTTTCCTTGCTTTCCCTTTTCTTTCTTGTCCTTCCTTCCTCCAAAACTAGAGTGCTCCAAGAAAACTCTAAGTGACCAAGAGTGAGAGAGAGAGAGAGAGAATAATGAGAGAGCTCCAACCTTGAACTGACAAAAGGTTACCAACTAATCCTCAAAAGCCTTTTTATGAATGAGGCCTCTAATTTCTTCATTTTCCATTATTTCCTTCAATTTCCTCCTCACATGCAACCTATGACATTTTACCTTCTGTTTCTACTATTTTCCTTTATTTTCATAAATAAATGTGCCAAAAAAGTCTTTTTTCCTTATAATGCCTTTGCCAGTTTTCCTTAGCCAAAACACACATCCGGTGATGCCCACTAGGATATCTTTTCCCAACATTCAACTTGGAATAAGTGTCCCTTAACCGTGGTCTTATTTTTCCTTTATTAACTTTTATTACATGGAATTTTCACTAGGGTTGTTACAGAACCCTCCCCCTTGGGGAACACCATCCTCGGTGTTAAAACACACCATGACATCAACAAAACCATTGCAAAGCAAACATACTTCCCATGGAGCTTTATAACTCATTTCATTGTAGTATTTACAATGAAAGACCTTCTTAAAAGCAAAACATCATGACAACATGACAATATAACAACCATAACAACATGACACCCATACCTCTTATTGGAGCTTTATAATTTTTCTCATGGCGGTATTTACATTAGTATACATATACATACATATACCAAAACATCAACAAAACATATGCCATACATATACCAACATCAACCCAAAATAGCTTCGCCTCAACCAGAAAACAGTGAAGGATATTGGGCCCACATATGATCTGACATCTCCCATGTAGCTTCTTTAGGCCCAAATTGCTTCCACTGCACTTTAACTTGCTCTATGTCTCTGTTCCTAAGCATGAGATGTTTTCACTCCAATATGCACTGGGGCTCCAGCTGGAACTCTCCTTCTTGCTCCACTTGTAATACAAACCAATCAATAACATTATCAACATCCTTTATATACTTCATAAGCAATGAAATATGGAAACATCATGAACTTTCATTGTTGGAGGCAGTGCAAGTCAATATGCCACCAATACAATCCTCTCAAGGATCTCGAAAGGCCCGCAATACCGTGGTGCCAACTTAGCACATGAACCAATCCTCAAAGAGATTTTCTTGGGCTTGATGCGCAAATACACATGCTCCCTAACTTGAAACTCCTTGAACACCCTGTGTTGATCCGCATAACTCTTCTATCTATCTTGTGATTCCTTTAGATTATTCTTTAAAACATTCATTTCCTGCTCCATGTCTACCAACATGTCCGGTCCAATAAGTACCCTGTTCACTGGATCACTCCAGTTGATGGGAGTGTTACAATTCCACCCATACAATGCCTTGAAAGGACTCATCCTTAATGACTCCTCATAACGATTTTTGTGTGTGAACTAAACCAATGGAAGATACTCCTCCCATTTCTTTTACTGGTGCATCACGTACATCCTCAAAATATCCTCCAATATCCTATTGACCCTCTTTGTCTGTACATCTATCTGCGGATGATAAGTTGTAGTGAAGGAAAACTCTGTACTCAAACCTGCAAGTAGCTCCTTCCAAAAATTGGAAGTGAACTTCGCATCCCTGTTCGACACAATCTTCTTTGGAACACCATGCAGTCTCAGTATCTCTCTGATGAACACCTGTGTTATCTCACTGGTTGAATATGTAGTCTTTATTGGAATGAAGTGAGCTACCTTGCTTAACCTATCAACCACAACCATAATAGAGTCATGTTTCCTCATTGTCCTCGGAATACCTGTGATGAAATCCATGGAAGTGACCTCCCATTTCCATTTCGGAATCACTATAGGTTGTATTAAACCAATTGGGTGCCTACATTCTGCCTTGACCTGTTCATAACCTAAACATCTAGCCAGGAACTCTGCAACTTCCTTCTTTAGATTCAGCCAATAGTAGAATTTCTTTACCACCGTCAATGTCTTCAAATATCCTAGATGACCTGAGTATGGCTTGGTGTGAAACTCCCTCAAGATAAGCTTGAGCTCACTGCAATTCGGCACATAGATCCTGTCTCTAAATCTCATCAAACCATATACCGTGAGACGATAGTCTGCATCTCGATCACATGTACCTATACCTATACCATGCTCTATTGTAAAGTGTGCATAATCTCCATGTATTTGTCATCCAGATGTCCTGCCTGTAAGATCCTATCCTATAACTCTATCCCATAATAGCTCATAGCTGCTATGTGATTTACCTGTACCTTCCTACTAAGAGCATCTGTAATCTGGTTCTCCTTCTCTTTGATGTATCTTATCTTGAAGTTTAACTCACTAAGGGTAGCTGATCATATAACTTGTTTGACATTTAGATTCGGTTGGTCAAACAAATACCTCAACCCACTGTGATCGCTCATCAATGTAAACCTCCTGCCAAGAAGATAGTGTCTGCACATATTCAATGCATGTCTAATCGTTGGTAGCTCAAGATCATGCATTGGATAGTTCTGCTCATTCTCATTCAGTTTCTATGACTCATAGCACACTACTTGTCCTTCTTGCATGACAACTCCACCAAGTCCTCTCTTGCAAGCATATGTACACACTACAAACTCCTTGTCCAGATTTGCAATCTTTAGCACTAGTGCATTTGTTAACAACTTCTTAAGCTACTCAAAACTAGCCTCACATTCTTCTATCCATTCAAACTTCTTACTTTTCTACTGCCATGATGTGATAGGATATGAAATGCGTGAGAAGTTTCTAATGAACCTCCTGTAGTAACCTAGCAATGCCATAAATGATCTCACCTCCTCCACATTCTTAGGAGCTGCCCAGTCCGTAATGGCCCTTATCTTTTCTGGATCCATTACTACGCCATCCTTGGAGACAACATGCCCCAAATAATGTACCTCAATTTGAAAGAAGTTGCACTTGCTAAGTTTAGCATAAAATTGATGCTCTCTTAGCAATATCAACACTTTTGCTAAATGCTCAACATGTTCTTCCTCATTCTTAGAATATACCAATATGTCATCAATGAATACAATAACAAACTTGTCCAGATAAGGATGCAACACACTATTCATCAAACACATGAACGTAGACGGAGAATTAGTCAAACTGAATGGAATAAAAACAAACTCATAATGCCCAAACCCGGTCCTTAATGCAGTCTTGAAGATATCCTCTTCCTTGATGTGTACCTGATAGTATCCCAATCTCAAGTCGATCTTAGAGAACACTGCATCTCCCTTCAACTGATCGAACAAATCATCAATCCTCGGCAAAGGGTACTTGTTCTTGATTGCTACTTTGTTCAACTACCTGTAGCCAATGCACAATTTAAGAGTACCATGTTTCTTCTTCACGACCAACACTGGTGTACCCCAAGGCAATACGCTTGGCCTAATGCACCCCTTGTCCAACATTTCCTTTAGATGCAACTTTAACTAAACAAAATTAGGTGTGCTCATCCTATAAGGTGCTTTTGATGCTAGAGCTACCCTTGGCTCCAACTCAGTAGAAAAGTCTACCTCCCTATGAGGTACTTGCTTAACACATCAACATTATCAACCTCCTTACCCTTGTCACTAGAAATGTGTACTGCAAACATCACAAAACCTTTTCTACAACTATGCTTAGCTTGCATAGCAGTAACCATTCTCACTGATGTAGGCTTCTTCTTCCCCTGCAAGGTCCTATTTTCTCCACTATCATCCACACACACAATGGCCTTGTCGAAGCAATCCACTTTGGTTGTATGAAGGTATAACCAATCCATGCCCAAAATCATATTATACAATCCCAATGGAAGTACATTCAAAGGTGTTGTTGTTGGCATACCATTTAACTCAAATGCACAATCTATCACCCAATGGTGAACTCTCTTCTTTGTACCTATAACCAATTGTACCAGCCAATATTTTGCATGCACTTCTTCTCTCAAATCACACTTATCCACCAGGTCAGGATTAATATAACTATATTTAGATCTAGGATCAATCAAAATAGAAACAACTTGATCAAAAAGCTTATTGTCCATCTCAATGATCGATGCCTGATGATCTTCCTACATGTTGTCCACAATTGCATAGATCTAAGGAATGCTATGACCAACATCACCAATTGTATGTGTCTCTTGAGCACTGTAGATATGGGGTCTACCACCACTCTGATACTGCAAATAATCCCTCTTACGATGATCCTTACCACATATCCAACACTGCAATGGTTCCCTACCACCGCCTCTAGCTTACTGCTCTCCACGTCCCTTCTCAATTGTATTGAATCTCTTGTAAGGAACTACATTTTCTTTCTCACTTGCATCTTGAGGTCTTCCTCTCTTTGGTGGCCATTTTCCTTTAGCTTTCTCATTTCTTTTCAAGTCATGCTTAGGCTCAACTTTGCGCTTCGAATGCTCATAACAATGCTTCAAATTTCGGATGGCCTTCTCTAATAATCTAGGCTCATCGAACTCAATCTGGTCTCTATATGCAACTAGTAGTCCACTGATGAATCTCTAAACCTTGGCCTTCTCCTCCCTGAGGTAAGGCATATATCTCAACAACTCCAAAAATCTGCTAATATACTCATCATTTATCATAGAACCCATCCAAACTCATAAAACTCCTTAGATCTGTCATCATAGTACCTCTCTAACAAGTACTTCTTCCTGAAGAGCCTTTCAAATGCTTGCCAAGTCAAATCTTCCTCATGTATACCTTTGAAATTCTTCAGGTCTTCCCACCAAATACCACTTTACCTTTGAGACTAAAAGTGACTATCTTTTCTTTCATGTCTTTTGAATAATCATGCAATCGGAAGAATTTCTTCATACCAAGCAACCATGCTTCTGCATCCTGCAATTTCTTCATCTCCCCATCAAAGGTAGGTGGATTCGCTTTATTAAACTCAACTGGAAAGTATCCCCTATCACTCCTCTTGTAAGGATGATAACGATGATGATCATGATGCCTTTCAGAACCAGAGCTAGAATAGTACCTGTGTCTATCACCTCTCCTCTTCGGATTCCTCCTCCCAAAGAGACAAAAAAACAAAAGAGTTCCCACATACTTCAAATGGAGAAATGGATGTAACAATGATCTAGTTGTAACACCCCCTCCTCCCGGGTCCAACTAAGCAACCGACTAGTCAGGATAAACATGTGATGAGAGAGGCTACTATAAGGGATTCAAATTCCTTGGTGACCTTAAGGAAATGGAACCAACAAAACATATCAAACAAACGCATCCACATCAACAACAACACCCTTAGGAGACATGTCATCCACTCATACATCTTGTCCCTAAGTCCCACTGATGATTTAATCCTTTTAACCCTTGGTCTCTCTCATGTTATAGGCAAGACAATGAACAAAAGAAAAAGTCGCTCTCACAGGCCTGTGTGCCAACATCCCTAGACTTTTTCCAGCAAACTTGTGCTAGTGTCCTGGGAATTTGAGCCACTTATCTAGCCTAGAATCCCTGCCTTTGCCTATAACTTTTTATAACCTTCAAAATCCATCAAAGAAATGATGACAATATAAACAAATCAAAAATCAACCTCAGGACTAGGGTTTAGCATCCCCAACTTGGACTGACATTATGTCAAACACTTGGAAACAATGAAACCTACAGGTCTAGGATACAATACAGAGCATAAATGACTTAAAAAACTTATGAAACATAACAAGAAGGATCACCTCCTTCTCTATTGAACTATTGTAACATCAATTAGGTCTTACATCCATCCTTTTAACAATTACAAGTAAATACATGAAATAACCATGTCATGAACCAGTCATTTAACCATGCTTATAACTAGCATAAAACCATATAAATATCAAAGGTGTGACAACCATTAAATCCACATATAAACCAGTGAAAAATTAAGAGAACTTAGATTTTATTAATCATAGGAAAATCCAACCAGGTTTGGGATTTCCACGTACCACTCAACCATAGACATGGTTGAACCAAATCTCTCTTTTAGCGAGGCACCCCTGTGACATATTCCAAGCATGAATGTGGGATCTCATTGAACAACCAATCCAATAACAACCAAAGAGGTTAAACCACCTCCACCCTCATCAAACCATGATCACACCAAAACCGATGCTCCGATCACAACCGAACTGAACTTGGAATGCCATCTGGAATCCATCACCATCCTTAAGGAATTTTTCATCTCCTTGTCTCTCAGGCTTTACCACAATCCAATCCCATATCACTAGGCCCTAAACTGACACTAATCTCTCAGGATTTACCGCATCCAAACCCGAATCACTAGGCCCTAAACTGAGACTCCTCCCTCAGGGTTTACCATGTATCTCGCCAAAACTGTTGGGTTGTGTTATATTCTTTCCACGTAGTTAATAGGGGGTTTGAAGGGCACCCGTAACCCCACTTTATGGGGTCTGGGGCAGCGCCCCGGAAAATTTTGGTTTTGGACCATATGTTAGGTTGGGCAGACCCACCTATGGTTTTGTGCATGATTTTTGCACATGTTTTTTTTTGGACGCGATGGTTTTCGGTCCATGGTATTGGATGCTTCGGCATGTATAAATATGTATTGTAACATTGAAAAGAACATAATGAAAAATCAAGCTGGTAGTCCCGGTTTTGGGATCCAGGGAAAAATCTCTGTGCATATGTGTTTTATGGGTTATGCTCTCGCATTGTTTATTTTCTTTGTTTAAGAATTCATATGTAGGTAATTTCTGTACAGGGTTAAAACCTACATTTGGTATCGGAGCTGTTTTGGCTTCAAGGGGACGCCTTTGTTGCTGAGGGGTTTCGCTCGGGCCTGTGGTAGACCCTGTTCAGTGGGAGATCTGCGAGATCGATTCTGGTGGTGAAAGAAGATGGCGAGCAGTGGAAAGATAGAGATTGAGAAGTTCAATGGTCAGAATTTTGAGTTGTGGAAACTCAAGATGGAGGATCTGATAAAGATCAGTGGATCGTGGTAGATCCGGGTACTAAACCATCGGGAGTGACCGATGAAGAATGGAAGAAGTTGGATCAGAAGGCAAAGAGCACAATACGATTGTGTGTCTCGGATTCAGTATTGCTGAATGTATCAAGGGAAGCTACGACAAAGGCTTTGTGGGTCAAGTTAGGGACTTTGTACCAATCTAAGTCTCTGGTGAATAAACTGTTCCTGCGGAAAAAGCTGTATAACCTGAGGATGAAAGATGGAGACTCAGTGACATAGCATCTGAATGCGTTTAATACTGTGGTAATTCAGTTATTATCTGTTGATATTAAAATTTCAGATGAAGATAAGTGCATCAGTCTGTTGTGTTCTCTACCAGATTCGTGGGATAGTCTGGTTATTGCAATAGGTAGCAATGCAACTGCTTTGCAGTTTGATGAAATAGTCTCAGCCTTGCTGACGGAGGAGATGAGATGGAAAAATATGGACAACCAGAATGGTGATGCCTTGTCTGTACGAGGACGGTCCCAGAATAGAAACAAAAATAAGTCATCGAGTGGGAGATCTAAATCTAGAGGGAGATCTAAATCTCCAGGAAAACCTACAAAGGTGGTGTGCTAGAAATGCGGAAAGGAAGGGCACTTCAGAAGGGATTGTAAATCTAAAGCTCCTGATAAAGGAAAGGGATCTGATGATGCTCCTTCTGCAGAGGCGAAAACCACCTCAGATGAAGGTGGGGATGTGTACTTGGCTTCTTCAAGTACACATGTAGATCATGAGGCATGGTTGATTGACTCAGGTGCATCCTTTCACTTCACTCCCCATAGAGAGTGGTTCTGCGAGTATGAGAAATACGATGGTGGTGATGTCTTCTTAGGAGATGATAGGAAGGCTAGAATCATTGGTCGGGGAAAAGTAAAGTTGAAGTTGCAAGGTGGAAGGGTTAAAACACTTCTGGGTGTTCTACATATTCCTGCATTGGCCAGAAATCTGATTTCTGTAAGCAAGTTGGATGATGCAGGTGTAAAGACGGTGTTCGAGAAAGATACCTGCAAGATGGTTCGAGGAGCACTGATATTAATGCGGGGAGTTCGGATTGGAACTCTGTACAAGCTGCAAGGTAGCACTGTTGTTGATGGGTGCAATAGTTCTATGGTTCCTGAAAATGGAGTAGAGAATCTAGTGGTCTCTGGAGAGAAGACCATGTTGTGGCATCAAAGGCTTGGACATATTGGAGAGAAGGGCCTTCGAATACTTCATGGTAAAGGTATGGTAGAAGGTATGAATAATAGCTCTCTGGATTTTGATTTCTGTGAAAATTGTGTATATGGGAAGCAGAATCGGGTGAGTTTCCCCTCTGGTGGTAAGAGGACGAAACAGATATTAGAGCTTGTGCACAATGATGTGTTTGGACCTGTGAAGGTTCCATCACTGGGTAAGTCTGTGTACTATGTATCATTCATAGATGACTTCTCAAGGAATACATGGATATATTTTCTTAAGAAGAAATCTGAAGTCTTTGACAGGTTTAAAGAATTTAAGGCTCTGGTGGAAAATCAGACAGAGAAGAAGATAAAGGTGCTGAGGACAGATAATGGTGGAGAATTTTGCAGCAAGGAATTTGAAGAATTTTGTAAGAAGTTTGGTATAGCACGACAGAAGACTACTCCATATACACCTCAGCAAAATGGAGTCGCAGAAAGAATGAACAAGACGTTGATGGAAAGGGCAAGAAGCATGCTCAGTGGTGCCAGGTTAGGACAGGAATTCTGGGCAGAGGCGGTGGATACTACATGTTACTCGATCAACAGATCACCTTCATCAGCGTTGGAGGATAAGACTCCACAAGAAGTATGGACTGGTAAGAAACCCTCTCTTTCACATCTAAGGGTATTTGGATGTGATGCATATGTACATGTTCCAAAGGAGAAACGAACCAAGTTGGATAGTAAATCTAAAAAGTGCATCTTTATTGGGTATAAGGATGGTTTAAAGGGTTATAAGCTTTGGAACCCAGTCACACGGAAGGTTGTGTACAGCCGAGATGTGTTGTTCAGAGAGGTAAAGATGTTATTCAACATGAAGTCCAACCAAAGGAACCTGAGAAGATAGAGTTTGAGCCAAAGGAGGAAGAATCAGACTCTGCAGCAGAGGAGGAATCAGAAGATGAAGAGCCACAAACTCCGGCTGTGAGAAGATCAGTTCAAGAAAGAAGGCAGCCAGAAAGGTATAGTCCATCTGCTTTCAGTTCAAATTTTGCTTTGTCCGTTACTGATAATGATCCCAAAACTGTGAAGGAAGCAGTGGATTCAGAGGATGGAAAACTCTGGAAAGAGGCCATGGTCGATGAAATGGCATCTTTGCACAAAAATGAGGCTTGGGATTTGGTGGAGTTGCCGGCTGGAAGGAAACCCATTGGCAGCAAATGGGTGTTCAAGAAGAAGACAAATGCAGAAGGAAAGGTGGAGAAATACAAAGCTCGGTTGGTAGCAAAAGGTTATTCCGAGGTGCCGGGAATTGATTTTGGTGATATTTTTTCTCCTGTTGCCAAGGTAACTTCTATTAGATTACTTTTATCTGTTGTTGTTGCTTTTGATTTTGAGGTAGAACAGATGGATGTGAAGACAACATTTCTTCACGGGGATTTGGAAGAGGAAATCTACATGAAGAAACCTGAAGGCTTTGCGGTGAAGGGTAAGAAAGAATTGGTATGCAAGTTAAAGAAGTCTCTGTATGGGTTAAAACAGTCACCAAGGATGTGGTATCAGAAATTTGATACATTTATACGGGGACTTGGCTTCACCAGAAGCAAAGCAGATCATTGTGTGTATTTTAAATTAATTGGTGACCGTATTATTTATCTGGTCTTGTATGTGGATGATATGTTGCTGGTTGGAAATGACAAAGAAATTATCCAGGATTTGAAGACCCAATTGTCCTCCAAATTCGACATGAAAGATCTTGGTGCTGCAAACTATATTTTGGGCATGGAAATTAAAAGAGATCGGTCAAAGAGGAAGCTCTAGTTAAACCAGAGGAAGTATGTCGAGACAATACTGCAGAGGTTTAATATGCAGGATAGTAAACCAGTGAAGGTTCCTATTCCTGTAGGTGTGAGGTTATCTGCTGAACAATGTCCCAAGACACAAGAAGAGGAAGAGGACATGTCCCGTGTTCCATATGCAAGTGCAGTGGGTAGCCTGATGTATGCAATGGTCTGTACTAGACCAGACATTGCACATGCAGTGGGAGTATTGAGCAGGTTTATGTCAAAACCTGGGAAGGAGCACTGGACAACAGTGAAGCGGGTTTTCAGGTATTTGCGTGGCACTTGTGATTATGGTTTGTGCTACCAAGGAAGACCAGGATTGGACAGAGTGTTGGATATTCATGGCTTTGTTGATGCAGACTGGGCTGGAGATCTGGATCAGAGAAGATCTACAAGTGGGTATGTGTTTAACCTATTTGGAGGTGTAGTCAGTTGGATGAGTAAGAAACAATCTGTAGTGGCACTATCAACTACAGAGGCAGAATACATGGCAGCCACTCATGCAAGCAAGGAAGCAGTTTGGTTGCAGAGATTGTGTTCAAGTATGGGGTTAGTACAGGGAGCTATAAGAATAGACTGTGACAGCCAAAGTGCAATTTTCTTGGCAAAGAACCCTGCTTATCATTCAAAGACAAAGCACATTGATGTTCAGTATCACTTTGTGAGGGATATGATAGAAGACAGAAAGGTGTTGCTGGTAAAGGTGGACACTTTGAAGAATACTGCAGATGCATTGACAAAATCTGTGAGCTCTGAGAAGTTCTCTTGGTGTAGAGAAGCAATGGGAATCTCAGGGTTAAAAAATGACTAAGCTCTCCTGTGGCCCCCTGTGGAAAGAAAACAACAAGTGGGAGATTGTTGGGTTGTGTTATATTCTTTCCACGTAGTTAATAGGGGGTTTGAAGGGCACCCGTAACCCCACTTTATGGGGTCCAGGGCAGCGCCCCGGAAAATTTTGGTTTTGGACCATATGTTAGGTTGTGCGGACCCACCTATGGTTTTGTGCATGATTTTCGCACATGTTTTTTTTTGGACGCGATGGTTTTCGGTCCATGGTATTGGACGCGATGGTTTTCGGTCCATGGTATTGGATGCTTCGGCATGTATAAATATGTATTGTAACATTGAAAGGAACATAATGAAATCAAGCTGGTAGTCC
The DNA here is from genome assembly GCA_031772625.1 of Pinus tabuliformis. NCBI lineage: Eukaryota > Viridiplantae > Streptophyta > Pinopsida > Pinales > Pinaceae > Pinus > Pinus tabuliformis. The sequence continues at coordinate 901,155,280 of CM062816.1, read as the reverse complement.
CGGTTTTGGGATCCACGGAAAAATCTCTGTGCATATGTGTTTTATGGGTTATGCTCTCGCATTGTTTATTTTCTTTGTTTAAGAATTCATATGCAGGTAATTTTTGTACAGGGTTAAAACCTACAAAAACCGGTCAAGGGATTCCTAGGCCATTCGAAATGAAACTTGAAACCATCTCTGCCCCAGATTCTAAAATCCATCCAACAAACCAAAGCTCAAAACCAAGATAAAATTCCCAACATACCATGGCATCCAGAAAAAGGAAAGGTTAGGCTGAAAACCACTGCCATAACTTGGCAAAACCATGCCACCGACAGCAAGAGAACCATACACCAACATGCAAATCCATGCATGTCCAAACCAGCTAGGAAATTACACATGCAAAAGGTTACCTGGAAGTATTCTCGCTGAAGTTGCTTGATCCCACTCTTCTTCCTTGATCCTTTCTTTCCTTCCTTTTCCTTTGCTTGCTTTTCTTTCCTTGCTCCAAAGCTAGAGTGCTCTAAGAAAACTCTAAGTGACCAAGAGTGAGAGAGAGAGAGAGAGAGAGAGAGAGAGAGAATAATGAGAGAGTTCCAAACTTGAACTAACAAAAGGTTACCAACTGATCTTCAGAATCCTTTTTATTAATGAGGCCTCTAATTTCTTCATTTTCCATTATTGCCTTTAATTTCCTCCTCACATGTAACCTATGACCTTTTACCTTCCTTTTCTCCTATTTTCCTTTATTTTCATAAATAAATGTGCCTAAAATGTATTTTTTCCTTTTAATGCCTTAGCCTTAGCCTTTTCCAATTTTCCTTAGCCAAAACAGACATCTAGTGATGCCCACTAGGATATGTTTTCCCAACATTCAGCTTGGAATATGAGTCCCTTAACCGTGGTCTTATTTTTCCTTTATTAATTTTTATTACATGGAATTTTCACCAAGGTTGTTACACCAATGGCCCCTAACAATGGCCCCTTTCCAAAAAATTATTCCACAAAATATAAATTATAGCACCATTAAGAACCCCTACCAGAGTACTACCAACAAAATTTGCAAACAAAAGAAAAAACCAATCTTGTCTGACTATTACTTTCACAGTTAAGAGCAAGGGTGGCTTACCATGATTTGAAATTAAAACCATGGTGACGTATCCTTCCTTAATGATCAAGCCTCTACCATGAGCATGAATAGGATGGTTAGGGTGTCTACAAACAAGGATATCTTCTCGAGTTAACAACTCTAGCTCATAAAATGCAGCCAAAACCTCACTTTTTTCCCTCTAAAATCCTTAGTTGTTTCCAATTTTGGATGATTTTATTTGGGAAATCTCCCAGGCTCCAAGTGATAAAATTGATTTTATCCACCCATAACTGTAACTTACCAAGGTTAAATTTTCCCCTTGGTGGTGGGTGCACATGCAAGGCAATTATCCCACACTCAGTACTCATCATTTTATCAACTTATGGGAATCATGTGTAGTGTTCCAGGCTTCCATCTTGGAAACACTATGCAACCACAACCAAAAATTAAAATTTTCTTCCATAAATTACCTTGTGCCTAACAAATTATAATTAACTAATCATTGAAGTACCATCCACCACATACACATATTTTATGTCACACACAAAAAATATTGCATACCATAATGGAAACTTAAGACACTTATCTTAGCACACATATTAGCATGCCATTACATAGTTGAGCCATTTATAAAATTATGTAAATCTCTAGCTAGGGTTATAGTCGATATCCCACAAATTATAAGGTTCAACACACACATACAGAGGCAAGATAACAAATACCAGAACTACGCATCATAGGGTTTACCATCAGAGCATATAAAAACATACAAAGACACCCATAAATTATTTTAGGGAAAATAACACATGACGTCCTTAAAATATAAGTATACACAACACAATTATAAAATAATAACAAGCAATTAACCACGAAACCCTAGAATTAGGTTTTCTCTATATTTTAGCTAAACAATATCAATCATAAGTAGATGAAGTGATACCGGTAAATCTAAGGCACTTATTTACATAAAAGAGGCCAACTGGATGTGGGCTCTTCATTTACCTCCCAACCATAAACCATGTGGCTCATAATCTCAACCACAGGTCACCTTCGAGTTGAGGCAATAACTCCATAAACAACAATAATATAAAAATCCACTCATCCACAGCTAACGTGCCAACCCAACAGTCATGTTGCTCTAAGGCTCTAGGCACCCTCTAGGCTAATTTTCAAGGTGCCAACAAAACAGTTGTGTTTCTCTAGGGCTCCGCGCATCGTCTAGGCTATGAATCAACACTGATTTCCCACCAAAACTCCATGGCCTCCAAGCCATAAATAGGGCCAACAAATTCTTGGAGCACCAATCTCTCAGAGCTAGGATAGGGGCTCACATCATAAACATGATGCATCCATATGGCATAGTTAACTTAATAACTCTGCCTTAGCCAGCCAAGAGTCCAACCCCCTAGGACTCACTGGCCATCAGTCACCAAGACTGTATTTCACTTCATCCAACCATAATTGGCTGAATTCTTGAATTATGGGTAAAACATAACCTTTTATCGCTGCATGGCCCTAACTAGACAAGTGGCACTCACTCGAGCCATGTGGGCCGTGGGGCACACTTTTTAGCCAAAAGTGCCCAATTATTGCCTTTTCATCTAGAGTTGCACCCCCCATACTCTTTTTGTGGAGTGGGCTTCACATCCAGCCTGATTTTATTATTATTATTATTATATTTTATTATATTAATTACAATTTAGGCTCTAAAGCCTCACAACCTTTGCAGGCTTATAATATCTGAGCACACTGGCCCCACAAATATTTAATATCTACGTGGACGCACAGACCTCCTCATACAATTCCAACTCCCAACTGATAATCCAATTCATTCAGCTCACCATCCTACATAGGAATGTACATTAATTTACAACATTGTAAAAATTCATTTAATTACATCATGAATGGCGGGGGTATTACATTCCTTCCCCCCTTAGTTTATGCGTTGTCCTCACTGCATGTTATATCCTTAGTCTGTTTTTGTTGCTGCCAAATTACTTGAACTCTCACTTTGTAGATGCAAGTCCATGTCCTCACACATAGTTTCATCCTGGAGCATCCTCCACATGTTTGGTGCCAACCACACACTAGTAGGATGTGGAGGTCCATGCCCCATGTTAATGTGTGTGCACTTCCAGCACCACCAACATTACGCATAGAGTACATAAAAAATAAAATTACATGATCAACGATAATTATCCTTGATTCATATACACATGTTTTTAATTTAAAAAGAACAACCTCAATCATACACACACAAACATTCAACTTGCAATTTTCCTATAATGTGGGAATGATGCAGAAATTCATGCCATGCTAACATTGTTATGCCATAACCAAGAAACATTGTTCCTACATACCAACATTGTATACCATCCTTGTACGCAATTTCTATATGTACTCCCACATATAACCACCATGCAATCTTACTCACTACCATTGTTTTATATGATTTATGCATGCAATTAACAATTATCTTGCTTTATTGACATACTATTGTAGAGATTTTCCTATCATCTGATTGCCAAAACATATGCAATCTGCTAAAATCATTTCAAGCTTCTCTTTTCTCTAATTCTTGGTGTTACTATTCAAATTTTAAGCATTTTCCCCTCCAAGTCCCTATTAAGTTTCATATTCTCTTCATTGCAATGATTAATTAGAGCGTGAACTTCTAGTCAAACCTTATTCAAAGTTGTTTCCAAAGCTACAATAAACTTGCTATGACCTATGACATAACCATACCATAACATGTCATTAGTTTTTCCATACACCTAGCATGGTCCCGTGACCTGTCAGAAACCCCGTCACAACCTATCATGACGCGTTAGAAATCTTGTTACCATCCAGTGACCAACCAATCACCATATTGTTATAAAACCCATCACTACCTATGATCAAACTACCTATTGTAACCTGCAATGATCTTGCCACCTACCTGTGACAAGACTGTTACAACTTGTATGGTACCTGCCACCTCCCTCGAGAAAATCTACTTGTAACCTAGCACAATGGCTATGACCCTATCACCCCCTCGATGAAAACCTTATATAACTTGTAATATGCATGTTATGGCATGTAATAAAATATTTCATAATACCATCATTAATTCTCACCACAATACCTAGAATTACCATATGTCAACCAGGTTGTTTGTTGAAAATAGCAACAAGAAATGATAAAAATAGAATCGAGAATATTCCAATTTTAATTTGTCCTTGAATTAAAATTGTGAATTAAATTCAAATTTAGTCTCACCAGCTTCTTGGAAATAATTAATTAATTCATTATGGATTAATTAGTTGGAGAAATTAAAGTTAGAAGTCTTTCTGTAGTCATGCAACAGTTATCCCTTAAATTAAGGAGATTATCCCTTAATTAAGGAGATAAGATTGAGTTATATTTGAGTTGAAATTATTCAGTTGATGCATGCATGCACTCAACCAGTGTACTCCAGATAACTGAAGATTCCCTCATCAGAAACTCATGCATGTCTATTTTGAGAAAGACCCAGTTGAGCTAAATGTCAAGCACAGTGTACTATCAGTTGCATGTTTTCTCTTATAAATGAAACTCATGCATGAAAAAGGAATAAGATTCCTTGAGGATTGCACAATTTTATAGTGTGTAAGAGCAGTGTTACACTTGGTGAGGTGAGAACCATCCACTAGGAACAGTGCAAGGAAATATGAGCTTGGAGGGCAGAGGAGAAGGCTTGTGAGAAGTCAGGTTTGCTTGTGAGCATCTAGAAGGATTGTACTGAGAGTTGGCTAGCTGTGAGAGCTAAGGCTTTGTATAATTCTGATATATTTCCACCTTGTATGATAATATAGATAGTGGGGTTTTTATCTGAGGCTTTCCCCAAAGTATTTTCATGTGTTTTGTGCTTTGATTCTTCTTCTTCTAGTTATATTGTTCAGCTCTGATTCAGCTCTATCTTTAAGCTTCCGCAAATTGATATTAGAAGTATATTATAGTATTTTGCTTTGGTTATATTGCATTATCGAGTTAATCTACAGTCAAATTTTCTACATGGTCTTAGAGGTAGATTTGTAGAGAATTTGTAGAATTTCTACATGGTATTAGAGCTAGCTAATCTATAGAGAAATTTCTACATGGTATTAGAGCCAAGTTTATCGGAGCTGTGAACAGTATACAAAGAAGAGAATTTGAAGTTTGAAGTTCGGGGTTGTAGGTGCAAATCGAATTCTTATCATACTTCAAGGTTGGTCAATGGCGTTCTATGGCTTGAAACTCAAGTATGCCTTGGAAGGTAGCTTGAATTACATAGCATGGAAAGATCGCATGAAGGCTGTATTAGAATACAATGGCTTGAAAGATTTCATTGATCAAGAAATCCCAAAGCCAACTTCAACTAATGCACAAGATTTGGCTGAGTGGAAGAAGTGTGTGGCGGAGGTGAGACTGATCATCCTTGAGGGAGTTCGAGACCATATTGTCTCAAGACTCCATGGGAAGGATACTCCATATTCAATGCGGAAGACATTGAAGGACCTCTACTCGAATAGTAGAGACTAGAGGAAATTGGCGCTCAAGGATAACCTTCGAAGAATAAAGATGGAGTAGGGCGATATTATTTCCACATATCTGAACCAACTTACCACATGTAGAGATGAGCTTGGTAGTGTGGGAATAAATAATGTCGATGATGATATGGTGAGCCTCTCTCTCCTTGGCCTTCCAAAGAGCTAGAATAGCTACCAAGACTCTATGAATGGAAGGGAGAAACTGTCAAATTGGGAATGACTGTGGTCGGATCTGATGCAAGAGGAGATTAGGAGGAGCACACAAGATGGTTCTTCATCCAAGGATGATGATGAAGAAAATCTGGCCTTAGCAAGTAAGGCAAGGAAAGGAAAGGGGAAGGTTTCCCATTCCAAATCGAATTCCTCTCATGGAGGGAAGAAGGGTGACAAGTCTAAAGTGAGATGCTTTAATTTTCATGACATGGGACATTATACAGCTAATTTCCCATCGAAGAAGTCCAAGAAGGGATTCTCAGAAGGATCGGAAGGTGAGGCATTAACCTCTCAATTTTAAATGGACTTTACCCTCATCGCATGCATGATGTCATCGATGATCAGTTGTGTTTGGTACCTTGACAGTGGAGCCTTATTCCACATGACTGGTTATAAAAATTTATTCAATACCTTGGAGGAGAAAGACCTCAAGATGCACATAGAGATGGGTGACGATGAAAGGTATAGCGTTTCAAGAGTGGGCACGGTTGCTTTTCAGAGGGAGCATGGACCTCCTATCACCTTGATAGATGTGAAATATGTGCCTGGACTGAAGAAGAACTTGGTATCGATCCCGATGTTGGAGGACAAAGGCTATGATGTTGTCTTCAATAAAGGAAAGACATTCCTTAGACACATCACCATGAGATATGTGAAACAGATCGGTTCATGAGTTACGAACCTGTATGCTCTTGAGATTCAAGATGCATGCAAAGCCTTGAGGAGCAAGGAAAATGTTAGAGACTTGGTGGTTGAGAGGGAGAGTAAATTATCTCTCAACATGCAGCCCCAGAAGAAGTCTCACACAATTGTGGAGGAGCCACAATTGGAGAAGTGGGCAAAGGGATCACATGCAACCATACCTCTAGGTGTGACGTGGGGCGATATGAAGTGATAGTCTCAAAAAGGCTGAAATTGGGTAGGGTCCATTGAGAGGTTTTATCTCATGGATTGTACCTTGCTACGGGAGCCCAAAGTACATAGTAGCGGGAGGAAACAATGGGATTGATGCAGTCAGAGATCAAAGTGACAGAGGCTAGAGAAGTTGACTGAAGAGCACAAAGAAGGATTGACAGTAGTGCAGAAACGCAGAGTTAGCAGAAGCACAAATTTTTCAGTTGACAGAGGCAATAACAGTCAGAGACTTTGATGACAGATGCATCATACTGATTCAGGGTGGATGTTTTTTTTGTTTCTGGAGTTGCTTGAGCAACAACACTAGAGAGAAGTGTTGCATGCATAACATTCCAAAGGTTCATGATCGAGATCAAGTTGAATTCCTTTCTTGTTGAGAGGAAGTGTTGAAAATAGCAACAAGAAATGTTAAAAATAGAATCCAAAATATTCCAATTTTAATTTGTCCTCGAATTAAAATTGTGAATTAAATTCAAATTTAGTCTCACCAGCTGCTTGGAAATAATTAATTAATTCATTATGGATTAATTAGTTGGATAAATTCAAGTTAGAAGTCTTTCTGCAGTCTTGCAACAGTTATCCATTAAATTAAGGAGATTACCCTTAATTAAGGACATAAGATTGAGTTATATTTGAGTTGAAATTAGTTAGCTCAGTTTACTGAGTTAAGTCCAGTTAAATTAGTTCCAAACTATTTGAGGAACTAATTGTGAGTTATCAGTCAGTTAATGCATGCATGCACTCAACCAGTGTACTCCAGATAATTGAAGATTCCCTCATGAGAAACCCATGCATGTCTATTTTGAGAAAGACCCAGTTGAGCTAAATGTCAAGGACAATGCATTATCAGTTGCATGCTTTCTCTTATAAAGGAAGCTCATGCATGCATAAGGAATAAGGTTCCTTGAGGATTGCGTAGTTTTACAGTGTGTAAGAGCAGTGTTCCACTTGGTGAGGTGAGAATCATCCACTAGGAACAACGCAAGGAAATATGAGCTTGGAGGGCAGAGGAGAAGGCTTGTGAGAAGCCAGGTTTGCCTGTGAGCATTCAGGAGGATTGTACTGAGCGCTGGCTAGCTGTGAGAGCTAAGGCTTTGCATAATTCAGATGTATTTCCACCTTGTATGATAATACAAATAGTGGGGTTTTTAGTTGAGGCTTTTCCCAAAGTATTTTCATGTGTTTTGTGCATTGATTCTTCTTCTTCTAGTTATATTGTTTAGATCTGATTCAACACTATCTTTAAGCTTCCGCAAATTGATAGTAGAAGTAGATTATAGTATTTTGCTTTGGTTATATTGCATTATCGAGTTAATCTATAGTCAAATTTTCTACATGATCTTAGAGGTAGATTTGTAGAGAATTTGCAGAATTTCTACATTGTATCAGAGCTAGTTGATCTATAGAGAAATTTCTACATTGTTCACCTACCATATGACCCATCACCACATGTACTCAAGAGCTGACTAAAGGCCTGTCACAACTTGTATACAAAGCCTATAAAAAAACACGTTACAATTTTTTGGAAATTTTCCATAGGTCGGTCATGACACCTTATATAGCTCTATGCCCTGTCATATCCTACATACAAAACCTATTAAAAGACTTGTTGTAGACCCGCTACAACTTGATATCATCTTGTGATAAGTCAATCATAAGACCTGTTAAAACCTGTTATAAACATGTTATAATATGCGACAAAATCTGTGATAACTCGACATTAATTTTTCACTAACTTGTGACAAAGTTGTAGTGACCTGTGTTTAGCCCTGTTAATCCTATATAGTTCCTGTCACTTATCTGTGATATTCCTACCTATGTCTAGTCTATCATAAACTGTTAGACACCTGACCTAATCCTGTTACATCATGTTTAGACTTGCTCTTTGACTCATTGTGCTACCTTCCTGGGTTCGTTTTGACGTCATGGTATAATTTCTATCACTGCCATTTCCAAGAAAAGGACATAAAATCCTTGTATGCTAATTATGAATTGAAAATTTTGATATAACATTGGTCTAGTTAAGGCTTTGTAGCTGATTCGAATACCATTGTGCTTAAAAGACTGATATAATATTGTTACAAACTTGCTGGAAATACAAGCATAAGCCCCACTTCCTTAAGTAGGAAGACACATTAAATAGCACCCTGTTCTCTTTGCAAAGTCCATCTATTTGAATTATACCCCAACTAATAGAATGAGATAAACCACTATTTTCTATCTTCTTCTCCTTGATTTTGACAACCCAACCACATTGATGAACTATGCAATGTCCCATTTGTGAAGTAAAGAAAAATAACAAATACCCAACTAATAGAATGAGATAAACCACTATTTTCTATCTTCTTCTCCTTGATTTTGACAACCCAACCACATTGATGAACTATGCAATGTCCCATTTGTGAAGTAAAGAAAAATACTAAACGAAATTAGAAACTATTTGTCTTTACAATGTCAATGTTTCGATAGAATGAAACCCAAAATAAAAATAAAATTATCTAAAGGCCAACGGAAGCCATAGATTATACCTGTTTGTTCCAGGTATGCTATCATTGTTGTAACCAGATTATATTTACTGGTGCAACCATCTTGAATTAATATTTATTAAACTGGTTACTATTTAAGTATGAAAACTCAAATAATAACACATTCCATTGACATCATAATGGGAAGAATTCAGTTATTCTTTCCGACTCGTACAACTTTCCTCATAAGATGATTCACTATAATTGTTCTGAAAAGCATGCTCCATCTAAAATCTAGGCAATGAGATTGAAAAGGCTCCAAAAATTGAAATACAGACTTTTTCTACTGAATTTCTATGATGTTGATACCACCACCAACGCTCGTCTAGTCTAATGCGCATAGAAAGCTAAAGATCCAAAGATTCGATCATGCTCTTAACAAGCACACATACACCCATCAAAAGCAAAACGAAAAAAACTCCAGCTTAGAAACATCATGATGGAAGGAACTGGACTTTTCATCTTTAGACGCACCAAGCTGGCCAACTTAGTGAGATTGCCATACAACGATCCTCGAAACCCTCCTTTAACAATAACCACACCAAGCGGAAGTGGTTTTCCAACAACACCGTGCATTTCCCCTTGCAATCGCATGGGGTCAAACAAACATGTGCACTTGAGAATGTATTTTCAAAGCAAAAAGCTATATGGTATTACTGGTATTTTACACTCCATCCTCTCCTTCTTGTCTAGTTTATTAGGGTGTATATATTGACTTTCGAGTTAATACTTCAAGAACCATGCAATGCGTTTCAACTGCGGGTAACCTATTAGAACAGTCGAAACAATGCATTTCAACCGAGTGTATGTTTTTCGAAGGTGCGCACCATTATTTTGAGATGGTCCCATCGACTAGAGGTTGATAGCGTGGTATCATGAATACAATTGTTGAGATGAGCATGAAGCTCCACCTTCGAAAGATAATGACACCACTTTTCTAATTCCTCTGCCATTACGCTGAAGCTTTACAATTTTTAAATATTTGATGTAAAATGCAGGTCAGGGACCAAAACAATTGGAAGCGCAATTTATGGAGGAGTCCAAAGCAGTGCATGAATTAAACTTAATGAAAGCTAAAGGAATATTTATATATATATATATATATATTTATATCTATATCTATAGAGAGACATATATTTTAAATGAAACTTGTGAAGAAAAGACTTCTAAATGTTTCAGGTAATTCATGAATTGAATTTTAATGATAACATAATTTGAACAAACAAACAACTTAAAAGTATTTCAATAAACAACTTTGATTTGTTACATTGGGTATAAAATCAATATAGATCCATTCGAGAGTCATGAATTTTAATTACAATATAATTTCATCAAACAAACAACTTAAAAATATTCCAATAAATAACTATGATTTGTTACATTGAGTATAAAATCAATATAGATCTATTGGATCTAGCAATAGTCTAGAGGATCAAATTTCCGGAAATAAAAATTTATTTTAGAATGCAAATTTTTATCCCTAGAGATTTGATCTCTCTAGACTCTTGTGAGACCCAATGGATCTATACTAATTTTATACTCAATGTAACAAATCAAAGTTGTTTGTTGGAGTATTTTTAAATATGTATTTCATTGTTTAATGTATAAAATGGTTCAAAATTTACTTGGGCATAAAATAGAGAGATTGCTTAAAATATTTTAACTATATATATAGCTTCCAATTGCTTTATATAATGTATATATAGTTTTTTTTTAGCTTTTAACTACTTTATTTCTCTATAAAACTTATATAAGATTATGTTGTTTTATATGGACATTGAAATATTTTATTTATGGTGGAGATTGAGAGTGAAATATTTTTACCAAATACTTATATTCATTTTTTTCGTTTTATTAACTCTCATGTTTTTATTTTTTTAAAGGGACACGAATCAAATCCAAGTTGAATATGAACATACTAACACATCTCTCATACTTGGATGTAGAATAAGCCTCTTGGCTCAACAAACTTAGCTCTACAAAAGTTAAAAAACAACAACAATCTTCATAACCATAATTTCTCTTATATTACTAACTGGATTATAATGTCTCTCATAAATATAAACTTACAACAAACTTTATGCAACTCTCGGAACCACAAAGAATGACAAAGAATGGTGAACTATGGACAAAATTATGCAAGAATAATTTCATCGGGTGTTTCCCACGTGAATTAACGAGAATTTCGACTTTGCATAAGACATTTGCAACATCATAGGCATAAAAATTGCAAATGCATCTACCGTGATTAGGGCCATTTTCACTCAGAACTATAAGATCCATTTTGACAAAATTTGTAAGACACCCCTTTAATTGACCTGAGGTGGTTACTAGGTTACCCAAATCTCATCATGATGCGCTTACAAGAAGAGCTAAGTTCAAGAGTTTCATAATATTATATTTCATATATATTTTTCATATTTTTTTTTGGTCAACTTTCCTTCAAGCTTGCCTAATATTCGTGAACCAACTCTCCTTAGCATATGCTTCATAATGAAAGTAACAACCCTACCACTATAGCAAGCTTAATTTAAACATCATCTACAGTGGCTATCATCTTCTCAGCATCTACAGGATCTAGGCTCTTCTTGGCCCAAGTGAACACTGCATAAATGAATGATATCTATTGTAGGTACCCTTATATCAACATTGCTCCTTTGCATGAGCATTCGTTCCCTACCATAATGTCTTGAATTCCCTACTTTTATGAACCATAGATGACATTATACTATTGATGAGCCTCATCATTAGGTAACTATATGGACCTTAATACACCTCCAAGCTTATGTAAATCGACTCTTCTCATAATTCCTTACATATTTTGATTATATTTTGCTTAATGAGATGAGTAAAAGTGAGATGTTATGCCTAGTGGACTAATGTGCATTAATTGCGGGTTTTTGAGAGAAAATCATGGCAATTTTAGCTAATTAAGGGTAGAAACTCGAATGAGATAAGGAGGAGAGATTGTAGGAGATAGATCCTCCTCATTTAATCCTCACTCATTCGAATATTCCTCCATCAAATCACACTAGCTTGGAGTTGCAAGCAGCTGAGTCATGAAGATAAAAAGGCAGCTGAGCTAGTGATAGTTAAAGAGCCAGTTTATCTTGAGTTTGGGAGCCGAGCCTCCCTAGATTTAAGGAAGTAATTGGAGACTTTAGTTGTATAAATAAGGAGGCCTAGAGCCTCATTAGGATTCAAATATTTGATGTAAAATAACTAAGCATTTTTCGAGTTCAAGACTTGTGGAAGACATTGTTATGTAATGTTCTGATATTATAATGAGAATGAGCATTTCCTTGATCCAGCATTGAGTTGACTCAGAGAGTTGGAGATCTTGGTTTAGGGCCCAACCCTAGCAGAAAAGGCTCCTCTTCTTGTATTTGTATGCTTAGTTGATTTCATAGATTAATGGTTGTATTGTCTTTAACATTATTTCATTGCAAGTAGTTATGGATTTGATTATTTTGCTTCCATTTGTGCATTGCTTTAGTAGTAGATTAGAAAGATAAAGGAATATCAAAAAGTTGTTAGTAGGTGGATTTGGCCTCACTCCTACGTTAAGGCACCATGGTTTGAGGAAAGAACTCCTATGCAACCCCAAACAGACAAAATTTTGATTTCTCATGGAATTTGGGGTTTTCTGTTATTTAGGACAACATTTTACTAGTTTTCAAGAATAGGATTTAATTGTCATTTTTAATGTCTTCAGCCTTAAATTGGATCTCACAAAGGTTTCACATTATTCTGCAAGTTTTCCCATGCATGAAATAGGCAGCAACTCATGAAATTTGTTTTTTCGTTAGTTCATTGAAGATCTTTCTTGTTTACATGATTCATGGATAAATGTCAGTGATTGATGCAGTGTAGGAGTTTCAACAGTGTGGAGAGATTTCATGACCAGGAACCCCATCCTAACCTCATCCATCCATGATGATCACCTTTTCCACTAAGTCCCTCACCAAATTCATCATTTGGCCGTAAGAACATTTCTCCAAGCTTGTTGAGCAAATCCAACCATCTCACAAACTCTATTTTGAGCTCCGAAGGAGTCCTAGCCACTCCTTTTCCTCATTCCTCCCACTATCCACCTTCCCTAAGCCCTACACCACCTTCCAAATCCTTCCTTTTCTCTCAGCTAGATTCTGTAGGAATGCAGGGGATCTTGTAGAAGCATTAGGACATCCTGTAGGAAGCACTAGGACATCTTGTAGGTTGACCTGTAGTGGCCTGTTTTGAAGCTGAATTGTTGGAAAAAGCACCTATGAAGATAGGAGAAGACCCCTACTTGCCTCCCAAGCCATATGAGCATTCACCATCATCCCTAATCCACCTGCCACATCACCAAGAGAAGTTAGCATTCACATTTTCACACAAAAAAAGACAAAAAGGAAAAAGAGTTATTGTGTTCATTTACATGCACAATAGTAGAATGTTTGGATGTTTCAAATTGAATGCCTAGGATAGTAGGATTACACACATGTTAACCTAGCATATTTTAAAAGAAAATCTTCTTAGAAATAGTTAGATGAATGGTGTGTTTAAGCATTTAATTTCAGTATTTTCCTTACTACAGTAGAAAAGATTTCATTTAGTGCAAATTTCCCTTTTTCTCATTGGTAATCAAGCTTCTTCTAAATCAATAAAAGGCTGGTTTGAGAAACCATAGTGGTCTATTAGTAGTGACAAAGAGCGGACCCATCACATCTACTTGTGTATACAACACTGTCACCTTCAAGTTTGTACGAACCCTGGGTTGATAAAGTAAAGTTAGTAGCCCCAGGAGTTGCAACATTCTTGTTGCAATACTGGTGCTCATCACTTTTTGGTGCTGTTGTTGGGGAGGTGTCTGAGTAAGATGTGATTTCTGCTTTCTTTCTTCCATTTCTTATCTCTAACATTCTGCTATTAGTTTCATTTTTGCAAAAGTAATTGTAAGTTATTTTTCTTTCTTTTCCATTCTGCAAGTGATATTCCATTCAAGCAGTTAGTTTTCATTTAGTTTGTGATTTCAATTCTGCAATTAGTCTCAAAGCTTTAAAAAACACAAAACAAGAAAACTTCTTTCATGCCTTGTAGGAATAGGGATAACTTAGGGAAATTTCTACCAAATACCCCCACCACTTCCAACAACCAACCTTCCCTCTTCTTGGGTGGTTTTGAATTGGAGGACCCCTTATGTGAGCAACCAGAGATATTTGAAGAGCCTACAAGGCGAGAATATGAAGGAGAACCCATTCCACCTGACCTAATGGTTGAAAATAGAAATGACAGAGGAGATAGAGAAAGAATTTAGGGTGCCTTTCCCATCAGAGAAACTAATGGAGATACCAAGATGAAAACCATAAGCCCCTCTGCTCTTTCTCATTTCCATGGCCTGACCTCAGAAGATCTAGATACTTTCTTGTTTGAGTTTGTTGTCATATGTAGAACTTATGATTACACCACTGATGAGCAGAAGTTGAAACTATTCCCATCCACTCTCAAGGATGCAACTCTGTGCTGGTTCATGGGTTTACCTAGGGATAGCATCACAACCTAGGCTTAGATGTAGCAAGGCTTCAACAAGTATCAAGACTACTGTAGGTCCAAAGACACTAAAGAATAAATTTTTAGGATGACCTTAGGGCATGATGAATCCCTAGAGGATTATGAAGAAAGATTCCATCTTAGCTACAAAAGGGCCAGGTGCACACTTGATCCTGAGTCACTGAAGCTAGTCCTACTTCGAGGGGTAAGGGAATATCTTCTGGATACCCTAAACCTGCTAGTAGGAGGGGACATCTACCAACTACACTATGAAGATATCAATACTGTCTTTAGAAATCATTCTAGGGCATCTAGGAAAAAAGGTAGGGGTATTCAACCAATCACCATCCCATCCTCTTCCAACACATCCATAAAAGGTGAAATTGGAAATATGCTGGAAGATTTCAAGAGTGAAATGTTGCAAACCCTTGCCCTGCAGATGGACACTATGCATATCAAGAGAAAGCAGGAGGAAGCAGAAAGATCATTAGCCATATTCTGCCCTACATGCACAAGGAGGCACCCTGGGAATGAATGCCCATTAAACCTTGTTGAAATCTGCTCGGCCTGTGAAGAAAACCACCCCACAGGCAAGTGCCCTTCTCTATGGGACTAAAAACTATGTATCAGGGAATTGAAGGGGTGACTGAACAACTCTTCTACATAAATCAAAGGAGACCTCATGGGCCTCGACATACCAGTAGGGCATGCAAGGGTTATCACATGCATATTACAACCCTAACCAGAACACATCCATTCCCTCTTGCCCCCCCCCCCCGCTCATCCCTCCTAGTCTACACCTCCTCCTTGGTCTTTTGCACCTAAGTACCATTCCTAACCGACCAGCCAGTCATTTTAGCCATATGCTCTGCCACAGCCTAAGTGGAATGCACCATCCCAGGGGTGGAGGCCCTCATACAACAATGCTCCAGCTTTATTTCCTTCACCTCCTACTCAACCACAACTCTTACACCCTGCTCCACCTAAACAACCATATATGCCTACCTAGCCAAATCCGAACCCGAACAACAGACAAGCACAACAAGTGTACAATGGAGAGACATCCTACCCTGCTTATGTTGTGTAGATTCAGGAAATCAACCTGAGATTTGGGAGAGCAATCCATGAAAACTAACCTCCACCTCCACCTAGGGAGAGTGAGGAGGAAAGAGAGGAAAGCATGCCTAGAGCAAATCCACCACCCTTTCTTGAGATATTAACTCATCTAGTCTAGCCTACCCCAGAAGAGAATGAACTTCTGGGTGAATTGAAAAATATATGTGTCAAAATTCCACTTCTCCAAGCCATCAAGGATGTACCTATTTACAACAAGTTGATTAAAGAGAAGTGTTTCAAACATCCAGGGAGGCGAAAAAGAGACACCCCTACCATTAATGTCATTGGACAGTTGTCTGACTTAATGTTGGGGCAGGTAATTTTCCCAAAGTATTTGGACCCTGGAAGCCCTGTAGTAGATATGCACATCAATGGAAAATTTTTCCTGCACACTTTGATTGATCTTGGGGCTTCCATTAATGTAATGACTAAGGAGACCATGCCCAAACTCAATATCCAGGGTTCATATAGAAAGACCACAACAGTCTTGCAACTTGCAGACCATTCCATAGTGACCCCTGAGGGGATTTTTGAGGATATGTTGGTCTCCATTGACTCTTGGGAGTACCCTGCGGACTTCCTAGTTCTCCAGTCTAAGGCCAAGCTTACTGGTTATCCTCTCATACTTAGGAGGCCTTGGTTAGCCACTGTCGATGCCTACGTCAGTTGCAGGGATGGAAATATGACTATCAAAAATGGGCATCTATCCAAGCAGTTAGTTGTGTACCCTCCTGCTCAACCATCTCTAGAACATGACTTACCTTTATGGATAGAAGAGGAGGAAGAATATGAAGTTTACTCGAACAAACTCTATACCTTAGAAATAACCATGGGAGGCAGACAATCGGATGAAGATGATCTGATTGAACACATACTCCAAAGTTCAACTCCAAAAACGTTATCCTTAGAGGAAGTAGTAAAGGAAACCAAGAGCAATGATCAGATTGATTTATGCTTAGCTAACTCAAACCCTACCCATGTCAAAACCATAGAATTTGGCCTTGAAATAACTTTGAAAATCAACCCCTCTCTTTTTGTACACCAAGAAGAAAAAGTGTGCAACATGCTAAGGGAACATCTCGATGCCTTTTCTTGGAGTTACAAGGAAATGAAGGGCATGCACACCTCGGTGTGTACTCACCACATTTATATCAAATAAGGTTTCAAACTAGTCTGACAACCCCAAAGGAGAATGAATCTAGCTCTCAAAGATATAGTCATAGAAGAACTGCAAAAGTTGCTGGATGCAAGATTCATTTACCCTATCGCGGAATGTGAGTGGCTTTCTCCTTTGGTGTTGGTTCCAAAGAAAAATGGCAAGTGGAGGATTTTTTTTGATTACAGAGAGTTAAACAAAGCAACAAAGAAGGACCATTTCCCTCTACCTTTCATTGACCAAGTGCTAGATGGCCTAGCAGGGAAGAATTTTTTCTCTTTCCTAGATGGGTTCAGTAGGTACAATCAAATCCAGATTAGCCCAGAAGACCAAGATAAAACCACCTTCACTTGTCCTTGGGGTACTTTCGCTTATAGGGTCCTTCCTTTTGGCCTATGCAATGCCCCTGCCACTTTCCAAAGGGCAGTCCTAAGTATCTTTTCCAAGCTAGTCCATGATGCAGTAGAAATTTATATGGATGATTTTACACCCTATGGGTGTGATTTCCAGGAGGCTCTGTCCAACTTGGGTAAGGTGTTGAACAAATGCATTGAAATGAACTTGTCCCTTAGTCCCAAAAAATGTGATTTCTTGATGACTGCAGGGACTGTTCTAGGTCATTCAATATCCCAGAAAGGACTGCAAGTGGACCCAAATAAGATAGCCATCATCCAAAGGATCCCACCTTGACAAAAACAGAGGGATGTCAAAATTTTTCTAGGTTTAGCTGGATACTATAGGAGATTTATAAAAGAGTTCAGCAAGTTAACTTCACCTTTGTTTGGGTTATTGGCCAAAGACTGAATTTTTATGGTCAAAAAGCTGTCAAGAGGCCTTGGACACCCTAAAGGACAAGTTGACCACTGCACCTATTCTCTGAGGCCCAAATTGGGCCCTTCCTTTCCATATACATGCTGATGCCTCTCACAAATCCATAGGAGCAGCTCTAGGCCAGATAGATGACAAGTTACCTTATGCTGAACTAAACTACACAGTGACTGAAAAGGAGCTCCTAGATGTTGTGCATTCATTAAACAAATTTAGGCATTACATTACAGGTTACCAAACATTTTTACATACTGACCATGCTGCAAATAAATACTTGATGAATAAACCTAATGTAAATGCCCAGATTATTAGATGGTTACTTTTATTTCAATAGTTTGATCTAAATATTATTGATAAGCCTGGCAAGGAGAATGTTGTTGCAGATTTTTTATCCAGATTAACTTTGCCTGCAATGGAGGAAGGAATGGTTGATGATCAGTTACTGGATGAACACTTATTTTCCATTTCAATTCTCTCTCCATGGTTTTCTAACATAGAAAATTACTTGGTGTCTACATAGTTTCCACTGAACTTGTCCTCCAAAGAGAAAAGAAATATTGTGAGGAAGAGTACTCCATTCACTTGGATTGGGGCAACCTCTTCAAACTAGGCCTGGATCAAATTCTAAGAAGATGTGTTAGGGAGGAGGAATTCTTTGACATCCTTCTGACCTATCATGATGGGCCTTTTGGAGGTCACTTCGCAGCCAAGAGGATAGCATTCAAGGTGCTACAAGTTGGTTATTACTAGCCCACTCTTCATTAGGATGTGAGGAGGTATACTAGTCAGTGTGATCGGTGCCAAAGGATGGGAAAACCTACCCCAAGGGATGAAATGCCTCTGCCACGTCAAGTGACTTTCGAGCCATTTGACAAGTGGGGCATGGATTTCATTGGACCCATTGACCCTCCATCTAGGCAAAAGAAGTACATCATTATGTGCACTGACCATTTAATGAAGTGGGCTAAAGCCAAGGCCATCAAAACAGCAACAGAGGAGAAAGTGGTTGAATTCTGAAGGGAAAATGTATTTTATAAGTTTGGGTACCCTAGAGAACTGGTCACTGATCAAGGAAACCATTTTACATCTCACATGATTGGAAAGCTATTAAGCCAGGACAAGATCAAGCATAGAACATCCACTCCTTACCACCCACAAGCTAATGGGCAAGTGGAGGTGACAAACAGAGCGCTGGAGGGAATTCTAACCAAAGGGATTAGCAGTAGTAGAAAAGACTGGGAAGATAGATTAGTTGAGGCCACTTGGGCCTACAATACCACTTGGAAGACCACCATTGGATTCACTCCTTATGAGTTGGACTATGGGAAGAAGGCCCTAATGTCCATTGAATTTGAATACAACACCTTAATAATGGTAGCACAATTAGATCTAGATCTCACCAGGTCACAACAAGAGAGCTTGCTCCAACTGAATGGGTTAGATTAGTTTAGAATGCAGGCCCTCATGCACACAGAGGTGACTCAAGTTCAAAGGAAGATCTGGCATGAAAAGAACATAAAGGAAAAACAATTTCAAGAAGGTAATTCGGCTTTGTTGTATGATTCCATATACAAGGATTTTAAAGGCAAGTTAAGGACTAGATGGTTAGGGCCTTATGTCATAGAAAAATTTCATGATAATGCTTCAATGCAGATAAGAACCATTGATATAGATGCTATTGCTTTACTTGTCAATGGGCATAGATTGAAGGTCTACAAGAAGCCCTCGTCAAAGCAATAATTCATCAATGGCATCAACAAGATAGTGACGGTAGTGGAGCAAGTCTCAACTTCTACCCCATCAAGTCACCGAAAAAAAAAGAAAAAAAAAAGAGACTCAAGTGAAAACCTCCATGAAGCATCTGAGTCCCACTGTTGGGTTGAAAACCTCTTGGGGCAGCCCAATGGTGTCAAAAAAGAAAAAGAAAAAAAAGGGATAAAAAGATCTCTAGGTGAAAACCTCTTTTGAGGCACCCAGAGCAAGAAGCTAGGATGAAAACCTCTTGGAGGCAGACTAGTTGTTTTCAATAGATATATATATATATATATATATATATATATATATATATATATATATATAAGAGAAAAGAAAAAAACTTTGAAAATCTTGTTTGCAGGTCAGCAGGAGGAGGATCAGAGCAATAAGAGATGATGAAAATGACCTATACACTTCATGTTTTCATTCCTCCATTCCATATTCTTTGTCATTGTTATAGACATATTTGGGCACTGCAACCCCAATCATATATGTCAATAAACCAAGGGCTCTTTAACCCCTAAAAGTGTTGTTTCATACCCTAAAGGATCATGGTCAACTGATTACATCATTTCCTAGAAGTTCCACCTAAAAAACCACTCAGAACTGGCCAAAACTGGACCATACTGACTGCTCCTTGGTCAAGGTGCAATGCATATTGACTCCTACACTAGCTAGGTGTGATGCATACTGAAGAAGCCTTCTGTGGGGTGTGATGAGTGAGAATGGACAAATGTTTGAGGCAGTTTGCTAAGTGGATGCTCATGGAATCTTCTAGAAACTTCCTCTATGACACTTGCCTCTCTGAATTCGCCCAGGGATGAGTAAGAGATCCAAGAAATCTCCAAGTGGAACCAAGAACCATCGGTGGAATGACACTAATAAAAAACCTAGAGCTGACTCACACCCTTTGCAAACATCTATAAATGGATCCCTCATCTGAGAGATCTAGAGTCTGGAATTTTGTAATTTGTAAAGAAGTGCTGTTAGTTTGTCTTTGAGAAGGAGCATTGTATTGTTGGGTGATCTTGCTTTTCATGAGTTGAAGAGGGCTTTGATGCTGGGAGGATGATGCTGGATCAGACAGCTAGGTTGTAATCCTCTCTTTTACTATTAATAAAGTTATTTGAGTATTCCTCCATATAATCATGTATTTGTGAATCTTGTTATTTGTGAATGCAATTGTATGGTCAATGTATCTCTTATTTTGCATTGTTTATGGTGTTATAGATTGAGATGCTTTGATGGTGTTTTGTTACTTTGTCTCTATAGGTATTCTCTAAAGCTGGACAAGTAGGAGAAGGGTTGCAAATTCCATCAAGGGAGAGAGAAATCAAGCAAGGAGTCAAGCAGAAGATCTAGGTTGGCCTTCTTTGCTTCTCTCTTATCTATCATACGTAAAGGAAATCACAAATTGCTTTGATTATTTGTTTCTAAGATAGCTACCCATCTTAGTGGGACTAGCAGATCGAAAAGACACTAGTTTTCCTGGAAACAAAATGGCGACTCCACTGGGGACCGAATAGTTTGTTTGTTTGTTATTGTTGTTTGATTTATAAACTACAAACGGAGCCTGAAGTTAGCTAGATAGCCTTCAAACTGCTTTTGCTATGCAACTGCAAAGTAGATGAATGCTGCTTCAGTCAATCTCTGGGTTGGTTTATGAACTGAACATCTGACTTACAAGCATCCTAAATGCCCTTGTGGTAGCTCAATAACCTCTTAAGATCATACCCCTGTACTTTGTTTTTACTGTCTATCATAGCTCAGCTTAAATCATTGAACTTAGCTGCAAATTTTGAGCAAAAACCCAACTCAGTTTCGCTCCCTAGCCCATCGCACTATCTGTAACTGGCAGCCTGTATGCATCGCACCTCCCGTGTGTTGTAGGTGAGATGCATCCCTGTTTCCCTGAAGGACAGGTGCGATGACTGAGTGATACTGTTTCTCTCTTTGAAATTTGGTTTTTCCTCCTTGTTTTCAGCTCTATTCAATAGTTTTGCTGCTCATGATCAATATCTCATTGTTGAAGCCTCTTTCCTTTACATTATTCAACCTCCATTGATAGGGATTTGTAAATGTTTTTATGTATTTGTCCATCATTTACATTCTTTCTTTGTCAAAAGTAGCTTAATCGAACTGTTGTTTTTGATGCAAAGAAGCATTGTAACTGTCGTTTTGAATCAAAAAGAAGAGTGTCATAAAGTCTTCCTCCTCTAGATAGTTGATTATACTTTTGCCATTGTATTTTGTTTGAATTGTTAATATTTAAAGTGTTAAAAGCAGTTTTCTATTCGAAATCAAAAAGTGTCGTTTTAGTCTTCATTTCATTTTGAAAAGAAATTGTCGAAGTGTCACTTTGAAGAAAATAGTTCAAATCTGTACTTAGTTTTCCTTTTTTGGCATTCTCACATTAAGGAAACGAAAAAACAAATACATGCATCTACATTTGCATTTAGACTGTGTGTGTAAATGATTTAGGAAAAGTGAATTTAGTGTGTGCTCTCTGCTCTCTGTTGAAAGAAACGTTATATTCTTTCCTTAGTAGCTAAGATTTTCATTGCTAAAAGAAAATAAACGACTATTTATCATTTTAGATTGCATATTTAGGAATTTTACATCTACATCATGTGGTGAACCTTGAAAGGCAAACTTCTAAGCAAGATCAACTCTAAAATAAATCTCAATGAACATAACAATGCTTTAGAACCTAACGCAACATATTTAGAGGTCTAGGATAGAGACGTGTTCCGGCGTCGTAAAACCTAGTAACTATCGTTTTCATCGAAGGTTGAGTGATTCCTCCTCTTTGATACGACAAATGCTAGTATGGGCTTGTGCTTCCCATACCGTCGAGTATATATTGGGAGATTGCAATAGGCTGATATCATTTATCCATAGGAAGCTGTGTCTGCTGCCCTATCAATCGCAATGCACTGAACACAGCATTCGGGAAGATTGACTCCCGTACATAAGTCCTTGGTAATTTCTCTTTAATTTACCACCAAGGTGTATTTTGTAGTTTTTTGATTGGTTTGGTAATCCCTTTGTCTAGATTTCTAGAGTAGTTACTTTCATTCCTTTTTGACTCCTTAAATGAAAAGGTCCATCTGAGCACTTTTCACTTCAGGCTCATTAAAAAATCGAAGGCGACTAGAGTCATCTTTAGCTTTTTCTAGACTCTGAAAAATTGAAAAAGCAAAGTTGTTTTAAAGCGTCATTAAAATTTATTTAATTCGGAATAACATCCATGTTCCTTCGTTGATCTTAGGTTGAGGTAATGGAGTCCACCAATCAACGAATCCCTCTTGGGGAGAATCCTAGTCCTTTCTCTTCTTGGGGAGATATCGATGCTCCGTATATGGCTACGTTGTCCCTTCCGGGAATCACAATTGGCTTGCCAGTATGGCTATTCTCAACCTCTGTCGTTAAAAATACCATGATTCCTCAGCAATTGAATCAGCAACTAGATGATATTGAAGTTACCCCTTCACCTTCTACTTCGCTTGTTTCTCCCTCCCCTTCTTCCTCTTCGCTTGGTGAAACTAGTGATACTAAAAACCAAGTGACTGA
The DNA here is from genome assembly GCA_031772625.1 of Pinus tabuliformis. NCBI lineage: Eukaryota > Viridiplantae > Streptophyta > Pinopsida > Pinales > Pinaceae > Pinus > Pinus tabuliformis. The sequence continues at coordinate 901,132,051 of CM062816.1, read as the reverse complement.
GAAGAAGAAGAAAGGGAAGGAGAAGAAGAAGAAGAAGTCAGCTAAGCAAGGGGGCAACCATGAAGCATCTGGTGAAAATCCGCACACCAAACTTTCCAAGCACATATATCCATGCATAATTTGCAAGTGAGAACACCTTCATCGAGATTATCCTTGCATTTCGTAGATCTTGAGAGAATGGTCTCCCCGTTTGCTTCGTCCGGTGTCATCGACCTCTGGCAATTAAGTTGACAACACACCATAAACTAGTGAAAATGAAGTCAATAGATAGAAAGGAAAGGTCAGATTTCCATGTAGGTTATGTGAAGGTGATCATGCTCTTCACCATTGTCCCTTTATGGATGAAGCTAAAAGAGTTTTGGATAACCGTCCTGCTTCTCCGCAGCGACTCCCACCTGGATATAAAAACCTCTCACCAAATCCTTTACTAGTTGATAATTTGATTGACATAACTCAATCGTCGGTCGAAACGACTATCGTTGAAAGTGAACCATCTGAGTCCATACCAGACCAAAGTCAATAGGTTGAGAAGGCAGTCGACCCAGTATTGCCTTCAGAAGGTCCACCTTCGGACGATATAATTTCCAAAGAGAATGAGAACAATATTGTCCAAATTCTTTTTGTTAATACAGAGTTTGATGAACTTGGGGGCAATCCACCCGTTCCTTTACAATAGGAGGAAAATCCCCCAATTCAAGGGGTTCATCTAGCCATTTATCCAGTACCCCCTCTGAGTAGTCTAGTCGTTTCCTTCGATTGGAATCAACTAGAAAGACCCTGCCTTCCATCTAATGTACCATTCTGAATCATAGTACAAGTTTACAAAATGATCATGTCTAGAACTATCATAGACGAAGGGGCTTCAGTGAGTATCCTTTCCTCGACTGCTTGGAAAGCGCTTGGTTTGCCATCGCTTCTGCCTGAGACACAAAATTTATCAGGCTTTAACAAAGGAACTAGGCGACCGTTAGGGATCCTTCCGAAGTTGCCTATAACTTTGAAAAGGAAAACCGTTCACTTGAACGTGATGGTAGTCCAAGGGCCATTAGATTACAATCTACTCCTTGGGCATGATTATGTTTATAGCATGGAAGCTATTATTTCCACACTCTTTCGAGTGATGTGTTTCCTGCGTGAAGGCAGAATGGTACAGCTTATCGACCAACTTTCATTTCCCAGTTAAAACACAACTACAAGTCAAACATCATCCCTAAATGGTCTCTTTGTGTCGAGAATGTCTCTTCAACCTTCTTTCCGTCCACTTGATTGCAGCGGGTAGTCCAGTGAATGTAATGAAGCTTAGGGGGCATGCACCCTGGTCTGCTTCGGCAGGCGAACCCAGCTGAAGAAATAGATTTCCTTGTAGGTTATATGATTGGTGTGAAACACCATTTCCTTGTAGGATATGGAATTGGTCTGAAACAGTTATTTCCTCGTAGGTTATGTGATTAGAATCTCACACCATTCACCTTTGTCTATTTTGATGGACAAAGCCAAGGAAGTGTTTTTTGTCTAACCATTGACAGAAACAATCTTGCCTAACCGCAGGGACTTCCATATGGTGACCTGGAAACTCTCATTTTCTCAATACCTGTGGTCATGCAAACATTTTTATGCGAGTGAAAAATGGCCAATTTAATTTTTTAGCTTTTTAGTTAGTTAGTGTAAACTCCTTAGGTTAGGCAATTGGTCCAGAAATGTCTGTACACCAGACGGACCAAAGGAAGGGCTATGTCGAAAGACAAAACCATCCTACCTAACCTTAGTAGTTCCTTATCATTTAGTGTAGTTAGCTTTGTAGTTTGGTCGTTCCTAGCTGACATAAGAAGGCAATGAGCACATGTTATCGTAGAGTTCAAGCTCACTAAAAAATGAACCTACCAATGAGAGACATCTTTAACCACTACCATTAACAATGTTTCCACAAGGTTCAAGCTCGTTAAAAAATAAACCCGCTAATGAGCAATGTTTTCGCAAGGTTCAAACTCGTTAAAAAATAAACCCGCTACTAAGCATATGTTAACGCAAGGTTCAAGCTCATTAAAAAATAAACCCGCATTCAGTAAACGACCTCTGTGATTGCCATTACTATCAGCCTTTTAAGCCTTAGTTGTGTTCTTACCATCACCTCCATTCTTTTGGCCAATCATACGCTTCCACTTGATTGTTTACCCTTTTGAAGAACAGTTGCGATGAGTGATTCTGTTAGCCATCCTTTTCACACTGCCATGTTTGAGAAGTTCCAAACTTACCTGGAACTAGTTGCTACCCGGAAACATCACTCGTTCCTAAAAAACGAGTCTCTTTTAAGCTCTTTTTAGACTGGTTAAATATGAAAAGATTTCCGAGCTACTGGTCTTTCCAGCTCGTTAAAATAAAGGGAAGCGCCATCCCTCCTCTACATTTTAATCTTTTTGGACCTGAGGGATCATTCCACAAAAAAATCGAGTGCTTGTCTTTTTCGGCTCGCTAAAGCGATCGAAAAGTCATCTCTTTCGTATTATTTTATACTTTTTCAAACTTAAGGGATTATGCTACGAAAAAGGACTGCTAGAGTTTCCTTTTCATCCCTTTCCAAACTCTCTAAACATGAAAAGGACCGAGTTATCCTTGTTGTGAAACTCATTAAAACAATAGCGACAAACTTGTCCACCTGGACAAGAACGAGTTTCACTATCGCTAGGCTCACTAAAACATAGTGACAGGTTTGCCCAAAGGGAAAATTATAGAACAAGCATATGTTATCCTCCTCAAGATTGAAAAAAATAAAGAGGTATTGGTCAGCAATGATTGGGGAAAAAGGGAAGAAAACTTGAAGAACTTCATTGGTGCCAAGTCGCTCTTGAACATGACACGTTCACTCCATCACCATGATTGAGTCGGGTTGGGTTATTCCATTCACCGGTCATATCACCATTGGTCCTCTGTACCATCCATCTATTGGGGTTAACACTACCAATCCATCTCAATGTCGTGACATGTTCAAGAGAAGCCATTCAGAGAATTCACCACCTAGCTAACACCTCATCCACTGCAATACCTTCACTCTCCATTTTTCATGGCCGCCATCCCTGAACCTTGTATCATCAGATCGTTTTCACTTCTAGAAAATCATTGGATTCGTTTCGTGTCATAGATGTGGGATACATTAAGGCCCTCCTATGATGGGTCACTTCTTGTCAACATCAACTCATTATCCAAGAAGTTGACCTAGAAACAACCCTTTCAGTACTTTGAAGCTTGCATGCCTCAATGGCAAGTTTCTCACTTCCGGTGATAGGTTTACATCAATGTCCTTTGACCGAAAGATTTTACGTGGTGTTCGACGTCAAATCATATATTCACACCACGTGAATTGTACTGTAGTACCTTGAGGGTCATTAAAATTATCGGTGATTCCTCTCACGTTTGTTAATAGCTTACATCATTGACTGGTAATCATGCGATGTCTTTCCATGTTCAACTTCAGGACATCTTTTCACATGGATCAACTTGTACATCGAGCGAAGACTGAATGAGTTTGAAGACCCCGGATCTAGTTTCATCCATCCAGGCTGCGATATATCCAGGGGTATAAATACATCAAACGTACACAGTAACTACACAGATGATCACCCAAGCTAAGGGATGATGACTCTACATACAAAGAATCACCAATCTGCAACAACAGATGATTATCTGTCCTATGTACATGAAAATGAATTTATAAAGTTGAGCATGGGAATGCCCGCCTCAGCTAGATCATGAAAATAATATGAGGATGATGTACTGTATTGTATTTTGTACAGGTCACCTTCCAGTTCGAATACCTCGGATCCTCATGATAAAGCATTTCACCCGACATCAGAAGATTTACGACCTCATGCTTTAGGGGGCAACTATTATAGACATATTTGGGCACTGCAACCCCAATCATATATGTCAATAAACCAAGGGCTCTTTAACCCCTAAAAGTGTTGTTTCATACCCTAAAGGATCATGGTCAACTGATTACATAATTTCCTAGAAGTCCCACCTGAAAAACCACTCAGAACTGGCCAAAACTGGACCATATTGACTACTCCTTGGTCAAGGTGCGATGCATACAGACTCCTACACTAGCCAGGTGTGATGCATAGTAACTCCTACACTAGCCAGGTGTGATGCATACTGAAGAAGCCTTCTGTGGGGTGCGATGAGCGAGAATGGACAAATGTCTGAGGCAGTTTGCTAAGTGGATGCTCATGGAATCTTCTAGAAACTTCCTCTATGACACTTGCCTCTCTGAATTCGCCCAGGGATGAGTAAGAGATCCAAGAAATATCCAAGTGGAACAAAGAACTATCAGTGGAATGACACTAATCAAAAACCCAGAACTGACTCACACCCTTTGCAAACATCTATAAATGGATCCCTCATTTGAGAGATCTAGAGGCTGGAATTTTGTAATTTGTAAAGAAGTGTTGTTAGTTTGTCTTTGAGAAGGAGCATTGTATTGTTGGATGATCTTGATTTTCATGAGATGAAGAGGGATTTGATGCTGGGAGGATGATACTGGATCAAACAACGGGTTTGTAATCCTCTCTTCTACTATTAATAAAGTTATTTGAGTTTTCCTACGTATAATTGTGTATTTGTGAATCTTATTATTTGTGAATGTAATTGTATGGTCAATGTATTATTGATTCTGCATTGTTTATGGTGTTATAGATCGAGATGCTTTGATAGTGTTTTGTTACTTTGTCTCTACAGGTATTCTCTAAAGCAGGACAAGTAGGGGAAGGGTTGCAAATTCCATCAAGGGAGAGAGAAATCAAGCAAGGAGTCAGGCGGAAGATCCAGGTTGGCCTTCTTTGCTTCTCTCTTATCTATCATACGTAAAGGAAATCGCAAATTTCTTTGATTGTTTGTTTCTAAGATAGCTACCCATCTTAGTGGGACTAGCAGATCGAAAAGACACTAGTTTTCTAGGAAACAATCATCCCATCATTCCTTCCATTTGTGAACTCATCTAGCTCTGTTTGCATGGGTTCTGTTTTTTCTACAGGATTCCCTATAAACCTACAGGATTCCTTGAAAACCTACAGGATGATCCTGTAGAATTACAGTGGCTTGGAAATCCTAAGGAAAGTGACCCTAGAGCAATGGGATGACCTTATTGTGTCAAAAAATAAATGTTTACTTCACCACCTCATCACCATGCCTCTCTCCACCATGATTACCCCTGCATTCATCCAATAAGTCAGTTTCAAAAAAGAGTACAATTTCAGGGGAAAAAGAAAAAATAAAAAAGGAAGAGGATAAGAACAGAGGACAAGGAGACAACACCTGAAGGCTATACCTCTCACCTACCAATCAATAGACCCCTTCTCTACCCATGATAATAATCCTCATTCTCCAGAAGTGAAGGAATGAATAAAAATTTAAGGGAAAGGCAGTTATAGTACATCCTGTAGTTTTCTTGTAGGAAATCATGTAGCATCCTATCCCACAAAATAAAATTTCACAGGTTGCAGTCCTCTTCATCATGGAGATCCCAATGTCAAGGAAGCTCCTCCAGGGTTTATAAATGCAGTAGGATCATCAACATCACCATCCAGTACCTACACATCAAAGAAAAAAAAACATCAAAGGAGGACAATAAAAAAAAGACAAACACATGCAGAAAATACATAGCAAGGACATCACTCTCCAACAGGCAGCATCAAGGCATCTTACCATAGGTATTTCATCTCACTTAAACTCTCTCATTAGCATAATATGATAAAAAATGTAGATTTTTGAAAGAGTTGGTTTTATAAGAAAAGGTGGCCAGTTAACTTGCCCACCTTCGACTAGTCAACGAGGAGAATACATTTAGTTCACTACACACATGGCAATAGTCAAATCAGGAGAAAAAGGAGATGAGGCAAAAGGTGGTTAAGTTACGAAAGATCGAAGTGGGAGATGATTACGAGGTAAGGAGGAATGATGAAGTGGTAGTGGGACCAACGGTCCAAAAGTGGGTGCTCGTACTTCAGTTGCCAACACACCATCCCACACAATCACCCATATGAGGAAATAAATCATTGATTCCCATTCATAGGAGGCATTCACAATCTCAAGGATACATGAAAGCAAGGTTGCTCTTGGCTCTTGAAGCAGTGTCTATAGGAAAGACAGTGAGCAGTTTTACAGCACAGGAGCACCTACAGGATCCTCCAGGAAACCTATAGGAAAACCTACAAGATCCTACAGGAGAACCTATAGGATACAGAGAAGTCATCTATAGGATTGACAGTGGGCATTTAGAGAGGAAAAATCAAAGGTTAGCTTCATCAGGCAGTAACCAGGAGGTAGGACCTATACCTTCCCACACTTTCCAAGTTAAAAAAATATAGAAAAACCTTCTATTTTTGTAAGGAGATTGCAGTCTAGGGGAATTATATACAGAATTGTCATTTAAAATCTCTCACCCATTATAATTGGGAATTAAACCCATACAATCCTCCACAATCATTAGAGAAAAATGACAGGGGGATTTAATAAGAGGGAACCCACACACACAGTGATAATTCACCAACAACCTCGGGTAGTTGAGATCTTCACAAGGCACAATTGGATGGGTTTCTTTGAAAAAATGAGGGTATACAATGATGAGGGGGTCAGAGACTTTGCTCTCTCCCTCATACCATTAACTAGGACCCATGCCACTACTGTGGTGAAAGGCCTCTCAGTAGAAATAACCCTTGAAGTCATAGGCAGAATCACCACACTTCCTTTAGGGTTGCCTTGGAGAAAGGAAGATAAGGGTAACGACCAACTTGCAAAGAAGAAATTATTTATGGAAGGAGAGGAGGCAATGTAGGACAAAAATGGGGTTAGAAGAGAAATCCTGCCATACCCTTGGAATGAAATTAGATACCACATCATTAAGTATATATCATGTGAAGGAAGATATAGTGTGGTATATGGATACCATGTCAGGCTTCTCCAAGAACTGAGGTTTGGAGCAGACACACCTCCTCAAAACACACTAAGCATACCCTTCTTTCTTCTTCAATCAATGATAGATATGAGCATCAAGGTGTAGCAAGGAAAACATCAATAGCTATCCCATCATGGGTTAATCAAACTTATCCTAGAAGATTCCCTCCAAAAACTGAGACTCCCTATTACATGGACAACTTTTAGAGACTTGGAGGCAGAGGGAGAAATAAAAACTCTTAAATATGACAAAAACCTCACTGCTAGTGAGAGGGATGAAGAGGAAACAAAGAGGGATGAAGAGGCAACAAAGGAGGAAGAAGAGGAAGAAAAGTAGGAGGAAAGTGATGAAGAGACAGAAGAAGATGCAAAAGAGGAAACTGATGAATAGAGTGAAGAAATGGAGGGAGAAGAAGAATAGAAAGACAAGGATGAGAAGGAGAATGGAAAAGAGAAAAAAAAGGCAAGTAAGAATAGAGGTCTATAGTTCAAGGAAAAAAGGGGTAGGAATCACCAAGGGTATCTCCAAAACCCACTGAGAAAGAGGCAGCAACTGCCCTCACTACCCTAAGTACACCTATCAAGAAAAAATGGAAGAGAGAGAGACAAACCCCATTGTACTTTAGGAAAAGAAAAAGTACAAGGATCAGACAAGGAAAACCTCAAACACCCACCAAAGTTCCTATTTTTATTGAAGACTCACCGAAGGAGCAAGAAAAGATAGCTCCTCTTGTGAAACATCAAGGAGAAGGATCATTAGGAAAAGCCTCTCCCAAATCTCCTATCACTTATATTAGGAGGCCAGTCACCAAGTCTGCCTCATTCAAAGGAAAAGGTCTCCTACAGGAGACATATAAGGACCTACAAGAAGCAGAGGCCATCCTACAGGAAACTATGCTAAACCCACAGGAAATTCAGAAAATGGACGAAGAAGGGATCATTCAACAAGAAACAAAGAAGGAAGATCTAGAACTGAGGGAACCTAGTCCTCAACCCAACCTTGACTGTTACTACAGGTTCATTGAACGGGGTAGGGTCATTCCACAAAAATTTTCCATCCCCTTATTCTTTGAGCTTGAGAAAGAAAGGGAAAGAACACATAGGTGGATGAAAATTGCCAAATCTAAAGGAGTAGAGGATATAGGCCACATGGAGGAGAAAGTAAAGGAGATGGGAAAAAAACTTAGCCTAAGGGACGTAGAGGCAATGATGAAAGCTCATTTGGAAGTAGAGAATGCATGGATAAGGGAACAGTTACAAGAGAGAGAAAGTCAATTGGCATCCATGTCCAATCTATCCGTAGAGGCAATCCAGTGCAGGATGCCAACAAAGTCCTATGCATTGTATCTTAAGGAACAATGGCTACAGTTCCAAATTAATACTTTAGCATAGAGAGGCACTATGCCCTTCCAAGAATACAAACAATTCATTGATCTCTGTGATCAAAGCACCTTGGAGGATAGAGCTAAAATGTATGAGTTTTACTTACACAACTTGGCCTTGATAGATCTAAATGTCTGGGACCCAAATTCAAACCTAAGGGACTTGCAATTGATGGCCTTGGCATCATGGATGAATCATGAGGAGGCAAGGGCTACAGAGGTGAAGAAAGTAATGGCAAAGGGAATAGACATAACCCCTCATGATAAGAGTTGAGCAATCAAATCCAATGGCTGTCATCAACACCCACAACCTTATTGCAAATGACCCTAAAGTTGCACCTAGGTACCTTATTGCCCAAGAGCAAGCAGTCACACACTTTGAGGACATGTTCAGGTTGTTGTGGGATGAAAACATGCAAGCTTTCCAAAGGAGATGGAACACTTTTCCCTACAACTTGAAAATCAGAGAGTACCATTCTCCTCATAGAATGAGAGAGGCACTAAATAGAACACCCATGTACAAGAAAGCTCTCCAAAGACTCAAAGTCAATTGGATTGGTTTGAGACTCAGTCCACCACTTCTCTTAGGTATGTTAGAAGGAATTAAGGAAGAGGGAGAAAGAAAACAGTGGGAGGGGATAGAGAGGAAGGCAGGATTCTATGCATAGGAAGAGGAAACTACAGTAGAAGCATGGGATGTCAGGGAGGCCACTAGAGCAATGAAGGACATGGATATAGATTGAGTTGCTCAGAGGATGAGATACACTTTCAGTAGGGGGGTGATGATGAGCCTCATCATTGGGTAGCTATATGGACCTTAATACATCTCCAAGCTTATTTAAACCGACTCTTCTCATAATTCCTTACATATTTTGATTGTATTTTGCTTAATGAGATGAGTAAAAGTGAGATGTTATGCCAAGTGGACTAATTTGCATTGATTGCAGGTTTTTGAGAGAAAATCTTGGCAATTTTGGCTAATTAAGGGAAAAAAATCGAATGAGACAAGGAGGAGAGATTGTAGGAGATAGATCCTCCTCATTCACTCCTCACTCATTCAAATATTCCTCCATCAAATCACACTAGCATAGAGTTGCAAGCAGCCGAGTCATGAAGATCAAAAGGCAGTCAAACTAGTGATAGTTAAAGAGCCAATTCATCTTGAGTTTGGGTGCCGAGGCTCCCTAGATATAAGGAAGTTGTTGGAGACTTTAGTTATATAAATAAGGAGGCCTAGAGCCTCATTAGGATTCAAATTTTTGATGTAAAAGAACTAAGCATTTTTCGAGTTCAAGACTTGTGGAAGACATTGTTATGTAATTTTATGATATGATAATGAGAATGAGCATTTCCTTGATCTAGCACTGAGTTGACTCAGAGGGATGAAGGTCTTGGGTTAGGGCCCAACCCTAGCAGCAAAGGATCCTCTTCTTCTATTTGTATGCTTAGTTGATTTCATAGATTAATGGTTGAATTGTCTTTAGCATTATTTCATTGCAAGTAGTTGTGGATTTGATTAGTTTTCTTCCATTTGTGCATTGATTTAGTAGTAGATTAGAAAGATAAAAGAATATCAAAAAGATGTTACTAGGTTGATTTGGCCTCACTACTCCCTTCAGGGACCATGGTTCGAGAAAAGAACTCCTATGTAGCCCCAAAAAGACAGAATTTTGATTTCTCATGGAATTTAGGGTTTTCTATTATTTAGGCCAACATTTTACTAGTTTTCAAGAATAGGACTTAATTGTCATTTCTAATGTCTTCATCCTTGCATTAGATCTCACAAAGGTTTCACATTATTTTGCAAGTTTTCCCATGCATGAAATAGGTAGCAGCTCATGAAATTTTGTTTTTCTTTAGTTCATTGAAGATCTTTCTTGTTTACATGATTCATGTATAAATGTGAGTGATTGATGCAGTGTAGGAGTTTCAGCAGTGCATAGATATTTCATGACTAACAACCCCATCCTAACCTCATCCATCCATGATAATCACTTTTTCCACTAATTCCCTCATCAAATTCATCATTCCATAAGAGCATTCTCCAAGTTTGTTGAGCAAATCCAACCATCTCACAAACTCTATTTTGAGCTCTGAAGGAGTCCTAGCCACTCCTTTGCCTCATTCCTCCCACCATTAACCTTCCCCAAGCCCTACACCACCTTCCAAATCCCTCCTTTTTCTCTCGGCTGAATCCTGTAGGAATACAGGGGATCTTGTAGGAATATTAGGGCATCCTGTAGGAGGCATTAGGACATCCTGTAGGTCGACCTGTAATGGCTTGTTTTGAGTCTGAATTGTGGAAAAAGCACCTATGAAGATAGGAGAAGATCCCTACTTGCCTCCCAAGCCATATGAGCATTCACCATCATCTCTAATCCACCTGCCACATCACCAAGAGAAGTTAGCATTCAAATTTTCACACAAAAAAGACAAAAAGGAAAAAGAGTTATTGTGTTCATTTATAGGCACAATAGTAGAACGTTTGGATGTTTCAAATTGCATGCCTAGGATAGTAGGATTACACACATGTTAACTTAGCATTCTTTAAAAGAAAATCCTCTTAGAAATAGTTAGATGAATGGTGTGTTTAAGCATTTAATTTCAGTCTTTTCCTTACTACAGTAGACAAGATTTCATTTAGTGCAAATTTCCATTTTTCTCATTGGTAATCAAACTTCTTCTGAATCAACAGAAGGCTAGTTTGAGAAACCATAGTGGCCTAGCACCAACTTAGCAGTGACAAGGAGCAGACCCATCGCATCTACTTGTGTATACAAAACTGTCACCTCCAAGTTGGTACGAACCTCGGATTGATAAATTAAAGTTGGTAGCCCTAGGAGTTGCAACATTCTTGCTGCAATATTGGTGCTCATCAACTGTGCGTATTGATATGGTACCATCATACCATGTCAAGAAAACCCTTTTGCATGCCCAAGAGAATCTAGTTTGGACTTGAGCCATAGTTTCTTTCTATCATTATGTTGATTGCAATATATTTCATCATCCATAGCTAGGGGACTCCAAGACGACTCTTTAATTTTTTCTACAAAAATGTGGGTTGGATATCTTTAGATCAAACTTTATTGTCATAAATATATACTACTGGTGTACTAGTGATTTATCCCCCTTTCCCTTTTTTTTTAAGCTCAAACCTTATTACCAAATGAATATGGCATGGTACCAGTGAATTCTAATGCAAGAGTGTTATAAGGTGCTTTGAACATGTTTCTCAAACCTTGTGGAGCTATGTTTTTAGGGTCGGTGCATTCATGGATGAAAATAGCAATAGAATTGCTTGCTACCTTATCATATACCATAGTAAAAGGGTAAATCAAATATAAAATAGTGTGCTGAGGTTGACTTGCATCTTTACCTATGACTTCATACTAAACTTTGGTGAATGATAGATTGATTCAAACGTACATAATTTCAAATCACTACCTTTTTCGAAGTAATTATATGCAAGAAAATAATTGGACCGACCTCCATTTCAAGTGTTCACTTCACAGTTAACAAGTTTAGTCTTTTTGACTTGTTACAACATTCCTTTTCCAAGCATTAACATGTATGTTGGTTGTGTTCTTTGTAAGTAGTTGAGCTAGTACAAGGAGAATGAATCAAATGTGGCCATAGAAAGAATCTCAATTATTTCCTGCTGCATGCCCAAAATGTATAGAAAATTGTCCTACTAAGTGTAATTATAGATACAAATATATATAATGTGCAAGATCCTATAACTTATTTTGCGGCGAGAAAATCAAATGCATGATGGTAATCCATAATCAATTGTGAGGTTTCAGAGCCCAAGGACATTGGAGATTGAGGGATCAAATATATTCACCATTCCTCAAAAGCAAGCTAACCAAGGGAGGATGGAAGTTTTAACATCTAACCATGACCTTTGGCAACACGTCTTGTATCACAAATACATATACCCCAACATAATAGAAGAATGGATGTGGTTCCAAACTTGTATAAGGCCTTCATTGAGTCACTCAACATTATTGGAAATTACATGTGCTTATTGAAAGAATGACAACAATAATGTAATTGTGGGTAGATTTAGTTTTACCATTCAGTCAGTTTTATAAAGGGAAGAGTTATGTAACTAAGTACCCCATATTAATTGGGATTGTTGGAGAGGCTTATAACATGGAGAATGATCTTTTATCAATAAAATTTCCAATCCCTTGCCACGTGAAGGTTTCCTTGACACACTATCAAGGTTTTACCACGTAAAATTTCTTGTGTTAATGTGTGTGATTTAGTTTCTCAATTTTATGCATTTCTTACTTGTTTGTTTGAATGCCAATTAATGACTCTCCAAAGCACAACCGTACTGGAAAATCAGAAACAACAATTCAATTCAGCTAGGTAAGCACAAAAGATTAAGGAAGGAAGCAACCTACAAAATGCCTAAAATCCTCAAAACTCAACATTCGACATTCTTGAATTCCTCCCAAATGTTGTTATCCCACTAGCCCAGCCATCCATGGACTATATTTGGCTCAACAATGATGATGTGGGGCTTACAAGAGAGGTAGCAAATCAACAGATCATTTTCATAGCTTCATTAATAAAAATAGGTATCAACTCAGGTACGAGAAGGACATACTTCTCTTAGGTTCCAATTCAATCAAGGGCTCTTGCAACTCTTTATACACTGTCATAAAAATCATAGAAATCTATAATGCAAGTCGAACCTGTCCAGAACAAAAGGTAAGTGAAAAGGTTGACACTGAAGTTTGCCCTTCCTATATTCCAAGTCCTATGGTCAAATCTAGGTCACCCGCAATGCTTCTAACTTTCAAGGAAAAAGCCTCCCTTCATTAGACATTCACCGTAGGCTAAAACATAACCTTGGAACAGAGCCAACTCCAAGGGAAAAAAAAATCCCATGGCTTCAAGATCCCCATCAAGAAAGGATGATGAGCCAATGTAGATCCTATGGAGCAACTATGAATGACCCCGAGAAAAGCAGACCTGATGATTGGATGCAACTCCATGACACTTCAAGATATGCTTCAACCATGGTCCAAGCAATGTTATAACTACCAAGTAGAACTTTCCATTTCTAGAACCCTTCGATCAATTGCCTAAGAGCCTAGTATCACATCAATAGAGATATTTGGTGATTCCATTGTGAAAGATGCAATATGATAAGGGGAAGCTTTCAAAAGACAATACCCATTGAATGAAGTGCTGCAATCAATCAAGATATATCCACAATCTAAGTAATATTCAATAGCTCAAAATCTCCTAGAAATCAGTCTATATCTAGTTGCCCATTTGCATAGAACTCAATATATACACCAATCACTTGAATTTCTTATCAAAGCCAATAGCCCATGAGTCCAATGACTAGGTCAATCAATACATGTTCACAATCTAAGAAAACTTCAACAACATGAAAATTTCCAAGTAATCAAAGTGCAAACTAAATCCACTCATTGTGTTTCCACCAGGAAATACAGTACATTAACTTCAAGAAGTTCTATAACACATATCTTGATGTGTGGTATAAGAAATCACTCTACATCTAACTATAACCATTGTTGCTTCAATGAAATGCTATAGAATCACAATGGCATCTGTAATTGCTCATACTTTGGGCTTATTTTATGTGGTAAAGAGATGTATATAAAAAAAAAATAGATATTGTGCCCTAAGAGTTTTGTACTCATAATACCTCCCAACGTAACATACTTGCTTATCTTTTTACACGACAAATATTCTGGTAATTCAACAAATACAATTCTTGTCACCACATTCAACAAAATCACATTACTTCAACAAGAATAGGTTTCCATACTAGTTGGTATTAGAGCATAATCAACACCATTATATATTGTTCAAACTCCCTTTAAAAAATATCGACAACGTATTAGGCAATCAGAGAAGCAATAGAACCAATAATTAGGTCAATAAGTCAATAAACACCATTTCAGGCTACAAAGGAAACATATGTTCTCTACTAGTGGAAATGCATGAGCAACACTTATCTATAAGTTTTTTGGGTAACTAGGTTCAGGACAAAGCTGACAAAGCTTCTTCTCCTAATTGTAGATTGGCCTGCACTAAGATTTTGTTTTTTTGTCAACCCAGTCACCTCCAAGCCAGGTTCCAAGGTCTGGGGAGACTGCTTAAAGGACAAGGAGCCCCAGAGAAGCTGCACAACTCCTTTCTCTAGCTATATCAAATCTTCACCTTTGACTCTGTTCAATGCCTATGTTCTATTTTTTTATGCTTCTTTTGATAGCATGACATTCTCAACATTTCTTGAACTCTCCATCTTTGTATTAGATTTGACCTTTAAATATATGAAAATAGAAATATGCCTAGAAATAACAAGATCTGGATATAGAAATGATTCTTTATTGATCAAAACCCTTAACGTAGGGCAACACCATACAACTACTCCTTAAGGAAGGAGAATACTCCACAAGCCATATGCTTGCCAACACAATAATCCTTGACATCTCTCCATGTGAAGTCTCTAGCCTCTATATAGGCTTTATACATACACTACCTTGGGTCATTACCATGGGTCTTTCAATACCATGTATCTAATACAATGGGATTATCACATTATTCCTAACTACTTGTGGTCCCTTACATGATGCGGATTAACCACTTTATTTATTAACTATGTCCCATCACATTATTACATTATTCCCTTGGGTACCTCCCTCTGTACCCCATAAAACCCCCCCTAGATATATTACATTCCACCCCCTTTAAACATGTTTCATCCCAGAAACATAAGAAGAACACAAATAATAAGATCTACTCAAAAGAGTAGTCCACTAGTACCATGCACATGCATGTAGCCATCCTAGAGACAAGTGATTACTCGATCTAGCCGGTGCCTCGCTTGAGATGGGAGTTGATCTTGGCGGTTCCTCTATGTTGATGTTTTGTGGGTGGATTGTCACACCAATTTATCTGTCATGCAGGGGTTGTTGTCCTTGCTGCTGATTCATTTCCATCTTGTTGGGTGATGTGGGCAGTGATATGCTGAAGTTTTAACCAATGGTGTATCTTTCTTTGATTCACCACCTAATGGAGCCTGATTGGTATCTGGTACATGTTGTGGCACCTACAGTTCTTGCTTATCTTCCAGTATTACTTCAACCATGAATTCCTCATCTAATGTGTCAATACTTGTAACATCTTCTACTTCAGCCTTCTTAGACTCTACCTGTTTATTGATGGAAATATCCTGTAATGTAATTTTCTTCTTTTTATACCAAAGCTTCAGGAATTTCTTCTGCACATTAATATTGATAAAACCAATAGATTTCATCTAAGGGTATCCTAAAACAACATCCACATTAGCCATATCTGAAGCATAAAAATTAGAATGCAATACATACTTATCCATAGAAATCTTCAAATCTTTATAAACTTGCACTTGCTCATTATTAACCTATGTGTGCTCCATTTGTTTGGCTGAGATTTGCAATCTTTTAGCCAAATGAACATTAATAAAATTATGCTTGCTATTAGGATTGATAGACACAATTATCTTCTCTTTCTGAATACATCCATGAACCTGTAATAAGGAGATATCATCAGAAAATAACCTTTTCCGTGTTTCATTCTCCTGTTGTGTAGCATGAGACCATTTGTCCAAAAGGAGTTTTTCAAATTCTTCATCCGAAAGTTTGGACAACTTCTTGCTGTCAAGTGAGCTCCACCATATGGCAGCCTCATATTTCAAACCAAGCCATACTAAACCTTTCCAATGTTTTGGAAAGGTTTTCTTAAGATATTTTATGAATTCTTCAATAGTAGGACCATTATCTTTCACTGTAAAAAAATGCTTGCTAGAAGCTATGAAGAGGGTTTTGAAAAACATCACTTAATTTGGTGAAAATTTAAAATGGACACAAATAGATCAATATTGCTGAGAATTCTTATTATAACCTATTTTTTGAAATGGAATGACCATTCTGCATCTTCCCATGTGATAGAAATCCTGATCCAATCACTCTGGAATTTTAGATTTGCGTTGCAACTGTCCCGCCCTCACAAAAAATTCTAAAAAAAAGAGAGCTGATTTTAAATCAACGATATCTCCCTCATCACGACTCCGATTCGACTGATTTTTTTTCCAATTTGGGTAATTTTGCAAGAGGATCCCAAATATGCAATTATTTTTTCAAAATTCCCCACAAAAACTGAAAAAAAAAATTGACTGGATTTCTGACGCCCACGAATTTTCGATAGAAGAATTTCTGCAACATAGCTGATTTTTAAATTAGCGATATCTCCCTCATCCAGAATTCGATTCCCCCAATTTTTTTTGAATTTGGGTATTTTTTACAAAGAATCCATATATGAAATTTGTTTCTACAATTTTTTTCCTAGAAGTTTCATATATGATCTGCAAACTTGTCGCCCCCAAAAAATTCCTACAAAAATAAAAATAAAAATATTTCCACTTTTCCCAAGAAAGTTCTTTGATACCACTTGTAATAGATCTGACATTTAAATATCTGAAAATATAAATATGCCTAGAAACAACAAGATCTAAATATATAAATGCTTCTTTATTGATAAAAACCCTTAAGGTAGGGCAACACCATACAACTACTCCTTAAGGAAGGAGAACACTCCACAAGCCATATGCTTGCCAATATAATAATCCTTGAAATATCTCCATGGGAAGTCTCTAGCCTCTATATAGGCTTCATACATACAATACCCTGGGGAATTACCATGGGTCTTTCAATACCATGTATCTAATACAATGGGATTATCACATTATTCCTAACTACTTGTGGTCCCTTACATGAAGCGGGTTAACCATTTTATTTATTAACTATGGCCCATCACATTATTACATTATTCCCTTGGGTACCTCCCTCTGTACCCCATAATATCCCCCTAGGCATACTACAATCTCCTACTAGTGAGCGATGCTTTTCTCATGATTCCCCCCTCTTATGTCTCTGATTGGAATATTTTTTATTATTCGAGCTCTCCATTCTAGTGGTTAGATGCTAGCCTAGTCCACATCTTTTAGGCCAATCAAAATTGCTCCAACTATATTTTGTCCTCTGATTTTTGTGGTGGTAGTCCTAGTCATCACTTATCAGTCTACCAATGATCCCCATGCCATTTGACCTTTCCACCCTTTCTTTCCATCTGTCCCAAGAAGCATGCCCACCTTAGCCCATTGATCCCCATGCCATTTGACCTTTTCACCCTTTCTTGCCATTTATGCCAAGAAGAATTCACACCTTAGCCTTGGAACCTGCATCCGTAACTAAGTCAATTTACATTATTTTAAATTTAGCGAGAAATGTAATTGGGCTATTACAAACCCCTCCCCCTTTGGGGGAAACCATCCTCGGTGTTCAATGACCATATACAATACAAAAATATTGCCTAAAAGACACAACACAATTGATCTAGATCTTTATATATACAACTCTTTTAAGCTTTTTACAATAGGATATATATGTACAGTAGCTCACCTAGCCACTCGTAACCTTTAGCAATTTTCCAATAGCCCCTTTTTATAGTCTCCTGGTACTTGAATTTTGTTCCATTTCCTTGGAGAGTTTCCTATCTCTAATGTCCAACAATGTTATTGTTGCACTTCTTGTTCCTTCATAGAACATAAACATTGTTTATTAGGCACACCCCAAATGTGATTCTAATTCCAACTAGTTATGTTAATGACCAAAAACAATTTTATTTTTTGGCCTTCCCTTCTCTGCTTCCTAGTTCCTTAGGGAATCCAATCACCCCCCCTTTTCTACTTCCTCGCATCAAAGGGATCTCAAAACTAGCTGCCTCAATACCATGAAATCAAACATCGCATGATTATGGAAATCAGTTGGCACCCTTGGTGCTAATTTCCTACAATTGCCCTATTCCTCAAACCTTTGGCTTTTACACACTGTTGTCGTTCCATGAGTAGTCTCAAGTCTATTTCTGCATTATAGCGATAAAGGTTCCATGAGAATAATCATAAAGAAAAATCTAATGAATTTAAATTATACCTTATTAGCAATTTATCCTTGCAATGAGCTTGCAATTTTCCATAATTCCTATAGAAAATCTAGGTTAGTTTAAAATTCAAACCATCATATAAGTTGAAACATATCATCCGGTTAGCTCAAGAATCCAAGTTATCATAAATCATGCTCATAATTTAAAGATTCAAAAAATCAATAAAGCATTAGTACTTATCTTGATTTAATGTCTTCCTCTTTTTATGGACATGGGGTCAATTTCCTATCCTGGTGAGCACTCAGATGATAACATGTCCTCCATGACCAAAGTGGTTGCTCCAAGG
The DNA here is from genome assembly GCA_031772625.1 of Pinus tabuliformis. Lineage (NCBI taxonomy): Eukaryota > Viridiplantae > Streptophyta > Pinopsida > Pinales > Pinaceae > Pinus > Pinus tabuliformis. The sequence goes on along the minus strand of CM062816.1, from coordinate 901,113,409 downwards.
CTCTAAGTACCTTCCAAACTACTTTTCAAGATACTAGCTCAATAGTCATGCTGCTCCAGAGCTCCAGGTAACCTCTAGGCTAATTTCCCAAGTACCCACCCCACCATCATGCTGGATCACAGTCATGCTATTCCAGGGCTTCAAGTACCCTCTAGGATATCTACCCAGGTACTCACCCCATAGTCATGCTGGATCAGTTGCTAAACCAACAAGGGAATCTAGAGGCTCACCTCCCCCCTGAAGCCCATTCACGACTATGGGAACTACCAAACAAGGTAGTCACTGCCAAACTAGGCATTGTTCTATCAACAAAAATATTGGGAATATAGAGACTAATCTGACTTCACCCAGGAAAAATACATGGTGCATGAGCCTAGACAAGTAACATACATATACATATATGTGTTGCACCATACCACATACCCATAACAGGATTCCACGTACACACATCACAAACACACATATGACACGATACAACATATACACATTTACACATGTAAAATACATACATATACACGTCACTCAATATATTACACATTGTAACATAGAATCCAGAGACCACATCGTCTCTATTTAGGTGAACTAGGTCATACCTCCTCTTCTTTTCTCCATGTTCATAATGCAAGAGTCATACTCATATTTTTCTTTTCATGCCATCCATAAGCAATCATCTTTCCTTTCAAATAATCTATGACAATCCTGTTAGACATAACAAAATTTTCACACTTATATCTATACATATATCCTCATGTATAAAATAAATAAGTACATGTGCAATAAACTCAAGGTTAAGAGGACTCCCTTTTTCCATTTTGTTTTCCATCCTTTTCATGGACTCAACCAGTTTTCCAACCACTTGTGTTTTCAATGTGCTTGTTATCATGTTCATACTCAATATGTAATTCATGTATTGCCCCTTTATTGAGACTTAGTGGATTCCCTTCCACCTCAACCAACTTGCTTCAATACCCCGGGTATGTGATGTAATGGTCAATCATAAAATTAATAAGAAATGTAAGAGGAAACAATAAAAGAAACATCACAAAAGGAAATAAAATCCATAATCTTAATCATAAAAGAAACTACAACAAAAATAGCATGACCATGCATACTTCAACAATCATTAAACAAACATTCACAATCTCAAAGTTTAAAGGCATAACATAACAATATCAACAAGTAGTCTAAAATTTTACTCCATGTCCTAAGTCCAACACCCATGGTATTGTCAACCATCAACCAAGCATATACATTTATAACAAAATCAATTTCCCTTCCTTTTCAACCTGTGGGGACAGTCTCGCTTTAAGTGCTCTTCCCCACAAGACCAACACTGGATAGGTTTTATTTCCTTCTCAGTATCACAAGGTCCTTTTCTACCATCATTACTTCCCTTGACTGAGGGTTTAATGTGGCATGTCAATTCTTGCAAGTGTTCCTATAGTTCCTCATTCCAATATGCTAATTCTTGTTGTTGCCTATTCAATTTCGTTATCTCTGCTTTGCATATCCTAAGCTCACTTCCCAATTCCCTGAGTTAAGCCTTCAAGTATTATATTCCTCACATATGTTACCACACTCACTTAGATATTAGTTATAATAGCAATAAAAATACATAATCAATGGTTTACTAAGTGAGCACCAACATGCTACCTTGTAAATTTTGTTTACACAACATTTTCATAAGTTTTATTTCAAAATTTGGGCCACACACACACACAAACATAACCATTATCCTGCAATTGCGATTGTTAGAACTCAATCTATATCCCATGATAACAAAGTGATGAAAGCTAGTTCTCCACCAAAGTTACCCTTATCATCTTAAATTTAAACATTTAGCAAGATTTGGCCTTCTTAATAAGGCCATCTTATCATAGCACTTGCAACCTCATAAAATTAGTTAACATGCAACACATTTCTAAACTTTAATATCCATAAAAGGAGAATGTATCACATAACCTGCGGGCAACTCACGTTAGCATAAAATATGAATGCAACCCATGATCATAGCGCTTCCCACCAATAAGCATTTGTTAGTTGCTAAGTTTCCAACAATGTGATTCCTATCATACAAGTCATTGGGTCCATCCAATGCATGTGAATACTTAATTTCTAGATCTTAAATTAGACTCTTTTCATAGATAAGGCATTCTGGAATTCAATGTCTTGAGTTATGTTGTAATTTTCTGCATTCCTGTATCATATTTGATTAAGAAATTGTAATTACAAGTAACATCGCTAACATTGCATTATTTAGATTTGTTTGTTTGTGTGATATGTCACCATATGCTATATCTTCCTCACAAGATTTGCACTAATTAAAGGGAATTTCCTGTAGCTATTGCTAAGCTTTGTTCCAACATGGAATAACTCATGCAATTCAGAAATTCACCCTTAAAATTGTGTGTAATTACCTATCTACAATAAGAATTATATGGGAATTAGTTATAATGCATGTGTAACAACTCATGTCTATGGCAACAATATTAACAAACTGGACTATTTTTCATCTTGTTATTAATTTTGTTTTGTGGTTTGGGATGGCTTGAATATTGTAATAAACAAACACATTGTTTTTATAATTGACCTTGCAATCATAGTGGTGTTCCCCTTTGATTGGGAATTTGTCTAGGCACTGCAAGCAAGTAAACCAAATAGTGAAACTAAACCTGGAGAGAACCATACATTTAGCTATCGGTGAGTAGCATCTCAAAAAGTATGATCTCTACCTAACTATGAATTGCAAAGACATTACACTTTAATTCCACACTAAAGATTTGTGTTAGCGAGATAAATATGGAATACAACCACCATTCCCGAGTCATAATGGTATAAACATAATTGAGTCTATAACCTTGAAGATGCTACCCAATATGCGAAAAACACTAAGAAGAGAAATGTTGCAAGACTTAAGAGCCATTAATGTGCAGATCCAAGAGAAGAATTAGCTGGAGGAGAAAATGTAAGTTTCACAAGAGGACTTTGAGACTACTAGTAAATTGTTTCCTTTTTTAAAGAATCATTAGTTGAATGATAGGACTCTCTCACCACTCTTATGGTAGATTGGAACAAGAGCATAGTTGAACCTTTGCAATTGGGGGAGAAATTAATACAACTTGATGATCATTAAAATCAAGGGTTCACTAAGACAATGGCTCAGTTGTACTAGGAATTAGAAATGAAGAAGGTGGCATTGGCCAAGTTACAAGTAGTTGTCCACAAGACCAAGGTGATGCAATAACCTTGAATTACTACTACCTAAGCCAACAAAATGACCAAGATAACTATAATAAGATTACCCTCCAAGGACCATTCTCTATTTATTTATTTATTTTTGTTTTCCAGAATATCCATTTGGTAATTTTGAAAAACATACCAATGGAATAGGTTCCAAGTTAGTGTGGCGTATGAGCTATAATTTCTAGGAGCTAGGCAAGAAAAGCTAGGGATTTGTAAACCCCAAAGAGTAGATAACAAAATATTATAGATAGACATTAACTTTTATTCCCTTGAAATCTACACAAGTTGGCTTGAGTCTCTTACTAATACAAGTCTATTAAATAATTCTTCCTATTACATACTTCCACATAAGTAAGCAAGGAATAAGTGATGATTGTGATTCTCATATGTTCTTTGTTGCCAATTTCTCACTTGGGCTCTAAAATATAATTTAAATCAGCCATTATATGTGTCATAATCACATCTTGCAATAACATTTTAGTAGCATCGCATATAGGAGAGCATTCAAGTTTGAGTAGGCCCTTTTTCCTCCTAAAGTAGTGTCTTTTGGAATGTCTCCTCAACTTAAGGATGCAAAATGAGTTCTTGCAATGAACATTGGGAACTACATGGGGGACATGAATTTGTGGAAGAATGCAATGAGGGAATCATAGACATATTCCCATGGATGATTGACATATGGGGGCCCTTGGAGATTTATGTTCACCTTTGTTAGTCCCCCGGGAAAATGACGATGACAAGGAGAGAATATGAACTGAATTATAGTGCTTTTTAGGTATTTCATTGCAACATATAGAGTGCTTGTACCTATGGATGGAAATTTTAGACTATGTATTTCATCTCTTCACACCTATTCATGATGCACCCAATGCCATGAGAGCACATCAAGCAAGAGTAATTTATATTTCCATTATAAAGGTTGTTGCATTTGTTATGTGACATTGATAGTAACAAATAACCCAGAGAAATGTTATCAATGCTACAATAGATTCATCAATTATTTTTTAGAAGCATGGGGAAGTATCATTTTAGACATGAAAACATTACTTTAAATCACAAACGATAACCATATCTGGGAAGTCATTGCATAACAATGAGATATTGATCTTAGTATGCAAATGTTAGGTTAGAAGTCCAAAGCGTTTAGGAGTTTATTTCACCTTAACATAGCATTCTAACTAGAGGTATGCTTCAAAAATGTCTTTAAAGACTATACAATTATTATATTTGGAGTAACTGAAACACTATGGAGCAAAACATTGCTTGAAAACCATTAGCTTATGATGTTTATTGCTAGTGAAACTCCGATGATATTTGTGAGATATGGATCTTTGTATTTTTTACTAATAAAACCATTCAATTAGTATCAATCACATCGTCTTACAAGGTTAAAATATACCATAAATTATGGGTAAACAAAGCTGTGATTGATCCTAAACGAAATTGTGGGTAAATAAGAACATTATTCTCAGTGAAATCATCCCATTAATATTTATTCCTTTTGCGGTAGAGCCCATAAGGTCCAAGTATTGAACTTGGGATCTCTTATACTACTTGTAATAAACCCCCTTAAATAACTTGAGGTGGTTGCTAGGTTACCCAACTCTCATCATTCAGTTATGAGAATGGGATAAGGTCAAGATTTTCTTAATATTATATTTTTATTTTTATTTACTTCTTTTTGGCCAACGTTTCTTCAACCTTGCCTAATATTGGTGAACCAACTCTCCTTGGAACACTCTTCGTAATGAAAGTAACAACCCCACCATTGTAGAAACTTTAATTTGAACATCATCTACAATCATTATCATCTTCTCAACATCTATAGGATCTAGGATTTTCTTGGCCTGAGTGAATGTTGTAGGCATGAAGGATATCTACTACAGGTATCCTTATATCAACTATGCTCCTTTGGCTGAGCATTCATTTCTTGCCATAATGTCTTGAATTCTATACATTTATGAGCCATAGATGGCATTCTATTGTGTGTATTGATAGGGTACCATTATACCACATCAAGCAAACCCTTTTGCGTGTGCAAGAGAATGTAGATTCGACTTGATCCATAGTTTCTTTCCATCATTATGTTGATTGCAATATATTTCATCATCAACAGCTAGGGGACCTCCAATTTGACTCTTCAATTTTTTCTACAAAAATGTGGTTTGGACATTTTTAAATTGAACTTTATTGTCATGAATATATTCTTTTGTTGTACTAATGATTTATTCCCCCTTCCTCCTTTTTTAGGCTCAAACCTTATTACCAAATGAATGTGGCATGGTACTAGTGACTTATAATGCAAGTGTATTGTGAGGTTCTTTAAACATGCTTCTTAAACCTAATGGAGCTATGTTTTTAGGGTTGGCACATTCATGGAGAAAATAGAAATAGACTTATATGCTACCTTATCATAGACCATAGTAAAAGGGTAAATCAAATCTAAAATAGTGCGTTGAGGTTGACTTGTATCTTTACCTCTGACTTCATACTCAACCTTGGAAAATGATAGACTTATTCAAATGTACATAATTTCAAATCACTACCTTTTTCCATGTAATTATATGCAAGTACAAAATTGGCTCGACTTCCATTTCAAGTGTTCACCTAGCAGTTGACAGGTTCACTCTTATTTTAACTTGTTACATCATTCCTTTTCCAAGCACTAATTTGTTTGTTGATTGTGTTCTCTGTAAGTAGCTGAGCTAGTACAAGGAGCATGACTCAAATGTGGCAATAGAAATAATATCAACTATTTCTTTCACACATGCCCAAAATGTATAGAAAATTTTCCTCTTAAGTGTAATTATACATACAAATATCTATAATTTGCAAGATCCTATCAGTTATTTTGTGGCGAGAAAATCAAATGCATGATGGTAACCCATAACCAATTGTGAGGCTTCGAATCCCAAGTACATTGGATATTGAGGCATAAAATATATTCACCATTCCTTAAAAGCAAGCTAACCAAGGGAGGATGGAAGTTCTAACATCTAAGCACGACCTCTAGTAGCACATCTTGTATCACAAATATATATACCCCAAGACAATAGAGGAATGGGTGTGTTTCCCAAAGAAGCATATCAAGGGAGGTTCAAACTTGTAGAAGGCCTTCATTGGGTCACCCAACATTATTGGCAATTACATGTACTGGAAAATCAGAAACAACAATTCAATTCATCTAGATAAGCACAAATGAAGAGGGAAGGAAGAAACCTACAAAATGCCTAGAATCCTGCAGAACTCAACGTTCAACATTCTTGAATTCATGTCAAATGTTGTTATCCCACTAGCCCAACCATCCATGGACCAGATCTGGCTCAGGAGAGATGATATGAGGTTTACAAGAGAGGCAACAAATCAACAGATCATTTTCAGAGTTTCATTAATAAAAACAGTTATTAACTTTGCGATGAGAAGGACATACTTCTCTTGGGTTCCAATTCAACCAATGACTCTTACACCTCTTAATACACTATCATAAACATCATAGAAATCAATAACACAAGTTGAACCTTTCCAGAACAAAAGGTAAGTGAAAAGGTTGACAATGAAGTTTGACATTCCTATCCTAGTCCTATGGTCAAATTTAGCTCACCCTTTGTGCTTCTAAATTTCAAGGAAAAATCATCCCTTCATTAGAAATTCACCATAGGCTAAAACACAACCACGAAACAAAGACAACTCCAAAAAGAAAAAAAAAATCCTAGGTAGTCAAGATCCCCATGAAGAAAAGATGATGACCTAATGTAGATCCTTCGGGGCAACTAAGGATAACCCTCAGTGATCCAAGTGGATATTGGTGGCCACCCTCCTATTGCGATTGGACTCCCAATACGGTTTCTTTCAGTTTCCTTAATTGTAGCACAATTTACTATTTTTGGTAGTTTTTTTGTTGTTGAACTTCTGGAGCTGTTTTGAGGCCCTAAACGACATGTTTTTGGAAGACATGTAAACATATGACATCTAATAGGGGTTAACAATCGAACGTTATAGTCCCCAAATAGATATTTCTAACGAAGTATCGCACGCGTAAAACGGAGTCCATATGTCAAATTTATGACCACGAGAAGTTGGTGTACCAAATAACCCAATGGGTCCCACAAACTTTTGGCGCTTCATCTCTTAGGGCTAGGTTTTTGGGTGTTTGGGATTTCCCCTTATTTCTTAATAATAAAAAGGCCTACAAGCCTCATTGTAACACAGTTCAAAGGCATGTAGCTGCCACATCTCTTCTCAGAGATAAGCTACCATCGCCCAATCTATTTTATTTCCATTCTGCATGTAAAAAAATTTCATTGTTTTGCTATTAATGAATTGAAGTTCATTTTTCATTGTATCTCTATGTTTTATTTTAAATATATATTTCATTTTGTTCCTGCGTAAATCTAGATCAATGGTATCAAAATGGTTTTCTCTTTCTCTCTTTTTCTATGCATGTCCCCAATGAGGTCAGGGTATAAGCAGTTAGGGCTTGAACTGGTTGAATCTTTTGAAGGCCGAACTCACCAACCATGATGGACTCCCATGCTGGAGGAAAATAAAGATGAGGGAGGAGGATATCCTTACAAAATATTACTTGAAGAATCCCTCAAGTGACAAAGGAACTAGATGATGGACAAATTTTCCCAAATCGTTCGGCAGATGCCCACAAGCGACGCATCTTCATCCAGCAGCCACCCTGGAGGATCCACTCCATTTAAGGTACTATTCAACTTTTACCTTCATATATTTGAAGGCCATATAAATGAATATGTCCTAGATAAATGGTTAAATCTGTTGGGAGGATATTTTTTGGTTCATGATTTTTCCAATAAGGAAAAGATTACTTTTGCATTCCTCAAAGTCGCCCGCCATGCCAAGGACTGGTGGGAAACCCACTGTGAGCAAAAGGATGAGAGGGAACCCTCATTGTTTTCAACCTCACTAACTTGTAATTCTTTCCGAGATGCCATCAAGGAACAATATTACCCTATATGGAGCTATGAAGATAAGTACATAAAATGGACCGCGTTACTACAGGGAAGGGACCAAGACGTGCCAAAGTTCACAAATATTTTTCATACCCTTCACACGAAGTTGGGTATCAAGGATTCTAAGCGGCTTCTAGTACTCAAGTACCGTAACTCTCTACACAAATATGTACAGGACAAGATGGATTTTTCGAACATCTCCTCACTTGGCATCATGTATCGATACATTGTTAATATTGAGTAGAAATTTAAACAAAAGGAGCAAGACTTTAGATCTATGAAACCGAAGCAAGGGAAAGGCACCCCCAAACCATAGAACAAAGTACAAATCCAAGCCAGGGTGACCCACGAAAATCCACCAAAGCCACAAGCAAATAAAAACACCACAAAGACAAAGAAATACATAGGAAAGTGGTGTGATTTCCATAAGAGCCCCACTCACAACACAAGTGAGTTTCGAGCCAAGAAGTCATTGGTGGCTGAGTTGAAGGCTTCAGAGTCAGATGCATGTTCCAAATATGAGTCACAAGTTGATAAGGGGAATGATAAATGGAATAATATTGATGTGGATCCCAACACAACTGTTGCCACCACCACGATCCAAAAGATTGAGCCCAAATATCCAGTGGAAGGGGAGCATCTCTTCCACTCACTGATGTGGGTGAAGGAGTCTTCGTTGCCATTCATTGTCAATAGTGGAAGCAAAAAGAACCTCATATCAATAGAGGTCATTAAGTGGCTAGGCCTATTGACCACACCATACCAACATCTATACACCATCAGGTGGCTCCACCAAGGACGAGATATTCACGTCAGCTAGAGTGTCATCTTCCCTACAACATCAAACCCTTCACAGATGAGGTACTATGTGACATTGCTCCTCTTGAAGTTTGTGATGTATTATTGGGCCAAATAGACTTGTGGAAGCATCATAATGTGTGTGAGTCAAGGCCTCACACTATTTTATTACTTTGGGCAATAAGTTATACAGGATACCAAAGGTAGCCCTACCTACCTCCATCTCTTTGATCTTTGTTAAGAAGTGCAGTGAGATCATCTACTAGAATGAGAAATTTGTTTTCTTTTTTATTCCTTCTCAAAGTAAGGGGAATGTCGTGGCTACATCCAAGGCCCTTGCACAGGGTTCCACCATGCAATAGAAGCAGGTGGATAAGGTCATGGAAGAATATAGGAACATCTTCTCCTCCCCCATAGGGGCACCTTCGCACTTTCAAGTCAAACATTCAATCGATATGAATATCATAGAACCTATACCCAATGGGCCAATATACCATCGATCCAAGAGTTTCTGCAAAAAAGGGCACATCTAACCAAGTTCCTCACCTTGTGGGAGCTCAATTGTACTTTCACAGAAGAAATATGGGACTTGGAGACTCTACATTAATTATGAGGCACTAAATAAAATCATTGTCAGGAATAAGTATCCAATCCCACAGATTGATGACCTTCTTGACCAAGTCAAAGAGGTCAAGTATTTCAGCAAGATTGATTTAAAGTCAAGCTATCACCAGGTTCCAATAGAACCCATGGGTGTATGGAAGACTGCCTTCAAATCCAAGGAGGGTATTTTTCAGTGGTTGGTCATGCCTTTCGGGTTGGAAAATTCCCCTGCAACTTTTATGAGGCTGATGGATGAAATCTTGCGGCCCTTTACTAACTCATTCATGGTTGTATATCTGGATGACATCCTCATCTTCAACAATAGTTGGGAAGAACACTTGCAACACATTCGATGGGTCCTTCAAACCTTGCGACAACACAAACTATGTACCAACTTGGAAAAATTCACCTTTGGCATGAGCCAGGTCCAATATCTGGGTTACATCATTGACGAGTAAGGTATGCATATGGATCTAGATAAGATCCAATTCATTCAATATTGACCAGTGCCAACCACTCTAACAGAGCTTCACAACTTTTTGGGCCTTGCAAATTTTAATTGGAGGTTCGTTTGGGATTCTCTCATATCACTTGGCCTTTTAATTAAGTTACCAAGGGTAGAACGCAAAGAATTTTTTTTCTTGTTCGAGTCCAAACAAAAGGAATTTTTTGAGCTAAAGCACCACCTCTTTTATGCACCAATGATCACATTTCCAGACCTACAACAAACACTTCAAATTGAGATAGGTGCCTCTAACTATTTTATTGGCGAAGTTATCACCCAACAGGGGAATCTGGTGGCCTATCACAATCAGACACTTTCAGACACAATTCATAAATATCCCACCTAGAATAAGGAGATGTATTCCATCATGCACATTTTCCAATAATGGAAACTTTACATTCTGGGTAAGGAGATAGTCATCCACATAGATCGTTGACAGCTACAGTTTATATAGACGCAAGGGAAGTTGAAAAATGATCGCCATTAGAAGTGGTCCACATATCTGCAACAATTCCATTTGAATATTGAATACAAGAATGGAAACACTAATCATTTTGCAAATTACCTTAGTCGGCCATCGGTCCCAACAATGACCATTGTTCTCAAATATTGTGGCCATGAGACCTCTAGATGGCCACAACTATATAAAAATTATGTAGATTTCACCACCACATACCAGATGTTAGTGGATGGCAAGCAAGTTCTAGACTTCCACCTCTAGGATGCATTATTATTCTCTACCTAGGCTACACTTGTGTTCCTTCAAGTGAGCGTTCCAAGCTGATTTGGGAGGCATACTACAGTTGGGTCATAGGACACTTTGGTGTGGAGAAAATTGTGGTCATACTACAAAAGTATTTTTATTTTCCAAATCTCTGACAAGATGTTGGAAAATACATTAAATCACTTCTTTTGTCATCACCAAGCCAACTATTAAGAATAAAGGCTTGTATACTCCTCTCTCTACTCCTAGTTGGCTCTAGGAATCAATCTTCATCGATTATATGTATAGCCTTCCTTCTATCAAGCATGGAAATTACTATGTATTTGTGGTCGCCGACAAATTTTCTAAGATGGCCATATTGGTTTCCTGCAAGAAGAGTATCACAACAGAGGCCACTACCAAACTCTTCTTTGAATGAGTGTGGGTATATTTTGGGATCCTGTCAACCATTATATCAAATTGGGATTGTAGGTTCCTAAGCATTTTTTGTTCAAGACTTTGGTCATTGTTGGACACCAAGCTCACCAAGTTGAATGCATTCCACCCCCAAATTGATGGACATACATAGGTCGTCAACATGATGATTATGCACATACTACACATGTACAAATCTAAGCATCCATGGACATGGGATTAGAGTCTCCCCTATGTGAAACATGGCTATAATAGATCTCTCCATAGCTCGACTGGCCATAGCCCCTTTGAAGTGGGCCTGGGGTTTCAACCATTATGTCCCCTTGATGTTGCACTTCCTTTTGTAACTACACAGGAAGAATCTACCCATGTTCATTCTGAAGTTGATAAATCCACTAGGTTCATTGATCACATTTAGCACATCTACCAGCAGGTTCACGACATCTTGGAGAAAGCTAATGCCAAATAAAAACATTAACATGATCAACATCGGGTGCCCCATAAGTTTCAAGTGGGTGACAAAGTTTGTTTAAATATACAAAAAGAGCACCTTGTTGGAGCCCATTGTAAGCTTTGACCACTATGATACGGGCCTTATGCCATCACCAAGGTTGTGGGAGATAACGCTTCTGAGCTTAGTTCCCCCCATTCCTTGGCTAGCACCTTGTATTCAATGTGGACTGCCTTCGTCGATAGTTTCCACCATTGTTGGACACATCATATGTTGTTGAGGAGTTGACACCAACAAAGCTCAACCCACACTGCATTGAATAGACCACAATTGACTGGATCATGGACACACAGATCAAGAACACTCACAAATAGAGGATCCATGTAACCACCCCCACCCACATTTACCCAATTTCACAATCCTGTCAAGGTAACATGATACGAAGATTTACTATGACATGACTCAACCTCCAAGCTTCAGTTATGAAAGTGGGGCCAACAATTGACTTCTCACAAAAGTCCCTCAAGCCTTACAAGACACTCACGGCCCAAAGAGCCACCCTAGGTGACAAAACCTTGAGATGAAGCTAATTTTATCACAACTTAACCCCCAACCGTATGCACAAGTCTGCAAGGGTGAAGTTATAGGGCTCCAACCGCACGCATGAGATTGCTTACATGCAGTTATAGCCCAAAACTTCCAGTTCAAAGGGTACAGTGTTAGAAAATTATATATTACGGAGCAATGGAACACATAAAAAATATTGCAGAAATATAAACACAGAAAACACATAAAACAAGAGAGACAAAGATATATGTGGTTCACCCAGTTTGGGCTACGTCCACGGAGAAACAACCAGTCCTTCTTTTATTATATTATCCAGCAAACTGAAGAGATACAACCTACAGTAGATCCACTGTAACACCCTCTTCGCTCTCAGTCTCCTCTCTCTTCCTCACTCAGAATACAGATATAAATAGATGCAATACAATTCCCTCATATATAGTGAGGCGTTTCCTTCTAGGGCAAAAAACCCTAAATTAAACATAACTTCTATCATCAAATCATTCGCCTAATGAACAGCCCAGATTGACTAGAAATTACTAGACTTTTACAAGGCAATTTTACACCTATTTTTGGCTTGGGGGCACTGCCCCTGAACCCTCGCCGGGGGACCGCTAGCCCACGGACCCCCTAGCTGATGGGGATTAGGCTCCCTGGACCCCCGCGGGGGGGACAATTCCCCCCCCGCATGGACGGTTGTACAGTATTCTTGGGGTATACATCCGACTGAAACCTTTGAATATAGAAGATAATTAGGCTCCACACCCAACAATCTCCCACTTGGAGACTGATTATAGCAACTCCACCGTTGCTTCAATTTCTAGACAATAACACCTCTTTGGACCTGGCTAGTTCTCATCTTCTTCATCATACTTGAAGACCAACTGAAACTAAGCAGATTCTCAGTTTCTCCATGGTTACAACTTTTGTTAACATATCTGCAGGATTCTGGCTAGTGTGTATCTTTTCGAGCTTCAACTGTCCATCTTCCAATGCTGACCATATGAAATGGTACTTGAGCTGTATGTGTTTAGTCCTAGAATGAAATGCTAAGTTCTTTGCAAGATGTATGGCACTCTGGCTGTCACTGTATAACCTGCCCAACTCCTGCTTCTTACCCAATTCATCCAGAAACCTTTGTAACCAAATCATTTCTTTACTGGCCTCTGTAGTAGCAACACACTCTGCTTCTATTGTTGAAAGTGCAACAACACTTTGGATTTTTGAAACCCAACTGACAGTTGTTCCACATACAGTAAACACATACCCTGTTGTGCTCCTCCTGTTATCTTTATCACTTGCCATATCTGCATCAACATATCCCTGTAGAGAAATGTTTGAACCACCAAAGCATAATGCTTGATTTGTGGTACCTCTTAAATACCTGAGAATCCACTTCACTGCCATCCAATGTTCTTTTCCTGGATTGTTCATGTACTTGCTTACAACTCCCACTGCATGTGTAATATCAGGCCTTGTGCATACCATTGCATACATTAAGCTTCCAACTGCTGATGCATATGGAACTTTTGACATATGAGCCATTTCTTGCTGAGTCTTTGGACACGCCTCCTTACTTAATTTGAAATGGCTAGCCAAAGGTTTACTAACTGGTTTTTCATTCTGCATATTAAACCTTTTCAACACCTTTTCTATGTACTCACTTTCAGACAATGTTAATTTGAGATTCTTCCTGTCTCTAGTTATTCTCATACCAAGGATTTGTTTTGCAGCACCCAAATCCTTCACTGCAAATGAGTTTTCCAATTTTATTTTGAGCATATTTATTTCCTGCATGTTAGAACCTGCAACAAGTATGTCATCTACATACAATAACAATATAATATAGCTGCCATCATTTTGACTTTTGAGATAAACACAATGATGAGAGTGACATCTAGTATAACCTTGTTTAGACATAAACCTGTCAAATTTTAGATACCACTGCCTTGGAGCTTGTTTTAAGCCATACAAGCTCTTCTTCAACCTGCACACTATTTTCTCCTTCCCTTTTACCTCATATCCTTGTGGCTGCTGCATATATCTCTCTCCCTCCAAATCCCCATGGAGAAAGGCTGTCTTTACATATAACTGCTCAAGATGCAAATCCTCAACTGCTACTAGAATTAAAATAGTTCTGATTGAAGTCATTTTAACAACAGGAGAAAATATTTCATCAAAATCAATACCTTTCCTCTGTGCAAACCCCTTCACCACAAGTCTAGCCTTGTACCTCTGTTTTCTTCCATCTTCTTCCTTCAGCATGTAAACCCATTTGTTCTGCAATGCTGTTTTACCTACAAGCAACCTGACTAAGTCCCAAGTCTAGTTATGTGCTAAGGAGTCCATCTCTTCTTTCATGGCTTGCTCCCACTTCTTCTTGGTTTCTACCTGTACTGCCTCTTCATAACATTCTGGTTCACCAAAATTAGTCAACAATACATAATATAATGAAGGAGAGTATTGTTTAGGGGGTCTACTCATCCGGGTAGATATTCTAACACCACTCTCAGGTGTTTGAAGTGCTTGTTGCTATTGTGGTTGTTGTTTTAGCTATTGATCATTATGATTTTCAAGCACTATCACTTTTATTGTGATATCGTCAAGCACTGTGTATTCTCTATTTTCTTTTTCTTGTTTCTTTTCCTGCAACTGATTCTTATACAAGACCTTTTCATTGAATATTACATCTCTGCTCCTAATGATTTTGTGATTTTCATAATCATATAAGCGATAGCCAAAATCATTAACACCATATCCAATAAAGGTACATTTCTTTGATTTTGCCTCAAGCTTTGTTCTATTTTCTTTGTTAATGTGGACAAAGGCTTCACAACCAAAAGTCTTTAAAAATGAGTAGTTTACCTTTTTACCTGTCCATGCCTCATCTGGAATAACACCATCCAAGGAACTTGAAGGCCATTTGTTTATTAGATAAACAACAGTATCTACAGCACCTGCCCAAAATTGTAAAGGCAATCCTGCATTCAATCTCATGCACCTTGCACACTCCATGATTGTCCTATTCATCCTTTTTGACACGCCATTTTCTTGTGGTGTTCCTAGAACTGTCTTTTCTCTACGAATTCCATTCTCTAAACAGTACCTATCAAATTCTTTTCTGCAATATTCACCTCCATTATTTGATCTGAGACACTTCAACCTTTTCCCTGTCTCATTTTCAACCAAATCTTTCCATTTCTTGAAAGTATCAAATACATCAGATTTATTTCGAATACAATAAATCCAAGTTTTTTTGGTTGCATCATCAATAAAAGTAACATAATAACGAGAGCTACCAAGAGATGATACCTGAGTAGGTCCCCATACATCTGTATGCACAAACTCTAATTTTTCACTCTTCTTTTCTTTCCCAACTCTAAGGAATCTGACTCTCTTCTGTTTTCCATAAACACAATTCTCACAGAATTTTAAATCAACATGCTTCAAACCTGGCAACAAATTTCTTAAGTGAAGAATCTGCATCCCCTTCTCACTCATGTGCCCGTGCCTATGATGCCACAATTTTGTATCTTCTCCTGTAGAGGTTAAAGCATTAACAGAATTAGAAATACCATTGCATAAATACAATGTACCAACCTTTTCTCCTTTCGCTATTACCAGGGATCCTTTAGTGACCTTCTAGGTTTTATCTGTGAAAGTAGTTACACAACCTTCACCTCCCAACTTCCCTGTTGAAATTAGATTTTTCTTCAGATCTGGAACATGCCTTACCTCCTTTAATAGCCACTGATTTCCATTTTGCTGTTTTATGAAAACTGTACCCATTCCAACAATTTTATAGGGTTTATCATCATCCAATTGGACCTGTCCAAAATCTCCTTGAACATAATCATGAAAATGTTTCTTATCAGGTGTGGCATGGAATGAGGCCCCTGAATCTACCACCCAGGCATTAATAATATTTTGTAAAGAAAGAATCAAAGCATCTTGTAACACATCACCTGTTACATTCGCTTCATGATTGTTTTCTTGTTGTGCGTCTCCTTCTTTTCCCTTCCGAGACTTGCAGTCTTTCTTCAGGTGTCCTTTCTTCCCACATTTCCAGCACAATATCCTCGATCTTGACTTCGATATGCCTTTTCTTGACTTACTGTGATATCCAGAGCTCTTTCCTCTTTCCATTTTTCTTCCCCTAGTCTCTGCAGTCAAAGCATTACCTGATGTCTCACCGGAGCTTTTCTGTCGCGTTTCCTCGCTAAGGATTGCACCAAAAACATCATCAAACTTTAAAGTACTAGATCCAGAGACAGAGTTACTAATGGCCATAACTAAACCATTCCAACTTTCTGGCAATGAGCACAGAAATAACAGAGCCCTAACTACATCATCAAATTTACCCCTACAGAACTTAACTGACTTGTAACTGTATTAAAATCATTTAAATGGTCTGCAACAAATCCACCTTCTGACATCTTCATATTAAATAAATGCTTCATAAGAAATACCTTATTTGAGGCCGAGGGTTTTTCATACAGTTTGGCCAATGCCGACATTAAACCCTGTGTTGTCGTTACCTTTGAAATATTAAATGCTACCGATGCCGCCAGGCACAGTCGTATTGTTCTGAATGCCTTTCTATCGAGAAGATTCCATTCTTCATCTATCATACACATCAGCATCTTTGTTTTTCCACCCAATGGTAGGTACAGATCTTTCTGATACAGATAATCTTCCATTTGCATCTTCCACAACGAGAAGTTTTGGCCATTGAATTTTTTGACCCTAAACCTACCATCTTCCACCATTTCTCTCACTCGAACCAGGAACCCTTTTCTCCTGCGATTTTATCAGCCAAATAGACCTTCGGCTCTGATTCCAGTTGTTAGAAAATTATATATTACGGAGCAATGGAACACATAAAAAATATTGCAGAAATATAAACACAGAAAATGCATAAAACTAGAGAGACAAAGATATACGTGGTTCACCCGGTTTGGGCTACGTCCACGGAGAAACAGCCAGTCCTTCTTTTATTATATTATCCAGCAAACCGAAGAGATACAACCTACAGCAGATCCGCTGTAACACCCTCTTCGCTCTAAGTCTCCTCTCTCTTCCTCACTCAGAATACAGATATAAATAGATGCAATACAATTCCCTCATATATAGTGAGGGGTTTCCTTCTAGGGCAAAAAACCCTAAATTAAACATAACTTCTATTGTCAAATCATTCGCCTAATGAACAACCCAGATTGACTAGAAATTACTAGACTTTTACAAGGCAATTTTACACCTATTTTTGGCTTGGGGGGCACTGCCCCTGAACCCTCGCCGGGGGACCGCTAGCCCCGGACCCCTCAGCCGATGGGGATTAGGCCCCTCGGACCCCCGCGGGGGGGAAAGTCCCCCCCCGCATGGAGGGTTGTACAGTCTTCTTGGGGTATACATCCGACTGAAACCTTTGAATATAGAAGATAATTAGGCTCCACACCCAACAATCTCCCACTTGGAGACTGATTATAGCAACTCCACCGTTGCTTCATTTTCTAGACAATGACTCCTCTTTGGACCTGGCTGTTTCTCATCTTCTTCATCATACTTGAAGACCAACTGAAACTAAGCAGATTCTCAGTTTCTTCCTGGTTACAACTTTTGTTAACATATCTACAGGATTCTGGCTAGTGTGTATCTTTTCCATCTTCAACTGTCCATCTTCCAATGCTAACCATATGAAATGGTACTTGAGCTGTATGTGTTTAGTCCTAGAATGAAATGCTAAGTTCTTTGCAAGATGTATGGCACTCTGGCTGTCACTGTATAACCTGCCCAACTCCTGCTTCTTACCCAATTCATCCAGAAACCTTTGTAACCAAATCATTTCTTTACTGGCCTCTGTAGTAGCAACACACTCTGCTTCTATTGTTTAAAGTGCAACAACACTTTGGATTTTTGAAACCCAACTGACAGTTGTTCCACATACAGTAAACACATACCCTGTTGTGCTCCTCCTGTTATCTCTATCACCTGCCATATCTGCATCAACATATCCCTGTAGAGAAATGTTTGAACCACCAAAGCATAATGCTTGATTTGTGGTACCTCTTAAATACCTGAGAATCCACTTCACTGCCATCCAATGTTCTTTTCCTGGATTGTTCATGTACTTGCTTACAACTCCCACTGCATGTGCAATATCAGGCCTTGTGCATACCATTGCATACATTAAGCTTCCAACTGCTGATGCATATGGAACTTTTGACATATGAGCCATTTCTTCCTGAGTCTTTGGACACGCCTCCTTACTTAATTTGAAATGGCTAGCCAAAGGTTTACTAACTGGTTTTTCATTCTGCATATTAAACCTTTTCAACACCTTTTCTATGTACTCACTTTGAGACAATGTTAATTTGCGATTCTTCCTGTCTCTAGTTATTCTCATACCAAGGATTTGTTTTGCAGCACCCAAATCCTTCATTGCAAATGAGTTTTCCAATTTTATTTTGAGCACATTTATTTCCTGCATGTTAGAACCTGCAACAAGTATGTCATCTACATACAATAACAATATAATATAGCTGCCATCATTTTGACTTTTGAGATAAACACAATGATCAGAGTGACATCTAGTATAACCTTGTTTAGACATAAACCTGTCAAATTTTAGATACCACTGCCTTGGAGCTTGTTTTAAGCCATACAAGCTCTTCTTCAACCTGCACACTATTTTCTCCTTCCCTTTTACCTCATATCCTTGTGGCTACTGCATATATGTCTCTTCCTCCAAATCCCCATGGAGAAAGGCTGTCTTTACATATAACTGCTCAAGATGCAAATCTTCAACTGCTACTAGAATTAAAATAGTTCTGATTGAAGTCATTTTAACAACAGGAGAAAATATTTCATCAAAATCAATACCTCTCTTCTGTGCAAACCCCTTCAGCACAAGTCTAGCCTTGTACCTCTGTTTTCTTCCATCTTCTTCCTTCAGCATGTAAACCCATTTGTTCTGCAATGTTGTTTTACCTACAAGCAACCTGACTAAGTCCCAAGTCTAGTTATGTGCTAAGGAGTCCATCTCTTCTTTCATGGCTTGCTCCCACTTCTTCTTGGTTTCTACCTGTACTGCCTCTTCATAACATTCTGGTTCACCAGAATTAGTCAACAATACATAATATAATGAAGGAGAGTATTGTTTAGGGGGTCTACTCATCCTGGTAGATATTCTATCACCACTCTCAGGTGTTTGAAGTGCTTGTTGCTATTGTGGTTGTTGTTCTAGCTATTGATCATTATGATTTTCAGGCACTATCACTTTTATTGTGATATCGTCAAGCACTGTGTATTCTCTATTTTCTTTTTCTTGTTTCTTTTCCTGCAACTGATTCTTATACAAGACCTTTTCATTGAATATTACATCTCTTCTCCTAATGATTTTGTGATTTTCATAATCATATAAGCGATAGCCAAAATCATTAACACCATATCCAATAAAGGTACATTTCTTTGATTTTGCCTCAAGCTTTGTTCTATTTTCTTTGTTAATGTGGACAAAGGCTTCAACACCAAAAGTCTTTAAAAATGAGTAGTTTACCTTTTTACCTGTCCATGCCTCCTCTGGAATAACACCATCCAAGGAACTTGAAGGCCATCTGTTTATTAGATAAACAATAGTATCTACAGCATCTGTCCAAAATTGTAAAGGCAATCCTGCATTCAATCTCATGCACCTTGCACACTCCATGATTGTCCTGTTCATCCTTTTTGACACGCCATTTTCTTGTGGTGTTCCTAGAACTGTCTTTTCTCTACGAATTCCATTCTCTAAACAGTACCTATCAAATTCTTTTCTGCAATATTCACCTCCATTATTTGATCTGAGACACTTCAACCTTTTCCCTGTCTCATTTTCAACCAAATCTTTCCATTTCTTGAAAGTATCAAATACATCAGATTTATTTCGAATACAATAAATCCAAGGTTTTTTGGTTGCATCATCAATAAAAGTAACATAATAACGAGAGCTACCAAGAGATGATACCTGAGTAGGTCCCCATACATCTGTATGCACAAACTCTAATTTTTCGCTCTTCTTTTCTTTCCCAACTCTAAGGAATCTGACTCTCTTCTGTTTTCCATAAACACAATTCTCACAGAATTTTAAATCAACATGCTTCAAACCTGGCAACAAATTTCTTAAGTGAAGAATCTGCATCCCCTTCTCACTCATGTGCCCGAGCCTATGATGCCACAATTTTGTATCTTCTCCTGTAGAGGTTAAAGCATTAACAGAATTAGAAATACCATTGCATAAATACAATGTACCAACCTTTTCTCCTTTCGCTATTACCAGGGATCCTTTAGTGACCTTCTAGATTTTATCTGTGAAAGTAGTTACACAACCTTCACCTCCCAACTTCCCTGTTGAAATTAGATTTTTCTTCAGATCTGGAACATGCCTTACCTCCTTTAATAGCCACTAATTTCCATTTTGCTGTTTTATGAAAACGGTACCCATTCCAACAATTTTATAGGGTTTATCATCATCCAATCGAACCTGTCCAAAATCTCCTTGAACATAATCATGAAAATGTTTCTTATCAGGTGTGGCATGGAATGAGGCCCCTGAATCTACCACCCAGGCATTAATAATATTTTGTAAAGAAAGAATCAAAGCATCTTGTAACACATCACCTGTTACATTCGCTTCATGATTGTTTTCTTGTTGCGCGTCTCCTTCTTTTCCCTTCCGAGACTTGCAGTCTTTCTTCAGGTGTCCTTTCTTCCCACATTTCCAGCACAATATCCTCGATCTTGACTTCGATATGCCTTTTCTTGACTTACTGTGATATCCAGAGCTCTTTCCTCTTTCCATTTTTCTTCCCCTAGTCTCTGCAGTCAAAGCATTACCTGATGTCTCACCGGAGCTTTTCTGTCGCATTTCCTCGCTAAGGATTGCACCGAAAACATCATCAAACTTTAAAGTACTAGATCCAGAGACAGAGTTACTAATGGCCATAACTAAACCATTCCAACTTTCTGGCAATGAGCACAGAAATAACAGAGCCCTAACTTCATCATCAAAATTTACCCCTACAGAACTTAACTGACTTGTAACTGTATTAAAATCATTTAAATGGTCTGCAACAGATCCACCTTCTGACATCTTCATATTAAATAAATGCTTCATAAGAAATACCTTATTTGAGGCCGAGGGTTTTTCATATAGTTTGGCCAATGCCGACATTAAACCCTGTGTTGTCGTTTCCTTTGAAATATTAAATGCTACTGATGCCGCCAGGCACAGTCGTATTGTTCTGAGTGCCTTTCTATCGAGAAGATTCCATTCTTCATCTGTCATACCCATCAGCATCTTTGTTTTTCCACCCAATGGTAGGTACAGATCTTTCTGATACAGATAATCTTCCATTTGCATCTTCCACAGCGAGAAGTTTTGGCCATTGAATTTTTCGACCCTAAACCTACCATCTTCCACCATTGCTCCCACTCGAACCAGGAACCCTTCTCTCCTGCGAGTTTATCAGCCAAATAGACCTTCGGCTCTGATACCAGTTGTTAGAAAATTATATATTACGGAGCAATGGAACACATAAAAAATATTGCAGAAATATAAACACAGAAAATGCATAAAACTAGAGAGACAAAGATATACGTGGTTCACCCAGTTTGGGCTACGTCCACGGAGAAACAGCCAGTCCTTCTTTTATTATATTATCCAGCAAACCGAAGAGATACAACCTACAGCAGATCCGCTGTAACACCCTCTTCGCTCTCAGTCTCCTCTCTCTTCCTCACTCAGAATACAGATATAAATAGATGCAATACAATTCCCTCATATATAGTGAGGGGTTTCCTTCTAGGGCAAAAAACCCTAAATTAAACATAACTTCTATCGTCAAATCATTCGCCTAATGAACAACCCAGATTGACTAGAAATTACTAGACTTTTACAAGGCAATTTTACACCTATTTTTGGCTTGGGGGGCACTGCCCCTGAACCCTCGCCGGGGGACCGCTAGCCCCCGGACCCCCAGCCGATGGGGATTAGGCCCCCCGGACCCCCGCGGGGGGGACAAGTCGCCCCCCGCATGGAGGGTTGTACAGTCTTCTTGGGGTATACATCCGACTGAAACCTTTGAATATAGAAGATAATTAGGCTCCACACCCAACAATCTCCCACTTGGAGACTGATTATAGCAACTCCACCGTTGCTTCATTTTCTAGACAATGACTCCTCTTTGGACCTGGCTGTTTCTCATCTTCTTCATCATACTTGAAGACCAACTGAAACTAAGCAGATTCTCAGTTTCTCCCTGGTTACAACTTTTGTTAACATATCTGCAGGATTCTGGCTAGTGTGTATCTTTTCCAGCTTCAACTGTCCATCTTCCAATGCTGACCATATGAAATGGTACTTGAGCTGTATGTGTTTAGTCCTAGAATGAAATGCTAAGTTCTTTGCAAGATGTATGGCACTCTGGCTGTCACTGTATAACCTGCCCAACTCCTGCTTCTTACCCAATTCATCCAGAAACCTTTGTAACCAAATCATTTCTTTACTGGCCTCTGTAGTAGCAACACACTCTGCTTCTATTGTTGAAAGTGCAACAACACTTTGGATTTTTGAAACCCAACTGACAGTTGTTCCACATACAGTAAACACATACCCTGTTGTGCTCCTCCTGTTATCTCTATCACCTGCCATATCTGCATCAACATATCCCTGTAGAGAAATGTTTGAACCACCAAAGCATAATGCTTGATTTGTGGTACCTCTTAAATACCTGAGAATCCACTTCACTGCCATCCAATGTTCTTTTCCTGGATTGTTCATGTACTTGCTTACAACTCCCACTGCATGTGCAATATCAGGCCTTGTGCATACCATTGCATACATTAAGCTTCCAACTGCTGATGCATATGGAACTTTTGACATATGAGCCATTTCTTCCTGAGTCTTTGGACATGCCTCCTTACTTAATTTGAAATGGCTAGCCAAAGGTTTACTAACTGGTTTTTCATTCTGCATATTAAACCTTTTCAACACCTTTTCTATGTACTCACTTTGAGACAATGTTAATTTGCGATTCTTCCTGTCTCTAGTTATTCTCATACCAAGGATTTGTTTTGCAGCACCCAAATCCTTCATTGCAAATGAGTTTTCCAATTTTATTTTGAGCACATTTATTTCCTGCATGTTAGAACCTGCAACAAGTATGTCATCTACATACAATAACAATATAATATAGCTGCCATCATTTTGACTTTTGAGATAAACACAATGATCAGAGTGACATCTAGTATAACCTTGTTTAGACATAAACCTGTCAAATTTTAGATACCACTGCCTTGGAGCTTGTTTTAAGCCATACAAGCTCTTCTTCAACCTGCACACTATTTTCTCCTTCCCTTTTACCTCATATCCTTGTGGCTGCTGCATATATGTCTCTTCCTCCAAATCCCCATGGAGAAAGGCTGTCTTTACATATAACTGCTCAAGATGCAAATCTTCAACTGCTACTAGAATTAAAATAGTTCTGATTGAAGTCATTTTAACAACAGGAGAAAATATTTCATCAAAATCAATACCTTTCTTCTGTGCAAACCCCTTCACCACAAGTCTAGCCTTGTACCTCTGTTTTCTTCCATCTTCTTCCTTCAGCATGTAAACCCATTTGTTCTGCAATGCTGTTTTACCTACAAGCAACCTGACTAAGTCCCAAGTCTAGTTATGTGCTAAGGAGTCCATCTCTTCTTTCATGGCTTGCTCCCACTTCTTCTTGGTTTCTACCTGTACTGCCTCTTCATAACATTTTGGTTCACCAGAATTAGTCAACAATACATAATATAATGAAGGAGAGTATTGTTTAGGGGGTCTACTCATCCTGGTAGATATTCTAACACCACTCTCAGGTGTTTGAAGTGCTTGTTGCTATTGTGGTTGTTGTTCTAGCTATTGATCATTATGATTTTCAGGCACTATCACTTTTATTGTGATATCGTCAAGCACTGTGTATTCTCTATTTTCTTTTTCTTGTTTCTTTTCCTGCAACTGATTCTTATACAAGACCTTTTCATTGAATATTACATCTCTGCTCCTAATGATTTTGTGATTTTCATAATCATATAAGCGATAGCCAAAATCATTAACACCATATCCAATAAAGGTACATTTCTTTGATTTTGCCTCAAGCTTTGTTCTATTTTCTTTGTTAATGTGGACAAAGGCTTCACAACCAAAAGTCTTTAAAAATGAGTAGTTTACCTTTTTACCTGTCCATGCCTCCTCTGGAATAACACCATCCAAGGAACTTGAAGGCCATCTGTTTATTAGATAAACAACAGTATCTACAGCATCTGCCCAAAATTGTAAAGGCAATCCTGCATTCAATCTCATGCACCTTGCACACTCCATGATTGTCCTGTTCATCCTTTTTGACACGCCATTTTCTTGTGGTGTTCCTAGAACTGTCTTTTCTCTACGAATTCCATTCTCTAAACAGTACCTATCAAATTCTTTTCTGCAATATTCACCTCCATTATTTGATCTGAGACACTTCAACCTTTTCCCTGTCTCATTTTCAACCAAATCTTTCCATTTCTTGAAAGTATCAAATACATCAGATTTATTTCGAATACAATAAATCCAAGTTTTTTTGGTTGCATCATCAATAAAAGTAACATAATAACGAGAGCTACCAAGAGATGATACCTGAGTAGGTCCCCATACATCTGTATGCACAAACTCTAATTTTTCGCTCTTCTTTTCTTTCCCAACTCTAAGGAATCTGACTCTCTTCTGTTTTCCATAAACACAATTCTCACAGAATTTTAAATCAACATGCTTCAAACCTGGCAACAAATTTCTTAAGTGAAGAATCTGCATCCCCTTCTCACTCATGTGCCCGAGCCTATGATGCCACAATTTTGTATCTTCTCCTGTAGAGGTTAAAGCATTAACAGAATTAGAAATACCATTGCATAAATACAATGTACCAACCTTTTCTCCTTTCGCTATTACCAGGGATCCTTTAGTGACCTTCTAGATTTTATCTGTGAAAGTAGTTACACAACCTTCACCTCCCAACTTCCCTGTTGAAATTAGATTTTTCTTCAGATCTGGAACATGCCTTACCTCCTTTAATAGCCACTAATTTCCATTTTGCTGTTTATGAAAACGGTACCCATTCCAACAATTTTATAGGGTTTATCATCATCCAATCGAACCTGTCAAAAATCTCCTTCAACATAATCATGAAAATGTTTCTTATCAGGTGTGGCATGGAATGAGGCCCCTTAATCTACCACCCAGGCATTAATAATATTTTGTAAAGAAAGAATCAAAGCATCTTGTAACACATCACCTGTTACATTCGCTTCATGATTGTTTTCTTGTTGCGCGTCTCCTTCTTTTCCCTTCCGAGACTTGCAGTCTTTCTTCAGGTGTCCTTTCTTCCCACATTTCCAGCACAATATCCTCGATCTTGACTTCGATATGCCTTTTCTTGACTTACTGTGATATCCAGAGCTCTTTCCTCTTTCCATTTTTCTTCCCCTAGTCTCTGCAGTCAAAGCATTACCTGATGTCTCACCGGAGCTTTTCTGTCGCGTTTCCTCGCTAAGGATTGCACCGAAAACATCATCAAACTTTAAAGTACTAGATCCAGAGACAGAGTTACTAATGGCCATAACTAAACCATTCAACCTTTCTGGCAATGAGCACAGAAATAACAGAGCCCTAACTACATCATCAAATTTACCCCTACAGAACTTAACTAACTTGTAACTGTATTAAAATCATTTAAATGGTCTGCAACAGATCCACCTTCTGACATCTTCATATTAAATAAATGCTTCATAAGAAATACCTTATTTGAGGCCGAGGGTTTTTCATATAGTTTGGCCAATGCCGACATTAAACCCTGTGTTGTCGTTACCTTTGAAATATTAAATGCTACTGATGCCGCCAGGCACAGTCGTATTGTTCTGAATGCCTTTCTATCGAGAAGATTCCATTCTTCATCTGTCATACACGTCAGCATCTTTGTTTTTCCACCCAATGGTAGGTACAGATCTTTCTGATACAGATAATCTTCCATTTGCATCTTCCACAGCGAGAAGTTTTGGCCATTGAATTTTTCGACCCTAAACCTACCATCTTCCACCATTGCTCTCACTCGAACCAGGAACCCTTCTCTCCTGCGAGTTTATCAGCCAAATAGACCTTCGGCTCTGATTCCAGTTGTTAGAAAATTATATATTACGGAGCAATGGAACACATAAAAAATATTGCAGAAATATAAACACAGAAAATGCATAAAACTAGAGAGACAAAGATATACGTGGTTCACCCAGTTTGGGCTACGTCCACGGAGAAACAGCCAGTCCTTCTTTTATTATATTATCCAGCAAACTGAAGAGATACAACCTACAACAGATCCGCTGTAACACCCTCTTCGCTCTCAGTCTCCTCTCTCTTCCTCACTCAGAATACAGATATAAATAGATGCAATACAATTCCCTCATATATAGTGAGGGGTTTCCTTCTAGGGCAAAAAACCCTAAATTAAACATAACTTCTATCGTCAAATCATTCGCCTAATGAACAACCTAGATTGACTAGAAATTACTAGACTTTTACAAGGCAATTTTACACCTATTTTTGGCTTGGGGGGCACTGCCCCTGAACCCTCGCCGGGGGACCGCTAGCCCCGGACCCCCCAGCTGATGGGGATTAGGCCCCCCGGACCCCCGCGGGGGGGACAAGTCCCCCCCCGCATGGAGGGTTGTACAGTCTTCTTGGGGTATACATCCGACTGAAACCTTTGAATATAGAAGATAATTAGGCTCCACACCCAACAATCTCCCACTTGGAGACTGATTATAGCAACTCCACCGTTGCTTCGTTTTCTAGACAATGACTCCTCTTTGGACCTGGCTGTTTCTCATCTTCTTCATCATACTTGAAGACCAACTGAAACTAAGCAGATTCTCAGTTTCTCCCTGGTTACAACTTTTGTTAACATATCTGCAGGATTCTGGCTAGTGTGTATCTTTTCCAGCTTCAACTGTCCATCTTCCAATGCTGACCATATGAAATGGTACTTGAGCTGTATGTGTTTAGTCCTAGAATGAAATGCTAAGTTCTTTGCAAGATGTATGGCACTCTGGCTGTCACTGTATAACCTGCCCAACTCCTGCTTCTTACCCAATTCATCCAGAAACCTTTGTAACCAAATCATTTCTTTACTGGCCTCTGTAGTAGCAACACACTCTGCTTCTATTGTTGAAAGTGCAACAACACTTTGGATTTTTGAAACCCAACTGACAGTTGTTCCACATACAGTAAACACATACCCTGTTGTGCTCCTCCTGTTATCTCTATCACCTGCCATATCTGCATCAACATATCCCTGTAGAGAAATGTTTGAACCACCAAAGCATAATGCTTGATTTGTGGTACCTCTTAAATACCTGAGAATCCACTTCACTGCCATCCAATGTTCTTTTCCTGGATTGTTCATGTACTTGCTTACAACTCCCACTGCATGTGCAATATCAGGCCTTGTGCATACCATTGCATACATTAAGCTTCCAACTGCTGATGCATATGGAACTTTTGACATATGAGCCATTTCTTGCTGAGTCTTTGGACACGCCTCCTTACTTAATTTGAAATGGCTAGCCAAAGGTTTACTAACTGGTTTTTCATTCTGCATATTAAACCTTTTCAACACCTTTTCTATGTACTCACTTTGAGACAATGTTAATTTGCGATTCTTCCTGTCTCTAGTTATTCTCATACCAAGGATTTGTTTTGCAGCACCCAAATCCTTCATTGCAAATGAGTTTTCCAATTTTATTTTGAGCACATTTATTTCCTGCATGTTAGAACCTGCAACAAGTATGTCATCTACATACAATAACAATATAATATAGCTGCCATCATTTTGACTTTTGAGATAAACACAATGATCAGAGTGACATCTAGTATAACCTTGTTTAGACATAAACCTGTCAAATTTTAGATACCACTGCCTTGGAGCTTGTTTTAAGCCATACAAGCTCTTCTTCAACCTGCACACTATTTTCTCCTTCCCTTTTACCTCATATCCTTGTGGCTGCTGCATATATGTCTCTTCCTCCAAATCCCCATGGAGAAAGGCTGTCTTTACATATAACTGCCCAAGATGCAAATCTTCAACTGCTACTAGAATTAAAATAGTTCTGATTGAAGTCATTTTAACAACAGGAGAAAATATTTCATCAAAATCAATACCTTTCTTCTGTGCAAACCCCTTCACCACAAGTCTAGCCTTGTACCTCTGTTTTCTTCCATCTTCTTCCTTCAACATGTAAGCCCATTTGTTCTGCAATGCTGTTTTACCTACAAACAACCTGACTAAGTCCCAAGTCTAGTTATGTGCTAAGGAGTCCATCTCTTCTTTCATGGCTTGCTCCCACTTCTTCTTGGTTTCTACCTATACTGCCTCTTCATAACATTCTGGTTCACCAGAATTAGTCAACAATACATAATATAATGAAGGAGAGTATTGTTTAGGGGGTCTACTCATCCTGGTAGATATTCTAACACCACTCTCAGGTGTTTGAAGTGCTTGTTGCTATTGTGGTTGTTGTTCTAGCTATTGATCATTATGATTTTCAG
Source organism: Pinus tabuliformis (assembly GCA_031772625.1). Taxonomy (NCBI): domain Eukaryota; kingdom Viridiplantae; phylum Streptophyta; class Pinopsida; order Pinales; family Pinaceae; genus Pinus; species Pinus tabuliformis. Next base: position 901,084,483 of record CM062816.1, on the reverse strand, counting down.
GCACTATCACTTTTATTGTGATATCGTCAAGCACTGTGTATTCTCTATTTTCTTTTTCTTGTTTCTTTTCCTGTAACTGATTCTTATACAAGACCTTTTCATTGAATATTACATCTCTGCTCCTAATGATTTTGTGATTTTCATAATCATATAAGTGATAGCCAAAATCATTAACACCATATCCAATAAAGGTACATTTCTTTGATTTTGCCTCAAGCTTTGTTCTATTTTCTTTGTTAATGTGGACAAAGGCTTCACAACCAAAAGTCTTTAAAAATGAGTAGTTTACCTTTTTACCTGTCCATGCGTCCTCTGTAATACCACCATCCAAGGAACTTGAAGGCCATCTGTTTATTAGATAAACAACAATATCTACAGCATCTGCCCAAAATTGTAAAGGCAATCCTGCATTCAATCTCATGCACCTTGCACACTCCATGATTGTCCTGTTCATCCTTTCTGACACACCATTTTCTTGTGGTGTTCCTAGAACTGTCTTTTCTCTACGAATTCCATTCTCTAAACAGTACCTATCAAATTCTTTTCTGCAATATTCACCTCCATTATTTGATCTGAGACACTTCAACCTTTTCCCTGTCTCATTTTCAACCAAATCTTTCCATTTCTTGAAAGTATCAAATACATCAGATTTATTTCGAATACAATAAATCCAAGTTTTTTTGGTTGCATCATCAATAAAAGTAACATAATAACGAGAGCTACCAAGAGATGATACCTGAGTAGGTCCCCATACATCTGTATGCACAAACTCTAATTTTTCGCTCTTCTTTTCTTTCCCAACTCTAAGGAATCTGACTCTCTTCTGTTTTCCATAAACACAATTCTCACAGAATTTTAAATCAACATGCTTCAAACCTGGCAACAAATTTCTTAAGTGAAGAATCTGCATCCCCTTCTCACTCATGTGCCCGAGCCTATGACGCCACAATTTTGTATCTTCTCCTGTAGAGGTTAAAGCATTAACATAATTAGAAATACCATTGCATAAATACAATGTACCAACCTTTTCTCCTTTCGCTATTACCAGGGATCCTTTAGTGACCTTCTAGGTTTTATCTGTGAAAGTAGTTACACAACCTTCACCTCCCAACTGCCCTGTTGAAATTATATTTTTCTTCAGATCTGGAACATGCCTTACCTCCTTTAATAGCCACTGATTTCCATTTTGCTATTTTATGAAAATTGTACCCATTCCAACAATTTTATAGGGTTTATCATCATCCAATCGAACCTGTCCAAAATCTCCTTGAACATAATCATGAAAATGTTTCTTATCAGGTGTGGCATGGAATGAGGCCCCTGAATCTACCACCCAGGCATCAATAATATTTTGTAAAGAAAGAATCAAAGCATCTTATAACACATCACCTGTTACATTCACTTCATGATTGTTTTCTTGTTGCGCGTCTCCTTCTTTTCCCTTCCGAGACTTGCAGTCTTTCTTCAGGTGTCCTTTCTTCCCACATTTCCAGCACAATATCCTCGATCTTGACTTCGATATGCCTTTTCTTGACTTACTGTGATATCCAGAGCTCTTTCCTCTTTCCATTTTTCTTCCCCTAGTCTCTGCAGTCAAAGCATTACCTGATGTCTCACTGGAGCTTTTCTGTCGCGTTTCCTCGCTAAGGATTGCACCGAAAACATCATCAAACTTTAAAGTACTAGATCCAGAGACAGAGTTACTAATGGCCATAACTAAACCATTCCAACTTTCTGGCAATGAGCACAGAAAGAACAAAGCCCTAACTACATCATCAAAATTTACCCCTACAGAACTTAACTGACTTGTAACTGTATTAAAATCATTTAAATGGTCTGCAACAGATCCACCTTCTGACATCTTCATATTAAATAAATGTTTCATAAGAAATACCTTATTTGACGCCGAGGGTTTTTCATATAGTTTGGCCAATGCCGACATTAAACCCTGTGTTGTCGTTACCTTTGAAATATTAAATGCTACCGATGCCGCCAGGCATAGTCGTATTCTTCTAAATGCCTTTCTATCGAGAAGATTCCATTCTTCATCTGTCATACACGTCAGCATCTTTGTTTTTCCACCCAATGGTAGGTACAGATCTTTCTGATACAGATAATCTTCCATTTGCATCTTCCACAGCGAGAAGTTTTGGCCATTGAATTTTTCGACCCTAAACCTACCATCTTCCACCATTGCTCTCACTCGAACCAGGAACCCTTCTCTCCTGCAAGTTTATCAGCCAAATATACCTTCGTCTCTGATACCAGTTGTTAGAAAATTATATATTACGGAGCAATGGAACACATAAAAAATATTGCAGAAATATAAACACAAAAAATGCATAAAACTAGAGAGACAAAGATATACGTGGTTCACCCAGTTTGGGCTACGTCCACGAAGAAACAGCCAGTCCTTCTTTTATTATATTATCCAGCAAACCGAAGAGATACAACCAACAACAGATCCACTGTAACACCCTCTTCGCTCTCAATCTCCTATCTCTTCCTCACTTAGAATACAGATCTACATAGATGCAATACAATTCCCTCATATATAGTGAGGGGTTGCCTTCTAGGGCAAAAAATCTAAATTAAACATAACTTCTACCGTCAGATCATCCACCTAATGAATGGCCCAGATTGACTAAAAATTACTAGACTTTTACAAGGCAATTTTACATCTATTTTTGGCTTCGGGGGCACTGCCCCCGAATCCCCGTCAGGGGACCGCTGGCCCCTGGACCCCCCAGCCGGGGGGGATTAGCCCCCCCCCGGACCCCCACGGGGGGGATAATTCCCCCCCGTGTGGAGGGGTGTACAGTCTTCCTGGGGTATACATTCGGCTGAAATCTTTGAATACAAAAGATAATCAGGCTCCACACCCAACATGCAGTCCCGAAATCTAAGCCACAATTCTAAGCCAACCTCCAGAACACTTCCCAAAACTATCTAATAATTTCCAGAATCATTGTGATATGAGGAAAAAGATAAAAATTCAAATTTGAACCAAGAACTTGACCTGGACTGCTTAAAACACACTATACATTTCGTCAAACACATGGAAAACTTGTAAACTACAGGTTATGAATTCATATCTATTCATAATAGTTTCATATTCATCTAAGAATCACCAATAAGGATTTATGTCATCTCCATATAGATAAAACAACACTTATTACTCCATACAGTCATCAATCAATCAATCAATAACTAAACGATTCATGACAAGAGCCATAGATGGTACACATCATATAACTAGAAAATAACCAAAAAATAATTAGCACAAAAACCATAGAAAGACAATCCTAATATCACCAGTATAATACTAAAAATTCTCGTAGATCACAATAGTGAAATATCTCGTATTAACATAGGAAAATACCAACCAAGTCAAGGACTTCCACATACCATTCAACCATAGATTGGGTTGAACCAAATCTCTCTTTCATCCAATCACCCCTGCGCCATATTCCAAGCTTGAATGTGGGATCTCATGGAATAAACCAAGACAAAACCAAACTAGGAATTTCAAAGGCCAACCACCTAAACCCTCAACTGATGATTCCACCTATACAGTTGGACATCACTAAAACCAACCAGATTAGTCTCTACCCAAGTTGTCAAGGGATCCAAGAACTAGTATCTCAACCCACAATCTTCCAGGGCTCTAGATAATTTGTCCAACCAAACTCCAAGGACTAGTAACTTAACCGACCAAGGGCTCCAAAGTGTTTGTCCCAACCTAGGCTCCAAGACTAGTAACTCAACCCAAGTTATTCCAGGGCTTCCACAGTGTTCGTTCCAACCCACACCCATAAGGAAATATGAGCACCAACTAGAAAATAATCAAGTGGAAAAACGCATAACACCATGGCTATCTAGGGAACGGTAAAGCAAGGATAAAACAACTGTTGATCTAGGTAATCTCCATGCCAATCATAGCACATAACTAGGAAATCACATGCATATACCATGCATCCATAAATCAACAAGGAAATCATGCATGCAACCTGTTACTTGCAAAGCAATCCAACTATAGCTATTGATCCACCTATTCCTTTGCACTTTCCTACTTTCCTTTACCTTCTTTCTCCAATCCAAGTGAAACTAGAATGCTGCAAGAATGCTCCAAAAATTCTCTAAGTGTGCAAGGGTATGAGAGAATGAGAGAATATAAGAGAGCTCCAAAACCGAGTTGCGATAAATTTGTGAATTGATCCTTAGAAGCCTTTTTATTATTGAGGCCTCTATTTTTTTCCTTTTCCTTCATTTTTCCTTCAATTTCCCTCTCATGCAAATTTGTATCTCTTCACCTTCCTTTTCTCCTATTTTCTTTATTTTCATATATAAAATGCCAGTTATTGTCTCGTTGCATTCGTCAATTCCTTTGTCAATCTCCATATCCATTAATTAATCACCAGTGATACCCATCATTATGTTTTTCCGAAAATTCATCTTTGACTACGTGCCCCATGACCTTGGTCATATATTTTATTTAGATAGAAAATCAACTAGGGGCATTTACAAACCCCTTCCCTTGGGGGAACACCATCCCTGATGTTCACTAACACTTATAAACAAAAAAAACACATTTTTCCTATGGATATTTATAATATAGCCTGATACAACATTTATATCATGTGATACTACTGAGACCATGACCATCATAACATGAAGACCATAATTCTTATTGGAGCTTTATAACACATCTCGATACAATATTTGAAACATGCATATGCATATACATATAACCAACACAACATCAAACACACATACCATAATACATCTGTTCAACTGACGAATAGAGAAGGATACATAGCCTGCATCTAATCATCCATCTCCCATGTAGCTTCATCAGGCCCAAAGTGCTTCCACTAGACTTTAACCTACTCGATTGCTTGAATCTGGAGCATGAGTTGTTTCTGCTGCAATATGCATTATGTTTTTGACTGGAATTATCCCATTGGTTCCACCTCCAATACAGATCAATCAATCACATGATCAACATCCTGGGTATACTTCTTAAGCAATGAAACATGGAATACATCATGGAATATCATTTTTGGAGGTAGTACAAGTTGGTAGGCCACCGGTCCAATCCTCTCCAGGATCTCGAAAGGCCTGCAATATCGAGGTGCCAACTTAGCACATTACCCAATCCTCAAGGAGCTCTTCTTGGGCTTGATTCTCAAGTACACATATTCCCCAACCTCAAACTCCTTAAAAACTCTATATTGATTTGAATAAATCTTATTCCTTTCCTGTGTTTCCTTCAAATTCCTCTTGAAAACCTACATTTCCTATTCCATTTTTTCCAACATATCCATTCCAATCAACACCCTGTTCACTAGATCACTTCAGATGATAGGAGTATTACAAATCCACCCATAAAGTGCCTCAAATGGACTCCTCCTCAAGGACTCCTGATACCCATTGTTATAATCAAACTCAACCAATGGAAGATAATATTCCCACTTTTGTTATTGATGCATGATGCACATCTTTCAACATGTCCTCAAGAATCCTGTTGACCCCCTCTTTTTGTCCATTTGTCTTTGGATGATAAGTTGTATTAAAGGGTAAATCTATCCCCAAACATACAAACAACTCCTTCCAAAACATGCAAGTGAACTTGACATCTCTATCTGATATGGTCTTCTTAGGAAAACCATGCAATCTCACTATCTCCCAATGAAAATTTGAGCTACTTCATTAGCTGAATTAGTGGACTTCACTAGAATGAAGTGAGATACCTTTTTCAACCTGTCAACGACAACCATAACGGAGTCATGTTTCTAGATTTCCTTGGCAAAAATGTAATGAAATACATGCAAAATTACCTCCCATTTCCATTTTGGGATTGGAATCGGATACAATAAACTGCCTCGATAATTGCACTATGCTTTTACCTATTGAAACTGAAAACATCTAGCCACAAACTTAACCACTTCCTTTTTCATGTTCGGCTAGTAGTAAAACTTCTTCACAATTGTCAAAGTCTTATGATATCCCAGGTGACTTGGATATGACATAGCTTGAAATTCCCTCAATATAAGCTTCTTGGGTTCATAGTTGTCTGACACATAGACACTATCCCTAACTCTCACCAAACCATCTTCCGTGAGATGATAATCCACATCCTAATCAACTATACGTTGTTGTTGTAACTTATGCTTAAGTTACTGTTACATGTCATCCTCATGCCCTGCTTGCAGGATCCACTCCTGCAAGTTTGTCCCATATGAACTCATAGTTGAAATGTGATTTATATGCAGTCTTCCGCTAAGAGCATCTACAACCTTATTTTCCTTACCCTTAATGTACATGATCTTGAAGTCAAACTCACTAAGTGTAGCTAACCACCTATATTTCCTCAAATTCAAATTAGGTTGATGAAACAAGTATCTCAGACCACTGTGATCACTCATCAAAATAAGACTCCTTCCAAGAAGATAGTGCCTCCACATCTTCAATGCATGAATGATTGTTACCATTTCAAGATCATGAGTCACATAATTTTGCTCGTGCTCATTTAGTTTCCTTGACTCATAGCATATCTCTTGTCACTCTTGCATCAGGACTCCACCAAGTCCTCTCTTTTAAGAATCAGTACATACCACAAACTCTTTATCTAGATCTACAATCTTTAGAACTGGAGTGTTTGTAAGAAAATCCTTCAACTACTCAAAAATAGTTGCACATTCCTCTGTATATTCATGATTCTTTCCATTTCTTTGCAATGATGTAATATGATAGGAAATTTGTGAGAAGTTCCTAATGAATCTCCTATAGTAACATGCTAATCCCATAAATTATTTGACCTCATACACATTCCTAGGTGATGCCCATTCCATGATATCTCTGATCTTTTCTAGGTCCACTACTATACCTTCCTTGGAAACAACATGTCCCAAATAATGAACTTTTGTCTAAAAGGAACTGCACTTACTGAAGCTTGGCATAAAACTGATGCTATCTCAACAACCTTAACATTGTTGCTATATGTTTTGCACGTTATTCCTCATTCTTAGAATATATCAATATGTAATCAATGAATACTATCATAAATTTGTCCAGATAAGGACGCAACACACTATTCATCAAACACATGAAAGTAACTAGATCATTAGTAAGAAAAAGGAACAACAACAAATTCATAATGCCCATACCTAGTCAGAAATGTGGTTTTGTAAATGTCCTATTCTTTTATGTGTACCTAATGATATCCTAATCTCAAGTCAATTTTTGAAAACATCATTGCTCCCTTCAACTAAGTGAACAAATCAACAATTCTTGGCAATGGATACCTATTCTTGATCATCACTTTGTTCACCTTCCTGCAATTAATGCATAACCTAAGAGTACCATCCTTCTTCTTCACAAACAATATTGGTGTACCCCAAGGTGACACACTTGGAATTATGTGTCCCTTATCAAGCATTTCCTTAACCTACAACTTCAACTCGACCAACTTTATAGTTCTCATCCTGTAACGTCTTTAATGTTGGTGTTTCTACTGAAATCAACTCAATAGAAAACTACACTTCCCTATAAGGTAGAAACTCTGATATCTCTGCTGGAAATAGATCTTGAAACTGCTGTAAAACCAAATACCTCTTCAACACTTAAACATCCTCAACATTCTTCCCTTTGTCACTAGAAATATGAACTGCAAACAATACACACCCTTTCATGCTATTGTGCTTTGTCTGCATAGTTGTAATCATTCTCACTGATGTAGGCTTCTTCTTACCTTGCAATATTCTCTTCTCTCCATCATCATCCAAGCGTTCAATAGCCTATCATAGCAGTCCACTTTAGTCCCGTGAAAGTAAAACCAACCCATAACAAACAACATATTGTATGATCCCAATGGAAGCACATTTAGATGCACTAATGTAGACATATGGTTCAATTCAAATGCAAAATATCTCACCCAATGAGGAACTTTTTTCTTGGTACCTGTATCCAATTGTACCAACCAAGACTCTTCGTGCACTTATTTATTCAAGAAACACTTATCCACTAGGTTAGGACTGATATAACTATAGTTAGATCCAGGGTCAATCAAATAGAGACAACTTTATCAAAAATATTACCTTCCATATCGATAATAGATGCATGATGATCAAACTGCGTATTATCTAATGCTGCATAAATCCAAGGAATACTATGTCCAACATCCCCAACTTTATATGCCTCTTGAGCACTGTAAATATGAGTTCTGCCACCCTAATGTTGTGGACAATCTCTCCTATGATGATCCTTGCCACAAGTCCAACACTGCAAAGGCTTCCTTCCATCACCCTTGTTTTTCTCCTCATATTGAAATCACTATCCACTAACAATGAAATTGAATTTCTTGTATGATGTTGCATTCTCCTTGTTACCTGCATCCTGAGGTCTTCCTCGCTTCTTATCCCAATTTCCCTTAGTCTTGTCATGTTGGGAACGGTTCCCATAGGGTCAATTTTGGGGTTAAAAGCCCAAGTTTTGGGTAGAAATCCCAAATTTTTGCATAAGAAGTGTAAAGTCTCCACATTTTGTGGTAGCGGAGTGCAAATATGTAAAGAGTCATAAAGGTTTTCCGCCCTTAGTTTATGTAACTTGTGTTGGATTTAAGAGATCCACCCATGGTTTGTGGACCATGGGATTGTATAAAAAGGAAGTCTTAGAAGAGTCTAAGGCAGTTGAGGCAGTTTAGTTGAGTCTTGATATGTTTTGATTCTGTGAGAGCTAAGAGAGAAGAGTCTTAGCGTAGGAAAGAGGCTTTGCAGCTGAGTGCGCAGAGGTCTAGGGTAGAAGTCGCAGCTGAGTGTACAGACCCCTACAGCTATGTACGTAGGGAGGTTAGAGTCTGTAAAGAAGATCTGAAGCATAAATAAAGAGAATTATTCTGGAATTATCTGTGTATGATCTATTTTACTTCTGTTATAAATGCATATGATTATGTTATGTTGAACACTGGGTTTATGTTTTAATGTTGTATTGATGCGTGAATCCATATGTTTTGATTTGTTATATGAACACAAGTAAGAATATTTGTTTACGCAAAGATCATCCTAATGCATGTTGAAGTTATTCAATACTTAAGCTAATCTGGGTAAAATAGAAGTAAGGATAAGTACATAGGCGCATAAGTGTCTGATCCGCCTATCTAGGGTACGCAAAGGACGATCATAGACCTTCGTGAAAGTTTGAAGGATGAATAAGAGAAGTACATCGATAAGCCCTAAAAGTCTTATCGACTTGCGCGAAGGAAGGTTTAGGCATTAAACGACATCACTACCATCTCTGGGTGCAAAAACTTGGTTCCTACATCCCCCCATATTACTTCAGGTGAGACTTCAGTTCACGCTCCATGGATTAATGCCAAAAGGGCTAGTAGTCTAGGGATTTTCTTGGCTAATTAACGCTAAACTTGGGTCAGGGCCCATCAAGCCAACAAATGGTTTCGTTGTCGAGACATGGATCTTCATAAAGAGATGTGTGATGTCACATCACTAGAATCCAACGAAGAAGGAGTTCGAAGACTTGGTGGATAGAAAGATCCACGAATTCACGGCGCAATAGAACAAGAATTCGTGATTGATGAAAGAATAGTGGTTTGACAAATATCTATACACAAAGATACATGAAATCTTCTTCTGTTCCTTCCCTGTTGAATGATATGGATGGACCGCCAAATTGGCAGACGACCAAGGAAGGTTGAGACTTGACAGTCCGATAGTCTGGACCCTAGAGTTAGTGTGGAGATTAGAAGCCTCTGAAGATAAGATTGAACGCTTTGTTGATCATTGGTTTGATTGTATCATTGGAGGATTCGTGACAGAGTTCATTGTCGATACTTCAGTCAGTTACAACGAATCAGAGTGTCGCTTCTTCAAGGACTATGAGGTAAGTATTTTAGGTCTTTAAATACTTGGATTAAGATGCTCTTGTGTGAAAAGTGGGTTATGCGGCTACCTCATTGTTTGGAGCTACGTGAAATGGAAATATCTTCAGGGATAGAGGGAAAAAAATCCCTGAATATAGCCTGCTGGTTGGACCTCCTCTGAGTGATGACGAGGAAGCAACACATGCTTCTCTGCAGAGCGTTGTTCAATTGATAAGACAAGGGTTCTCGTGAATACCCCATCCACCTACACCACCTCCATATTTACCTCCATTGCATACGCCTTCACCCATACCACTACCACCTCCGCCACCATCCAATATGGCGATTTCAGTAAAATTGTTTGTATTCAAGGGGTCGGGAACTGAGGACCGAGAACAATTTTGGATCATCGCGAAGGCCATATGGGAAGCTTAGGGAATTACAAATGATCAGATGAAGAAAGAAATGTTGGTTACCGCTTTGCAGGAATGTGTGCTGAGATGGTATATTAAGTACTGCACAGATAATCTGACGACTGCATTAGCAGATATTGAGACCATGCTGAATAAGGAATTCAGTAGGCCCAAATCTGAAGTTCAGTCAATTGTGGGATTCAAAGAGATCATGATGAAGCCTAGAGAGACGCCTTGGGATTTGGATCAGAGGTTGAAGTGCACAATCCGTGAAGCCAAGATGAATCTTATGGATGGGCAACACCGCAAATGGTTTGTGGCTCCACTCCTGCCTCATCTAAGGGTTGCTTTGTCACAACAAAAGATTGGAATCCAAGAGGAAGCCCTGGAGATTGCAATGAGATTACATGAGACATTGATGCAAGATGCTAATTTAGGGGTTCATCAGATTCACGTGCAATCGCAGAACCTGTGCCTAGAATTTCAGAGTTTGAAGAAGGATGAAACAGCTCGGCCAGAGGTGCGTGAAGAAATTTGGTGCCTGAAGTGAAAAAGTCAAGGGCATGACAAAGATCACTGTCCAGTCTTCACGAATTATGTTGCAATAGGGGGGCCAATGCCTCTAAGGCCGGAAGCTCAAGCAGGGCCAAGTATAGGGCCGACGTTATGGTGTGATATCTGTCAGGTCACTGGAAAACATGTGACAGACAATTGCCATTTGCTATAGAAATTTGTGCAAACACCGCAACAACTCTTCTGCAACTTCTGTCAATCGGTGGGTCATGATGAGCGTAATTTCTATTGTGTTGAGCTAATGATGGATAGAACTCTCTCATATAGGGTGCAAAAGAAACCCGGCCTTCGGACCAACGTGCTAGGGGAGCGTGAGGCGAATATCAAGGGCATGGGCGAGGCTGAGGTGGAGGAGGACCTGGTAGAGGGCGGGGAGAGGTTATTTGTTACAAATGTGGAGGACTAGGACAGTACACATGAGACTGCACGAATTCGACATGTCTGTCATGCCAATATTGTACTCATTTTGACCATGTGATGGAGGATTTCCAATATTATTAGCTAAGATACACGAAAAGTGGACGTAGCCTCAGCAGCCGACTCAAAACCTATAGATGATGAGGGCTGAGCCTTGTGAGGAGAATCCTATGGTAAATATTGTGTTGCGGAGTGGAATGATGACTGGCGAAGATAAGGGGAAGAAACCTGAAGAAGGTGAATGGGTCCACAAAGAGACAAAAAGGAGATCATGTTTGATCTAGAATGCGCAAGGGAAACATTTATGGAAGCAAAGAAAAGCTTCGTCGAGGCCCCTACCTCAGGAAGTCAAGATAAGCAAGCTAAAAAGATGGATCCTTCCATGCTTATCACTTTCTTGGAGACCTGTATGAAGCTACTGTGTGATAGCAAGGATGTGAAAGGACTGCAGGAGATAATAAATAAGTGTGCCAAAAAATAAAATGCTCCTGACAGCCCGCACGTAGTCAAGAATATTGTTAAGCATAGGGAAAGAATGGGGCGTGAGATTGATGAGACTCATAAATGGGTAATTATATGGGATCATTTTTCCTCCTAACATAGTTAAATCAACCATTCTCTTAGCTTATTGCATGTTTTTTATTATATTTATGCTTATGGAGTGAGTTGATTTAGTTATGATGCCATGAGGTCTAATATGTGTTTAATGGAGATTTTTGTTGAATTTTGAAGACAAAGTCAAAGATTCAATGGAAAATTGGCAGAAATAATTTGAAGTGGAAAAAGTAGAGGATTTATAGGAGGGAATCTCCCTCATTTATTACTCCCCACTTTGAATTCCCCTTCATGCAGCTCAGAGTACAAACAACCAAATCAATGCACTAGGAGGCAGCCGAGAAAGTGGAGGATAACTTATGTTTATCTCGAGTTTTGGGACCAAAGCCTCCCTGATTTTAAGGAAGTTGTTGGAAGCTTCAGTTATATAAGTAGAGAGGCCTAGGGCCTCACTAGGGTCAAATTTTTGTTGAATTTTTGCTGCAGTATTGCTTATGTAACTCTGCTAAACTTCAAGCTTATTATCTTGACAGTTCATGTAACCTTGTTGTTGTTTTGAGAATAAAGATGGAATCCTTTCTAAGCTAGCACTGAGTTACCTCAGAGGGTTGAAGCTCTTGGTTAGGGCCCAATCCAAAAAGCAAAGCTCCTCTTTGTTTGTATTTATATGCTTTGTTTCAGTTTATGGATTAGTTGTTGTTAGATGAATTTCTTTCTTGGTTAAGAATATGTTGGTTTTGGTGATTTAGAAGGTTATTTCCATTTGTGTTTTCTATAGTAGGTTAAGCAATGATAGAAAGAATATTCAAAAGGCTAAAAACAGTGCCTTGGCCTCTTTTCCTCCCTTTGGGACCATGAACTGAGGCAAAGACCCTCTTGCTGCCCCAAAAACACAGATTTTCCTTATCCATAGGATTTCTAGTGTTTGCAAGTTTGTTAGAAGGTTAATGCTTTGCTTTAGATCTCTTCCACCATGCTCATTTATGTCTTTGCAATAAGTATTCTTCCATGCTTTCTCTTCTTGTAGCATTTTTCAGCATTTACTTCCATAGCTCATAATTTAGACTAGCTTGATGCAAAATTTTGTTTTTTTGATGTACTCATTTCCTTGCTTGCTTGATCTCATTGGTTGACTATTAGTTCTTTTGCAACAAATTTCTTCTCACAGTAGGTTAGCCTATCTTCCATCATATTCTCTCCCTGATCCATTCCCTACAGGTCGCCCAAAGTTTACCTCAAATCTGCCTCAGTTTTCTGCATTCTTCCATAGGATTTCTTCCTCTCTCCCAATCATCTTTCCCTCTCCTAGTGACCCTTGGTGGACCCTAGGTGCCCTACCACATCATCCCAACCTTCATCTACCTTTTCCACCCACTCTCACACCTTCAAAACCTTCAAAACTGCTCTCGGCATCCTCCTGTAGACCTCCTGTAGATCCCTTGTGTCCTCCTGTAGATTTTCCTGTAGGCTTTCTTTTGAAGGCTGAGTGTGGGAAAAGCCTCCAAAAGGCCACCCGAGACCTCCTAGGACCCATCTACACCATCCTACATCTCCTCAAACCCCAAAGTCGCCCTTCAACACCACCTATTCGCTTCCACCTTCACACACAATAAAATACATGCATGTCAATTTCACATAAAAATACATAAAAATCCAAAAGATGTTTTTTGCTCATTTACTTCTAGAAATAGCTTGAGTAGATGTTGTTTACTTCCTTGAGTAGGTAATGGCATTCATTTCATGGTTTTCATAGTGCTTTTTGCAAAAGTAGGATTAGTTGGTTAAGTAGGGTTTGCTAAGTTTACTTTACATTTCAGTCTTTTTCCTTTCTGCAATTAGAGTAGCCTCTATAGAGTAAGCTTTCCTTTCTTTCATCACATATAGAGCTTCTTCTGGAATCCATAGAAGTTGGCTTGAGCTCCTAGTGATCTTGTGCCAGTTGACCAAGTGACAGCCTGCAGTAAGAACTAGTACTTGTGCATACAACACCGTCAATTCCAAGTTTTTTACGAACTATCGGGTTGATAAGAGTAAAGTAGGCAGCCCAGGAGTTGTAGCATTATTGCTACAATACTGTTGCTCACCACTTTTTGGTGCCATTGCCGGGGAAGCGTCAGAGTATTCTGTGATTACTGCTTTCTTCTATTTTTCTTTTTGCAACATTCTGCTAATAGTTTATTTCAACAAAAGTAGACTAGTCCTTTCTTTCCCTTCAGTTCTGCATTTCCTTGTTTTCCTTTTCAATTCTGCAAATTTCATTTAAGCAAGAGTAGACTAGTCATTCCTTTTCCTTCAGTTCTGCATTTCCTTTCTTTCCTCTTCAATTATGCAAATTTCATTTCAGCAAGAGTAGACTAGTCATTCCTTTTCCTTCAATTTTTGCATTTCCTTGCTTTCCTTTTCAATTCTGCAAATTTCATTTCAACAAGTCTATTTCAGTTAGTTGCAATTTGTTTTGTTCAATCAATATCATTTTTTGCAGGTACTTTCAGTGTGGGGAAAAGGAAACAAAAACCAACCAAAAAGATTTCCTTTCATGTTGAGTAGGAATGGAGATAACTCGGGAAAAATTTTTCCCGACACCCCCATTGCTTCACACAGCCAACCTTCTCTCTTCTTCAGTGGTTGCGATCAAGAAGAACCCTTAGGTGAACAACAAGACATATTTGAAGAACCTATAGGCAAAGAATAAGGAAAAAATATTCCTATGGAGCCAATGGCTGAAAATAGAAATGTTGGGGGTAGTACCTTTTCTTCCAACTCATCCATTAAAGGTGAAATTGGAAACATGTTGGAAGACTTCAAGAGTGAGATGCTACAGATTCTTGCCATGCAAATGGATACCTTACATATCAAAAGAAAACAAGAGGAAGCAGAGAGGGCTTTGGCCATTTTTTTCCCTAGATGCACCAGGAGGCATCCCAGGAATGAATACCCATTGAACTCTATAGAGGTTTGTTCAATCTGTGAAGAAAATAATTCTACAGATAAGTGCCATTCCTTTCCTGGACTTAAAGCTGTATATCAAGGGGCTGAGGGAGACATCGAACAGGATCTATTACATAAACGAAAGGAAGTCGAATGGACCTAGACCATATCAGCATGGGAAGCAAGGGACATCTCAGGCATACTACAACCCCAACCAAGTCACATCCATACATTCTTGGGGCCCCCTTGCTCATCCTTCCTGATCCACACCTCCTCCTTGGTCCCTCGCATCTCCATATCATGCCCAACCAGCCACCCATTCATTTCAATCCTATGCTTAGCCACAACCTCAGTGGACTGCATCTCATCAAGGGTGGTGGCATCAATACAACTCTCTTCCCGCTCTTCTCCCTCCACCACCTGCCCAACCACAACCCCATCCACATCCATCTCAAATATACACTCCCACTCAACTACCTGTACCACCATTTCCAAACCCACACATTGAAGTAGCTCAACCCATTTACAATGCTGAGGTACAACACTTCCAAACAACTCCTCTTGATCTCAATGATATTCACCATAGCTCAGGAAGAGTATTGCAAAAAAGAGATTATATTGATATCATTGAAGGACCACATCTAGAAGAAGAAGATTCAAAAGATAAGATTAGATAACCATGGGCTACACTTGATGAAGAGAAGACATCAAAATTAGAGATCTAGAAAGCTCCCTCAGGGTTACCATCAAATCCTCCATGTATTCATGAGAAAAATTAGCAAAAAGAGGAAGATGTGAAGGTCATGGTAGAAGAAGACACGAAGAGTGATCCAGATCAGCAAAAGGACCAAGGACATCACAACTATATTGAAACATGGTTCCAGACAGTCACTAAGTTGCAACATCACTCTCTTCCTCAACTATACTTGATCCTTTCAAAGTCAAATCATTTGGTCTCTGAAATCCAAGTACATGTCAAAGCATACATTTCAATCCTCCACATCATTTTGTCTATCATCTTGATGTGCACATGGTTCCATTGGAAGTATTCTTATACTTGAAAGTGATTGTGTTTTTCAAGTAGGGTAGGGTAGAAAAAAAATGAAAAAAAAGAGAAAAATAATAAGGACTCAAGTAAAAACCTCCATAAGGTGTGTGAATCCCATCATTGGGTTGAAAGCCTCTTCTGAAGCAGCCCAGTGATGACAAAAGAAAAGAGAAAAATAAGATCCCTATGTGAAAATCTCCCTTGGAGGTGCCCAGGGCAGGCAATTAAGGTGAAAACCTCTCTGAGGCACCCTAGTTATTTAAAAAAAAAAAAAAAAAGGAGAATTTTTTGTTGCATTGCAGGTTTGCAAGAGGACTACAAAGAGCAAGAGAAGATGCTACAGAGCCCTGAAATTCATACCAGCACCCATCTCATCTTCTCTACACTTTTCTCCATCATTTTTGGCATTTCTTTCACCCCATTGTGCTTCTTTTTCAAAAACTGTGTTTTCTATAGGAGGCTATGTGTTTTCTACCGGAGGCTCCTATAAAATTACAGAGAACCAAAAATGGATACAAAAGGTAGTTTGAGGGATAGGGAAGCTTCATGAAGAACCTATAAACCCTCCTATCGTCTTCAAACCTCCTTGCCATCATTTCCAAACCTGCATCACACCCCAAGCATCATTTTTCTTCTTTTCCAAGAAAAACACAGAAAAAACAGTTTTTCAGTAAAAGAAAAAAAACAAAAGAAAAAGGAGAGGAAGCAGCACCATCCACCCATCATTCTTGAGCTTCTACCACTCATTTTCCTTGCTGTCCTAAAAAAATATAGGTTTCTTTGTTTTACTATGGGATACCAAAATACATAGAGCATAAATTTGTTTTCTCCATAACTTGAAAACCGTGCATCCATTTAAAAAATTGTTTCACGGGGAGATGCATATGGATGATAGTAACATGCTCAAGAAATTTCAGCAAATTTCAGTGCATGGTTACCAAGAAATTGGCCTCCATCACCTTCAGCCATTTTTGCATTTTCTCAATATCCGTGTATCCATTTAAAAAACTGTTTCATGAGGAGATGCATATGGATGATGGTAACATGCCCAGGCAATTTCATCAAATTCTAGTGCGCGGTTTCCAAGAAATCTGCCTCCATCACCTTCAACCATTTTTGGTTTTTCTTGAGATCCGTGCATCCATTGACCCAAATTTTTCTATGGGGAGTGCATAATGATGATGGAAACATGCTCAAAAACTTTCAAGTCAATCCAGTCTACCGTTTGGGAGATATGAACAAAACAAGTCACTGTCTTGCAAACCCATAGTAGCTGATCCGATTAAAATTCAACATCAGCAGCAAGAGGGTGAAAATATGAAGGTTGAAGAAGAAACCTGCAAATCAAATCTAGCCAGAGAGAAACCTACATAAAGCACAACAACACATCAGCAAGCCAATAGCATGCATGAAAGGAAGCAAAGGCATGCAGCAGAGAGAGCCAGAGCCTTCACAACAAATACATTCGGATCTCAGGTAACTAACTAACCCACTCCTTTGTTTACATTTGTATAATTAGATAGCATGCAATGTCAATGAGATGGTTGAGGTTTAATGAGGGAAAGATGACCAGTTAACTTGGCCACCTTCAGTTAGTTGACTTCACTTAACAGAGATGTCACCCACACGTGCGCACAGTCAACTCAAGAGAGATGTCAAGGACAAGTAGTGGAGGGTGTGTAAACTCTGATGCAATGATGAGAGGTGATTGTGGGAAGAAACCATGATGACAAGGTAGGTGGGGACCAATGGTCCAAATATGGCCAACGTACATTTTTGTCAGCTCACCCCCATCACTAGAAATATCTAAAAGAAGTAATAAGTACTGCTCCTCGAGCACTCTCACCACCTTGTCTTTCATTCTATCCTCACCAACTTAGCTGCAACAAAATCCTTGTCACCCCACAGCCTCAAAACCATCATTTTCCATCGATCCTCCTGCTCTCGATGTTGTCTACAGGAGTACTTACAGGTTCTACGGGAGCACCTACAGGCAGTTCTACAAGAGGGGCAGTGAGCTGTTTTTAATGAGAAAACACGGGTTTTTTGCTCAATTTCTGGCTTGAGGAGGTAGGTTCCATGCATACCCACCTTGATTATAAATATGTGCAAGGAATGATATCATTTTAAGGAGGAATTGAGTCCATAGAAGAAGAGGAATTACATAAAAATTTTCTGCCTTTTAAAAAAAAAACACAGTTTTCCTCTGTTTTCCTGTTTTCTTCAAAATTCTTGTCTCCATCTCTACATTTGGTGTTCAAAAGGGGTATAAGCACAATGATAGGAGGATTCATGATGAAGGAGCCCACTAGTCCAACCAGGCTCCATGAACATCCCCAAGTAGTAGCCATATTCACAAGGGCAAATTGGATGACCTTTTTTGAGAAATTCCGAGGGTTTGATGAGGAAATTGCTCAGGAATTTTCCCTTTCTTTAGTCCCTCACTCAAGAACCCATGCCGCTGTCACTTTTAGAGGTTTTTCTATGGAAATAATCCCAGAATTTATCAGTAGGGTTACTGCCCTTCCTCTTGGATTACCTTGGAGCAAAGACGAAAAACCAATTGGACAGGCTGGCAAGAAAAACTTCTTCCAAAACAATGAACATCATGTAGAAGATAAAAATGGCATTAGAAGGACAAGCATAACCTACCCTTGGGATGAGGTTAGTTACCAAATTATCAAATATATTTCCTGTGAGGGGAGGTATAGCATAGTCTATGGCTACCATTTTAGAATCCTTCATGAGTTGAGATATGGCATGGACACTCCAACACCCCAGAAACTTAGCATCCCCTATTTCCTCTTGCAGTCCCTCATAGACTCCAGCATTAAGTTTAAGGCAGGGAGTCCAGATTAGCTGGCTCACCATGGGTTAATCAAAATTTTAGTGGAAGAAGCCATCCATACATTCACTTCCTATAGCATGGGAAGTCTTCAGAAACATGACAACAGAAGATGACATAAAGGCCCTCACCTATGATATTAGTCCTTCTGACAGTGAGGAAGAAGACCAGAAAGGGGGAGAAGGTGAAGCAACTGATGACTCAACAAGACAAGAAAAGGAGGAGGAAGAAACTAATATAGAAGAGGAGAAGGATGAAGAGACAGAAAAGGAAGAAACAGAGAAAATAGAGATTAAAAAAGAGACAGAAGGAGGAGAAAAGAGGCAGCAGAGGCAAAAAAAAGAGAAGGATCCCCTGAGACTCTAGAAAGAGAGGTAGCAGCTGCCCTCACTGCCCTGAGCACACCAATTAAACCAAAATAAAAGAGAAAAAGGCAGGCCTCCATGTATTTCAAGGCCAGGAAAAGCACAAGGATAAAAACAGGAAAACCCCAGCCATCTTCAACAGTGCCCATTACAATTGAAGATTCACCCACTGTCAAAGGGGAAGAATCTCCCTCTAAAACCCCTATCACATATGAAAGAGGGACTCCTAGATCTTCCACCTGGAAGGAAAAAGTGCAACTATAGGACCCAAAAACAGTCCTACAAGAGGCACAGATAGTTCTACAGGAGACACTGTCAAGGCTACAAGAGACCCAATAGCTTGAGAAAACAATGGAAGAGAAGCCAAAGGGGAAGGAGGAAGCTACAGAGCCACAAGAACCTGATCCCCAACCCAACCTTGCCTCCTATTACCATCTTCTTGAAGGAGGAAGGATAATTCCACAAACATTTGCAATTCCACTATTCTTTGAACTAGAGAAGGAAAGAATAAGAACACATAGGTGGATGCAAATAGCCAAATCCAAGGGAGTTGAGGATGTTGGCCATATGGAGAACAGACTTAGAGAAATAGGCAGAGAGTTAAGTGTTGTCAAACATAGAGAAGCAATTGCAAGAAACCAACTTCAAACTGAAAATGAATTGCTAAGGAGGTAGCTAAAGGAGAAAGAGACCCAGCTGGCATGCATGGCTAGCTTATCCATGGAGGCACTGCAATGTAGAACACCAGAAAAATCCTATGGATTATACCTCAAGGACCAATGGCTACAATTTCAGATCAAGACTTTGGCACAAAGAGGCACAATGCCTTTTCAAGATTATAGACAATTTATGGACCTGTGTGACCAAAGCACAACAAAAGATAAGGCAAAAATGACAAAATTTTACCTGCATAATATGGCCCTCACAGACATGAATGTGTGGGACCCCAATGCTAGGCTAGGGGACCTACAACTAATGGCCATGGTTTCCTGGATGAAACATGAAGAGTTAAGGGCAACTAAAGTAAAATGGTTGATGATCAGAGAGTATAATGATCCATTGATGATCAGATTTGAGCCATCAGATCCCATGGCTCTCATCAGCACACACTAATTGCTTGCAAATAATCCTCAAATTGCCCCTAGATATATAAGTGATCAAGCACATGCCATTGCACATTTTGAGGACAAGGAAAGGTTACTTGGGGATGACTGTGTGCATGCATGTATGAGGAGATGGAACACATTACCACACAGTCTGAAGACTAGGGAATATCATTCGCAATGAGGATGAAGGAGGCACTAAGGAGAGTACCAATGTACAAGCACTCAACGCAGAGGCTGCAGGTCAATTGGATTGGCCTCAAACTGAGTCCACCACTGCTGTTAGGCATGCCAAAAGGGAGAACCGAAGAAGAAGAGCAGAGGTAGTGGGAAGAGATAGACAGAAAATCAGGCTTCTATGACAAGGAAGAGGAAACAACCTCATAAGCTTGGGATGCTAAAGAGACCACCAGGGCCATCAAAGATGAGGAGATGGACTAACTTGCTCATAGGATGAGCAACACCTTCAGTAAGGGGTTATGATGAGCCCCATAAATGGGTAATTATATGGGCTCATTTTGTCTCCTAACATAGTTAAATCAACCATTCTCTTAGCTTATTGCATGTTTTTTGATTATATTTATGCTTATGGAGTGAGTTGAGTTAGTTATGATGCCATGAGGTCTAATATGTGTTTAATGCAGATTTTTGTTGAATTTTGAAGACAAAGTCAAAGATTCAATGGACAATTTGCAGCAATAATTCGAAGTTGACAAAGGAGAGGATTTATAGGAGGGAATCCCCCTCATTTATTACTCCCCACTTCGAATTCCCCTTCATGCATCTTGGAGTACAAACAACCAAATCAATGCACTAGGAGGTAGTCGAGCAAGTGGAGGATAACTTATGTTTATCTCGAGTTTTGGGAGCCAAGCCTCCTTGATTTTAAGAAAGTCATTAGGAGATTCAATTGTATAAGTACAGAGGCCTAGGGCCTCATTAGGGTCTAATTTTTGTTGAATTTTTGTTGCAGTATTGCTTATGTAACTCTACTCAACTTCGAACTTATTATCTTGACAGTTCATGTAACCTTGTTGTTGTTTTGAGAATAAAGATGGAATCCTTTTTGAGTTAGCACTGACTTACCTCAGAGGGCTGAAGCTCTTGGGTTAGGGCCCAATCCAAGCAGCCAAGCTCCTCTTTGTTTGTATTTATATGCTTTGTTTCAATTTATAGATTAGTTGTTGTTAGATGAATTTATTTCTTGGTTAAGAATAGGTTTCTTTTGGTGATTTAGAAGGTTGTTTCCATTTGTGTTTTATATAGCAGATTAAGCAGTGATAGAAAGAAGATTCAAAAGGCTAGCAACAGTGCCTTGGCCTCTTTTCATCCCTTTGGGACTATCAACTGAGGCAAAGACCCTCTTGCTGCCACAAAAACACATATTTTCCTTCTCCCTAGGATTTCTAGTGTTTGAAAGTTTGTTAGAAGGTTAATGCTTTGATTTATATCTCTTCCACCATGCTTATTTCTATCTTTGCAATAAGTCTTCTTACATGCTTTCTCTCCTTGCAACATTTTTCAGCATTTACTTCCATAGCTCATAATTTAGACTAGTTTGATGCAAAATTCTGTTTTTTTTATGTACTCATTTCCTTGCTTGCTTGATCTCATTGGTTGACTATCAGTTCTTTTGCATCAGATCTCTTCTCACAGTAGGTCAGCCTATTAGCCATCACATTATCTCCCTGATCCATGCCCTACAGGTCGCCCAAAGTTCACCTCAAATCTGCCTTATTTTTTTGCATTCTTCCATAGGATTTCTTCTTCTCTCCCAATCATCTTTCCCTCTCCTAGTGACCCTTGGTGGACCATAGGCGCCCTACCACATCATCCCAACCTTAATCTACCTTTTCCACCCACTCTCACACCTTCAAAACCTTCAAAACTGCTCTCAACATCGTCTTGTAGACCTCCTATAGATCCCCTATGTCCTCCTGTAGAGTTTCCTGTAGGCTTTCTTTTGTTGGCTGAGTGTGGGAAAAGCCTCCAGAATGCCACCCGAGACCTCCTAGGACCCTTCTACACCATCCTACACCTCCTCAAACCCCAAAGTCACACTTAAACATCACCTAATCGCTTCCACCTTCACACACAATAAAATACATGCATGTCAATTTCACATAAGAATACATAAAAATCCAAAAGATGTTTTTTGCTCATTTACTTCTAGAAATAGCTTGAGTAGATGTTGTTTACTTCCTTGCATAGGTAATGGCATTCATTTCATGGTTTTCATAGTGCTTTCTGCAAAAGTAGGATTAGTTGGTTAAGTAGGGTTTGCTAGGTTTACTTTACATTTCAGTGTTTTTCCTTTTTGCAATTAGAGTAGCCTCTGTAGAGTAAGCTTTCCTTTCTTTCATCACATATAGAGATTCTTCTGGAATCCATAGAAGTTGGCTTGATCTCCTAGTGATCTTGTGCTAGCTGACCAAGTGATAGCCTACAGTAAGAACTAGTACTTGTGCATACAGCACCGTCGCTTCCAAGTTTGTTACGAACTACCGGGTTGATAAGAGTAAAGTAGGTAGCCCAGGAGTTGCAGCATTATTGCTGCAATACTGGTGCTCACCAGAGATGAAGCTCAGTGCACAAATAGGAGAATATGAGATGGACTAAGTTATTCTGTGTTGGCTTGTAGGGGCCTGACCCAGGTTCAGAGGTGATTTAACCAAACAAGTCCCGGTACTATTGGCCCTTTCGGCAACAGTCTGTGGAGCGTGGACTAAGGTCTCACACAAAGTAGTATGTGAGGGTGCTAGAACTAGGTTTTTGCACCCTGGGGATGTCTGATGAGCTTTTGCGGTTCACGGTTTGACCATGTGTGCATGTCGCTATGCACATCTATTAGCCCCTCGCAACCTGTGATACTGCCTTTGCGCATCCCTACTCAGGGCGTGATCCATATTATTACCCTAGTTCCTTACTATTAACTTGTTATTATTTGTTTACTTAACTTATCTGTGTTAGTCTAGTGATAATTAATAGTATATCCAACATTCATATAAGTGCGCATGATAAATAAAACAACATAAATGCATAGAAAATCATACAAAACCAGATACACAATATTTAGAATCAAACTTCTCTTTATTACTCTTCTTCTTGGGTTACAAGCTCAACTTTGCCCTGTGCACTTAGCTGCAGGGGTCCATGCACTTAGCTATAGAGCCTCTTCCTACTACTATCACCTAGTACACTTAGACTCTTCCTCTATGCTTGAACCATTTGTATTCATCTATCTCTAATTAGCTCCCTTTACAACTTAGAGCCTCGCTCTATTTATACAATCCCATGGTCTGTGGACCATGGGTAAGCCGACATGACATTACATTACAACACTTAGGGCGGACAATCCTACGACTCAATATACATTTCGCGCTCCACGCTTGCACTTCACTGAGTCTTACAACATATTTGGCCAAAACTTGGGCTTTGATCCCCAAAACATGTTGTGGGGGGATTCCATGCCCAACAGGCTCCCAACACAAACATCGTGGCTCACCCTTGAGTCACTTTGTCGGCATGGCGATCTTGGCAAGGACTCCCTCCAACTAGTCCCGTGCTGCTAAGAGGTCTGTAGCACATTGTTCTACAGTTTGTTGGACCTGCTGCATGCACTCTTCTGATGCTTCTTTATGAGGATCAAATCCCTGCCTTAGCGCATAGAGCCCCTGCATCTGTGCAAGCTTGCCCTTGATATCTACCATAATGGTGAAGGCCTCATCTATCCATTGCTGGACACATGCTTTGAGAAGTGCCTCTTTCTGTCTTGTGACATCCACCTGCTCTTTCAGTGCCCTTGCATGGTGCATCTTTGTGAGCCGTTGAGTGAGGATGACTATCTGCACAGTTCCTCAGACACTGTCGTACTACTCCTGAAGTTCGGCGCCTCTGCTTCCAGACGCTGTATGTTGGGGTCCTCCTACAAGGCTGTGAGGACGCCAAAGACTTGGTCCAACATACACGTATAGTATTGCACTTCCGGTCCAATTTCTTCCAACCCTGTTTGTATAGTGCTAATGTGTTGCTTTCTAACTTCAGGGGGAGTGGAAGACCGCGCTTTCAGCTGCAGTTCAACAATCTAGAGATTTAGCTCCAGTTGCACTCGCGTTGTTTTCTCGCATGCGTTTCAAAATCCACTTTCCAAATAGTGGATCCGCACTTCTATTGGTAGGTTCATGGTGATGGACAACTTTGGGATGCGTTGACACACTTTATAAACTGTTTGTACTAACTACTGGTTTTGTGACACCAGTTTGTCATTCTGCAGGCTAAGTTATTTGATGTTGATATTTTTCTCACTCAGCACCTACATTGCGTGGCCCTCCCTGGCATGGAGCTCTGCTATTATTCCATCCTGCAGTTGGTATAGTGTGTCTCATGAAAGGGCAGTCAAATTAAGGCCAAGTCCCTTGATCCTACCAACCATAGCTCTGTCGACCTCATTCTTTGCTGCGAGCACCCCTTCTGGTAGCACTAAGGTATTGGTCATCCACGGCGCGTAGCATCTATTCTGCTACTGATGTGCCTACGACGACCTAGGTGGCTACGGTTCCTTCCTATGGGAGCCGCACCTGTAGTTCCTACAACTACACCCTTAGGGCCCCCAACACAGTCTGCTGCTTCGACATGACCTCTTGGAGTGCTTCCTTGGTGACATCATGAACCATCTCACCGATGTCGCAGAGGTCACCTTCCGTTAACATGATTGGGTCGATGGCTAGCTTCGAGGCCTTGACCTTTTTCCATGGACCTGATCTCTGAGTGACGCGCGACCTTTTGAGTTGGGTGGAAGTTGTGCCTAGGTCCGAGCCCTCTTCTGCAAGGTTTGTGTCCTCTGCCTCTTGTCTTGTAGACAATTCCTGGCCCTCCTCTAATTTCATTGTTGTGGCCGTTGTTGTTTGTGCTGCTGCTGCTGCTTTGGTGGCCTTTGTCTGCTCCATGGCTGCCTGTGCTACCTCGCAGACTGCCCTTACCTCTGTTGTTGCTTTTTTGTTGCGCCTCTTCTTGGCCAACTGTGTGACGCATAGCTTGGCCTCCTCCTTCTTTTCTGTGTTGTCGCCTTTTCCAATTTTGCTAAATCTAGGGCTTGCCACTCGGAAGGCCATGTCTCCAACACTGTAAAAATTGCATCATCAGTGGCGATGAATGGGAGCTTGGTCCATTGTTGCACCAGATCTTTCCACGCCCTGATGTAGATATTGTGCATGTTTGCTTTGAAGGCTACGAAACTCTGTAGACTATTGTGCACTGTGGGGGACAAGTGTGGCCTCCTATTGATTCACATGCGGATGCTCACCTCCATGAGAATCCAGAAGATATTTGTATCTTGAATCCGCTTCGTGTCCTTGGTAGTCCATAGCGACACATACTTCGCAGCCTCTGGTATGTCACGCTCAATGCTCGAGAACTGACTATCCTCTGGTAGTTCTCCCACTACCAGCAAAATGGACAAGAGCAACCATGTGTAGTGGAAGGTCTTACCCTTCTCCTGAGCTTCCTTGTAGTTGATTAATAATTCCTCGTAGAGGAACTCAGCCCAGTTGAATTGGACCCCCTCTATGCATTGTTCATCCAACGCAACTACTGGTGCTGGTACTTCATCGCCATGGAATTTTCTCATTACCTTCCCGGCCAGGAGTTGGGTGGCTGCACGCACCCCTTTATCCTTGATACTGCTGATGGCGTAACCCCTCTTTTTCTTCTCGAGTTTATATTTTTTCTTCATGGCTTCCATGAGAGCCAAATCACCTCTTTTTCCTGCTATCGTCATGGGGTCCTTTCCTATACAGGGAAGCCGAGAAAGTCTATGGATGAGAGGCACTGTGATGGGAATAGGCTCCTCCAGCCATAAGTACCCATCATGCACCATGCAAAGCAGTTGCCTGATGACGAAAATGGTGATGGGCACACGGTGAAAGTGTGGTATCCACAATAGATGAAGAAATCTGGCCTTCTCCACACCGCACAGCCATTTTCACAGCTCTAATATTATTACTGGTCCCTCCATGCTCTGCTTCATGAGGATCTCCATCTCTAAGTGTGGGAACTTCTTGCTATCCGCGAGGTCCCAATCTTCGAACTTCATTGTGGGCACATAGCCCAGGTGTGATCCCTCAAACAAAATTCCATTAGGAAGGAGCAGGGTCTGGAGTGCGCTCTTTGTGGCATCCAGATCCTTTGTTATCTTAGTTTTCCCTTTTCGCGGAGGGACGTACTTGGGAAATTTCACTGCAGAGTGCACCGATTGGATATCCTCTTCCATGTCCTTTGCTTCCTCTACCTCAGCAATCAGATCCTATAGGTCCTCCTCCTCTTCATCTGTCTCAATGGTGACAGCCTTGTTGTTTTCTTCCATTGAGAGCTTACCAAACCGTGGATTCCTCGGGGACATGTAGAATGGTCTCACTGCCTGCTTATCTTTTCTCAGTCTTGGTGTCCGAGATGATTTCAAGATCTCTAGTGCGACCCCAGTATCTTCGGGAACATTGTGTACTGTGTGGGTCGGTGCAGCCTCGCCGACAGTTCCTTCTTCAAATCC
The DNA here is from genome assembly GCA_031772625.1 of Pinus tabuliformis. NCBI lineage: Eukaryota > Viridiplantae > Streptophyta > Pinopsida > Pinales > Pinaceae > Pinus > Pinus tabuliformis. The sequence continues at coordinate 901,057,815 of CM062816.1, read as the reverse complement.
AAAACCTTCCCTGGTATTCGTCGTCTTGTTTGTACTGTATGCAGTCTTTCACAAACCTAGGGGCTCGAATATCACTTGAAACTCAACACTCTATGCTCTATTCAACTGCTCAAGTCTCAAGTGAACAATTATTGTCTCGTGGTTAACCCATGGAGTTTTATAGTGCCTTTTGAATTCAAATTCGACCATTCCCCCCAATTCTAGGCCATCAATGCTTTCTTGGTGGCAGATTTTCCAAAATCTTGCCCATAACTGTTGTATTAAATGTCCGTCGTCAGCTCCATTTTGTTGGGTTGTGTTATATTCTTTCCACGACTAGCCCATGTAGTTAACCGAGGGGTTATAAGGAAGGCAGAGCCCCCCCTTCGTTGCGCCGATTGCGTAGCAGGGGGAGTCACAGGGGGTTTGAGAGGTGCAGGTAACCCCACTGTATGGGGTCTAGGGCAACGCCACGGAAAATTTTGGTTTTGGACCCTATGTTAGGTTGGGCGGACCTACCTATGGTTTTGTGCATGATTTTCGCACATGGTTTTGGACGCGATGGTTTTCGGTCCATAGTATTGGATGCTTCAGCATGTATAAATATGTATTGTAACATTGAAAGGAAGATAATGAAAAATCAAGTTGGTAGTCTCAGTTTTGGGATCTATGGGAAAATCTCTGTGTATATGTGTTATGCTCTCGCATTGTTTATTTTCTGTGTTTTAGAATTCATATGCAAGTAATTTCTGTACGGGTTTAAAACCTACATTTGGTATCATAGCTATTTTGGCTTCAAGGGGACGCCTTTATTGCTGAGGGCTTTTTCTCGGGCCTGTGGTAGACCCTGTTCAGTGGGAGATTTGCGAGATCGATTCTAGTGGTGAAAGAAAATGGCGAGCAGTGGAAAGATAGAGATCGAGAAATTTAATGGTCAGAGTTTTGAGTTGTGGAATCTCAAGATGGAGGATCTGTTGGTGGATAAAGATCAGTGGATCGCGGTAGATCCGGGTACTAAACCAACGAGAGTGTCCGATGAAGAATGAAGAAGTTGGATCAGAAGGCAAAGAGCACAATGCGATTGTGTGTCTCAAATTCAGTATTATTGAATGTATCAGGGGAAGCTACGGCGAAGGTTTTGTGGGACAAGTTAGGGATTTTGTACCAATCTAAGTCTCTGGTGAATAAACTGTTCCTATGGAAATAGCTGTATAACATGAGGATGAAAGATGGAGACTCGGTGAAAGAGCATCTGAATGCGTTTAATACTATGGTAAGTCAGTTATCGTCTGTTGATATCAAAATTTTAGATGAAGATAAGTGCATTAGTTTGTTGTGTTCTCTACCAGATTCGTGGGATAGTCTGGTTATTACAATAGGTAGCAATGCAACTACCTTGCAGTTTGATGAAATAGTCTCATCCTTGCTGATGGAGGAGATGAGATGGAAAAATATGGAGAGCCAGAATGGTGATTCCTTGTCTGTACGAGGATGGTCCCAGAACAGAAACAAAAATAAGTCATCGAGTGGGAGATCTAAATCTAGAGGGAGATCTAAATCTCCAGGAAAACCTGTAAAGGTGGTGTGATGGAAATGTGGAAAGGAAGGGCACTACAAAAGGGACTATAAATATAAAGCTCCTGACAAAGGAAGGGATTTGATGATGCTCCTTCTCCAGAGGTGAAAACCACCTTAGATGAAGGTGGAGATGTGTACTTGACTTCTTCAAGTACACATGTAGATCATGAGGCATGGTTGATTGACTCAGGTGCATCCTTTCACTTCACTCCCCAGAGAGAGTGGATCTATGAGTATGAGAAATATGATGGTGGTGATGTCTTCTTAGGGGATGATAGGAAGGCTAGAATCATTGGCTGTGGAAAAGTAAAGTTGAAGTTGCAAGGTGGAAGGATTAGAACACTTCCGGGTGTCCTACATATTCCTGCATTGGCCAAAAATCTGATTTCTGTTAGCAAGCTGGATGATGCAGGTGTAAAAACAGTGTTCGAGAAGGATACCTGTAAGATGGTTCAGGGAGCACTGGTATTGATGTAGGGAGTTCGGTTTAGAACTCTGTACAAGCTGCAAGGTAGCACTGTTGTTGATGGGTGCAACAGTTATGTGGTTCCTAAAAGTGGAGCAGAAAATCTAGTGGTCTCTGGAGAGAAGACCATGTTGTGGCATCAAAGGCTTGGACATATTGGAGAGAATGGCCTTCAAATACTTCATGGTAAAGGTATGGTAGAAGGTATGAGTAATAACTCTATGGATTTTTATTTCTGTGAAAATTGTGTATATGGGAAGCAGAATCGAGAGAGTTTCCTCTCTGGTGGTAAGAGGCTGAAACAGATATTAGAGCTTGTGCACAGTGATGTGTTTGGACCTGTAAAGGTTCCATCACTGGGTAAGTCTGTGTACTATGTATCATTTATAGATGACTTCTCAAGGAGTACATGGATATATTTCCTTAAGAAGAAATATGAAGTCTTTGATAGCTTTAAAGAATTTAAGTCTCTAGTGGAAAACCAGATAGAGAAGAAGATAAAGGTGCTGAGAACAGATAACGGTGGAGAGTTTTGTAGCAAGGAATTTGAATAATTCTGTAAGAGGTGTGGTATAGCACAACAGAAGACTACTCCATATACACCTCAACAAAATGGAGTTATAGAAAGAATGAACAAGGTATTGATGTAAAGGGAAAGAAGCATGCCTAGTGGTGTCGGGTTAGGATAATAATTCTGGACAGAGGCGGTGGAGACTGCATGTTACCTGGTCAACAGATCACCTTCATCAGCGTTGGAGGATAAGACTCCAGAAGAGGTATGGATTGGTAAGAAACCCTCTCTTTCACATCTGAGGGTATTTGGATGTGATGCATATGTACATGTTCCAAAGGAGAAAAGAACAAAGTTGGATAGTAAATTTGAAAAGTGCATCTTTATTGGGTATACAGATGGTTTAAAGGGTTATAAGCTTTGGAACCCAGTAACAAGGAAGGTTGTGTATAGCTGAGATGTGGTGTTCAGAGAGGTGAAATATGTTATTAAGCATGAAGTCTAACCAAAGGAACCTGAGAAGATAGAGTTTGATCTAAAGGAGGAATAATTAGACTCTACAGCAGAGGAGGAATCAGAAGATGAAGAGCCACAAACTCTGGGTGTGAGAAGATTAGTCGAGAAAGAAGGCAGCTAGAAAGGTATAGTGCATCTGCTTTTTGTTCAAATTTTTCTTTATCTATTACTGATGATGATCCCAGAATTGTGAAGGAAGCAGTAGATTCAGAGGATGGGAAACTCTAGAAAGAGGCCATGGTTGATGAAATGGCATCTTTGCACAAAAATGAGGCTTGGGATCTAGAGGAGTTGCTAGCTAGAAGGAAACCCATTGGCAGCAAATGGGTGTTCAAGAAGAAGACAAATGCAGAAGGAATGGTGGAGAAATACAAAGCTCGGTTGGTAGCAAAGGGTTATTCCCAGGTGTCGGGAATTGATTTTGGTGATAGTTTTTCTCATGTTGCCAAGGTATCTTCTATTAGATTACTTCTATCTGTTGCTACTGCCTTTTATTTTGAGGTATAACAGATGGATGTGAAGACAACATTTCTTCACGGGTATTTGGAAGAGTAGATATACATGAAGAAACCTGAAGGCTTTGCGGTGAAGGGTAAGAAAGAACTGGTATGTAAGTTAAAGAAGTCTCTGTATGGGTTATAACAGTCACCAAGGATGTGGTATCAAAAATTTGATACATTTATATGGGGACTTGGCTTCACTAGAAGCAAAGCAGATCACTATGTGTATTTTAAATTAATTTGTGACCGTGTTATTTATCTGGTCTTGTATGTGGATGATATGTTGCTGGTTGGAAATGATAAAGAAATTATCCAGGATTTGAAGACCCATTTGTCCTCCAAATTTGACATGAAAAATCTTGGTGCTACAAACTATATTTTGGGCATGGAAATTAAAAGAGATCAGATAAAGAGAAAGCTTTGGTTAAACCAGAGGAAGTTTGTCGAGACAATATTGCAGAGTTTTAATATGGAGGATAGTAAACCGGTGAAGGTTCCTATTCCTATAGGTGTAAATTTATCTGCTGAACAGTGTCCCAAGACACAAGAAGGGGAAGAGGACATGTCCCGTGTTCCATATGCAAGTGCAGTCAGTAGCCTGATGTATGCGATGGTCTGTACTAGACCAGACATTGCACATGCAGTGGGAGTATTGAGCAGGTTTATGTCAAAACCAAGGAAGGAGCACTTGACAGTAGTGAAGCGGGTTTTCAGGTATTTCCGTGGCACTAGTGATTATGGTTTGTGCTACCAAGGAAGACCGGGATTGGACAAAGTGTTGGATATTCATGGCTTTGTTGATGCAGATTGGGCTGGAGATCTGGATCAAAGAAGAGCTACAAATGGGTATGTGCTTAACCTATTTGGAGGGGCAGTTAGTTGGATGAGTAAGAAATAATCTATAGTGGCACTATCAACTACAGAGGAATAATACATGGCAGCTACTCATGCAACCAAGGAAGCAGTTTGGTTGCAGAGATTATGTTCAAATATGGGGTTAGTACAGGGAGCTACAAGGATAGATTGTGACAGCCAAAGTGCAATTTTCTTGGCAAAGAACCATGCATATCATTCAAAGACAAAGCACATTGATGTTTAGTATCACTTTGTGAGGGATATGATAGAAGACAAAAAGGTGCTGCTAGTAAAGGTGGACACTTTGCAGAATACTGTAGATGCATTGAAAAAATATGTGAGCTCTGAGAATTTCTCTTGGTGTAGAGAAACAATCTGCATTGTAGGGCTGGATAAATTACTAAACTCTCTTGTGGCCCCCTGTGGAAAGAAAACAAAAAGTGGGAGAATGTTGGGTTGTGTTATATTCTTTCCACAACTAACCCATGTAGTTAACCGAGGGGTTAGAAGCGGGGCGGAGCCCCCCCTTCGTTGCACCAATTGCGTAGGGGGGGGAGTCACAGGGGGTTTGAGGGGTGCAGGTAACCCCACTTTATGTTAGGTTGGGCGGACCTACCTATGGTTTTGTGCATGATTTTTGCACATGGTTTTGGACGCGATCGCTTTGGGTCCATGGTATTGGATGCTTCAGCATGTATAAAAATGTATTGTAACATTGAAAGGAACATAATGAAAAATCAAGCTGGTAGTCTCGGTTTTGGTATCCAGGGGAAAATCTTTGTGTGTATGTGTTTTATGTGTTATGCTCTCGCATTGTTTATTTTCTATGTTTTAGAATTCGTATGCAAGTAATATCTATACAAGGTTAAAACTACACATTTGGCCTCAAATCGGGCATCTCATCATGAACAGTGACACCATCGATCACTTCCCAGCCTACTCGCGTGGCAGCGCAACCCCCCATGTGTGGGCACGAACCTTGTGACATGCTGATTATGCGCGCACCTCTCTTATCGTGCAGCTCCCAAACAAACTCTTTTATAGTCTCAAGCTCTCTTTCAACTACTTGGAGCGCCGAGACTGTGCTTCCTACGGCTAGTCAGGTGATCACACCACCCGTACGAGGCTTCAGCTCGCCTTCCAGTAAAGTCCGCGAAAAATCCTCAATTTCCCTCACGACAGTCGATGTCACGCTTTCCATTGTACGTAGTGCGCTCCACTAGTTACTGCATTTATTGAGATGTGGTCGTAGCAATGGCAGCAGAGTCATAAATTCTCAGTGATAGTCTTCTAATTTAGTGGTATGATCATACACACCTTGCCTTGCCATCCTTGGTTTATTGACAAGACATGCTTGCTTTATATTGTTTTCCAGCCTCTTGACCTCTGCGTCCATTAAAATGCTTTTCTTCCTCAGTCACACCCGGTCTTTTTCAAGTTTGCGAAGTCTAAGGTTCCCTCGCCGAATGGCTTCCTAAAGTCTTACGTGTTCGACCTTGCATAGCTGTGCGATTTCTTCATCCTGGGCTTCGTGCACTATCACATCTGCGTCAGTCCTCAAAACTTCCTTGATGCATACCCCACCATCGTGTGAGTGTTGTGCACAGTGCCCATTTTAGAGCATCAAACCACAACTTTTTTTGTACTATGCTTTCAAATTTGTTCAGGAATGCATCCACTGCTGTCAACCCATCGTATGTAGGCAGATCCTTTCCTCTGTTGTCATGCAGTGCATTGATCAAAGCATCATGTTGCAATTAAGCGTTGTTACTTCATGCAACCGATTCTGCCATCGCTCTATCTCTTCATCTGAATCCGAAGTGCAGGAGATTTCGCGCTCCCACGAAATCCTTCCATCTGTAGTCGGATTCACAAAATCCTCTTCTCGCATGGTTATCTTGTAAATACAATCAAGATTGTCATCACTATCATCGCCGCACACCGGTTCAGTGTATTGCGCTCCTTTGGTTGTATCTAGTGGTACTACTTCGTGTAGTGACTTTTTTTCAAAGATTATTTTGTGCTTCTTCAGATTTATGACTCCATTCAGATCGGTGGCCCAATTTATTCCTAGTAGTGTGAGATAGGTATTACTATCATCAAAAATCTCTATCATTTCAAAATCTGCTTGCGTGCTCACACCTTCAATATCTACTGTTACCCCTTGCAATCTTCCCCTGGGTAAGATCTTCTGTTGGTTCACCATTCGTAACTAAATAGGAGACCACTATAGCGTGGGTCTGCCCATGCATTCCCCTATTTGTTTTGGCAGTACATTCACGTCCGATCTGAGATCCAGGATTACTTGATCCATTTCATATTCGCTGATTTGCGCAGTCAACCTCATTTCCCTTCCTGTGTGCAATGCATGCTTTCCAAGATTCTAGACCATGCACGGTTCTCTTGACCCCAAGCACCAAGTGATAAGTTCATGTAGCCCTTTTACTGCCTTGCTATCGCGTAGCAGTTTCATACATGTTTCCAGAAAGGCAGTGAGCATTGAAGGATCCATCCTCGGTTCTAGTTGATCCTTACTACCTGAAGTGGAGGCCTCCATGAAGCTCTTCTTAGCTTCCATGAATGTCTCCTTCGCGTGTTCTAGATCAAATTCAGGTTCCTTTGTAGGAGCCTTGCAAACCCACGCACTTTCTTCTGACTGCTTACCTTTATCATCGCCAGTGGTCATACCGCTCTTGAGCATCATGTTTACATTCGGGTCTTCTTCGCGTGGCTCAGACCTCATCATCTGTAAATTCTTAGTCGGAGGGGGTTGAAGTACCCCTTTTTCGCGTAGTCTCACTATCAATGTAGGGCAATCTTCTACTTCATGATCAAACTGAGTACAGTACAAACATGATGTCCTTGTCAGGTTTGTACAATTGTGAGCACAGTGCCTTGGCCCTTCGTAATTGTAACAAATTAGTTGTCCGCGACCACTTCCTAGTCCCATTCCACCTCGACCTCGAGTGCACCCCTGAAATCTAGTGTGTGCCATTCTTGCACTTGGGTCAAGGGCTCACATTTCTATCTGCACCCTATAGGCAGGAGTCTGATCCATCATTAGTTCATAGCTTCTACAGGTGCATTCATCATGGTCTACCGACCTGCAAAAATTACAAAACAATTGCTGGGACATCTGCGTATACTTCTGCAATAGATGAAAATTATCCATAGTGTGTTTTCCTCCTATCTGACAGATCGCGCACCATAATGTAGGCACCGTGCTTGGTCCTACCTGTGCCTTAGGCCTTAATGGCATCGTCCCTCCTCCTGCCAAGTAATTCGCGAACACTGGACAGTGGTCCTTGTCATGCCCCTGGCCTTTGAATTTTATGCACCATACCTCCTCGCATGCCTCTGGTCGTGGTGTCTTGTCCTGTTTCAAACTCTGCATCTCCAGACACAGGTTTTACAGTTGCATGTGGATTTTTTGGACTCCCAACTTAGAGTCTTCTATAGGGGTCTCATGCAATCTCATCGCCATCTCTAAAGCTTCAGCCTGGGTGGAAAGTTTTTGCTGTGACAATGTTGTCCTTAAGTGCAGTGTTAGTGACACTACAAACCATGCACGATGTTGTCTGTCCGTCAATGTCATGTTGGCTTCGTGAATCATACCCTTCAGTCTTTGGTCCAAATCCCAGGGGGGTCTTGCCTGGGAGCATCACAATCTCCTTAAACCCGATGATTGATTGTGTTTTCGACTTTGGCCTACTAAATTCTTTGTTCAACGCGGTCTGGATTTCTATGATTCTTGCATTTGGATGGTCATTAGAGTGCTTTATGTACCATGTTAATGTGCGATCCTGCAACGCGCTTACCAGTGTAGCCTTTTTTATATTGTCATCCACAACTCCTTGTGCTTCCCACACCGCTCTTACCACGAACCAAAATTGTTCCAGATCTTCATTCCCTACTCCTCTAAATACCGGTAGTTTGATCACACTAACCATAATGAACTATGGTGGTGGTGGAGGTGATGTGGGTGGAGATGGAGGTGAGGAGGGTGAGATGGGTGGTGGTGTAGGTGGAGGTGGTAAGCGCGGAATTTGCCGCCTTATCAGACTGAACACGAATCTCGGAGAAACTTTCACGAGCTCTTCCTTGCTTTCCCATGAGGGAGAAATTAAGGGATTGGTTTCTAATTCTTCACTACTTCCGCTTCTATATATCTTCCCACTTTGCGTAGCCCCCAACATTAATTTATTCACATAACCCGCTTTTCACACAATAGCATCTTAATCCAAGTGTTCAAAGATTTGATATATTTACCTCGCGGCCCCTTGAGGAAACATCGCTCCGCCTCACTGTAGCCGACAATTGTATCTATCGTGAACTTAGTAATAAATCCTCCTATAATTCGGTCGAGCCAATGGTCCACACCTCGCGCGATCTTATCTCATGACGCTTCTAGTCTGCACACTAATTCCAGAGTCCACACGATTGGTTTGTCGAGCCTACACCTTCCCTTACTGTCTGCTAGCTTCATGATCCACTCATATAGCTCAAAAGGAAAGGATGCAAAGAAAATTTCGTGGATTTCCGTATACAAGTAGCGCTCCAACCATTGTTCCTTAGATACTTGCAGATTTCTATTTTCCTGTGCCGTGAACTCATGAATCTTCTTGTCCAACCACCCTTCAATTTATTTCTTTGTTGGATTCCAGTGGCATGACATCAAACATCCCTTATGCAGATCCTGGTCCCGGCAATGGAACCATTTGTTGGCTTGTAGGGGCCTAATCAAGGTTGAGAGGTGATCTAGCCAAACAAATCCCGATACTACTAGCCCTTTTGGCAACAGTCCGTGGAGCACAGACATTGGCATGGACTGATGTCTAATGATCTTTGGCAGTCTCCGGTTTGACCCTGCGCGCACGTCGCTATACAGATCTACTAGCCCCTCGCAACCTGTGATGCTGCCTTCACACAACCCTACTTAGTGCGCCATCCGTATTATTACCCTAGTTCCTTACTATTAACTTGTTATTATCTGATTAATTAACTTATCTGTGTCAGTCTATGATAATTAATAGTATATCCAGCATTCATATAAGTGTGCACGATAAACAAAACAACATAAATGCATAGAAAATCATACAAAACCAGATACACAGTATTTAGAATCAAACTTCTCTTTATTACTCTTCTTCTTGGGTTACAAGCTCAACTTCGCCCTGTGCACTCAGCTGCAGGGGTCCGTGCACTCAGTTACAGGGGTTCGCGCACTCAGCTACAGAGCCTCTTCCTACTACTATGACCTAATACACTTAGACTCTTCCTCTATGCTCGAACCATTTGTATTCATCTATCTCCAATTAGCTCCCTTTACAACTTAGAGCCTCGCTCTATTTATACAATCCCATGGTCTGCGGACCATGGGTAAGCCGACATGACATTGCATTACATTACAACACTTCGTGCGAACAACCCTATGATTCAATATACATTTCGCGCTCCGCGCCTGCACTTCATGGAGTCTTACAACATATTTGACCAAAACCTGGGCTTTGAGCTCTAAAACATGTTGTGGGGGGATTCCATGCCCAACATTCTGGATCTGGGGTCGAACACAAATTGTTTGCCTAAAAGAACATGGGAGAGGATGGGAAGATATGTGCTACAGTGGTATGCAATTCAATTAGGAATGGAAAATCAGCAGAAAATCATCCCCATGGGGAGGTTGCAGGGAGTGACAGTTGATATTGAGGGCGCAAGCACGTTGGATGATTTTGAAGTGATATAGATTGTGGATGACAACGATCCCTACCACGCTCTCCTTGGGATCGATTGGGCTACTAAAATGAATGGGGTAATAAATTTGAAGAAGCGAAAAATGATATTTGAGAAGAAAGCTCTCCGCGTAGTAGTGCCCCTAGATCCTGCAGAAGGATTGTGCTATACTGAACTGGTCGGCGATTATGAAAGCGATGATGATTTGTACCATATTTATAGTATAATGACATGATATCAGGATTGGGTAAATCCGAAGTAGAAGGACACATTGCCTAGGACCACAAAAGTTCCTACACATCAGATTCGGATAAGGAGTTGGAGCACTAGCAGAACCGACTGCATGAAGTATATATGTTGCGCTATAATATGATGACCAAGTCGATGCGTTGTGTATCATCAGAGGTAAGAAGTCTTCCTTACTATGATGGTTTAACTGATCTCGATAAATTTTTGGATGCATTTGAAAGGGAAGTGCCAGAGAAGCATCACTTCCAGGCCTTAGATTGGGCACTGCGTGCTACGCTTGCGAGATGGTCAGTTACACTCAGACAGTTTTGATGATTGGCTCATGTACAGAAAGATGATGAGATTATGGTTTGGTCACCCACAAGTGCAGCTGATAGAGAAATATAATGGAAGGGATGGTTTGTGCAATCACCTGGCCAAATGGACTAAGGTTTATGAAGCAGAGCCTCAGCCTGAATGGGTGCATCTGTTTTGTCATACTTTGGATGTAATACTGATGAACTAGTATTTGGAAACAAAGCTCCACCATGGCACTTAAGAATGGGACATTTTACAACAGGGGTTCTTGATTACATTTAGCTATGAGGATGGGTTTGAAAGTATTCATGAGGCATTGTAGGAAGTCAAGGTAGTAATCTTCAGAGTACCACAGGACCCCTTGGACTCAATTCAACCAGATTGGACCACCCAGCTGCACCACGTGCTTGAGTGATACAATGTGACTGTTGAAGAAGAAGATGAGGATTCGAGGAATATTAATATCCCAAAGACTAAAGGTAACTGCGAAGTTGAAGGACCGCAAATTGAAAATCCAGATATCATCGTGCCACTAAAAACAAGACAAGTGAACATTGGAACAGAGGTGGAGCCGAAATTGAAAATATTGGGGACTACTCAATGATGCAACAATAGATAAGGTCGCTGAATTGCTCCGTGAATACCAAGACTTGTTCCCTACGAAGTTCTCAGACCTAAAGGGGATAATAGGGGACCTGGGAGTTATGAAAATTATGTTGAAACCAGATGCAAAGTCGATCAAGCAGAGGCCTTATCGCCACAATCTGAAGTATAAGGAAAGGGTCTAATTAGAGTTGGATAAAATGCTTACGATGGGATTTATTGAACTAATAGAAGAGTTTGATTGGGTGAGCCCAATAGTAGTTTAGGAAAAGAAGTAGAAGGATGAAATATGGATATGCGTAGATCTCAGGAAGTTGAATGATGCCTACGTACATGATCTCTTTCCAACTTCATTCACCGATGAAGTGCTGGATAATGTAGGAGCACAGGAAGCACATTCGTTCACTGATGGGTTGTCGGGGTACCATCAGATCAATATCGCGCCGAAGGATAGAAGTAAAATGACCTTCGCCACCAAGTCGGGGTGCTTTTAATATACTGTAATACCTTTTGGATTAAAGAATGTGTTGACGATCTTTTCGCATGTAGTCATCACGACGTTTAAGGACTTCATTCACAAGTTTCCGGAGGTATACTTTGATGATTGGATGTTGTTTGGGCAAGTGAAATGCCATATAGCTAGCCTAAAATTGATGCTAGATACATGTCGGAGGTATCAGATCGTGCTAAATTTGAATAAATGTTTGTTCTATGTTCCCTTCGAAATCTTGTTGGGCCATGTGGTGTGCAGACAAGGATTAATGGTTGACCCAGTTAAGATAGCGGTTATAATTAACTTAGAGGCACCAAGAAGTGTAAAAGAGCTTCGATCAACATTGGGGCATACAGGATACTATAGGAAGTTCATTAGGAGTTATGCCCAGATTACCGCGTCAATGGAGAAGCTGCTAAAGAAGGATGCTACATTCTGTTGGAATGAAGAGTGTCAGAAAAGGTTAGATGTGTTAAACTAAAAAATGGTCACCACGCCAATCCTAGTCTTCCCTGATTGGAAGAAGAAATTTTATGTGCATGTGGACGTGTCATGTATTGCGCTCGGGGAAGTACTGACACAGGCCTGTGAGGGAGAGTTGGATCACCCTATAGCGTTCGTGAGTAGGAAGTTGTCTAAAGCTGAGAATAATTATTCAATGACAGAGCACGAAGGTTTGGCTATGGTGTACACGCTCCAGAAGTTCAAACACAAATTGCTAGCTGGACACTTTAAAATGTATAAAGGCCATTCTGCATTGAAGTACTTGGTTAACAAGCCTGTGTTGGGCGAGAAGATATGCAGATGGCTGCTGTTGTTTCAGGAATAGGATTTCAAAGTTATTGTGAATATAGGATGATTAAATGTCAGATCGGATCATCTGTTGCGCATTGAAACACGATAGGAGGCTACTAATTTGGAGGAAGGGCTACTTGACACGTAGCTCTTTGTAGTGCATGTTGCAGATAATCACTTTGCCGATACCATACACTTCCTGAGGACGAGGATAGTTGCGGAGGGGTATACTAGTCAACAAAAGAAGGAGTTGGTGGTGTGCGCAACAGAATTTTCTATCATTGAAGGGCACTTATATAAAATGGGGTTAGATGAAATATTGTGACATTATGTGCCTAAGTTTGAATGAAGTAGCATTCTCACTAAAGCTCATGGAGGAGCTGCGGGAGGACATTATGCAGGAAAATCAATAACACATAAGATTTTACACGTTGGTTTGTGGTGGCATAAGGATTCCAAGGCGTATTATAATTCATGTGATGCATGCCAGAGGATGGGTAGGCCATCACGGAGGCATGATCTACCTCTGAATCTGCGGTTGTCATTATAGCCATTTGAGAATTGGGCGATTAATTTTGTAGGACCAATTTAGGCTCCAGGAAAGAAGGCAAGTGCATGATACATCATCATTGCGACTAAGTATTGACCAGATGAGCAGAGGCGTAGCCTGTGAAGGACTATACCAAGACAATTGTAGCAAAGTTCATCTTTGAGTATGTACTGACTAGGTTTGTCTGCCCGAAGATCTTGATGAGTGATCGTGGTACGGATTTCCTTAATGAGACGATGAGCGTGTTAACGGAGGAATTCCAAGTTTATCACCAAAAGAGTACGCTGTACAACCCACAGGCTAATGAGACAGTTGAAGCATTTAATAAGATATTGGAGAACGCGCTGACGCAGGTTTGAAATGCAAAAAGAAATGATTGGGATGTGCACGTACCCGCTGTGCTATGGGCTTATAGGATGACTTGCAAAAAGCTGACTGGACAAACACCTTTCAGGTTGGTTTATGGCATAGAAGCTATGATGCCAATGGAGTATATTGTACCTAGTCTACGCATAGCGGAATTTATAGGGATGGTGGATCACGGAGCCCTGGAAGAGAGTCTTCCATAGCTGACAGAGCTGGAAGAGGATAGATTTTTGGTTGTATTCCATCAGCAAGTTCAAAAGGAGCGCGAAAAGTTGTGGCGTGATCATCACATCAAACTATTCACCTTCAAGGTAAATGATTTAGTGTTATTATATGACAGAAAGTTTGATAAATTTCCAGGAAAATTTCAGATGTATTGATTGGGGCCCTATGTCATCAAGGAGGTTAGCGATGGTGGAGAAGTTCAGCTAGTGAAGTTGAATGGAGAGCCATTTCCAGGGAAGGTAAATGTCAGTCGATTGAAGCCCAACAATGGGGATATGGCCATATGACTATATGGTGGAAGCACATTCTTAGTGCTCCAGGTAGCTAAAAGGAGACACAAGACTATAAACTACACTGCCTGGGTTGTAGAGTTGCATGATTGGGGGACTGCATAGAAAGGAGGAACGTCACAATATCAACAGAAGTGTGAAGGGAGCTATGCTATAGGAAGAGAGATCGCGCAGGGAAGCCAGAAAGTGACTGTTATGGTCACTGTTCATGAGTTGAGAGTGAGAAAATGGCTAACTGGAGTGGGGGGGTGGAATTTAAGTCAGAATTTAAGAGAGAGATCTTTGAAAATCTACCACCAATCTAGCATTTATGAGTGGATTTTGGGGGGAATGGTCAGATTCGAATTCGAATTGGCCTATAAATTACAGATGGCCACCCAACAAAAAACACTTTTCATTTTAAGAATTGAGGTGTTGAGCTATTAGGCGTGCATGAACCTTGAGAATTTCGAGGCTTTGGAGGCTAGTTCAGTATTTTACAAGTTGCCTAAACCAACCTAGGAGCTTCTTAGTAGCCTCATGTCGGTGCCGATGGAAACCGCAAGTGTTGGAGGATCAATGGAATCTGAGGGAGCTGCCCCTTAGGTCATGAGTGTGGAAATTCCCGTAGAAGTGCTAAAGTTGCCAAGGTCACTTAGGCCAAGGCCTACACCAACCAGAGAGGGTCCTAATATAAAGAAGGACAAGTAGAAAGTGCCACAGCCGGTGCGCGCGTCGCCCAGGAAACACTGGAATAAAAAGAAGCATACCGCATAGGAGAAGGGAAAGGTGGTATACCTAGAACCCGACGAGGACGTAGAAGAAATTGATATGGGCATAGAAGACATTGATGTTGATGGCATATACCCCATCTCAAAATTACCTGAATACATCCCTTCATGCCCGGGTAAGGTGAAGATCACGAAAGATCCAGATAAGGGGAAATTTAAGCTCAACACGCCTATGCTGTCGAAGAAAATCATGTTCGAAGGACCGTGCCTAGCATGCATCCCCCATTTAAAACTTAAAGATTGGGACTTGGCCGATATCGAGTGGTTCCCCCACTTGGAGATTGATACATTTATGCACCTTGTATTCTATAAAGATTCTGGTGTGAATGTATTGGAGCTGGGGCAATGGATTAAAGGGGTCGACAAGGTAGGTTTGTTGAATCTCCTATGGGTGTTGCATTACCAACGCACTACCATAAACATGATCGTGATCAAACAATTGCTGTGTCTGGTGCACGACGGGTGCCTGTGGTTGGAGGAGCCAATCCTGATAACCGATATGTTGATCCATAGGATCACTTTGTTGCCACATTCAGGGTTAAACCTGACCAAGGCATTTGGTGGCAAGGAGGGTGAGCATGGCCTCGTCAAAAGAATGAAGGAGAAGTTTAAACTTGTTAAGAAACAATGCAGATACTCCATATCAAGCATAATTGACCCCGCGATCAAGGTAGCCACCTAGATTTTGGCTGGGAAGATAATGCGGAAGTGTTGTGCAGATGAGGTGTCGAGGTCAATTATGTCATTAACAGCCCAATGCACAGAGGGTGCATAATTCAATTGGGTGTTCTACCTCTGCAACAAGTTCCTCACGAACTACAGAGAAGCACAAGACCAAAGTAAGACCCCTAGGGTCAATTTTGGGGTCAAAAGCCCAAGTTTTTTCATAAGAAGTGTAAAGTCTCCGCATTTTTGTAGGTTTTAACCCCGTATAGAAATTACTTGCATACGACTTCTAAAACACAGAAAATAAACAATGCAAGAGCATAACACATAAAACACATATACACAGAGATTTCCCTTGGATCCCAAAACTGGGACTACCAGCTTGATTTTTCATTATGTTCCTTTTAGTGTTACAATACATATTTGTACATGTCGAAGCATCTAATACCATGGACCGAAAACCATTGCATCCAAAACCATGGACCGAAAAACATTGCGTCCAAAAAAACATGTGCAAAAATCATGCACAAAACCATAGGTGTGTCTACCCAACCTAACATAGGGTCCAAAACCAAAATTTTCTGGGGCGCTGCCCCAGACCCCATAAAGTTGGGTTACGAGTACGCCTCAAACCCCCTGTGACCCCCCCGCCCCCACTACATAATCGACGCAACGAAGGGGGGCTCCGCGCCCCCTCTAACCCCCCGGTTAACTATGCGGGCTAGTCATGGAAAGAATATAACACAACCCAACATTCTCCCACTTGTTGTTTTCTTTCCATGGGGGGCCACAAGAGAGCTTAGTCATTTTTCTAGCCCTGAAATGTCCATTGTTTCTCTACACCAAGAGAACTTCTCAGAGCTCACAGATTTTGTCAATGCATCTACAGTATTCTTCAAAGTGTCCACCTTTACCAGCAACACCTTTTTGTTTTCTATCATATCCCTCACAAGTGATACTGAACATCAATGTGCTTTGTCTTTGAATGGTATGTAGGGTTCTTTGCCAAGAAAATTTCACTTTGGCTGTCACAGTGTATCCTTATAGCTTCCTGTACTAACCCCGTAATTAAACACAATCTTTGCAACCAAACTTCTTCCTTGCTTGCATGAGTGGCTACCATGTATTCTGCCTCTGTAGTTGATAGTGCCACTACAAATTGTTTCTTACTCATCCAACTAACTGCACCTCCAAATAGGTTAAACAAATATGCACTTGTATATCTTCTCTGATCCAGATCTCCAGCCCAGTCTACATCAACAAAGCCATGAATATCCAACACTCTGTCCAATCCTGGTCTTCCTTGGTAGCACAAACCATAATCACTAGTGCCACGCAAATACCTCAAAACCTGCTTCACTGTTATCTAGTTCTCCTTCCCTGGTTTTGAAATAAACTTGCTCAATACTCCTGGTGGGCTCCAGTATTGCAGCAATGATGCTACAACTCCTGGGACTCCCTTCTTTATTTTTATCAACCCGGTAGTTCATAACAAACTTGGAAGTGACGGTGCTGTATGCACAAGTACTAGCTCTTGCCGCAGGATGTCACTTGATCAGCTGGCACAAGTCTGCTAGGAGCTTAAGCCAACCTCTATGAGCTCTTAGAAGAAGCTTTTAACTGTGATGGATGAAAGCTAACTCAAAGGAGGCTAATCTACTTGCAAAAAGAAGCTGAAAGCTGAAAGGAAATGCAAACCCTAGTAAACCCTAGTTTTACCGACTAACCCTACTAGTGCAAGAAAAGAGATGAAAGTTGTAGAAATGGATGCAATTGACTCTTCGAAGGGTGAAATGCATGTGACTAAGCTACTTCTGAAGGAAAATATGGAAAACACATCTTTTTGTATTTTTGAGTAATTTTGTGGAATTATTATGCATGTTCTTTAACTATTTTTAATTGTGCAGGGGTTTATTGGCGAAAGGAAATGGAGTGGGCATTTTCAGGAGGTTGGGAAGGTGAGAATAGGGCCTAAGAGGTCCCTAGCACCCTTCCGGATAGTTTCACATTGATCAGATCTCGAGAAACTGTTCACGTGATCTTCTACAGGATGTTCTACAGGAAGAGCCGAGAGAGGATTTTGAGGGTTGATGGAGGAAAAACGGTGGGAAAGTGGAACTGGAGGATGGATGAGGATGTGAAGAGGTCTAGGACCTGGTAAATGAGGCTAAGGAGTGATGAGATGGTTGGATTTGTTCAAGGATGGAGGGAGCAATGTTGCACAAAAATATAGAAATTAGGTCAAATTGGAAAAATGTGGCAAATGAAGGGAAGGAATCCAGAATTTGGGTTTGGAGCAGGGTGTGTGATGAAGGAAGGATAGGCAAGGATGTATTGCAGGTGATCTACACACTATCTCTCAAAACTAATCAAAGAAAGACTAGAAAAATCAGAGATCTATCTACTTTGACCTAATCTGACCTAAAAACCAGAAACATGATGAACAACAAGTTGTGACTAGGAAATCATGTAAGATAACTATGGAAACCTAAGCAAGAATAGATCTAAATATGCAAGCACAACTAGTATCAATTTTTCCAACTAAAAATCCAACACTTGCAATTGCATTGAAAGGTAAAATAGTGTTTTGTGGCAGCAAGTATGCTTTGGTATTAGCTCATGGTCCCAAGGAGGGAGAGAAGAGATCAAGGATTTCTTGGTGGCCTTTTTGCAGATCTTTTATGTTATCAAACTGTCAAATCATCCTGAAGCATGAAAAGCTATTTTAATCATCAAAAGAAACCCAAGTAACAAAGCAAGATCTTAACATAAATAGCAGAAATTATTCTATGAATGCAAAGAAAACACATAATAGTGCACAAAGGAGGTACTGCCACCTGGGTTGGGCCCAACCCCAAGAGCTACAACCTCCTAAGAAAAGCTCAGAGCTGGTGCAAAGTGAAATTTATCTCCATTACTCAAAAAATAACCATGTCACAAAAATGTTTATTGTGAAAAAAACTGTTCAAGAGCTAAACTACCAAGGCTTGAAGCCTTCTTACTTATGCACAACGAGGACCTCCAACAACCCTCCTTAACTTGAGGGGCTTGGCTGCTCAAAACTGCAGTTAATCAACCACTTCACAAAATCTGCTCGGCTGCCCCTGGAAATCATCTTTGGTGGGCTGTTGAACTCCAAGCTGATGGTGGAGAACTCAAGGAAGGGGTCATTTAGTGCAGGAGACACCCTTCCTACCAATCCTCAACCTTGTTCCCTCGTATTTGGCTGTCAATTGGCTCATAAATGCTTGACCTTGGTCCGAAAGATGTCCAAAAATATGCAATAAGAACGTATTAGACTTCATGGTCAAGTGACTATTCTCATTCATTCAATTAACATAAATATATTCAAAAGCATGCATAAACTATGAAGAATGGTGGATTAATCGAGAATAATAGGCAAAATGAGCCCAATAAGTTACCCATTTTTGGGGCTCATCATCACCCCCTTGCTAAATGTGTTGCTCATCCTCTGAGCAACTAATCCAGCTCATCATCTTTGATTGCTTTGACTGCCTCTCTAACATCCCAAGCTTCCAAGGTGATGTCCTCTTCTCGGTCATGAAATCCTGCTTTTCTCTCTACTTCCTCCCATTGCCTGTGCTCTTCTTCTTCTTTGACCCCTTCCAGCAGTCCCAAAAGCAATGGAGGACTAAACTTCAGGCCAATCCAGTTGGCCTGCAGAGTTTGCATTGACTGTTTATAAAGTGGTACCCTTGCCAAGGCCTCCCTCATCCTTGTTGGGGAGTGGTACTCTCTAATTTTTAGACTGTGGGACAATGTGTTCCATATCCTTGTGCAAGCATGAATGAAGTTATCACCCGACAGTCTCTCCATGTCCTCAAAGTGGGCAATGGCCTGAGCTTGCTTTTCAATGTAGTCTGGGAGAACCTACCGGTTGTTGGAAAGGTGCTGATGGGCATATAGTAAAGCTGAGGGATCTTCTGGTTTTGCTCTGATCATGAATGGCTCACTTAGCTCCCTGTTCATAACATTCCGAATCTTTGTTGCCCTATTTTCCTCATGGTTTAACCACGAGGCCATGGCCATGAGTTGCACATCTCCCAATGTAGCATTGGCGTCCCACAGATTCATGTTTGGAAGGGCCAAGTTTTGTAAATAAAATTCTGATAACTTGGCCTTATCTTCTGCTGAGCTACTGTCACACAAGTCCATAAACTGATGGTAATTCTGAAATGGAATGGTGCCCCTCTGGGCCAAGGTGTTAGTTTGAAATTGCAACCATTGATCTTTAAGATATAAGGCATATGACTTAGTAGGTTGCCTGCATTGTAAGGCTTCTATTGCCCAGCTGGCCATGCAGGCCATTTGGGCGTCTTTTTCTTGCAACTATTGTTTTAAACCCTGTATCTTTTCTGCTACCTGAGACTCCTATTCTTGCAGCAGTTTTGTGAGCATCTCCACATTGGCTTGTAGCTTTTCCTCCCTCTGCTATTTCTCAGTTGTGTCTTTGTCTGTTGGAGGTCCTTCTTGCTGCTGTTGCCCTCCCAAAATGGACAGCCTACCTTCCTTATGGACTTCCTGTAGCTGCAACTATTTTTTCAGCAGCTCATTCTCCTCCTACCGCTGGGCTCTTTTGCAGATTTCTACATGCCTTACCATGGCCAGTTCTCCTCTCAATTCTTTTAAATTCTCCTCCATGTGGCCTATGTCCTCAATTCCCTTAGATTTGGCAATTTTCATCTATGTGTGTGTTGTGATCCTCTTTGTTCCAATGCAAAGAAGAGTGGCACAACAAATTTCTGTGGGATGATTTTCCCACCCTCTAAGAGGTTGTAGTATGAGCCCAAGCAAGGTTGAGGGCTTGGTTCCAGTATCTCCTTGGTCTTTTCCTCTCCCTATGATCGTTTGGCTGCCTTTTCCTCCAATTTCTCGGTCTCCTTTAACATACCTAGAGTTTCCTGTAGAGATGTCTCAACTTCCTGTAGAGCTATCTTTGAGTCCATCATCCTAATTCTCTCTCTCCAGGTGGAGGTTTTTAGGCTTCCTCATTCATAGGTGATAGATTTCTTTGAAGGAGACTCTTCATCTGGTTTAGTTTTTATGTCCTCAATGACAATTGGCTCCTTTTACTATGGCTGGGGTCTACCCACTTTGATCTTTGTGCTTCTCCTTGCTTTAAAGTACATGGAGGGTTGCCTCTTTCTCTTCCCTTTTTGTTTTGGAGGTGTGCTTATGGCAGCAAGCATAGCTGCTGCCTCCCTTACCAATATCTCATGTGATTTCTCCTCTTGCTGTCCTTTTTCCTTGCTTCCTATAGAAATCCATGTGTCAACTGTTTTTGTCTGCGTTGCTGAGATCTCAGGGTGTGTCTTTTCCTTTTGTTTTTGTGTGCCTGATTTGGCTGTGGCAGCCTTAATTTGGGCTTTTTCAGCCTTCTCTGTTCTACTTTGCATCCTCTTTTCCCTTGATGTTTTTGCTGTTGTTTCTTCCTTTGTTTTAGCCTCAGCAATTTGGTCCATTTCCCCTTTTTCTTTCTATTCTTTTTATGCTTGAATTTCATGTGTTCCTTCATCATTGTTTTCTCACGTTCTTCAGTGTGTTCTCCCTCCTCACTACTGGATGGGGTGATGTTTTCGGCCAAAGTTCTAATATTGTCATCCCTATACATGTTTATGAAGATTTCCCAAGATATGGGAATAGTGTAGGTGTGCAAAGCATCTTCCACCAATATTTTGATGAGCCCATGATGGGCCAACTGATCTGGGATACCTTCATTTAACTTTGCACCACATTCAATTAGTGACTGAAGAAGGAAATAGGGGATGCTCAGTTTCTTGGCTGGAGGCAAGTCAATCCCATGCCTTAGTTCACACAACAACCTGAAATGATATCCATAGATGATGCTAAACCTCCCTTCACATGTGATATACTTCATAATTTGAAAACTAACTTCACTCCAGAGAGGAGGCAAGCTAGTTCTTCTAACATCGTTTTTATCTTCTACAGGATGCTCTGTGGGTAGAAAAAATGGCTTCTTAGCAATTTGGCCCAATGATCTCTCTTCTTTGCTCCAAGGCAGCCCCAATGGTAGACCAGTAACTGCATTGATGAGCTCAGGGGTGAGTTCTAGGGTCAAACCCCTAAAACTAACTGTGGCATGTGTTTTTTACTGTGGTCTTGGGGACATTAAAAACTCCTCAGTTATCTCCTCATCATGACCCTGAATTTTTTCAAAGAAGGATATCCAATTTGCTCGGGTGAAAAGGTCCACCACCTCAAGATGCTCGTGTAGCTTGCTAGAGTCCGAGGGCTCTTTCCTTATGAATCCTCCTAGCATGGTGAGAGTGCTCTTTTTATGTTTTATTCAAAAAAGGAAATGCTCAGGCAACCAAATAGTCAATCTGGAATAGAGGATAGCTTGAAATTGGTTTCCCCTGAAACTAAGAAGGAATTTTTCGTGTGTTCAATATCAACTAGCAACAATTCCCTTGTTTTAAGACCACTGTCACCTAGAACTCGACTGTCTGTTTATGCAAGGAAGAATTTTGTTTTTACAGACAGAGCATAAGGATCAGGTTCCCTTCTCAGCACACACATAGATATGCAAATTCAATTTTTTTTACACAGAGGTTGGCCTCTACGGCTGTATATATCTTCCTTACAGGAGAATTTAAAAAGAAAACGTGGAGGAGATTTTTTGATGCAGAGAAACTGGGGAAACTCAGTGAAATATGCAGGCAAACGTTTTACTTCTAGTACATAGGCAGACTTTTCCTCTGATTTTTCAATCTGATGCCATTCAATTCACCACCTTGCACAAACACATCATGCATAGAGGAGTTTTTTTTGGAGCCTACCTCGTTTGGATCTCCAAATTCAATGAAAATCTAGGGTTTTCTGCTCTGTAAAGCTATTCTTCCTTTGCTGTAGAACCCTTCCTATAGAAAGCTCCCGGTTCCTGTAGAATGAAATTGTGCCTCCGATAGAGCCCGATGCACTGGAGATTTTCGAAAACAGGTAGAAAAACTGGTGGAGGACGACTGGTTAACTGTTTTTGGAAGCGGTGGATGCATACTCCAGTCAAGGACATTGTGAGTGCAAAGTGAACAAAAGGTGGTGCATGTTTCAACCGGGCATCTTTTAACTGCGACGTGATTCGTGGTGAGGGGATGAGGTGGCTGGACCAGACCGTTGGTTCGACGTCATAGCCATAATGTTTTTGCGTGTTTCTAATCGCCATCACCTCCTCTCTGCCGTTATCTACCGCCACCACTACCAGTCCCGACGATTTCTCCCTGGATGCACACTCCACACGTGCTGGCTGCACATCTCATCGAAAATTTTGAATGTAACGGGGCTCGTTTGGATCCAACGAGGATATGTAACTGGTCGAGGGTGGCCAGTTGACTGGCCACCGATTCCACTCAATCCGAACCATTCCCATAGGCATGCAGCTTTTAAAATATGATTTATGCAATGGTGCCAAAAAGATGGTGGGCTCCAGTATTGTAGAAACGATGCTACAACTCCTAGGACTCCCTTCTTTACTTTTATCAACCCGGTAGTTCGTAACAAACTTGGAAGCCACGGTGTTGTATGCACAAGTGCTAGCTCTTGCCGCAAGTTATCACTTGATCAGCTGGCACAAGTCTGCTAGGAGCTTAAGCTAACCTCTATGAGCTCTTAGAAGAAGATTTTAACTATGATGGACAAAAGCTAACTCAAAGGAGGCTAATCTACTTGCAGAAAGAAGCTGAAAGCTGAAAGGAAATGCAAACCCTAGCAAACCCTAGTTTTACCGACTAACCCTACTTGTGAAAGAAAAGGGATGAAAGTTGCAGAAATGGATACGATTGACTCTTGGAAAGGTGAAATGCATGTGACTAAGATACTTCTGAAGGAAAATATGGAAAACACATCTTTTTGTATTTTTGAGTAATTTTGCAGAATTATTATGCATGTGCTTTAACTATTTTTAATTGTGCAGGGGTTTATTGGTGAAAGGAAATGGAGTGGGCATTGCAGGAGGTTGGGAAGGTGAGAATAGGGCCTAAAGGGTCCCTATCACCCTTCCAAAGAGTTTCATAGCGATCATATCTCGAGAAACTGCTCATGTGATCTTCTACAGGAAGTTTACAGGGGTTATACAAGAAGCGCTGAGAGAGGATTTTGAGGGTTGATGGACGAAAAATGGAGAGAAAATGGAACTGGAGGATGGATGAGGATGTGAAGAGGTCTAGGACCTGGTAAATGAGGCTAAGGAGTGATGAATATGGTTGGATTTGTTCAAGGATGGAGGGAGCAATGTTGCACAAAAATGTAGAAATTAGGTCAAATTGGAAAAGTGTGGCAAATGAAGGGAAGGAATCCAGAATTTGGGTTTGGAGCAGGGTCTGTGATGAAGGAAGGATAGGTAGGGATGTATTGCAGGTGATCTGCACACTATCTCTCAAAACTAATCAAAGAAAGACTAGAAAAATCAGAGAACTATCTACTTTGACCTAATCTGACCTAAAAACCAGAAACATGATGAACAACAAGTTGTGACCAGGACATCATGTAAGATAACTATGGAAACCTAAGTAAGAATAGATCTAAATATGTAAGCACAACTGGTATCAACTTTTCCAACTAAAAATCCAACACTTGCAATTTCATTGAAAGGCAAAACAATGTTTTTGTGGCAGCAAGTATGCCTTGGTCTCAGCTCATGGTCCCAAGGAGGGAGAGATGAGATCAATGACTGCTTGGTGGTCTTTTTGAAAATCTTTTCTGTTATCAAACTGTTAAATCATCCTGAAGCATGAAAATCTATTTTAATCATCAAAAGCAACCTAAGTAACAAAGCAAGATCTTAACCTAAATAGCAGAAATTATTCTATGAATGCAAAGAAAACACATAATAGTACACAAAGGAGGTTCTGACACTTGAGTTGGGCCCAACCCCAAGAGCTACAGCCTCCTAAGAAAAGCTCAGAGCTGGTGAAAAGTGAAATTTATCTCCATTACTGAAAAAATAACCATGTCACAAAAATGTTTACAGTAAAAGCTCGAAAATGAGCTGAAAGGCAGAGCAGCACCAAAGTGCGAAAAAAAAACTGTTTAAGAGCTAAACTACCAAGGCTTGAAGCCTTCCTACCTATGCACCATGAGGACCTCCAATAGCCCTCCTTAACTTAAGGGGATTGGCTGCTCAAAACTGCAGTTAATCAGCCACTTCACAAAATCTGCTCGGCTGCCCCTGGAAATCATCTTTGGTGGGCTGTTGAACTCTGAGTTGATGGTGGAGAACTTGAGGAAGGGGTCATTTAGTGCAGGAGACACCCTTCCTACCAATCCTCAGCCTTGTTCCCTCATATTTGGCTGTCAATTAGCTCATGAATGCTTGACCTTGGTCCAAAAGATGTCCAAAAATCTGCAATAAGCACGTATTAGACTTCATGGTCAAGTGACTATTCTCATTCATTCAATTAACATAAATATATTCAAAAGCATGCATAAACTATGAAGAATGGTGGATTAATCGAGATTAATAAGCAAAATGAGCCGAATAAGTTACCCATTTTTGGGTCTCATCATCACCCCCCTGCTAAATGTGTTGCTTTTAAAATTTGATTTATGGTCATGACCGCGTTATGCAGATTTCGGGTTTTGGAACCCATTCCTTCATTTGTTGTTGCTGCATGCATGGGTTTTGGACCCCATTCCTTAGTTTGTTGTTGCTGCATGCACACTGCATGCTTGGCTTCGGCTGTTGCTGATATTCTTAGGTTCAGGAAGAGCTCTTTGCATCTCTCTTTTGCCACTCTTAGCTGTCCCTGTCTCTAGAGTATGTCTTCCAGAGGGATCAGCTACTATAGGATTCCTGTAGGATGTCCTGTAGCTGCTTCTCCTCCTGGAATGCAAGCTAGAATGAGCAGGGCTATACTGCTGACAAGGATTTCGGCTGATGAGGAGTCGAGATGGAGATTGACAGGTATGGTGAGTGAGAAATTGCTGCTTAATTTGTCAATAAAAGTTTTTGCTGGCAGTATGAAGAAAACAGGGTTTGCTGTGTGTGACTGTGCAGGAAAAAATAAAAAATGGGTGCAATGGAGGTGTAAAGAGATGGAAGAGGGTGACATATGGTGATGAATGGAAACAAGGATGTGGACAGGTCTCATAGGCAAGTTCCCAACCTTCGGATTCCCTTCTGAGATCAATTTTGCTCGTTTGTGGGCTCTACAGGATCTTTCTGTAGAAGACACAAAACTTCCTATAAAGGTGAAATCTTGGCCTGAATGAGATCAAATCTTAAGGAAGGGTAGTGGTCATGGAGGAATTGATTGTGAGGGATGCATGTAGCCTGGTGCTGACCTCTGTCATGGTCTTGTGCGATCCTCCTAACCTGCAATGTCCTTCCTGCAACCTGCAATTTGCTTAACAGAAGTTAGGTTTATTTTTTCTGTGTATTTTTTTTTTTTTGAGACAGTCGGGTCACCTCCAGGAGGTTTCACCCTTACTGCCTACCCTGGGCGCCTCCAATAGGTTTTCAACCAAGGATCTTTCATTCTTTTCTTGTTTTTTTCTTCTTTTTTTTTGGTGCTCAGAATGTGGATGGGGTGGAGACAGGGGCCTGATCCACTACGAGCGTTGATTTATCCCGAGTTTCAATGAACTCCTACTTAGAAATGGGCTTACTGTAGATCCTCAATTGATGCCCATTGATGAGCAAGGGGATGGCTTCTTCATCAATGGTCCTTATAAGGACTAAACCATTGTCGTTACATTTCTCCACTGTATATGGCCCCAGCCATCTTGTCCTCAGCTTTCCTTTGAAATCCTTGTATCTTGAATCATATAACAGTGCCCATTCTCCTGGCTGAAATTTCTTCTCTTTAAGGTGTCGGTCATGCCATATTTTTCTTTGAATTTGGACCACCTTTGAGTGGAGGAGGGCCTACATTCTTTGTTCATCTAGTCCATTCAGCTGAAGTAGTCTTTCTTGTTGTGCATGGCTGAGATCTAGGTCCAGCTGAGCTGCCAACCTCGATGTGTTGTATTCAAATTCTATGGATAGCAAAGCCTTCTTCCTGTAGACCAGCTCATAAGGTGTGAAACCTGTTGTAGTTTTCCAAGTAGTGTTGTAGGCCCAGGTGGCTTCAACCAAGCGATCTGCCCAATCTTTTCTACTGTTGCTCACCACTTCAGTCAAAATCTCTTCCAAAGCCCTGTTAGTGACTTCCACCTGCCCATTTCTTGTGGATGATAAGGGGTGGAAGTTCTGTGCTTAATCTTGTGATGAGCAAGCAGGTCTTCAATCAGGTTAGAGGTAAACTGGCTTCCTTGATTTGTGACTAATTCTCTTGGGTAGCCAAACTTATAGAAGATATTTTCCCTCAAAAACTCAGCCACTTTTTCTTCTGTTTTTGCCTTGATTGCCTTTGTTTTTGCCCACTTTGTCAGGTAGTCCATGCACACAATGATGTAAGACTTTTGTTTTGAAGGAGGGTTGATAGGACCCACAAAGTCCATGCCCCACTTCTCAAATGGCTCAAAAGTCACCTGAAGATGGAGGGGCTTTTCATCCCTTGAGTCGGTTTCCCCATCCTTTTATATTGGTCACATTGGCTGATGTATCTTTTGACATCTTGATGAAGAGTGGGCCAATAGTAGCCTTCCTGTAGAATTTTGAAAGCGGTTTTTTTTACTGCAAAGTAGCCTCCACATGGTTCATCATGATAGGTTAGGAGGATGTCAAAAACTTCCTCCTCCCTGACACAACGCCTCAAAATCTAATCTGGGCCAAGTTTGAACAGGTTGCCCCCAATCCAAGTGAATGGGGCGCTTTTCCTCACGATCTTGCTCTTCTCTTTTGAGGATAGGTGTAGTGGGAATTGTACTGAAACCAAGTAATTTGCTATATCAGCAAACCATGGAGAGAGTACTGAAATAAAAAACAGGTGTTCATCTGGCAGTTGATCATCCACCACCCCTTCTTCACCTGCAGGAAAATCTAGTCTAGACAGAAAATCAGCAACAACATTTTCCTTACCTGGCTTATCAACAATGGTCAAATCAAATTGCTGCAATAAAAGTAACCATCTAATGATACGAGCATTTACATCAGGTTTATTCATCAAATACCTAATTGCAACATGATCAGTGTGTATGAATGTTTGATAACCAGTGATGTAGTGTCTGAACTTGTTTAGGGAATGGACTACAGCTAGGAGCTCTTTCTCGGTTACAGTATAGTTTAATTCTGCCTTGGACAGGTTTTTACTGACAAAATATATGGCATACGGTAGCTTCTCTTCAACTTGTCCTAAAGCTGCTCCTATGGCTTTGTTCGAGGCATCTATGTGAATGTGGAAAGGTAGGGCCCAGTTTGGATCTCTCAAGATTGGGGCAGTTACCAACTTATCCTTCAACACATCCAGAGCCTCTTGACAGTTGTTAGTCCATATAAACTCAACATCTTTCCCCAAAATACCAAATAATGGAGAGGCTAGCTTACTGAAATCTTTAATGAACCTTCTATAATATCCCGCTAAGCCTAAAAACTCTGAACATCCCTTACCTTTTGAGGAGGTGGAACCCTTTGGATGATAGCAATCTTGTTGGGATCCACCTGTAACCCTTGCTGAGAAATTGTATGACCTAGCACGGTCCCTTCAGTCATCAGGAATTCACATTTTTTAGGACTGAGGGACAGGTTCATTTCAACACATTTGGTTAAAACTTTTCCCAGGTTAGTCACTGCTTCTTGAAAGTTGGACCCATAAGGAGTAAAGTCATTCATATATATTTCCACCGAATCATTAACTAGCTCAGTAAATATGCTCAGTACTGCTCTCTGGAAAGTGGCAGGAGCATTGCATAACCCAAAGGGAAGGACCTGATAGGCAAAGGTACCCCATGGACAAGTGAAAGTGGTCTTAGCTTGGTCTTCCATACTAATTTGGATCTGATTATACCCGCTAAACCCATCTAGGAAGGAAAAGAACTCCTTCCCTGCCAGGCCATCTAGCACTTGATCTATGAAAGGCAAAGGGAAATGGTCCTTCTTGGTAGCTTTGTTAAGTTCTCGATAATCTATATAGATTCTCCACTTCCCATTTTTCTTGGGCACAAGCACCAGAGGAGAAACCCACTCGCTATCAGAGATGGGGTAGATGAATCCTGCATCCAACAACTTTTGCAATTCTTCTTTGACAATGTCCTTAAGGGTTGGATTCATTCTCCTCTGAGGCTGCCTGACTAGTTTACAATCCTCTTTAATGTAAATGTGATGGGTACAGACTGAAGGGTGGACTCCTTTCATCTCCTTATAGCTCCAAGCAAAAGCATCCAAATGACAGTTCAATAAGCTATACAGCTCCTTCTCTTGAGAGGGAGATAGGGATGAGTTGATCTTTAAGGTTCTTTCAGGGCCAAATTCCACATTCTTAACTCGGGAAGAGGTCGGATCAGCGACACAGATATCCACTAAAGCATTGGCTTGGGTTTCTCCTACCAACTCTTCTAATGGTAGCACACTGGGAGGTGGATTTTGAATTAAATTCTCAATAAGGTCATCCTCGGTTTGAGGACCTCCCCTGGTGGCTTCCACGGTGCACACTAGTGCAGAGTAGACTTCATCCTCATCTTCTTCCTCTAACCAGAGAGGTAAGTCATGTTTGAGCAAAGGTTGGGCAGGAGGATATAGGACTAGCTATTTGGACATTGCCCCATTCTTAATGGTCATGCTCCCAGCTTGACAACTGATGCAAGCATCTGCAGTAGCTAACCAAGGCCTTCCCAAAATGAGGGGGTATCCAGTGAGTTTTGCCTTTGGTTGAAGGACCAAAAAGTCCGCAGGGTACTCCTAAGAA
Source organism: Pinus tabuliformis (assembly GCA_031772625.1). Taxonomy (NCBI): domain Eukaryota; kingdom Viridiplantae; phylum Streptophyta; class Pinopsida; order Pinales; family Pinaceae; genus Pinus; species Pinus tabuliformis. The sequence continues at coordinate 901,028,556 of CM062816.1, read as the reverse complement.
TCAACAGAGACTAGGACATCTTCCACAATCCCTTCGGGAGTCACGGTGGAGTGGTCTGCTAACTGCATTACTATCAAGGTCTTTCTTAGGGAACCCTGAAGGTTAAGTTTAAGCATAGTGTCCCTGGTCATCACATTAATGGCAGCGCCTAGATCAATCAGGGTGGGGGGGATTATGGTGCCATTGATGTGGACATCCACTACAGGACTCCCAGGGTCCAAATATTTTGGACAGATTACTTGTCCCAACATTAGGTCGGATAGTTGTCCTATGACATTAATAGTTGGGGCATCTCTCTTGCGCCTGCCTGGGTGCCTGAAAAACTTCTCTTTGATCAATTTGTTGTAGATTGGTACATATTTGATGGCCTGGAGAAGTGGTATTTTTACGCACAATTGTTTAAGTTCTCCCAGAAGTTCAGTCTCTTATGGGTTTGGTTGTGTGTTTCCAGTTAGTCTCTCAGGAAAGAGTGGAATGGATTTGGGTTCACTTTCCTGTTCCTCTGCTTCATCCTCCTTAGGAGGAGGTTGGCTATCTAGGAGGACCTTCCCAGATCGTAGGTTGATCTCCTGAATCTCCACAGTGTAGGTAGGGCATGTTGTCTCTCCAGTATATACCTGCTGGGCCTGTCTGTTACTGGGGTTCGGGTTTGGTTGAGCAGGCATATGGGGTTGTCTTGGAGGAGCAAGAGGTAATGGTTGTGGTTGAGTAGGTGGTGGAGGCAAAATGGTGGGAGGAGAGTTGTACTGGGGCCTCCACCCCTGTTGCGGTGCATTCCATTGAGGTTGTGGCTGAACATGAGAATGAAATGAATGAGCAACAGGTGGAGTATGGTATTGAGATGGATATGACAAAGGAGGGGGTGCGGACCAGTAAAGATGAGAAGGGGGGCCCCAAGAAGGTATGTGAGTGGATTGTTTGGGGTTGTAATAAGTTTGGGATGTCCCTTGCATCCCCTGCTGGTAAGGTCTGGATCCATGTGGCCTCCTTTGGTTGAGGAAGTAGAGTGGTTTGGTGGCTCCTTCAGCCCCTTGGTACATAGCTTTAAGTCCGGGTAAGGTTGGGCACTGGTTTGTAGGATGGTCTTCCTCACAAATGAAACATACCTCTACTGAGTGCAATGGGCACTCGTTCGTAGGATGCTTCCTTGTACATCTGGGACAAAAGATGGCCAAAGCCCTTTCGGCTTCCTCTTTCTTTTGCTGGATTCGGAAAGTATCCAGTTGCATGGCAATGATCTGTCTCACCTCACTTTTAAGGTCTTCCATCTGATTTGTAAACTCATGTTTGGAGAAGGTGGCACTCGCTGAAAGTGGATTCTCCCTACCTCTTTTCTGGGCTTCCCTAGAATGGTTTCTAAACACAGTCTTTATGTCATCATAAGGTAGTTGGTAGATGTCTCCTCCAGCTAGAAAATAGAGGGTATCTAGAAGGTCTTCAGGGACTCCTCGGAGCAGAACCAGCTTTAGAGATTCGAGGTAAAGTGTGCACTTGGCCCTTTTATAACTGAGTTGGAACCTTTCTTCATAGTCTTCCAAAGACTCATCACTTCCCATGGTCATCCGAAATATTTCTCCCTTCATTTCCTTCGACCTATAGTAGTCCCGGTATTTTTTGTTAAAGGCTTGCTGCATTTGACCCCAAGTTGTGATACTATTTTCAAGTAACCCCATGAACCAACGTAGTTCTGCATCCTTGAGGGTAGATGGAAAGAGTTTCAACTTTTTCTTGTCTTTTGCATAGTCATAAGTTTGACAAAGGACAGAAAACTCAAAAAAGAAGGTATCAGGGTCTTCAGTGGTCAATCCATGGAAGTGAGGTAAGGCTGAAGGACTTATGCTTTTCATTTTTTGTCCCCATTTGTTTCTCGGATGGGAAAGGCACCTTCTATTCTCCCCTCATTTCCTATACCGTTCTTGTGTTTAGCCATGGTCTCAGGAGGAACGTTTTCCTGCTCTTCTTCTATTATAGGATCTTCGTATATCTCTGGAGGTTCACCTATAGGTTCTTCTAGGTCACTACCACCGAAGAAAAGTTTTATCAGGAAATCTAGTGTCCACTCAGAGCTACTAGTCCCACTAAGACTGGTAGCTATCTTAGAAACAAACAAACTAAAACAACTTTCCTTTTCCTTTATGAGAAGTAGATAAGAGGGGAATGAAGGACACCAACCTCAGTCTTCCGCTTGGTTCCTTGCTCGGTTCCTCTCTCTTCTGATAGATCCTTGCCGCTTCTCCTTCGTCTACCCAGCTTTAAAGAGCACCTATGGAATCAAAGCAGCATAATACTATCGAAGAATAGAGATCTACAATCATAAAAAATATAGGACCAGATATATATTGACCACACAAATGCATATATCATCAAGACATACAAGACTGTGGAGGAAAACTTGAGTAGCTTTATTAATATCAAGAATAGCAAAGAGGATTACAACCAATTGTTCTGACCCAGCGTCATCCTCCAGTATGAAAGCCCTTCTTTCACCTCATGAAAAGCTTAGATCACCCAACACCATGATATTCCACCAAGAAACCAACAACACTTCCTTACAAGATACAAAATTCCAACCTCTGGATCTCTAGGATGAGGGATCCATATATAGATGATTGTAGGGGGTGAGTCAGCTTCTGGGATTTTGATTAGTGTCCTCTCTCTGATAGTCCTTGATTCCACTTGGAGATTGATGATCTCTTACTCATCCCTCGGCGAATTCAGAGAGGCAAGTGTCATAGGAGAAGGTTCTGGAAGATTCCATGATAATCCACCTTGCAAACTGTCTCTGCCATTTGTCCACTCTCGCCCATCGCACCCTACAGAAGGGATTTTTAGTATGCATCGCACCCTTTTCACTGGGCAGGTGGGATGCATCGCACCCTTAGCACTGAGCAACCTGTATGGTCTAGTTTTGACCAGTTCTGAGCAGTTTCCTGTGGAGAACTTCTGGGAGATGATGTAATCAGCTAACCTTATTCCTTTAGGGTATGAAACAACGCTTTTAGGGACTTAGGAGCCCTTGGTTTATGGACATGTATGATTGGGGTTGCAGAGCCCAAAAATGTCTATAACAGTTGCCCCCTAAAGCATGAGGTCGTTAATCTTTTGATGTCGGGTGAAGTGCTTTATCATGAGGATCCGAAGTTTTTTTGAGCTCGGAAGCGACCTGTAATAAGATACAATACAATACATTATCTTCATAATATTTTTCATGATCTAGCTGAAGCGGGCATTCCCATGCTTAGCTTTATAAATTCATTTTCATGTACATAAGACAGACAACCGTCTGTGCGGGAGACCGATGATTCTGATAGAGTCATCATCCTTTGATTCGGATGATCATCTGTGCAGCAACAATGTACATTTGATGTCTTTATTTTTCTGAATATATCACAGCCCGGATGGATGAAGCTAGATCTGGGGTCTTCAAACTCATTCAATCTTCACTCAGAGTACAAGTCGATCCATGTGAAAGATGTCCTGGAGTCAAACATGGAAAGACATCGCCCGATTACCAGCCAATGATGTAAGCTGTTAACAGGCGCGAGAGGAATCACCGATAATGATGATGGCCCTCAAGGTACTATAGTACAATTCACGTGGTGTGAATAAGGGACTTGGCGTCAAACACCATGCAAAATCTTTCGATGGAAGGCCATTGATGTAAACCTGTCGCTGGAAGTGAGAAACTTGCCATTGAGGCATAAAAGCTTCAAAGTACTGAAAGGGTTTTTCCTAAGTCGGCTTCTTGGGTAATGAGCTGATGTCGACAAGAAGCGACCCATTGTAGGAGGGCCTTAATGAATCCCACATCTACGACACAGAACGGAGTAAATGATTTTGGAGGTGAAAACGATCTAATGATATAGGGTTCAGGATGGCGGTCATGAAAGAATGGAGCGTGAATGTATTCCAGCAGATGAGACATAGGTGAATTCTCTGAGCGACTTCTCTTGAACATACGGCGACACTGACATGGATTGGTAGCGTTAACCCTAAATATGGATGGTGCGGTGGACCAATGGTGATATGACCAGTGAACGGAACAACCCAACCCGACTCGGATGCTGAGTGAAAGTGTCATGTTCAAGAGCGACTTACTACCAATAAAGTTTCTTCAAGTTTTCTTCCCAATTCTTCCCCAGTCATTGCTGACCAGTACCTCTTTATTTTTGTCAAGCTTGAGGAGGATAACATATGCTTGTTCTATAATTTTCCCTTCGGGCAAACCCGTCGCTATGTTTTAATGAGCCTAGCGACAGTGAAACTCGTTCTTGTCTGCATGGACAAGTTTGTCGCTCTTCGGTTTTAACGAGTTTAACGACAAAGATTACTCGGTCCTTTTCAATTTTAGAGAGTCTGAAAGGGATGTAAAGGAAACTCCAATAATCCTTTTTCGTCATATAATCCCTTAAGTCCGAAAAAGTATAAAATAATATGAAAGGGATGAATTTTCGGTAATTTTAACGAGCTGAACAAAACAAGCACTCGATCGTTTTGTGTAATAATCCCTCAGGTCCAAAAAGATTAAAATCTAGAGGAGGGATAGCACTTCCGGTCACTTTAACGAGCTGGAGAGGCCAATCGCTCGGCAATCTTTTCATATTTTACGAGTCAGGTGAAAAGAGCTTAAAGGAGACTCATTTTTGAGGAATGAGTGATAATTTCGGGTAGCAGCTGATTCCAGGTAAGGTTTGGAATTTTCCAATCACGGCAGTGTCACAAGGATGGCTAACAGGATCACTCTTCACAGTTGTCCCTCAAAAGGGGTAAACAATCAAATGGAAGTGAATGATCGGCTGAAACAGAGTGGAGGTGATGATGAGAACACAACCAGGGCTCAAAAGCTGATGATAATGCATTCACAATGGTTATTTACTAGAAATTGGTTCATTTTTTAATGAGCTTAAACTCTGGGGGAACGTTTTCTCATTGCTTATGTTTAATTTTTAACGAGCTTGAACTCCACATAAAAACTTCTCGTGATAATGGTCATCGATTTAATTTTACCGCTAATCACTTTGTTCCTTCAAAGGTTGTACTGCCTGTTCAATTGCTTCATCAAACCAATTAGAAATGAATAATATATGTTTCAAAAATGAGTTAAAACACTAATATTTTACTCGAATTACGTAAAAAGTAATTTAAAAGTGGTTTTTACCCCTCATTTTACCATTTCATTTGAAATTTGGTTTGTTGGAGCTCTGGAGGTGCTTTTCCCCCTTGATTTTTACCAGTTGATTCCAGGAGATTCTGTGGATGATTTTCGACACTGTCTGGACCAGGTAGGAGCTAAACCTGAGCTCTTCAGTTGCATTCCTTCCTTTTTGAATTCTGTGCATGTTTCCCTATTTTTCTGAGCCTCTAGGGTTTGAAAAATTCGCCCTGGCTCCATCGCACCCTTTCTATATCGAAAGGTGCAATGCATACTGGCTTGGCCATTGGCTAGTCAGTATGCATCCCACCTAGTACACTGCTGGGGGTGCGATGGGCACGACAGAAGCGAAGTTTTTGCATTGTTTTCTCATGGAATTTTTGCTTGTTTTTTTCCAAATCAGGACCTTGAGTCTTCTCTTGCTTGTTTTGCAGGGATTCATCGGAGCAAAATGGTTGTTACATGGCGAGAATGCGAGCATGAAGAAGAGGACATGCTTGCTTTATATGATCCGATTATGGTAACTGCACTATGGAACTGTGGCATGTTCAAGTTTTTCCGCATCTCTAGCATGAGGCAACAAATCAACTTGTTGCAATATCTTCTCGATGCATGGGATCCTACCAACCAGGTGTTTCAGATCAGAGGCAAATCTATCCCCTTGACTGTCGTGGACATCTATTTTTTGACCGGTTTATTGAGGGATAGTGTCCCTCTTTCATTATCAGGTTCTGCCCGTGGGGCGCATCCGTGAGAGATTATATTCGCTGGTATTGCAGAGAGGGATCTCAGCCGAGTAGGGACGGCAAAGATCAACATCCGAGATGTCAATGACCGGTCCTTGAGGACCATTCTGTTCACTTTTGCTAGACTGGCTGGTAGTGCGGCTCTTCACGTGGCTAACAGGTCTTATATGTAGTATGCCTTGAACCAAAGGTGTTCAACTAGTGTGATGCAGTACTCCCTGTGATGAAAGAACAACTGACCAAGGTAAAAAATGGAAAATCCAAGAACTTCGGCTATGGTTCTATTTTGACCGCTTTCGCCTTGGAAAAGATCCCACTGATGCAGCCGCAGTATATTTCACTTGGCTTACCTCCATCGACTGAGCCACGGATGCAAAGATGGGTCGACCTTATGGCCCGACATGCTGGTCAGTCCCCAGTTTCCATTTTTGATACCTTCTTCGAGTGGTTCAACCATCAAGAGATGGTTTTTTCTGAGTATCCATATGATGGTATGGATTTCCGGGGTGACCCGGATTTGGTGTTGCCGGCTGGTGAGCAGTGGGGTGCTATCGGTAAATTCTCTGACCGTATCTCTATTTATCGTTTCTTTTTATAATGTTCTTGTGCTTTCTCCTATCAGGACTAATCAAAACTCATGTGCTCATGTAGACATTGGACCAGTTCGGCTAGTAGTACGTCTGAGAGTACCAGCTGCCGCTCCAGTAGGAGAGGCTATGGGGAGGGCTATCCTTCGCGACCTTGATGTGGCCGAGACTCTCTCAGCATTGTAGGATCAGATCAAAGGCCTCACTCTCAGTATTTTGGATGTGAGGACCGACGAGCTGCCTCTGAGGTTGCAGCGAGATGCTACTGGCGTGCCGAGTCGATGGACTAGGCTTTTACACATGATTGCAAAGGCGGTGACTTGTTATCACCAGCATCATTAGACTAGGGTGCCCCCTAGCATTTTGAGTTTTGGGTCATTTGACCGATTTTGTCTTGGTTACAGAACATTATGTATAAACCATAAACAGTTATATATATATATTTTTGATTTTCGGAGCTTTATTTTGGTTGAGTTACGTGATCTTGATGCAAGTATTGATGAAATGCTTCTTTTATAAATGTTGCAAATGTCTATCTAACATATAATTTGCCAATGAGTCTGTTAATGTGTTTAAGTTTCTGGAAATATGTTGATATTGAATAAAATCAAACTGCCTTTCCAAAATCTTGACCCTTAGGAACATGCAATAGATAGCTGGATTCCGTACAGAGTAGATACCAGTGAGTTGTAGGATGACGAGTTGTGAGTCTAGCCTGACAACGAGTCAGCGTATGCCACGTGTAATGGCATCAGAGAGGAGCTCTATCAATGATTGTATTCAGCAATATTGTTCGTTGACCGACCAATACATACCCCTCTGAAACTTACTAACTTGCTGCTTTGATCGAAGATGGCCCAGGCCGCAGAAGATAGGTTTCGCAAACTAGGACTAGCTCCGTCGGCATATCCAACAAATGATTCCAATAGGTCTGACATCTGCAACAACATAAAAGCGGATCACTTAACCAAAACAATTACCCTTATCAAAAACAAAAATGTAACAAAAGCATAGGGGTTACTATCTTGAGTCAAGCATAGTAATGCTTAAGGTACAACCCGTTGCGAGGTTGTGCCAGTGGAATCCCATCATAATCTACTAACTCGTATGCTCCTTTTGCTAATACACGTTTAAAAATATAGGGGCCCATCCATAAGGACTTGAACTTACCTGCTCCCAATTTTTCGGATTCCTCGTCATAAAGTAAGACTAGGTCACCTTCTGAGAAGACACGAGGTTTGACATTCTTGTCGAACTGTGCCTTGACTCGTTTCTTATGGGCTTCGTTAGCCAAAGCGGCATCACGATGGGTTTCATCCAATTGGATTAGTTCCAAGAAATGAGCCTCCTCTTTTGAAGTTCTGGGGAGAAGGTTGACCGCGAGTTTGAGGGACGAGATTTCACACTGAACCAGTAAGATTGCTTCCAGGCCATACACCAATTCAAAGGGTGTAAACCCGGTTGCATTTCTCACCAATGTCCGGTATTCCCACAAGGTTGAGTACAGGATCAGGTGCCAACTCCTTTTGTGGACTCCAATCATCCTTTGCAGCATCTGCTTCAGGACCTTGTTGATTGGCTCAACTTGTCCGTTGGCCTGTGGATAATATGGAGTGGAGCTGTCGTGGGATAGCCCTAATTTGGTAGCCAATTCAACCATCACGTGATTGCGAAAATGTGATCCATGATCTATGACTATGGCCTCTGGAATGCCGAATTTGGAGACTACATGATTGAAAAATAAGAGGGCAGCCGTTTCGCCACTGTTGTTTAATGTAGGCATTGCCTCGGCCCATTTGCTAAAATAGTCTACTGCGACTATGATATACCCATGCCCCCTGGCCAAGGTGGGGTTACATGTCATGAAATCTATGCCCCATTTGGCAAATGGCCCAACAGAAACTACTGGTTGCAGAGGTGCAGGTGGTATTCTAGTTTTTCGATCAAAGATTTGACATGCATGGAAACTTCTGACTGCGGTTATGCAATCTTTGAACATTGTTGGTTAGAAGTATCCTGCTCATAAAATCTTTTGCGCCGTAGTGTAACCCGATTGATGCCCCCCACACGTGCCTGAATGGCAATCATTTAGGACCTTTTCAGCCTCCTCGTGGGTGAGGCACCTCCTCAGAACTGTATCGATACCACGATGGTAAAGTGTATCATCGACGATCATGTAGTCTTTTGCTTGGTATCGAATGCGTCGTTGTTCTGAGTGGGAGGTATTAGACCTATATGTTTGGGTTTGGAGATAGATTATTATGTCTCCATACCACGGATTGCTTGAAGATATCAGAAACAAAGATTCGTCCACGATTGCTTCTTCTGATGTTGCATCGTTGGACGACGATGGGAGATCGCATAGTAACTCCGCGAAAACCAGGGATTTCTTCGATTTGGATTTTATAAATTCCAGATCAAACTCTTGTAGAATTGCTATCCATTTTGAATATTTCCCCCCAGCAACTGTCGCGACAATATATAAGTCATGGGGTTGCAATCTGACAGAATGGTAGTTTTTCGAAAGAGGACATAGTGTCGAAATCTCTGTATCGCTTGAACAGCTGCGAGAGATAGCTTTTCAACGTAGGAATACTTGCTTTCTGTATCATTTAAGTTTCTACTCAAATAATATATAGGATGTTCAATTCCATTGTCTTCTTGAACTAAAACCATTATGATGGTTGTATTTGCTGCAGCCAGATATAGGTTAAAGTCTTTTTGATAATCAAGAGCGTACATTAATGATGCTTTTATTAGGGATTCCTTTAAAACATCAAAGGAAGCTTGCACGACCTGATCCCAGACGAAGGGTACTTCTTTTTTCAATAGACGAGTATAACCATTAGCAAGTTCGACGTAATTTGGAATGAACCTCCTTAGAATGTTTGCTTTCCCTTGGATTTTTTGAATCTGAAGCAAATTTGATGGTGGAGGAAAATTAATGATTACTTGAACCTTACATGGGTTGAGGCGAATCCCGTCCTTTGAGACCACAAAGCCAAGTAAACGACCAGAAACTGACACAGAACACACATTTGTGTGGATTGAGTCGTATCTTGTAGTGTCGCAACGTAGAAATACCGCTCTCAAATGTTGCGGATGATCAGTCCGCTTTCGCGAATGAGTCGGAAGATCGTCGAGATATGGTTGAACGATGTTTTTGATGTCATGGAAGGAATAATTCATCGCCCTATGAAATTTTGCCCCTGCGTTCTTTAAACTAAATGGTAGCTTGTGATATGCAAATGTGCCCCACGGACAAATAAATGCAGTCTTTGACTGGTCCTGTGGGCAGATATTTATTTGATTATACCCGGAAAATCCATCCATAAATGAAAAGATTTCACATCCAGCACATTCATCAATTATCTGGTCAATGAAGGGTGTAGGGTAGTTGTCTTTCAGACAAACCTGATTTACATCCCTATAATCGACGCACACTCTAATCGTTCCTTGTTTTTTCATTACAGGAACAATATTCGATACCCAATCGGTTAGAGGAATCGGGTAAATAAAACTAGCATGGAGAAGTTTTTCAACTTCTGCCTTAATGGTAGTGGCTTTCTTGGGGTGCACCTGCCATAGCCGTTGTCGTACCGGTTTGACATCTGGATACATTTTAATTCTGTGTTCAATTATGCTCAAGTCAATGCGGAATTTCATCATAGGACCAAGTAAAGACATCTCTGAATTCGCGAAAAAGAGCGTGATATATTTCCAGTTCTGAAGGAGAACAAGATTTGCCGACATGAATATTCTCTAAAACATCTATTTTGGTCGAGATATTTATGGCGATAGTCTCTTCAATATTGGACAAAGTTTCGCTCCGAATCCACCGTGTTTGCAGTATTTGATAGAAAAAAAAAAAAAAGGGGGATGATGAAGGGTCACTAGGAGTATCTTGTTTTTAATCTAGAAGATGGGAACGATGGTGGTAATCTTCCATGGTGCCCCGTCAATCATCATTGACTGAACAATTCCTTTGTCTGTATAATGTACTTGCAACCAAGGATCTGAATGGGTACCATATTTTTAGACCTATCTATCCAAACTCTTGATGAGCGTTGATTTGGGTTTGCCTCCCATGGAAAAAACATTGCTACAAGATTTTTTATTGGGGGAGGAGTGCAATACCAGATGATCCATATATTGTTTTTAGAGATCTTTGAATAGAAGATATTGCATTTAGGTTCAATTTTGCCACTTCACCATTTTGAGGCAGTAGGGAAAAGGGAAAAATTAATATTATATAGGGTCTTTTAGTAGGCCTACTCCGATATTTTGAAGCGAATGAGGGCTTCTGTGGATCATCAGAATGCTTCCTGTAACTTGTGAACTATTGGGGAGGAATGTCTGTTGGTCGAAGATTGTGATTCCTCCTTGAAAGGGAAATGCAATCTTTCTGAAATAGGTCGACACAACGGCTGCCATAGCATATATCCAGAGCCTTCCCAATAGGATGTTGTAATCAAGGTTTCCGTCAATTACTTCAACATCTATTTCTACTGTTTTGCCCCCCAGTTCGACTTGCAAGTTACTTAAAATCCCATATGGGGTGTATGTTCGTCCATCAAAGGCTTTTAATGTTGTCGAAGATCGCAACAAGGGTGGAGATCCTAGAGTTTTCCAACAACTCATCGACATAATGCATGTAGATGCCCCCTCGTCAATAATTGTTCGATGAACAGTTTTGTTGAGGGCTTTCACTTGAATAAGGAAAGCTAGTTGAGCTGGTAACTGAGGGTCATATCCTTTGTGATTAAAGGACACAAGATTGGAATCCATTGGGTCAATCCCACCTATTGCTGATAATAAAGCCTGCTTTTGAGAGGGGCAATTTTGCAATACCTCAAGTGTCAACATAGTGGATGATGATTGGGCCAGATCCTCCACTATATTATAATGCTATGCTTCTCTGGAACGAGGATTAAATGTCAATTTTTGTACTACTCCCTTTGGCAGCTTTATCATTAGTTCAGGAATGATGGGTGGCACAACTTCGGTCGAAGTTGTTGTCAAACTACTGGGTTGATCATTGGCCTTGTTGTCCGACAGCTGTGGATTCCCGTAATCTTTATTCCTTGTTGATATCAAAGCATCGTTTTGTTGCTTCAAAATCGACAACATTAGCACTTGGGACGAGGAAGCATTGTCACTAGCAACCAGATTGGTTCCTGGACTTGGAAACGGATCGGTCAATACTGCCGAAGTTTTCGAATTCTTGAATAATTTCCTAAGCTCAGCTTTATATGGACACTCCCTTGTCCAATGATCCTCATCACATATAAGTCATGGACGATTTGGTTTCCTATCTCCAGAAGGGTTTGCAGAAGGTTTTTCAGGGGACGACTCCTCCTGTTTCTTCTTTTTCCCTTTCTTTTTCTTCTTGCCTCCTGGTTGCTTGGCTTCTTTACCTTTGTCAGTCGATACAGCATTTACTTCTGAGGTGAGAAGTTCTTTATTTTAATTTTGGCCTGAAACCGTATGGGCCTTCTTCGATTTAGCCTTTACGGTTTTCGTGCTGGTCGTTCCTATCACGCCGTCCCCGGCATGAGAGTCTTTGTTTGATTTAGCAGAGGAAGGAACAAAAAATTTCTGTTTAGGAGCATCAGGAATTTTATCATAGAGCGTGCCAGACTGAGTATAAATCAAGTCTAAATATTGCGCACGAGCAATTACTTGCTCTTCAGTGACGACTCCTCCCTTTGCCACATCTTTCATAATACAAGGTAACAACGACTTAATAAACCATTCAGCCAACAGTTGATCGAGAACATATGTTTTTACCATTCTACGATGACGTCGCCACTCATGAATATGATCAGATATGTGAGTGGTCATCGTTTGCTTGAAATTGGTAAGAAGCTCTGTTCCCGTTTTGTATCTTATGGGTAACTGAAAATGGGTTAAAAAGGTTGTGGCTAGGGTACTGAAGTTATCAAACGAAGCTCTAGGCAATTCGATATACCATTTTGCTGCCGAACCAGTTAACGGTCACTGAAAGAGGCAAAGCCTGATCGAATCATCGTTTAGAGTGTTAGATGAACACCATAGATGAAAGGTCATCACATGATTCGACGGATCTTCACCCAGATTTCCATTAAATTTAGGAATATCTTATGGAAGTTTATGAGGAATCGTTGGCCACCAAGGGGCGTAAGCGATTGGATCATTTGTTAGTCGGTTTATATTTGGTAACTCTAAAGTTGCCACGAAGGGCAATTGTTGATTCAGGTTCGGCGAAGCATACCCAGGATAAGATGGGATTGCCTGAGCAGTGGGTCTTTGCATACCATCATAGTGCATTTGAAGCTGATAACTTTGATAAGGTTGATGGGTATAACCATTATGAAATGGTTGATGTTGCCCGTTTTGAATATACGATTGCCCATTACTTGCAAAGACTTGGTGCTCAATTCCTTGGTAAACTTGTTGGAATTGTGGTTGTTGATATTGCACCAGCCATGGTTGTGAGACCATGTGCTGTCATCTAATACTCTGTTTGACCGAGATGAGGGGTAATGGTACCCGTTTGAGCCTGGGTCACTCCAGTTAAGGAGACACTAACCGATGATTGTGGTGGCATCACAGGGACAAGGGGCTGTTGGATTACGACCTGAGAGACTTAAGGTTGGCATACAACAGGTAACGCTTGTACTTGCGACACCATCACAATAGCTGGTGTAGTGGGATATTTGACATAGGCATACTTTGTTGCATTGAATATACAACTCTTGGTTGTTGAGGCAGTATTGGTATCCAACCACTGGATGTAATTCCAGCATAACCTGAATTTTGTTGTGAACTCTCGTATGTTTGACCTCCTGGAGGCGACAATGAAAGGGCATATTTCCCCCCATATGGCGGTAATCTGATGCTTAAGGGAATTATTGGCCTTTGAGGACTGGACTGCCCAGATTGACATTGCAAAGGATCAATTTGCTGAGACTCAACATAAGAGATTCTAGATATTATTCTTGATGAACAAACGGGAACAGACCATACCGACGAAACAACCCCTGGATGGATTCCATCTAGCGATTGAGAGCTAGTTGCGATAGATGGTACACCGGCGAACATTGTCGGAGTGGCAGTAGGAAGTTCTTCCACTGCTGTGTCAGATGTCACAGTCCTAGATGTTGACGGTTGTTCAAACATATCTAGTCTATCCAAAAGGTTTCCTAGCGATTCTATAGGAACTTCCGATAATGGTAGACTAATTTTTGATGAAGAAGGATATGGAGTGATCCCAACTCCAAATTGCGATGGAGTACTAGATGGTGGATCCTCCACAATCTCTTATATAGCAATCAAACCAGGTGGAAGAAGTAGACCTTCAGGTCCGTAAAATATTTCCGATGTTGAAGAAGGTATAGATTCTGCAGTGACTGATGTTTGGGGAACAACACCTTCCGAATCAGCTATAGATTGAGCCGGTTCAGGTATACTAGGATTAGTTCTACTGTCCTCTAGTGGCTGTGGAACTTCTTCTATAAAGGCAGGGGTACCAGAAATGTTTGGAGTAACCGGAGTCTCCGAGGGTGTCGGAACACTTGTTCCAACCCGACCAGGGGACTTTGAGTCGGTTAAACGAGTTCGCTTTGTCCGGAATAGTTTTGATTCTGGAGACAAAGATGGTTGACTCGTAAGCCTCCACGAATGACAAGGTTTCAATTGACTTTCTTCCACAATTGCGGATTACTCGATCAACTAAAAATAAAGGGGAAAATGTTTCCGAATTAAATGAATTTTAGACGCTTTGACACAACTTGTTTTTTCAATTTTTAAGAGTCGAGAAAAAACAAAAGATGACTCTAGTCGCCTTCGATTTTTAATGAGCCTGAAGTGACAAGTGCTCAGATGGACCTTTTCCTTCAAGGAGTCTGAAAAAGAACGAAAGAGACTACTCTGTAGATCTAGACAGAGGGATTACCAAACCAATTGCAAAACTGCAGAATAATTTTTACTGTACGGCAGTCAATCTTCCCGAATGCTATGTTCAGTGCATTGCGATCGATAGGGTGGCAGACACGGCTTCCTATGGATAAAGGATATAGCCTATTGTGGTCTCCCAATATATACTCGACGGTACGTGGGAGCACAAGTCCATACTGGCACTTGTCATCTCAAAGAGGAGGAATCACCCAACCAACAGTGAAAGCAATAGTTACTAGGCTTTACGACGCCGGAATACGTCTCTAGCCTAGACTTCTAGATGTTGTGCGTTAGGTTCCAAAGCATTTTTATGTTCATTGAATTTATTTTACAGTTGATCTTTCTTAAGAAATTTTCCTTTCAGGTTCACCGTGTGATGTAGATATAATTCCTAAAATGCAATCTAAGATGATAAAAAATCGTTTAATATTCTTTTTGCAATGAAAATCCTAGCTACTAAAGAAAGAGAGATGATATTCTTTCAACATAGAGCAGAGAGCACACACTAGATGCACTGTCCTAAATCAAACCAACAAGCAGTCTAAATGCAAATGCACATGCATGTATTTGTTTTCAGCTTTCTTAATGTGTGAATGACAAGAAGAATGCTAAGTACAAACCTGAATTATCTTTTCAAAGCGACAGTACTAACAAATTTCTCTTCAAAAATGAAAGGAAGATAATGACGACACTTTGCTATTTTGAAGTGAAAACTGCTTTCGACACTTGAAAAACAACTAATTCAAATCAAGCACAAGAGTAACTATATAATCGACCATCAAGAACAATAGAATTCTTCTCTTTGACTGAAAACGACACTTGTGACACTTTCAAATCAAAAGATGACAGTTCAATTACGCTACTTCTTTGTAAAAGAGAACTGAAAATGGCACACAATACATAAAAAAATTCACAGTTCTTTGCACAATGGAGGCGAAATGATAGAAAGGAAGGGGGTTTCCACAGTGGTATACTGATCAAACACACAGCAAAACTCCTGAATAGAGCTGAAAAGAGTGAATACAAAAACCAAAAACTGAGAGAAGAATAGGTCTTGTCTGATTAGCGCACTTGCAACACAGGGAAAGTGCGATCCAGCGCACCTACTGCACAGGGAGGTGCGATGCATCCAGATTCCCAAGAGTAGAAGGTGCGATGGTCTAGGGACGAGACTTCAACTGGGTTTCGGGTCACAGTTTGCAGCTCAGTTCAGGGATTTAGGCCGAGCAAGTGATGTACAGTAAATAGAAATCACAGGGGCTGATCTAATGAGGTTACTAGAGCCACCACTAGGGCAATTAGAAGGTTTGTAAATCGATTGTTTAGTTTATAAACAAAACCTGGAGATAGACTGAAGCAGCATTGATCTACTTTGCACTTGCATAGCAAATGCAGTTCGAAGGCTACCTGGCTTGACTTCAGGCTCCGTCTATAAGTTTATAAAACAAACAAATATAAACAAATAAACAATCTATTCGCTCCCCAATGGATTCGCCATTTTGTTATCGGGAAATCTAGTGTCCACTCAGAGCTACTGGTCCCACTAAGACTGGTAGCTATCTTAGAAACAAACAAACTAAAACCACTTTCGTTTTCCTTTATGAGAAGTAGATAAGAGGGGAATGAAGGAAACCAACCTCAGTCTTGCGCTTGGTTCCTTGCTCGGTTCCTCTCCCTTCTGACAGATCCTTGCTGCTTCTCCTTCGTCTACCCAGCTTCAAAGAGCACCTGTGGAATCAAAGCAGCATAATACTATCGAAAAACAGATATCCACAATCATAAACAATATAGGACCAGATATATATTGACCACACAAATGCAGATATCATCAAGACATACAAGACTGTGGAGGAAAACTTGAGTAGCTTTATTAATATCAAGAATAGCAAAGAGGATTACAACCAATTTTTCTGACCCAGCGTCATCCTCCAGCATGAAAGCCCTTCTTTCACCTCATGAAAAGATTAGATCACCCAACAACATGATATTCCACCAAGAAACCAACAACACTTCCTTACAAGATACAAAATTCCAGCCTCTGGATCTCTGGGATGAGGGATCCATATATAGATGATTGCATGGGGTGAGTTAGCTTCTGGGATTTTGATTAGTGTCTGCTCTCTGATAGTCCTTGATTCCACTTGGAGATTGATGATCTCTTACTCATCCCTGGGCGAATTCAGAGAGGCAAGTGTCACAGGAGAAGTTTCTGGAAGATTCCATGATCATCCACCTTGCAAACTGTCTCTGCCATTTGTCCACTCTCGCCCATCACACCCTACAGAAAGGATTTTTAGTATGCATCGCACCCTTTTCACTGGGTAGGTGGGATGCATCTCACCCTTAGCACTGAGCAACCTGTATGGTCCCGTTTTGACCAGTTTTGAGCAGTTTCCTATGGAGAACTTCTGGGAGATGATGTAATCAGCTGACCTTGTTCCTTAGGATATGAAACAACACTTTTAGGGACTTAGGAGCCCTTGGTTTATGGACATGTATGATTGGGGTTGCAGAGCCCAAAAATGTCTATAACAAAGAGAGAAGGGTGACTCAGTGATGTGGTGGGGTTGTTGGGTAAGAATTTTCCTGTATTGTCTCTATTCCTACGAGGCATGAAAGAAAATATTTTTGGTTGATTTTGTGGTGTTTTTCTGCTTGTACCTGCAAAACTGAAATACATTGAACTGCAACTAACTAAAATCTATCTTGCTGAAATGAAAATGCAGAATTGAAATGAAAGCAGGAAAGGACTAATCTATGCTGCTGAAATGAAATTGCAGAATTGAAATGCTAGGCTACGCTTGCAGAATTGAAATTGCAGAAATGAAATGCTAAGCTATGCTTGCAAAATTGAAATTGCAGAATTGAAATGCTAATATACGTTTAAAGAATTGAAATTGCGGAAGGGAAATGCTAATCTATGAAAGCAGGAAATGTCTAATCTACTTTTGCAGAAATGAAATTGTAGAATGGAAATGAAATAAACTACTTAGCAGAAGGTTGTAGTAGAAAATAGAAGAAAAGCAGCAATCACCAATACTCTGACACATCCTCGGTAATGGTGCCAAAAAGATGGTGGGCTCCAGTATTGCAGCAATGATGCTGCAACTCTTGGGACTCCCTTCTTTACTTTTATCAACCCGGTAGTTCGTAACAAACATGGAAGCAACGGTGCTGTATGCACAAGTACTAGCTCTTGCCGCAGGCTGTCACTTGATCAGCTAGCACAAGTCTGCTAGGAGCTTAAGCCAACCTCCATGAGCTCTTAGAAGAAGCTTTTGACTGTGATGGACGAAAGCTAACTCAAAGGAGGCTAATCTACTTGCAAACCCTAGTTTTACCGACTAACCCTACTGGTGCGAGAAAAGAGATGAAAGTTGCAGAAATGGATCTGATTAACTCTTGTAAAGGTGAAATGCATGTGACTAAACTACTTCTGAAGGAAAATATGGAAAACGCATCTTTTTGTATTTTTGAGTAATTTTGCAGAGTTATTATGCATGTGCTTTAAATATTTTTAACTGTGCAGGGGTTTATTGGTGAAAGGAAATGGAGTGGGCATTTGCAGGAGGTTGGGAAGGTGAGAAGAGGGCCTAAGGGGTCCCTAGCACCCTTCCAAAGAGTTTCACAGTGATCAGATCTCAAGAAACTGCTCATGTGATCTTCTACAGGAAGTCTGTAAGGGTTCTACAGGAAGAGTCGAGAGAGGATTTTGAGGGTTGATGGAGGAAAAACGGTGGGAAAGTGGAACTGGAGGATGGATGAGGATGTGAAGAGGTCTAGGACCTGGTAAATGAGGCTAAGGAGTGATGAAGATGGTTGGATTTGTTCAAGGATGGAGTGAGCAATGTTGCACAAAAATGTAGAAATTAGGTCAAATTGGAAAAGTGTGGCAAATGAAGGGAAGGAATCCAGAATTTGGGTTTGGAGCAGGGTGTGTGATGGAGGAAGGATAGGCAGGTATGTATTGCAAGTGATCTGCACACTATCTCTCAAAACTAATCAAATAAAGACTAGAAAAAGAAGAGATCTATCTACTTTGACCTAATCTAACCTAAAAACCAGAAACATGATGGACAACAAGTTGTGACCAGGAAATCATGCAAGATAATTATGGAAACCTAACCAAGAATAGATCTAAATATGCAAGCACAACTAGTATCAACTTTTCCAACTAAAAATCCAACACTTGCAATTGCATTGAAAGGCTAAACAATGTTTTTGTGGCAGCATATGCCTTGGTCTCACCTCATGGTCCCAAGGAGGGAGAGATGAGATCAAGGAATTCTTGGTGGTATTTTTGTAGATCTTTTTGTTATCAAACTGTCAAATCATCCTGAAGCATGAAAAGCTATTTTAATCATCAAAAGCAACCTAAGTAACAAAGCAAGATCTTAACCTAAATAGCAGAAATTATTTTATAATGCAAAGAAAACACATAATAGTACACAAAGGAGGTACTGGCACTTGGCTTGGGCCCAACCCCAAGAGCTATAGCCTCCTAAGAAAAGCTTAGAGCTGGTGCAAAGTGAAATTTATCTCCATTATTGAAAAAATAACCATGTCACAAAAATGTTTACAGCAAAAGCTCGAAAATGAGCTGAAAGGCAGAGCAACACCAAAGTGCGAAAAAAAATTGTTCAAGAGCTAAACTACCAAGGCTTGAAGCCTTCCTACTTATGCACCATGAGGACATCCAATAGCCCTCCTTAACTTGAGGGGCTTGGCTGCTCAAAACTGCAGTTAATCAGCCACTTCACAAAATCTGCTCGGCTGCCCCTGGAAATCATCTTTGGTGGGCTATTGAACTCCGAGCTGATGGTGGAGAACTCGAGGAAGGGGTTATTTAGTGCAGGAGACACCCTTCCTACCAATCCTCAGCCTTGTTCCCTCGTATTTGGCTGTCAAATAGCTCATAAATTCTTGACCTTCGTCCAAAAGATGTCCAAAAATCTGCAATAAGCATGTATTAGACTTCATGGTCAAGTAACTATTCTCATTCATTCAATTAACATAAATATATTCAAAAGCATGGATAAACTATGAAGAATGGTGCATTAATCGAGAATAATAGGCAAAATGAGCTGAATAAGTTACCCATTTTTGGGGCTCATCAACTCCTAATGCATGTGCAATGTCTGGTCTAGTACAGACCATTGCATACATCAGACTATCGACTACACTTGCATATGGAACATGGGACATGTCCTCTTCCTCTTCTTGTGTCTTGGGACACTGTTGAGCAGATAAATTCACACCTACAGGAATAGGAACCTTCACTGGTTTACTATCCTGGATATTAAACCTTTGCAGTATTGTCTCGACATACTTCCTCTGGTTTAACCAGAGCTTCCTCTTTGTACGATCTCTTTTAATTTCCATGCCCAAAACATTGTTAGCAGCACCAAGATCTTTCATTTCGAATTTGGAGAACAATTGGGTCTTTAAATCCTAGATAATTTCTTTGTCATTTCCAACCAGCAACATATCATCCACATACAAGACCAAATAAATAACACGATCACCAATTAATTTAAAATACACACATTGATCTACTTTGCTTCTGGTGAAGCCAATTCTCTGTATAAATGTATTAAATTTCTGATACCACATCCTTGGTGACTGTTTTAACCCATACAGAGACTTCTTTAACTTGCATACCAGTTCTTTCTTACCCTTCACCGCAAAACCTTTAGGTTGCTTCATGCATATCTTCTCCTACAGATCCCCGTGAAGAAATGTTGTCTTCACATCCATCTGTTCTACCTCATAATCAAAAGTAGCAGCAACAGATAAAAGTAATCTAATAGAAGTTACCTTGGCAACAGGACAAAAAATATCACCAAAATCAATTCCTGGCACCTGGGAGTAACCTTTTGCTACCAATCGAGATTTGTATTTCTCCACCTTTCCTTCTGCATTTGTCTTCTTTTTGAACACCCATTTGCTGCCAGTGGGTTTCCTTCCAGCCGGCAACTCCACCAGATACCAAGCCTCATTTTTGTGCAAAGATGCCATTTCATCAACCATGGCCTCTTTCTAGAGTTTTCCATCCTCTGAACCTACTGCTTCCTTCACAGTTTTGGGATCATCATCAGTAATAGATAAAGAAAAATTTGAACAGAAAGCAGATGGACTATACCTCTCTGGCTACCTTCTTTCTCGAACTGATCTTCTCACACCCGGAGTTTGTGGTTCTTCATATTCTGATCCCTCCTCTACTGTAGAGTCTGATTCTTCCTCCTTTAGCCCAAACTCTATCTTCTCAGGTTCCTTTGGTTGGATTTCATGTTTAATAACATCTTTTACCTCTCTGAACACCACATCAAGGCTGTACACAACCTTCCTTGTTATAGGGTTCCAAAGCTTATAACCCTTTAAACCATCCTTATACCTAATAAAGATGCACTTTTCATATTTACTATCCAACTTGGTTCGTTTCTCCTTTGGAACATGTACATATGCATCACATCCAAATACCCTCAGATGTAAAGAGAGGGTTTCTTTCCAGTCCATTCCTCTTGTGGATTCTTATCCTCCAATACTAATGAAGGTGACCTATTGACTAGGTAACATGCAGTATCCACTACCTCTGCCCAGAATTCCTGTCCTAACCTGGCACCATTGAGCATACTTCTTGCCCTTTCTAGCAACGTCTTATTCATTCTTTCTGCAACTCCATTTTGCTGAGGTGTATATGGAGTAGTCTTTTGCCATGCTATACCACACTTCTTATAGAATTCTTCAAATTCCTTGTTGCAAAACTCTCCACCATTATCTGTCCTCAGTACCTTTATCTTCTTCTCTGTCTGATTTTCCATGAGAGCCTTAAATTCTTTAAACCTGCCAAAGACTTCAGATTTCTTCTTAAGGAAATATATCCATGTATTCCTTGGGAGGTCATCTATAAATGATACATAGTACACAGACTTACCCAGTGATGGAACCTTCATAGGTCCAAATACATCACTGTGCACGAGCTCTAATATCTGTTTCGCCCTCTTACTACCAGAGGGAAAACTCACCCGATTCTGCTTCCCATACACACAATTTTCATAGAAATCAAAATCCAAAGAGCTATTACTCATACCTTCTACCATACCTTTACCATGAAGTATTTGAAGGCCCTTCTCTCCAATATGTCCAAGCCTTTGATGCCACAGCATGGTCTTCTCTTCAGAGACCACTAGATCTTTTGCTCCACTTTCACGAACCACAGAACTCTTGCACCCATCAATAACAGTGCTACGTTGCAGCTTGTACATAGTTCCAATCTAAACTCCCCACATCAATACTAGTGCTCCCTGAACCATCTTGCAGGTATCCTTCTCGAACACTGTTTTTACACCTGCATCATCTAGCTTGCTAACAGAAATCATATTTCTAGCTAATGCAGGAATATGCAGAACACCCGGAAGTGTTCTAGCCCTTCCACCTTGCAGCTTCAACTTTACTTTTCCACGACCAATGATTCTAGACTTCCTATCATCCCCCAAGAAGACATCACCACCATCATATTTCTCATACTCACGGAACCACTCTTTATGGGGAGTGAAGTGAAAGGATGCACCTGAGTCAATCAACCACGCCTCATGATCTACATGTGTCCTTGAAGAAGCCAAGTACACATCCCCACCTTCATCTGAGGTGGTTTTCGCCTCTGCAGAAGGGGCATCATCAGATCCCTTTCCTTTATTAGGAGCTTTAGATTTACATTCCCTTTTGTAGTGCCCTTCCTTTCTGCATTTCCAGCACACTACCTTTACAGGGTTTCCTGGAGATTTAGATCTCCCTCTAGATTTAGATCTACCACTCGATGACTTATTTTTGTTTCTCTTCTAGGACCATCCTCGTATAGACAAGGAATCACCATTCTGGCTCTCCATTTTTTCCGTCTCATCTCCTCCGTCAGCAAGGATGAGACTATTTCATCAAACTGCAAGGTAGTTGCATTGCTACCTATTGCAATAACTAGACTATCCCATGAATCTGGTAGAGAACACAACAAACTAATGCACTTATCTTCATCCGAAATTTTAATATCAACAGCTGCTAACAGACTTACCACAGTATTAAATGCATTCAGATGCTCTGTCACCAAGTATCCATCTTTCATCCTCAGGTTATACAGCTTTTTCCACAGGAACAGTTTATAACCAGAGACTTAGATTTGTACAAAGTCCCTAACTTGTCCCACAAAGCCTTCACTATAGCTTCGCCTAATACATTTAGCAATACTGAATCTGAGACACACAATCGTATTGTGCTCTTTGCCTTTCAATCCAACTTCTTCCATTCTTCATCAAACACTCCCGTTGGTTTAGTACCCAGATCTACCACGATCCACTGATCTTTATCCACCAACAAATCCTCCATCTTGAGTTTCCACAACTCAAAACTTTTACCATTAAATTTCTCAATCTCTATCTTTCCACTGCTTGCCATCTTCTTTCACCAACAGAATCAATCTTGCAGATCTCCCACTGAACAGGGTCTACCACAGGCCCGAGCGAAACCCCTCAGCAACAAAGGTGACCCCTTGAAGCCAAAACAGCTTTGATACCAAATGTAGGTTTTAACCCCATACAAAAATTACCTGCATACGATTTCTAACAGACAGAAAATAAACAATGCAAGAGCATAACACATAAAACACATATACACAGAGATTTCCCTTGGATTCCAAAACCGGGACTACCAGCTTGATTTTTCATTATGTTCCTTTCAATGTTACAATACATATTTATACATGTCGAAGCATCCAATACCATGGACCGAAAACCATCGCGTCCAAAAAAACATGTGGGAAAATCATGCCCAAAACCATAGGTGGGTCCGCCCAACCTAACATAGGGTCCAAAACCAAAATTTTTCGGGGCATTGCCTCGGACCCCATAAAGTGGGGTTACAGGTATGCCTCAAATCCCCTGTGAACCCCCCCCCCTCCTGCTACACAATTAGCGCAACGAAGGGGGGGGGGGGGGGGCTCTACCCCCCCTCTAACCCCCCAAGTTAACTACGTGGGCTAGTCGTGGAAAGAATATAACACAACCCAACAATTTTGTGGCTGCAGATCATGAAGATGTAAAGAGTCATAAAGGGTTTTTTCTGCCTTAAATTTTTGTAACTTGTGTCAGCTTTAAGAGATCCACCCATGGTCCGAGGACCATGGGATTGTTAATAAAAAGAAGTCTTAGAAGATTCTAAGGCAGTTGAGGCAATTTA